>JAQFVV010000277.1:640320-1280641 GCA_028023455.1 Epiperipatus broadwayi
ATGATGAAAAGACAAGGGTGCTTTTGTGTCCTTCCATCATCCATGACAACACAATAATTTAACTAAGATTTATTACTTAGACACTTCACTTAACTGTGTACGAAATAATGTGCAACCAAAACCTACTAGTTTGGGAATAAAGTGATTTTACACACATATAAAATAAAATGTCTTGGCCAATTCCATAAATAATTCTTATTAAATTAAAATATACTGAAATATTCTGATCTGCTTACAATTGTCTATCTGGTGTATTGAATTTAAGATTTCATAAATGATTTCGGACTCAAGAAAAGTATTGCAAGTATTATGCAAATACACTTTTATTTAGCACACAAGAAAAATGACTCAAAACAACTTGTAATAAGACTATAATTTATTATTAAATTTTAACAAGATTATGATTTATTATTACAGTTTAACAAAACTATCCTTTATGATTAACATAATAAACAAACATATACAATTTATTCGATCCCATATGGATAAAACAAAATGTAACTAACATTAATTCGTCTATACTTTTAGACCTGGATTCGAACTACTTCTTCATCTTCTTTTTACATTTATGCAAATTGAATATAACAAAATAAATATTATTATCGATACATCAACTCATCCGTTTAGTGTATCTTATATGAACGGTTACTTAACTTTATTGACTATAGATCTGTTTTAAAACAAAAACAATTTGATTCTAGGCAATACGTACAAACGATTTTTATTATCATATCATTTAATTAAATGATAGTTTTTATTTAGATAACTTATTATAATTTATGGGTTATTTATCAGAAGTTACACTTATTATTTTAATATTTACCTTAATAACAACTGAAGTTGTTATACACATTGTATTCCTCAGTATAAGTTATATTGTGAGTGCTACTTAATCATTAACCCGAATTAAACCTAGTATTTGAACCCTCTATTGGCAAATAAAAATTTCTAAATCACGCAATTTTAAACTTACTCTCTCCATTGACTTACGTGTGGATTACCAGCACTATTCCGCCGCACAATCCAGACATTGATCATATATACTAGCACGCTATTTTTACTAAATGGATCTTGAGGAATTAACCTCCAATATACCCGTTATCTTGCCATAACTTTCTAAACAAAACACAATATTCAACACCTTCAGTGGTGGAATTATCTCTATTTTCTCATGAAGAATATGGAATAACACCAAAGGTCTGTAAATTTAACTACTACATTAAAATAGTTTGGTGGGTCCTTGCCTCTTACTTGGGCATAATAGGAACACACACCAATTATAATCCTCTCCTGGGATTTTAATGAATGAAATACACTAAATACGATATAAATTACTGATCGTCCTAACTCTGAGAAGCGATCACTTGGGTTATAAACATACCCGAATACTAGATTTATCTATTCCCCTCATGGAAAATAAAGCTTTTGGGGAGATCAATTTCCATCCCACAAAATAAAGACATTACAGTTATTACTTATGCGAATCTTAAGCATATACCAATGCTATATCGGGGCAAGACAAGCAAATACACTAATTACACCTAATTTATGTTCCGGGGTATACTTAGATCAACGTCTGAAATCAATGGATAACACAGAATAAACCATAATAATTTTCGCCTTTGCCAAAGAAACATTCAACAAGTAATTGGTAGTATCGTATCTTGAACTAAATTAAGTGAATGCGTTAATAAAGAATAATTGGGAATAAGTTCCACAATTAACATAGTATAAATTTGTTTCAAACTTTAAATAAGTAATATCCTGTATAGCACTTCTCTTTAATTACTTCTGATAATTTTAACTAGATATTTTACCTATTAAGTATCTGATTTTTTTATTTTTTTTTTTTTTTTTTTTTTTTTTTTACGCATCTAACATATAAGTTTATATCCATAATGCATATCATAAGTAAACACATTTTATAAAAAAAAATTTTTTTTCATGTCGAATATAAATTTAACCTAGAATAAGTATATGAAAACATACCTTTATGATTACAAGGTCATTTAAATATTACTTGATTATACAGCCTTTAACCTGTAGATATAAAAAAAAATACACATAATTTTACAAATTAGTAAAAAAAAATCATTACTTAACACGAGCTTATTATCTCACTAGAAAAATGTTTTCTGTTGGGCAATTTATCCAGATGAAGAACTTGATCCATTCGTAGTTCACGAAACAAATTTAAAATAAGAAACACATTTTATTATTTCATTTATATAAAAGTTGCCTCCATTCTGGTGCAATTAATAAATTAGGCAAAGAAAACATAGCAGCGTTGGATGTTAATTCTTCTTTGAATTAACTGCTATAATTTTGGGATCCAAGAAAACAATACATATTTTAACATGACGAATATTTGATGATAGACGATCACATATACAATTCTTTTCTTTTTACTATTGGCGATACGTATCATTTTTAGCTAGCTGGTTTAGGAATAAAACTAATGCGCGAATTTTTCTAAAATACTATTATTATAGCGACTGCAGCTGACTTACGTGGATATAAAGTTTTAACGACTCCAGTTGATGTATAATATAACATATTATATTATGGTTATAATTAAGCCACTAATGTTTGTAGTTTTTATTCCTACTCTAGGAATTATAATTTTTCTTTAATAATGAATTCTCCGTAAAATGCACACATACAAATTTTCCGATATTTGCCTTGAGAAAATTTATATTTTCTTTTTTAAAAATATACAGGTGCATAAGTAAATATCCTTTATCATTACTATTATTTTTAGATAATTTTCAGTGAATAAACATATTTTAACGTGGGGAACTTACATTATTTTCAAAGCAGACAATTTCTTTTAGAAAGAGCGCGAAATTTTCTAGTTAACTTTCCTTGGCTTTTATAATATGTCTTTTAATCATAATTTTTCTTTTATACCACGAAAAGATAATTAAATGAGGTAAAGTTAACAACTCATTGATTATTTCCTGGAAATTACTTATATTACTTATTTTAAATATAATGACACTTTCCGTGATTGCTGTAGTCAATACGGTCATTTTGAACTTTAGCATAAGATAGTACATTTTTGCGTATAAAAGCTTTAAACTAGGTAGATGGCCACAGAAAACAGAATATCTTATCAAATAGGATTAGCCACGCATGATATTATTAAAAATTTACTGGACTTATATTTATTTCTGCAATAAAAATAATAAAAATTTTGTTACCGAAGTTCAGTACTGCTTCCTCTTTGTAAAACTAAAGTCAGACTAAACTTTCTTCAAAATTTGGCGGTCTTCTTTTAGCGACCTCTTACAGAAAAATAATCATTTAATTATAACATAAACAAAAGAAAAGGAAAAAAAAAAAAACTTATTACAATTATATTTTTCTGTATAATTTAAATGGATTACCAAGTAAATTGACAAATAATGAAAAATAATAAGTATATTTAATTAACAATGCTTATTAGTGATGTATAATTCTATATACACTATTATCTAAATTAATTTAAAATTTACCAGAAGTTATTGTGCTTTATGACAAGATATTCATCTACTCTCCCTCTACCCATCCAAAATCAATTACTGTTTATAATATGTGCTTTTATACTATATTAAATTGCTCTTATTGTTAATATTTTAATTAAATTATTCATGCTCTTCTTCAAAATGACATCACATTACTAAATTTATTAGTTATTTGCTTAAAACACGTTAAAGTGAGTAAATAGTATACTTTATTAATCACTTAATATTATTATTATTTTATCTTTTTATTTTCTAAAAAAGGATAGCATTGTTTTCCTGTGGAAACAATGCCAAATAAACCAAGTGTCAATAACACTAGGTTACAATATATATAGTAACTTTTATAGAAAGTTATTTCAAAAGGCTTTGTTGGATTCTGGTAAACTCTTTTCTGCTATGTCATGCAATAAATGATTTTCCTCCAGCATGCACAAGATTTTTTTTAATTAGTTAGCTTATAGTTGGTCTAGCTAGTTACTGAGTTATTACATTGTCTTAGAATAGTGAACATGGAAAGCACATTATGATTTTTCACCATTCTTCTGTGGAGGAATTATAAAAATATCTTTGCTTAGAAATGAACTATTTTAAATTGATTTGCTTTTATACATGTATGTACACTATAGATAGCACTATATATACATTATTGCATATGCATTATAATCAGTTCTGTTTTCCTCATTGAATGCTTTGTTGCTCAAGTTGTCTGTGACATTTAAATATCAGACATTGCATATTCAGTTTTGATTTAGGAAATGTTAAATCTTGGGTCCATCATTCAGCCACTGTGCTTGCCCATATAAGGTACGACCATCAAACATATACTGATTAGTAAAATTCACACTATATGGCAAAAAAGTAGGGGAAATAAAAGAATTTGCTAATGAATAGCAGTATGTATAAACCAAGTTCATATGATGATTTGTTGATTATGTGATATATAAAGTGTTCTTTTATTTTTTGCTTTTGCTATATTTCAGCAGTGTAAAAGTATTTTTCTCACCCCATAGTTTGAAAACCAAATACTTTATAACATTTTCTCAGGAAAATCACCAATAATGATGATGATGATGATGATGGTAAGGTTTAGTGCAATTGTAGTGAGAGGAATTCTGGAGTTCAAAGTTCACAGATTGTGATCTACTCCATTACATCCATTGTTTGAACATTTTGCAAACTTCCAAGCAGTAAACAAATCAATTATTATTTATATCATCGCTAAATCAGCTTCCAGTTGCTAAGTGATGTATACACATATTCACTTGTACCTAAGGTGAGTGCTTTGATATAGTGATTAACGTATCTACCTGCTATAACCATAACTTTCTATTCCAACTGCTTCGAATTTGGAAAATTATTTTAGATAGTTGAAGATTTTCAAAACAGGCAAAACTCTCCATACATATTGCCATTCAAAACAAGCCAGAGTAATCAATGGATGCCAGAAGGCATGTGCATAAAATTCCCATCTAGTGCCTACTCATCCAATGTCCCCAGACTAGTTTCTGGCTTGTGGCCTTCATCAGGGAGGAACCTTGGATCTGAGAGCACTGCACCTAGATCTTAGGATCTAATGCAACCCTCCAGCAACCATCTTTTATCTCTACTTAATTACAAAACTATGAGTCTTAAATTGAAAACACTATAATATTTTCAATTCAAGCTCATTAGCTTATACATTCATATAGGTCTGAACTCAGTTCAGTACCTATACATTTTGGTGTCTTTGGTTCTTTAATAACCATAGCCACCACTATCCTATTAGGCAGAAACTAGTCTGGGGATATTGAATGAGTAGGCACTAGATGGGGATTTTATGGACATGCCTTCTGGCATCCATTGGTTACTCTGGCTTGCTTTGAGTGGCAATACGTATGGAGAGTTTTGCCTGTTTTAATAACAGTTATAAACAAGCATAAGAAATGATGATCATGTGATGTTTATTGAAGATTTTCAAGTCAGTTTAAGAAATGGAATTTAATCTTTACACACGCTCAAAAATATACACCATTGGACCTATTTATATACATATATTATTTATGTATGTGTGTGTTTAGCATTTAAAATACGTGTTGGTATCTATTTCATAAAGGTATATAAAGGTTAAGTGAGGAAGCCGATTTTTAGTAAATAGGGAATATTTCTAAAATTTCCCGTTTGTAAAAATTCAGAGAAAGATTAAAAGATTGGGTGATAATCTACAGATCTTTTTCCATATTATATCTATTTAGTCAGAGAATTAAAATATTGATCTGCCCTTTTGGTAAAAAGCTTTTATAATGATGTAAACTAATTTAAAATGGAATCGATTTATATGAGAATGGGTGTGTGTGTGAGAGAGAGAGGAGAATAAAAAAAATATAGGGGAAAATATATAAAAAGTGTTTTATCAATTGTCAAGAAAAGTTTCAATTATTTATTACTGCAAATAACAATTTAACATGTAATTTCTGACCTTTAGTTAAATGTTTAAAAATCAACTGTAATAGCGTAACCACCCATTTACCATTAGTGCAAGAGACCTCTAGTGGAATGATTTCTAAGTAATTTATTATTTTATTCAATATTTAGAAATCAAATTTTAGAAATATTATTTTAGGGTATTTATTTATTTAGCATATGGATTTTCCACCCACCATTTTAAGGTAGATACCTTTACTGTTAACAGAATATCATAAAAATATATGTATAGATTCTAATCAGGAGATAAATTCATCAGTGGTTTAATTACGTTCTTTTCTGCTACTGTGTCTAAAGATTTATCAATTATTAATTAGGCGATTTATGGTTTATGTGTGTTTACATCCACATAAGTCAGTGGATACTAAATATAATTTATGAATCAGATGAGTACAACAACCATGTGTTTTCTAAATCTATCGATGAGATACCAGTGACATTAAAGAAAGTCAAATCCAAATGACTACTATTGGTTCTCATTACCATAACTTTTTTCATTTGTAGATTCTTGGTTGAATATTGAAAAGGGATGTTGATATAAGATGAGTCTTAAATACTGAAACTATATTCTGAATGTATTGGTAAATCCAAGCTGCTTGATATTTGATAGAGAATATGAATAAAGGAGAAAAAAAATACCCCAAAGGAATAGACTTGAGTGTACCAGTAATATTTCTCAAGATGCTATTTATTTAATTGAGTATCCAGAAGATGAGTACAGCACTTTTTGTCAAGTAGGAGTACAATATATATGTTAGCACTAAGGAAGCTATCTATAAAGTAGTTTCTCACTCCAAGTAGTGCTTCCAGCCATGAATGTTATTCCTAGAAATTTTTTATTTTATATGTAATCTTAGAAAGATGAGGAAAATAAATTAGATTATAGTCCAAGATTATTCTTAAATAGCATGCAGGCAGGAAATGTATCTAATCTGGTGTTTTAAAACTTTATATTTAGAGATATTTTGACTTAGGAATGATACCCCAGTTTTTGATAAAGATTTTCAAACTTTCCATATTCTTATTGAGATACTTCTCTACTTCTGCAAAAAAATCTCTATTTTAGGCTCAAAACAATAACACTGGCAAAAATATTATAAATATAAAAGATGAATATTTGATATATCGAATACGTACAGTTTTTAAATATGGCTGCCATTGTTTTAAAAAAATTAATTAAAAGCAAGTTACTCTTATTAAATGATTGGATGAATGCAATAAGAATTTGATATTTAAGAGGAGGGGGAATAAAGATATTAGATATTGCAGATCTATCGATTATTTACAGAATGGTTCAGGTTTAAGCCAGTGAAAAGAATAAATTGGGTATAATTGGTCGGAATACAGAGACATTATCCAAATTATAAAGGAAGTTACAGAAAGAACAAACAAGTAAAGAATTAGATATGCAGAATATTAAACAAAAAGCATTTTCTGGCATTGGAGTATCATGGCATGGATTCGGAATATTATCACATTCTGAAGAATGGTTACCAAAATACCGAAGTAGGGGTTGTGTTGGCCTTAAATAAGGATTGCAACACAATAAATTCTTCTCATCAAACTTTTTATAAAATCTTTATTAGATATAAAAATGAAAAGTGAATGGAAGTAAAAAATAAATAAAAAAGATTATCCAAGTTCGCAATATGGTTGGGTTTCAGAACTACCGGGTGTAGTAATATAAGAACTATCATGTAAAAGCAAAAGAGCCATCTACTGTAAACTTAAATAAACCAGATGGAATATTACATTATCCCATAAACAGCCTGGTTTTTAACTTTTTCCTTCACCAGTGAAGACTAGGGTCAAAGATGTAAAAAATTCATTTAAATATCTGGAAGCGATCTTTTGCTTTTTTATATTATTCTCAATAATAACTTGAAATTTAAAGAAAAATTTTAATCTGATACCAGATCAATTTATGTTTCAGTAAGCATATGGGAAAGTCATGTAATGTTGATTAATTGGTCAATTATATTTAAATTATATCACCGTAATCTTCATGCATGAATTTAAATCAAATATTTCAGCAACCCTTTGACAAGGCAATACAACAAATAAGTAGGAAATGAATATCTAATTCTACCCTCATCTATGGTTTTAAATAGATCATAAAGGCTAGTTAACTTGTATAAAAGTTATTTAAATTTATCAACAGAATCTTAATTTTAATTCATTCTTCATCATTGTTGGCACTTATGGTTTATTTAAAATTGTAATCAGAAATAGGAAGAGGATATCCACTTTTTATCTATACATATCATTGCCATGAGAACAGACTGCTAAAATATTCATTGGTTAATTTAAAACTGAGGATTGTCATGGTATAATCTATAATGTGTCCTAGAAGAAACCTAATATTAAGATAACATATACTTATGTATGAATAAATGAAGATTCTTAACAAATATGGACTACCACTATTAACTTATTGGTATAAAACTTAGATATTTGTTAAAAATCAATACAGAGACTGGAAACATTACAGAAAAAGATGGAAGATTATACATTAGGATTAACAAATAGAGATCAAAAATAAAATATGAAAGAGAACAAATTTATATTTCTGACATCATTAGAGATATATAAGAATGAATTAGACATACAACTAGAAAAAAAGTTATTAATTGGACCTGTAACTCAAAATTGGATTTTAAAAGTGTCAAAAAATATGGAAAGAATTGTATATAATATATAGATGAGATAAATAATTTTATTGGAGTAATCTGAAGTTATAGATTTAGAAGTAATGATATTAACTCGGGTCTTTATCTTCACTGGATAGATACAAATTGAAAGTAATAACGATAATGTAGACACAGCTCTGAAATTTAAATTCTTTTTAAAAGATTTTAATAATTTTGCATTATAGTTGACAAATATTTTAGGTTTATGCAAAAAATAAATTATCTTATTTATAAATAGCAAATCTGTTTTTCTTATTCCAGTTCTGCCATCTTATGATAACTTGAGGAATCAAAAACTAGAGTCGAAGAAAGCGATTTGCTGCTTGAAATAATGTGGGCAAAGATCATATGATATTTTATTGATGTTAATTTATAAAATTAAAATAAATATTTGAAATCCAACATAGTAAATGAAGCAATGTTTGTATGTTACTGCTTGAAGCAGATATACTAACTGAAGTAATAAAGTATACTATTAAAATTAGCAGTGTGTGTGAGAGAGCACTATTGACACCACAATGTTTTTGTCTGTATGCATGCACAGGTGATGTTATTTTCTGATAGCACATTTAAACACTAGGCAAAAATATGACTGAGACAATGATGCACTTGGTGTATTGATGGCGACATTGTTTTCAATGAAGAATATTCAAGTATAAATTAGAATTTAATTGTCTTTTATGTAAAAATTTGTGGGCAGTAATTCAGAATGTGATGGTATAAAACATTCTATAATTTAGACAAAATTATAAGGGCACAAAATTTTCATGACTATCAGACTAGTTTATTTTAGCATGTTTACTTGAATAGCATTTGGATTAACCTTATGATGATTTTACATAGACAATTTTTTAAAAAAAAAATTATCGTGAATGAATTGATATGGTTTTAGATTGTAATATACCCATGGTCGTGTTGTCACAACTGGCAGCTAAATAATTATGATTATTAAATAATAATAAAAAAAAACAAATATTTAAATAAATCTTCAAGATTTAATTATTTGGAATAATAATGATAGTATTAGTAAGATATTAGTTCAACTTGCTGATTTGCTAGTTGAGTATAAGATTATTTAGATCTCTTCAAAGTTATTAAACTCCTTAGAGATTAACACCATAAAGTCTCTTAATTTCTGTAGTTTATAACTCTACAATTCTGTAACTTTATTTCTGTACGCACCTTACTGCTCACACACAATATATCAAAGATAGTCCAAATAGATTCTTGACTAGAGTTCTTCTTTATTAATTCCTGAACAACTTCACTTTACTAGTTCATCTTTCCATTAGTTTACTTTTGTGTTTCTTCCTGTTTTACTTTTTACACTGACACACTGCTTAATTCTTCTACAGACTTTTTTATCAGTTTGGCTAATTGCATAAAATATCTTTTCTTAACATGTAATTAGCCTGTTGCTATTTTCAGTAAGTTTTGTTTTCTTTTCTGCATAATTAATTAGCTGTTTTTTTTTTGGATTATTTTAGAATATTATTATTAACAACTTGCACACACATCTTTATTTATCCTTTCATATATGTGTATGTACATAGCATATTGATATTCTTTTTATATTTTTATGTCAATCTTAGGCTTGTCATTTCTAACTTTGTGATTTTTAAGTTTTTTCCTAGAAAAATATATTAGGCTTTGAAATTCATTTCATCTTAGGCTTATCATTTCTAACTTTGGATTTTTAAGTTTTTTCCTAGAAAAATATATTAGGCTTTGAAATTCATTTCAGTTGCTTATGTACTGGTGACAAATACCACACATTCTATTTTATAATATAAAAAAATCTTATTACAATAAAACATAGAATAAAGATATGCTCTAATTTATAAGTGTCATTAATTGTTGCCAGGAAAATTCCATATTATCTTGGACTAGCATTTCTGGTATAAAATTGCTGATTATGATTCCCCTCAAACAGCATTTAAAGGGTCTACATGCTGGTACTTTCATTACAATCTTGGAATAAATGTTTTCAAATGACTAGTAAAGAGTATATATATATATGTAATTAATAATACAATGATTTATATATTTGTAATATTGTGGTAGGAACTATACTTCACACATGCTCAAATTAACAAGCACTCTTTCCTGTCAATAATTATTTTTAAACTATAGATGTTCCACCTTATTCTTTAAATAAACCAACAATTATTGATCTTGTCTAAATTAGAGTTTGAACTTGTTATTAGCCTGATTATTAAATTGTCATATTACTTGTACAAATTCAATTTATATATCACAGGAAAGAAAAAGTTACTCATTTTTAATTACCTATGACACTAAATCTTATATAGATATAAAATTAATAATAGCAATTCATATAATTATTAAAAACACATATGGCTTTATTGTTCAGGAGTTTATAAGAAGTTCAAGCACCAGAATCGTTCCTGGGGCCTCACCTTCCCATGTCAAATGCTGTACCAACTGTGTCAAACTGCACCAGATGAAAAAAAGCTAATGACTTTATTGATCAGGACTCCATAAGAAGTTAGAGAGTCAGAACTGTGAGCACCAGAATTGATTCTGGGATCTCCCAATGGGAAAGAAATTATTTTTTGCACATGCATTAGAATTGTTATGCATTCTGCTTATTCTTTAAATAAACAAACAATTATTGACTGTGATACATTAATTGAATTTGTACAATTAATATGCTGATTTAATAATCACGATAATAACTTCAAACTCTAATTTATACATAGTCAATAATTGATAGTTTATTTAAAGAATAAGGTTTAACAATAGGTGAATCACCTATGATTTTAAAACAATTATTGACAGAAAAGAGTGCATGTCAATTCTCACATATATGTGAAAAATATTTTATTCCGCAATATTATATATATATATTTATTAGTTTTTTAAATTCATAGATGTCAAATGTTATCAGTAAAATGTAAAGCTCTACAATTTAAAAGTTAAATTGCAGAACTCAATTTACACAAAATGGTGACATTTGCTCACATTTATTTATCAATCAGAAATGATTATAAATGTATTTTTTTCACATTTTCAGATTGTTTTTAATAATTTGAAAGATGTTTTTATTCAATAAGTATAAAATATAATTATTTTTTATAATTATATATTTTTAAAAGATTTAAACGTATGCCAGTGAGAATGAAACAAAAATTATGTTATACTGACTAATATAAAAAGCATGCTTTGATTTTTTCATTCTTTAGTTACATTAAAAATTAATTTAAGTAATAAATAAATAGTAAAAATCAGTCATATATCACATGACCTATATAGCTTGCATTACCAATATGTAATATCTAAAGAGCCTGCTACTAGCTCTAAACAAGCTTAATTTTTTTTATGATAAATGCTACAAGAGAAAATACATGAAGCTTTTATCTATGATGGTCTCCATCCCCAGACTGGTTTCGAGCTATGGCTCTCATCAGTGAGGATATACATTTTTCAAATTTAGTTTAAATTTAATTATGGAATTTGGCCAAGAAAAGCTTAAAGTAATTAATATGAGATTTAATAGTCATTCAATAGAGTCTTTGGTCAAAGAATATTCTCTTGTAAAAAAGCATTTTTGTATGTGTTTAAAAATTATATTTCTACAGTTGTCTTCAGAAGTTTTAAATAGGAATATATATATATTAAAACATTTTTGTAAAAAAAAATAAAAGATTTGAATATTTGTGATACTTTATTTAATAATGTAACAAATGAAAATAAAATAATTAGTGTCATAATTATTCCATATAATGATTTATTAATAATTACTAACTAATTAAAGTTTTAAAAATATTCATTTATATATTTTTTGTTAAACAACATAAAAACCAGAATGAAGTGAATAAAAAAAAATGCAACATATTTTATTTTTAATTGACTGCATCTCTTGTTTAAAATGTAACTAAAATTTACAAGTTTATAAACAAGACATTTATTTTATATAGTGTGATGTTTTATAAACTGTAATACAAATAAGCCAATAAGATGGAGTATTCATTTATATAGTGACATCTACCAAGTGCACGTGCATTAGCTTATTTGTATTAAAGTTTATAAAGTGAATGTATAAATTACAAATTAAACGAGATTATTAACAGAGGCAAATACTGTCAGAATATGACTTCTTGTAAAATATAAATTTAATATTTTTTGTCAGTAGGACTCCAAAGGTAAATATAAACAAGTGCAAAATACTGATCTATATATTATTATTACTTTTTACTATAAAGATGCTATATTATTATAAAAATGAATGTTTCGTTTAATAGAGAGAGGATATTGTTGAGTAATATTGCCAAAGTATTTTGTATGGAAATGGCTCTGGTGGGCCTTCAATTTTTTTCATTCTCCTGCAACTATTTGTAATATTGTTTTATCAGTTTTTGTATTCATTTAATGGTAGAAACTGGAATTAAAATATTTATTGATTTTTTTAGAATAAAAGAATCTGAAGGTGTCAGGATTCCACAGAGATTGTAATACAAAAACACTCTCAATGCCACTGATTAATTGATTTTTTTGAGAGAGCAGTTAAAAAACTAATGTTGCTGATTGGTAGATTCTTCGAGAGAGCACTTAAAAAAACTTATGTTGCTGAATGGTAGATTCTTTGAAAGTGCAGTTGAAAAACTAATTGCTGATTGGTAAATTTTTTTGATGAAACAGTTGAATGACTAATGATGCTGATTGGAAGATTCTCTGAGAAAGCAGTTCAAAGATTGCTTGTAAATAAATGTCTTTTTTATTATTGTTAGCAATAAGCAAAACACTGTATATTTTCTATAATTTATTTAAATATTATGATTATTTTTTAAAAAATATTTGCATAATAATTATTTTGTGATTACACTTTGATTTTAGTCAAATATGTTTTATTTTTAAAAACATAATTTAAGAAATTAGTAACAATTATAAAAAGGAAATTATGGGAAGTGATGTTTGCCAAACATTATAATGTAAGTTTCAATTTTAGAACAGAATTTTGTAGCTTTGTGATGACTTGACTCATCAATAATTCTTTCTAGCTGAAGTTCTATTACCAAAGATATTGTTTTTTTTACCAGAATTGCTGGAATCATCTAATAAGAAAAAAGTAATTATTCTCATGATGTATTTCATTTTATTTCAAGTTTTTTTTTTTAATAATTTTTTAGGATGTTTTTTTAATTTGCAGATGTATAATTTTAACAAATCATTTCCAATTTATTATATTTTAATAGAGAATAAAGAGTTTAATCCTAAAATAAAATGTTGAATGGTTATTCATATTACCACTAGAGGAAAACAAAAGAAATGTCCACCCATTAAAGGACAGAAATTAATAGTTGTTATTTAATATTCAGGATGTACAATCATTATATATTTAATTGGTATCTTGAAAACTGGAAATATAATTTATTCAGAAAAACTTGATAATTCTGAATTAATGATCTTCAACCTGTATACATAATTTTGTATGTCTGTGTATTTTCCAATATGGAAAAACATACTTTACATTTGCAATGGGTACTATTTTGCTTGTTTTTTACTATTATGTGTGAGATATTAATGCAAAAAGACATCCAGTAATGTTGCAAAGTATATATTATAAAATAATTTTTGGAAGAAGATGAGGTGTTAACCAGACTTCTAGGAAGTTCAAGGTTCATGTGGCTTTGATATTCAAATCATACTATCTATATTATTAATCTCATTTATCAAAAGTCATCATTGTGTTAAATTTTTAGTGTAGGAAGCTGATGTTAATGAGATACTAAAGAATTATGCATATGAAAAATTTAAGATGATTCATTATTTGTTATAGGAAACTAATTGAATGATATCTCATTCAGAAAATCATTTGACATTTTAGTGCCAGAAGTGATAGATAGATCTATGAGCTCTTGGGCCACCCACCATTCTATTACCACATTAAATATGATTATAAATAGGAATGCTTGGGCATTCATATGAAATTTTAGCACCAGAAGTAGCACATATGAACCTTGACCCATGAACTTTGAGCTTTAGAATCTACCACTGTAGTGAATGAAGGATGAAATAGCTGTAAATCAGTGACTGGAATAAGTCAACATGTGGTGAAGACTTGCTATATAATAATTATGTAAATTCATAAAAAAAGGCATAGTTTTAAAACAAAAGAATTTGTATTACTTTAATTTCTGGAGAAAAAATATAATTTTATATTGTAATGTATGATAGTGGTATTTTATTTATAGCTATATGTTGAACTCATTCTATCATATAGTTGAATTGTTAAATTTTTTTAGGAAAATATAATTTTTACTTACAATTTTCTAAATACATTTAACTGCTAGTAATAATATACATATTAGCACAGAACATAACAGTTTGAAAGGAATTATTATTCACTCTGTTTCAGATATTATTTGTGAACAAATTCTAGTACTAGCATGGGATAGAATACTTAATTAAAGTAATAACCAAATAGGCTATTTTGTCAAAGGCAACAGTCAATAGAAATTTAAGACATCAATTGACCCAGATCAATATTTTTGTCATTTGTTTAGGATTTTATGCATAGAAATTTATAATAGTTCGATTATAAGTCTCAAAGTTTCAGTGCTCTCAACTTTGCCACAAACCATTTTATTGAATTATATTAATGTAAGATTAATTTAATATATTCATCATTTAATAAAGTGTGATTTGTATATACTTCAAATTTATAGCAAGTCATATATACTATTACATAAACAAAAAATATTCTCAACAAAGCAGTAAGTCTTACTTGCTGTTCATGCACTCTGTCAAGGGGACTTGGAACAAAATATAACAGATGTGAGGATTGTATTATGTATGTATATGCGTAACGATAATCAAAAAAGCAAGTCACATATAACATGACATTACTTTTATAAGCTCGTATTTACAAAAATGCAATACAGAGAGCGTACCAATAGCTATTTAAGTTAGATAGCTGGATTTAAATATATTTTCATGTCCGAGAATTTCAGAGTTTCTACTTAAATATACATATGAATTTAGTGCTGGGTTTTGAGTTGATATTTTAGATCTAGTGTCCGAATATTTTAGCTCTCCACTGACGTGAGCCATAAGCTCAAAACCAGTTGGTCTGGAGATGAGAGTGTTCTGGATAGAAATTTTAAATATTTTCTCATACCGCACTTATTAATTAAGAGCTTGTTTGAGCTATTGGTACGCTCTCTGTATTATATATAACGATCCGCGATTATTTGAAAGGAAACTTTTTGTATTGGTTTCAAACTATCTTTATTAGATTTATCAAAATACCTGAAAAGAACATTGGCCTGAAAATTTTTTCATTAGAATAAATATCGATAGGTAAATGAAACAGTTTATTGAAAAAGTAAGATAAGAAGTAGCTTACAGATTCTTCTAATTTAGATATTATAAAGCTCTCAGGAAGATGCATTCGTAATCACATGGAAACGCCAGCTATTTCTTAAATTAATGTTGTCAATAAACAGCTTTATTTGACTTTTAGACTCAAATAAAAAAGTTTTTGGTCTGATTTATAACTGAGTAGAAAGGAGATAGAGCAGATTAATGTTTCTTTCTGACATTTAGTAAGTTTAAACTACAAGATAATTAATACATTGTACAGGCTTACACCAGCATTTATATATGTAATATATGTGGGATTCGAACTCAGACTTTCTCACGACCCACAACTCTCACTGCCATTTTATATTGCTGACCCACCTGATCACACGCATGATGAAAAGATAAATAATCACCAATATACGTATTTCGTGCTAAACCAGCTCTCATCAGTTGGTCCAGATTACCATCTCCACACATATATACAATCAGTACTCAGCTTTATATTAAGATAGCCAATCTTAATTTAAAACTCGAGTTTTCTATCAAATAATCACAATTTCTGACAATATTTGTGTTAATAATATATATGTATGTGTATGTTTGTGGATGAAACAGCCTTTGAATACTCATTGCAAAGTAAACGCCTCTATAGTAATTCTTTACCTAGAAACAGCAAAAAAGACGATATTACTTATTGGGTTTGCCAATCTCTGGATGATGAAATTTGTGTTTTCATTCTTCATTTATCAGCTACGTAAGAAATACCGAAATACAATTATAATGTATATACTTAACCTACATGTAATTAAAGGGGATTTGAACGCAGACTTCCAAGCTCCCTACAGTCACCCATTCTAGCCTATATAATCAATACACATGACCACATACATGTGAAAAAGATAAATGATCTCCAATATACAGTGTTTTGTGCTGAACCAGCAATTATCAGTTGGTCCGGATCATTGTTTTCCACACACACATATATAATCATTGCTCAGTTTTATATTAAGATAGAAAATCTACAAACTTTAATGAACAGGCTTCAATACTCTCCAACTCTTCAGCTATCTGTATCACCGAAAATCTGGTGACGGAATGCTCAGGATTAGATTGAGCATTCCATCAACAGATTTGCAGTGATATGGATGGCTAAAGAGTTGGAGAGTGGAGAAGATTGAAGCCTGTCCATTAAAGTTTGTAAATTTGCTATCTCAATATAAAACCGAGCACAGATTATATATATGTGTATGGGAGATGATGATTTGGACCAACTGATGAAAGCTGGTTCAGCATAAAATATGTATATTGGAGATCATTTATCTTATTTTGCATGTATGTGGTCAAGTGTATAGGTTATATGGAATAGAGTGGATCACTGTTGGGAGCTTGAAAATTTGGGTTCAAATCCCTTTTAATTACATCTAAATAAGCATAGGCAAATACCTATTTACTAACCAATATCAGATGGTTAACTGATTTAATTAGTGCTGTTCATCTTAGAAAAAGATCTTAAACCTGATTTAAATCGTGAAAAATTTTTAAGTTTATGTGCCGAATTCGAACCCAAGTCAACTATATAGTACTATATATATATGTATGTTATCATGCACTGTGAAGATCCTATATATACATATGTAAAGACTGAGAACATCATGTATTTAAATATTATATAAAAACATTATATTGACATTGAGTTAATTTTGATGTCCCATAGTTTGGATCTGCAAATCTGTAATTGACGTGATCATAATTTTCTGTGATTCGGGAGATAGTATTCCGTTTTTCAATCAATATACTGATCAAATATTCAAAACTCAAAATTAGTAGTAATAAAAAAGAAAAACCATTTAATTGTCTATCAAAAAATTGATTGAACTGTCTTCAATTTTAAAATATTTTATATTTTACTTTATTTGCATGTTAAAACATTTATTTGATAAAATAAAAAACTTTAATAAATGTACGCCACAGCCAGGTTGTCGGAATTATTGAACGTCCGATGGTCTGTTCGAAAATAACAATGACAATTGTCATTTTAAATAAAGAAAAGGATAGAAGATCAATATTTCTGAAAAAAAAAAAAAACATTTTTATATCCTAAAAACGAGAAATGTTCATTGATTTTTTTTTAAAAAGAAAAATCAATGAAAATGTCATAAAAGGATTGCACGGGAGCTTAGCGATGACAATTAAATGTATATCGGTAATAGTTCCAATCACTTATCAGTTATAAATTTTCATAAGTTATAAAAAATAAATCAGTCTCTAAATAGCGCTCTGCAGGGTGCAGCCCTTTTCAACCCCCCCCCCCCCGATTTCTTCTATATATATATATAAATCAATTATTTAACAACGTTTAACAATTCAGCCAATCAAATCACCTGTATTATACTCTTAAATCAATTTTGAAGAACGATTTAATTGGTTGAATTATTCAATGTTATTTGAATTATTGACATCTATTATTTCCGTTGAGCTCTTTACATGTTTGAATCATATATATAATGAAAACTTTAAAGGAAGTGATTAAACACTCCATTCACTGTTTGTAGTATAAAATTAAAGACGTAATTGAGATATTTTAATCACAGATACAATTGAAAAGCTTCTATTCTGACAAGATGTATTTTGCTCACAAAATTATGTTCTTAAGTTGATCTACATTGGAATTTCAAAAAAAAAAAAAAATGACATGATGACGTTTCTGTAAATTAGCCAGTAATATTTTAACCAACAATGACTTTTCTATCTTCAAACATACTTATATAATACAATAAATTAATGTTATTAAAATTTGTAATAGTCAATAACAAGTGGAGATAAAAAATATCCAATAAAAGAGAGATTGACAACTCCTTTAAGATGTTAATATAGAATTAAATCAACATTTCACATAACTTAGTCTAATGTTTTCAAAGAACCAATTACCCACCTTTAATATGGTTTATATTTTCTTTTACAAAACTAGGCTTTTATATATATATATCCATGCATTCAGCAAATGAATATTCAAAAATGGTATATGTGCGACTCTTTATCCTTCAACAGCTTAAAATTTCAGTTATTCTTTCTGGTTAACAATTTTTATAATATTTAACATTTGATTTTAATATTATATCTTTATATTAATTAGAATTCAGTAAATTGGTCAGGATTACAACAAAAAGCATTCTAAAAACATATTTAAACTTTGCAAATATTGAAAAAATAATAATAAAATGAATATTGAATGAGATCATTGAACTTTTTCTGATTAGTCAATATAAAGACAGCCAGCCAAGCCAGTGAAAACAGAAAATTAAATGAAATTTTTGTTGATTGAACTTTATCTTCAAAACCTGAATGAAATAATTTTATTTTAAAATTTAAAAGTGCATTTATAATTTTTAAAATCTCTAAAGGTCTGTATTTTCATGTTTGAAAAAGTTATTGATCTGATTCAAAATGCTTTACAATTTTACTGATAATAGTTTTGTTTTTGCTATTACAATTTTAAAAATAAAACATATGTATAAAATGAAAGTGTAATCATGTATACTTTTGTTTATAAATAATTTATAATGGCTGGGGTGGATGAGTCTTGCCGTATCTGCCATACAAGGGTGCCACCAGGTCATTCGAACCTGAAAAATTTATATAGTAGGCAGATACTTATTGTTACGATCCAATTTTTTAAATAAATATGGCCGAATTGCCCCAGTTACTAGCTCACGGAGCAGCAGAGATAATATTTTTTTTTAATTTTAAAGAAATAAAGATAATAAAAAATAAGAATAAGCCACTGCCAGATTAACAATACACAGAAACATTTATTTTGCACATGTATAAAATTCAGAATTATTTATTTTAATATAACTTTTACTTTAGAATTTAATTTGCATTTTAACTTTTTATTTTAGAAGTTTGCACAGATGAATTAATTAATATTTTATTAGAGTGTCAAGTATGGATAGACTACATAGATTGCACTTGAAAAAAAAATTCTATGTCTCTTATTTAACCTTAGGCCAAAAGTTCACAGTCAAACTAATGCCAATCTGACTGATATATCGATGTATTCAATGCAACATGAATACAACAGCACAATACCGTACTATCAGAAATGTACATCTGAACAGCATGGTTATAGAAGAAATTGTCCCTCATCCAGTACAGGAATGCTACGTCTGTCTGATGAGAAGAACAATACAAAAAAAACTCCATAGGAAGGGATTGCGGTCCTTTTTGCCGACTTACGATCCCATTCCATAGGCTAAAGGGATGATCCAAGGAGCAGGGAATATCATCTGTCTCTGATGGTCAGTAAGAAATGGGCCTATTTTGCCCAAGTGCAGCATATAATGTGATCCTGCATGTAGCGGATCTTCATCTTACATTTACTAATTACACCAATACATCCAACCCATTAATCCAATTTAACCGCGAAATAAATAACCTAAAATTAACCCTCCCTTAATTAAACTAACATAACTTTATGATCTATGCAGCCACCCCCACCCAATTTAAATTTAATATGATTTAAAAGTTTTAGTTTAACAAAAAAAAAATCATAATAAATAAATTAATGGAAATGATTTAAAAAAAATACATTCAATAAAAATAATTATTAATAAATAATTTAGTTTGATCAGATAGGAAGTTATATTTCTATTTAAATATTGGAAATATTTATATTTAATGTTCATGAATTATATATATAGTTCTTACAGTTTAAAAGTCCATTCTTTTTAGTTGCTTGTAATTTGGATCCCTTTGTTTCTAATTCCCACGATGTCCTGGGGAGACCGGTATGCTGTTTGCCATTCTATTGGTAGTCATCCAGAGGTCCTTTGCTGTAGCTGGTATAGTTCTTTGCAGGATTTTATTGCAGGATCCTGATGTCCTGGGGGTCTGCAATATAGGAAAACGATATTTCATTTTTTGTTTTAGAAAAACAGGAGGGATAGAAAGTCCGTCTTTTCAATCCCTTCTCATTCAACTCTCCCAGACTTAACACATATAGCACACATAATTTTATTTCCAATCTTTTCCTTTTTATATTAAAATTGTGGATTGAATGAACATGATGTCATGATGATGATGATTCTTTCACTGTGGTCCATTTCCTGAGGGATTTTTTTATTGGCTATTCTGTTTTTCTCTCCTATCTGACCTTTAATTATAAATTTTGAGATGCCCAAAGGCTAGTTTGCTTTGACTAATTAAAGATAATCATTTCCATTTTTAGCATTTTTACACAATCGGATTAATTAAATTTTGTATATTTTTAAAGATATATTTTTAACTTTTAAGTTTTTGTTGAAAATTTTGTTTTAAAATACTTTTTTTTTTTTAATAAAGTTTTCTTTTAATAATTTTTTCATCTGTGCAATTTTATATATATGAGTTTAGATGACTTTTAATTTTCAATTTTTAAAAACAAATTTTTATATGTGAACTTTTTCTTTTTACTTTCTAATTTTATTTATTATAATAATGTAACAGCATGTGTGCCCATTATAAATTATTATACAATTATTGTGTAATAATAATCATAGATATTTAATAAATAAGGCAAAAAATTTTCTCTCAGTTATCTCCCAAGTGATTTTGAAACCAGAGAACAAAGAACTTAACAACATCTATTTAGAGGCAGAATTAGAGTACTTCAAAGTTACCAGTGGCTGGAGAATAGTTTTATCTTCAAATTTTTTTGAACTAATAAATCAGTATATTTTAATTCCAGTTTCTGCTATTAAACTAAGGTGTGTGTGTGTGCTATAGTTGCTAAAGAAAGTGAATGCCAAACAGTTCTATCTATAAGCAAAAACATTCAGGTGAATAAATAATAAATTAAACATTTTAAAATTGAGAGCAGATTCAGAAATAACAAAATCATTATATAGAATTTCAGATTCCACCAAAGCTGCATATTATTCCCTGATACTTTTTTCTGCTAACTGCAACCAAATGTTACATACCAGCTTACTATTTTCAAATTTTATTTAGTTATATCATTGCATCTCTCATCTCAGCTATATTACCTCTCTGCTCAGTTTAAACTTTTCAAAATAAAATACTTAAATTTACTCTCATCTGTTTATAATGTCTCACTTTTGACTATTCTATAGCATTTGTTAATGTTTTTTTTTACACTTGATGAGAAAAATTTGAACTAATGTATATATTTATTAATAATAAATATCAATAAAAATAGTTAAATGTCAGTATAGTTCAGAGAAAATTTTAAGGAATTTGGGTTTCAAGCAAAGTGAAAGAAGGGATGGGGTTTCAAGTAAAGAGAAAGATTTTTCATTGAATGAAATATGGACATTCTGCTTTTATTGAAAATCATGTTATAGTATAATTTATTTATATTATTTTTTAATTCAACTATAAATTATTTTCTTCTTTTCTGAACTAATAAATGACTGTTAATGAACACATGTAGATTTTTAAATATTCAGCTTTAAAAATCTATCTTTTCTGTGTATGTTCATTAATAGTTGTTTATTATTTTAATTTTGCAAAATTAAATTAATTATTTGTTTTATGATGAATATATAATGTTTAGATTAATATTGTATTCAACAATTTTTATTTTTACCCAGAAAATAAGTCAAATGCAAATGTTCTAATGTAAACAGAAAATTCGTAATGAATTTTTTTTGAAAATTATAAATTGAATTTAAAAATTCAATTTATAATTTTTTAAAAAATATTTCTATATATAATACTCATAAAACTATAAAGTTGTTTTCATAAATGATGAAAATCAATGTTTTTTTTAAATAAATGGAACATGCAACATCAAATTCAATATATTCTTTTTCTGTCACCACAACTGTGCAACCCAATGTAAGTTTTAGTAACTAACAGTAATGTATAGGCTGAAGTCATGTGTAGAGTTATGTAATATTTTTGTTAAATCCAGTTATATGAAGAGAAATAATCATTTCATTTCCAGTATGATTTGACTTCTTCAAAAAATAATTATTGATGGCATTCAGCATTGATTATTCTACTTGTATGTTTAATTTTACTTCACAATTATATTCATATTATATATGTGTGTGCATGTGTTCTGCATGGTTTGGCATAGAGTGTCCAACTTGAGATTGGGAGTTCTCAGGATTGATTCTTGCACTCGCAGTTTTGGCATTCAAACATCTTATGAACTCCTGAGCAATAAAGCCATAAACCTTTTTTTCCCATGTATCTCATTCATTTGCTTTGATTGGTATTTTCTCTTTTAAATGAATTCATTTTACAGCATATTATATTAATTTAAGTAGTATCTATATTGGAGCATATTTTAAAATATCTGCATTAAATCTTAAATGTTGTATATCTATTGAGATTTTATCCTAATTAACAAGAGATGATGCTGTTCACTTAAATAACGGAGTCTTTATATGAAAGCTTTTTGTTAATTTTTAATGCAATTTGATATTTGAGAAAAGATATTTATTGGTAGCATTTAGCATCAACTGTTTAATTTTTTATGTTTAATCATATATATATATATATACACACACACACACTTGATATACACACAATTTTATTCACATTACTATAATAAAATAATACTATATGTAGCTGTTCCTGCAAGTTATATACATGAAATAATAATACATGAGTTATCAACAGCACTATCACAAAAATATGACTTTTTACAACCAGTTATACTATTGAATTTGAACAATTTTAGTTTAATTATAAATTTATTAACACATATTGATTACATAAGTAATATTTACTAAGGCAATAAACCTCAAGAGTATGTGCTTGAAAATGCGTAGGTAGGGACCTCTACAGGTTTTAACCACAAGCTTACTCTTTTCTTCCAAAGAGTAAGCTTGTGGTTAAGACCTGTAGAGGTCCCTACCTTTGCATTTTCAAGCACATGTTCTTGAGGTTTATTGACTTAGTAAATTTTAGATTAAATATATTTTTCACATGATAACTAATTTTTAAAAATGGTTATGAGATTTTAACATCATGATATTTTCTTCATGTTCCATTTGCAAATGAGAAATTAAACATATGGGGCAAATTAAATTTGAGTAATTTAAACTATATTTACAAAATTAAAGTTTAACTTACTAAAACTATAATTATCTCCATTTCTACAGTATCTACACAGGCAACAATACTATATCCGTTTTAAAAAATTTCCAATATTACTAATCTTTTAATCAGTGCTGCCTTCTTTTTGAACATTTTTATGAAATCGTTCAAAAGATATTACAATTTTGACGCATTTTAATATTGCAAATTACCAAAGTTTTCAAAACAAGTACCATAAAGCAAAAAATTCTTAGCATATATAATTCTTCACACAAAAAAAGAAAATCGTGCAAGATTCATCATGATTGGTGCACTATATGTTGAGTTATTAAATAAAACAAAAAAATAAATAAACTTTCATGTTTATATAGAAATAAGGACATATAAAAATATTCTTTTCATTTTAACAATCCTGTGAATATATAACATTTCTGAAATAATAAATTTTATATGTGCATAGTATAAGAATTCTTCATAAGTTACATCTTCAAAAAGTCATTGGAATAATATTGCAAATAACACACTGCTCTCAAAAACTTATATGGATAATGGTTCATGGAATCTTGTTATTTAATTTGCTTTTTAATTATTTAGTTAATTATATCAAGCATCAAACAAGTTTACCAACTTGCTTTATTCACTGCTAACAGTGCTAATATTTTTCTGCAGTCATCTGTTTCTACTTTATCTCGATGGCTATTTCAATTATTATAATCGTTTGATTGAATAATAAGAGTGTCTGGTGAATAAAAGATTTTTGATCTGATATTGCTTAAGGAATATTTGGCTCAATGATTGGAGTTATTATATATTTTTCTTATTGATTATCAAATATTATTTAACCTCATGAGCATTTATGTCTTTCAGGTTGATTTCTCTATATGAGAAGATGGAATAAGTAGGTAATAAAGTCCGATATTTTTCTACTGTAGACTTTTTTATTAGCATCTCAATATTTAGAATTATGTCATAAATCTTAATGAGAATTTTTATTCTAATGCAATGGTTGAGTGACAGCTTAAGTCCATAAACCATGTTTCTAGTAATTAAATGGTAGTAGAGATTAAAGTTCACGAATAATGATTTCAATGATAGGATGGGATTCTTGATCTCATGGTCCATAAATCATAGCTCCAGTGCAATAATAACAGTCCTGGAGTTCAAAATCCATGAATCACAAGTCAGTTGTAATGGCAGATTCTGAAACTCAAAGTTCATAAATCATAACTCAGTGGTAAAATGGCAAGCTTTAAATCATGGCCCAGTGAAAGGAAGATTCTGGAATTTAAGGTTCATGAATCATGGTTTCAATGATAAAGTGACAGTCTTAAATTAAAAATCTGCAAATCATGGCTCAATGATACATGGCAGAATCTAAATATCAAGTTTCATAAATTATGACATTGATAGAATAAAAGATTCGGAACCCCATGGTTTATAAACTGTAGCTCCAGTGCTAGATTGATAGCCATGGAGTTCAAGGTCTATGAATCATAGCTCAGTAATAATGGCAGACTTTGAAGCTCAAGGCTTATGAATCATAGTTTTCAGTAATAGAGTGGCAGGTTCAAGACTCATGATCCATGACTCACTGAATGGCAGACATTGGAAGTGAATGATCATGAATCATTTCTATGATAAAGTTGAGTGCCAGACTCTAGAGCTCAAGATCAATGATAGAATGTAAGATTCTGGAGCTCATAGTTTAGAATTATCATTCCAGTGCTCTATAGAGTATCAACCTTGAAGTTCATTAATTATGGCTCAGTGATAGTGGAAGACTAAGGAGTTTGAGGTTTGTGAATGTTTCAGTTGTTGAATAACAGATTCAAGGTCCATCAATTATGGTCCAATGAATGATAGCCTCTGATCTCAAGATTCATAAATTGTTTTAGTAATAGTCCTGAAGCTCAATGCTATGAATTATGGGTCAGTGATAGATGACAAACCCTATAACCATGGTCCATAAATCATGACCCTGCCTATCACTTCAGGAACTGAAATCTTTTATATACTCCCTAGCAATAAACCATTCAATTGCTAAAGATTCATGTAATTTAACAAGGTTGTTTTAAAAAAATACAGATAGAATGCTATTCACCCAGTTTGCATTTTGGCATCATCTACCTTCCAGACAAAATTATGGGATATCCTTCATATTTTTATGAGCACCAGGTTTTATTATTTTAGTGAGAGTTATGTGAAATTTAACTTGAATACATTCACATACATTTAAATAAACTAATATTTATATACATTTTAAAATATAGAAAAAGCATATTTAAGTAGATACTATAAAGAAAACCAAGTTGCTATTTTGGGTTTTCATTAGTCATATCTTTCCCATTAGTACAAAAAATTTACACTTTGCAAATGGAACAGAGGTAATTAAAAGAGAGAGGACATTTCTAAATCAGATAAAATTTATACAGCTTTTAAAAATAAACTTTGCTGAAGCAAGAAAAAAAGGTAGGGGGCTAATCAATAAATGTAATTATTGTATAAAAATATTAAGAATGTATGTATATCATATGATTACAATCTATTGTGAAAGTGCCAAAATTACTATGCATGAACCTATGACAACATCCTCCTCAGATAAACTTCTTAATGAATATTACTAATCATTTTTAGACTAGAAATTATCTTGCCATGTATAGCTCAAATATAAACTTTAAACTTTGACTAAAGATAAAAATATCTATTATTATTAAGCACAACCATATGGAATAATTATTTAAACTATATAATTTTCATTTTACTACATCTTCTCTCATCACATGAATAAAGATAACTAAAAAGATGTCTTTATTCATATGATTAGAGTAGATGTTTGTAAAATGAAAATTATAAGTATGTATTTCCAATATATGAGGGGGTACCCAAATTTAACCACAATTTTATAATTAAAAAATGTTCATTAACTTTTGAATATTATAAATTTAACCTATTTCAAATTGCTGTCCATTTGATGTAATACATTAGTTTAATTATGTTTTTTTACTTTTTGAAGTAGTCGGAAACCATTACAAAATGATGCATCTTAATACCTGCCATGTAAATATGACTGCAAGATATGATGGGTTATGCTGAATATAATTAAAAATTGTTTTTCACACTCAATGCTTTGTAGGTGATGCTTTGTTGTGGTGAAGTTCTCACTCCTTACATTGCCACAAAATGGCAGATTTACATTTTACTGCATCATGAAAACATTTCAGAACTTGCAGATAAAATGTGTGTTCATTATAAATTAATTCTGAGAGAAAAATACTGTTTGCATTAAAAAAGGAAAAATCAGCATTGACTTAACATTGGACTTCACTTGTCATGCTTTTTAGGGATAAAGTGAATTTAACACTTCCATTATCCATGTGTAAACTCAAGAGCAGCTTGCTTGTAATTTGTTTCAAGCATTGCAACTGTTTTCCTGTTGTTTTTCTAAAAGAAAACAGAATTCAGTGTTTTCCTGAATGTTTGTGATAATGGTGTTTTAGTTGTATTTATATATTGGACTATCATGTGAAGAGCTTCTTTAAATTTTCTTCTTTGTACTTTTTCTTCTCTATCCAATATTTTTATATTTTCCCAATTGAACATATGTTCATTGGTACATACATGGTCTGCTACCTTAGACACATCTGTTTTCTCTCTCTAATCATCAGTTTGTGTTCTTGTAAGTGCTTTTCAATGAGATGACTGGTCTCACCATTATATATTTTTTCATATTCACATGGTATTTCATAGATGCAGTTTTTTTTTTTTAGCATTTCAAGTTTACACTTTGTAGATGTTAGAATTTCTCACAGTGTGGTATGGCTCTGGAAATCTGTTCTGATGTTATACTGATTGCAGATTTTCTTTAATTTGTTTGCTATTTTTGGTATGTATGGGTACACTACAGTACCAATAATTATTTTTTTATGGTTCTTTTTGTTGTCTATTTAATGTTTTCTTAATACCAGCTGTCAGGGATTGTACACACTTTGTAGAATTAATTAAGAACATGAAAATTGAGAGAACTGACTTACTGGTAAGCTTTGATGTGGAAAGTTTATTCGCCTATGTACCATGTGAAGAAGCATTGTCTATTGTAAGGAAAAGATTAAATGGTGATAATAGCTTACAAACCAGAACAACTCTTCCTATTGATAATATAATGGAACTATTAACATTCTATTAAAAACAACCTACTTTCAATATAACAGAATTCTTCCAACAAAATCAAGGAATGGTAATGGGCTCACTATTGTCACTCCTTATTAACAATATTTATATGGAAGAATTTGAAACTACAGCCATAAAAACTATTCCATATCCACCTAAAGTTTGGCTTTGCTATGTAGATGACACTACTACAAACTTTCTGGAAACACATCAACAACATTCAATTAAATTCAATAGAATCAGAACAAGAACAAAAATTGGCATTCTTAGATGTTCTTGTGACAAGACTCCCTCATGTCAAAATCAAAACTGCATTTCACCAAAAACCCACACATACAGGAAAATACTTAGCCTATACATCCAATCACAACAGAAACACAAAACATGGAGTTATACTATCACTATGGAACAGAACAAATGAAGTTTGTTCAGAAACCAGTGATTTGAAAAAGGAAAAGGTCTATATAGAACATCCATCAGTTGTTATTAAGAAAACCTTAAATAGATAGCAAAAAGAACAATCAAAAGAAAAAACAATTATTGTTACTATAGTGTACCCATACATACCAAAAGTAATAGACAAATTAAGGAAAATATGCAATCAGTTTAACATAAGAACAGCTTACCAGAGCCATACCATACTATGAGGAATTCTAACATCTGCAATGTGGAAGAATGTATATTGGTGAGACCAGTCATCCAATTGAAAAGTGCTTGCAAGAACACAAACTGATGATTAGAATAAAGAAAACAGATGTATCTAAGGTAGCAGAGCATTATTTGCCAATGATCATATGTTCAATTAGGAAAATACAAAAATATTCGATAGAGAAGAAAAGATACAAAGAAGAAAATTTAAAAAAGCTGCTCATATGACAATGGCAAACAATCCCATAGGCCAACCTAGTGTGATTATACATAATGTATGGAAACCACTAATCAACTTTGCTCTTTGGAAAAAGTGGGGAAATCAGGAGGAACCTCATAGATAAGTGTATGAAATTTCTACTGACTGTTGCCTTTGGCTGGGTGGCTCAGTTGGTTAAAGCATTACCTTAATATTCAAGACTCAAGTATCTAAGGGTCGAGGTTTGTTTCCCATGATAATACTGTCACTGGTCAAGCCAGAAACACCTGAAGAAGAGGGGAGAATAATACTTCTCAAACATTGTGCATATGTTAACCTGGTGCTATTACTAACAGTTGAATGTATTTGGAATATACTCATATTAAATGATGAAAATAGTCCAATATATAAATAAAACAGAATCCATATTGTTCCAACTTTTCAGCTATTATAAAAAATGACAAGTACACAGAATGCACTTTACAAAAAAATGTGCTATGTGATACGATGAATTCACATGATGATGTCATTTGGCAGATTGAAGCAGAAGGCTACTTGCAAGAGTTATGTAATATCAGAAGCATGTACTATAACATATGTGCATACCAGGTAACTAGTCTGATTATTCCCCCCCCCCATTCATATAAATATATATACTGCATTTAAATATAAAATTAAAACTCTGTATATAAACTTTAAATAACAAAACATATATGTCAGTGTGTTAAACAGAGTAATTATTCGGTAAAATATTCATAGCCAAGAGTAGCGATCTACTCCAGCACCATCTATAATAAAGTTTATTTACCAGATAGTAAATTTATATATTTAAACATTTTGACATTAAACCAAGAAAAGGTAATGCAGTTTTTATTAATGTTATCATTTGCTGAGCATGCTTTCAACATTGATGGTTATAATCATACAGTCAATGTCAAAAGCATGTGCAGCAAATTATTACAATAATAAAAATGGCATTATCTTTTCTTGGTTACATGGTCAAAATGTTTAAATATAAAAATTACATTTAGCACAAGAAAAGAGAAATAATATTTTTTCTATTTACCAGGTTAAGTAATGCATTTAAATCCAGTTTTTGTCTTTATCAATTTGATTGGAGATTTAGTGCTGGAAGTGATGCAGTTACACATCTAGTATAACTATTTTTAAGTCTATTTTATTATTCAAGTTAACAACCTGAAATTCAAATAACTCTAAAATTTTGAACCCAGGCAAATCTACTTGAACAATTAAATGTCTAATTTCAGATCATTGATTATATATTTTAATAATCTCATTCTTTATTAACTGTAAATAATTTTCTTGTTGGCTAGAAATATTAATAACAAATCAGTTAATGTTTCACCTTATACTCACTCTCTATTCTAGTGTCACCTATAGTAAAGTTAAATAATTAGTTATTAGCAATTCAGACCTTTAACTTGAATAGTAAGATGGATTTAAAAACGTTTTCTAGATGCATCATCTTTGAATGGTAAATCTCTTTAATGAAGATGAAAGCTGAAAATCAGTCTGAGAGTGAGGGTTTAAGTGCACTACCATTTAGTAATCACTGATTACTCAACCTTTTTGTAGATGGCAGTAGTGTAGCAAGCAGTTCATGTTTAATCCCACAATAATATAAAGCAAATTGTAAGTGATTTATGGTTATTATAAACATCCTTAATCAGGAACCTACAATTAATAAAAAACAACAACTGAGATTATTAAAACGTAGATACAGATTTGGAGTTTGATTTATAGGACTGTTCAAGTATATTGGCTTGGGTTCAAACCTTAGGGTGATTTGATTTTCTCTTTTATCCCAAAAAATAAAATAGTGTTAAAGTGACTGCTAGATAAATAACTACATCATTTCCAGATTCCAGATCTCTTTTTTAGGATAGGGATTTAAATACATTGTCATCTGGTAAGTATTGATTACTCAATCATACTATATATGTCATTAGAAGGAAAAGTTTATTTTTATTTCAAACTATACAATAATAAATGTTATATTATCATTTAAGAATTCTTAAAATTTTTTTTTAAAATTATGGTATGTCAGTAAAGTAAAATTAATATTTCAATCTACTCTTTGCTTCAGAATTGATTTTTTATAAAGAAAGTCATTTGAATCTCTAATATTTATTAGTAAAGGAATGATAATAAAGATAAGAAGAGCAAAATCAGAAATGATGACTTTAAATATGAAAATTAAAACCTGCATTCAATGTTTCAATACTAGCTATAATACATAATATTTGGGGTAACAGGTAGTAAAAAAACAATCCATATCACAAGTCATTCTTTTATCTTTCTCAATTAAATTACTATGAAAAATTGCCTTATTTGTCATGTGAACTCATTGTATGCCATTCTGTATTAGATTATCAAAAATATTGGCTTAAGAGTATTTAGAATATTATTATAGCATATAGTAAAAAAAACAGAGGATATTTTTTATTCGAGGATTCTCAATATATACTATCAAAATTTTATTCAAAATTTGTATTTGTTTTTTTATATACTTTATTATCTATTGGTATATCTTTTGATAATGTTCATTATGTTTTAACAATAGGGTGTGTACTGTTGATCAATTATTATATCTTAACAAATTAATATGAATATTATTTTCAAATAATAATCTTTTGTTATATATTTTCTAATAACATTTATATATGTTTACGTTTCTATGCATTCATTTTATTTTATTTTTTTGCTTTAAGCCTTCTTATTATTCTCGGAGTTTTCGCGGGAGTAATTGTCCAGTAAGTATTATTTTCTCTTTTTATTCTCACATTTTTTATATGTTAGTGTGTATCTGTGTCTATGAGTTTGTACTATAATTACATATAATAATTATTTATATATAATAATTAACTTCATGTAATTTAGTTCCTGGTTTGCTTTTATAGATTATATATTTTAAATATGCATCCCCCCCCCCCAAGATTTTTGTTATTTAAATTAAATTCATAGATTTCTAATTTTAATAACTGTATATAATATTCATTTATATATAGTAACTAACTTCATGGGATTTCCTCTCAGATATTCTATTTGCAATATGATTTTTTCTCCACGCTCCCTCCCCGAATGGAATTATGAATTTCTAATTTAAATATAAAAGTAGTTAGCACTGGTGATGTATGGAAGAGGTTGGTGTTAAAATCTGAGGTCATTTAAAAAGATCTCTGTTTTGGAGTAAAGTATTGTATAATCATGAAATGATTGTTGATTTCTCTATGCATTAATATATATGACTAGTTATTTATTCATTTACATGCTTGTTCATTGTTTGATTAATTTGTTATATATATATATTTAAGCATGATTTGACATATATTTTTGGGTATATTATTTTTATCTGAACTTGTGTTATTTATATCCACATTTAACTTCAAAACAACATCCAGAAGACGTTAATTGAATTTTATGCAACTGTATAATGAATGTGTTCAGTACTTTGCACCATATTCATATTTTATTGACTGAAAATCTGTAGAAAGTTCAAAATTTCATTATATGAATACTGTGTGTACATCATAAAAATGTTTTCTTAGGGGTAATATTTCATATCTTTTTGATCTTTTGTCTTCAGTCATGATGCTTTTTGTAAATTATTTTGATTTCTGAAGAGTTGAAAATTTGGCCTATTCCCCCCCCCCCCATAATTGAGAAATACTGAATTTTAATTTGTAATTATCTTTAATTTGTTTGTATTGTTGCATATGATATTTAATTTTGTATATATGTTTACTGAGGTTTTACTAAAATAAACAAAGTAGAAAATGAAATTTGGACATTTTGTCAGCATAAGCAGCCCTTAAATATCCAGTTATAAAAGTCTTTCTTGTAGCCTTTCTTAAAAATAGTGCAAAGAAGATTCTATTTTTCTGGTTTTCTAGTTGCTGCACTATTTGCCAGTCTTTCCAAAAGCTGAGTAGTAAAAACTGAGTGATTTTCCCTGCGTATATTACCCTTTAGATGAAAATAGTTATACATTTACTTACTGACCAATATTTGGATGGTTAACTGACGGTGCTATGAACAGATCATTAGAAAATAATATTAAATCCCCAAAAAAGTTTACTCAAATTTGAATCCTGCTCATAGGTATGAAGGTGAATGCCTAATCACTATACCCAAAATGTGTATCTCGTTTCATAAGAAATCTCATAATAAAATTATAAATGTAATTTTAATATATTACACTGTGGCTTGGTTAAGTTAATGTAATCAGATCTAATTCATACTTAGAAATGTAATTATGGTGATGAATTTAACTTAATCTGTAAGTAATTTTTATTTAAAGCATTAGAATTTGTGGATAGCATTAAAATTTATGACTTAGGCTAAAATGGAGATGCCAAAACAAATTATGTTAAGAAGATGAACTACCACTGGCACCCATTGAAAATTTAGCATAGATAATTTCTACATTTCTCAGAACATTTTTATTAATAAAATCTAACAAACTAAAATTAAAATTGTACAATGAAAGGGTTATATTAATGATAAATATTTTATTAAGACATACAAACTACAAGATTAAATACTAATTATGAATTATTAATAAATTGGAAGGAACATGCACGCACACATTCAGATAATAATGCAAATCAACTAATTCAAAAAATACATGTTGCAATTTTCTTCTTCATGTTTTCCAATAAGCCATCCACAGAATAGTTCATTTGGTGAATAGAAAAGTCAATGTTTCATTAGGGTTTAGTTTGTGCATCAGGCATGAGTTATTGCATGACTAATATCTTACTGATAAGTTATTCAGGATTTATGAGGGTCATTGATTATTGTACCATGCATGGTCTTTTTATGAAGGGCTTCATAATAGTTAATTTTGATTTCATTCTGGTAATATTTTCACATTTGTTAAGTGAAGTAAGATAAGGCTAGACTCGAAGCTTTTGGGTGACTTTTCATGAAAGAAGGTATCAGTGAATGCTCTGGTTTTACTCACTCAGATTGAATTGGTTCATGATAGTAGTAGTCTTGGATGGGGGCATTTTCTTGCAGCTTTGAGAAAAAAAAGTTATCCCCTCTTGTCCTTTCACTATATCCAGCACCCAAGACAACAGCCAGCCAAAAGAAAAGAACCTGTTTCAAAGTTGACTGATTCTTTTATACTAAGACAAGCTTGAAATCTCCACGCATATTATACTTTTGTCTTTTGTTTTCTTATCGGATTACAAGTTGATAACTTTGTACACTCTTTTTGCTTTCCAGCTACAAAGTTCCTTTTTCTATAAATTCTTTTGGTTCCATATTTAATTATCAATAAAGGAATATTACTCTGATTATAATCACTTGCATTTGTCTTTCAATATTACCAAATGTCAACACTCTTGTACCCTATATATGTATGTGTGTGCATGTGTTTTAACATGTGCAATAATAAAAATTATGAGTTGTGTTTCAGTTTGCATTGGTAGTTAGGCAGCATGAAGTAAGGTAATAATAAAAGGATAACTTACTATTCTGCTTTTATTTATTTATAAATGAATGAATAAATAAATTGTAAATCCCAAATCCTTCTATTTACTTATATAAGAAACATTCAGTAAATTGCCTTGGAAATAGATTACATCTATAAGTTCAGCCTCTGTCTCTCCTGTTAATATATGGATGCATAATGGTCCAATAATATGTGGGATTAGATTGGTATAAGGTATACATGGGTATAACTACAATATCAAATCTACCAAAAGCTTTGAGTGTTCCATTATTGATTTTTCAATGAAATGGATGGTTGAATAGTTGGAAGGGTGTGAAGATTAAAGCCTATCTATTGAAGTTTAAGAAATTGCTATCTTAATATAAATTGAGCACTGATTGTATATACATGTGGGAAAATATGATCTGTAGCAATGAGTGCTGGTTCTGTACAAAATAAGAATACTGGGGTTTATTTGTCTTTTTGCATGCATGTGGTCATGGGTATTGGTTGTTTGAGATGAAGATGAGTACGAATATAGACTGAAAAATCCTAAGTTCAAATCCCCATACTTATTTATATAAAATATTCAATACACTGAATGAATAGGTTAATCAAATAAGTGATTTATTTATTTTATCATGAACAATTATGAAATAATAATTGCTTCATGAAATTGCTCAAGAGCTTTTTCCGTATTTGTGGAAGAAAACAATTTATTTATATAGAAAAAAGTATTTATTTAAAAATGAATAAACTGTTTACTTTTTTTTTTTTTCAGACAAATAACTGCAAATCATTTCAAGCTGTATAAATATTTTAAAAAAATAAAAATATTATTGACAAAAAATATCTAAAGGAAAGTTGGAAACATTTACTGATTTAAACATAAATACCTGTAAATGCAATGGTATAGCTATCAATGTGATGTGATGTGATGTACTGTAGCTTCTCCTTAAACGAAGTCAAGAATCTCTCAGCAATTAACCCAGAGAAACCTGTTAGCCACTTTATTTTCCATTCCCCAGTCTAAGGTTTCCCAATCACAACAATGTCTGGAGGCTCATGTGAGCAAACTGTGCATAACCCCAAAAGTTTATTTTAACATGCCTTGGCTTTTCATTGCAAATTTTTAATACGTTAAAATCATATTTATAGTTAAAGTAAGCCATTTTAGTTTTTAAAAATTGGTAAATAATGATAACAAAGATGTAAACATCCTGTATAAATTTATATACAATCTCTTAATCCTATTTAACAGAAGCCAATTTTCATATATCCCTAATAAACAAAGAGATTTTCATAGTGATACTGAACATAAATCTTGTAGTTTTTAACACTTCAGTATCAGATTTCAAAGTTTCTTATATAATCTGCTTTACTTTAAAGTCCAGAGATTGACAATATTTTCTAGAATTTTTATAATATTACTAATATCACATATAAAACAATTCAAATCATCCTCAGAACAAGTTGATATTCAAATAACCCAAGTGATTTCTTTATTAAAGGAACAACTTACTAAAAAATGCAGCTATTTTCATAATTATATATATACTGTATTATATTTTTATAATTATTAATTAAGAAGTATAGTTATTTGCAAATGAATTTAATGAAGTATGTTCCATTTTCCTGTTACTTTCACAATTCATGTAAGTCATAGGATAGCATTGAAAGAACTTTTAGTAAACTAAAAATTAGAGATAAACAGGCAAAACTCGCTATACGTATTGCCACACACATGCGATGTTTATTGGTTAATAAAAGATAAATTTCATTGACCAAATCAAGTTTAAAGATCTTTCAAGGCTAGTTATTAAACATGTGACAACATCTAAAATTGGGGGTTCAAATTTTGCATTGGGGGGGGGGGATTTTTAAAATGGATGGGTTCATCAAAGTCATGTGATATCATTGCTGATATTAATTTGCTTTATTTGATAAATAGTTCATTTTAATGAAAAACAGTAACTAAATTGTTCATATAGCATTGCCACTTATAAATCATAATAATCACATATATAAGCGATTTAATCCGCTGAAGAAGAAGCTGTCTATCTAGGCCTAGTTCTTTCGAGGTTTACCCTCATATTCATGGCCAAAATGGGTTATAAATTATTGCTGTAATGTTACTAAATAATAATATATGCAAATTAATTTGTCCATTTTCTTGAAATAGCAAAACACGTGTCATGTCTATTGATGGCATTGTTGTCATTGATAATAAAATACGCCTCCTTGATCTTTCTTTTACAATCGTTGGCTTCGGAGCACACTATTTTGGGGTTGCAGGGTTCGAACACATGACCAGCCTGCTTCTCATGTTTGAAAAATATTGAGAAGTTATCATTATTCTTTTTTGCTCTTCTATAAATGCTAGAAGGTTGTGCATTATAATCTCTATGCAGCATCTACCTATTCAATATCCCCAGTCTAGTTTTTTGTTTATGGCTCTCACCAGTAAGGAGTCTTTGATCTAGAAGCAATGCATCTGGAACTTTGGATATATGTATAAGAATTCTGGGTAGTCAGGCACTAGACAGGGATTATAGTATGCAATCTTCTAGCATCTATTGATTAATAGAAGTTGCATTAAATAGCATTATTGTCTAGAAAAAAATGCTAGTTTTAACAGCTTATGTAGAAAACGTGATCATGTGATGTTTTAATGTAGACGAAAAAATAAAATTTCTACATTTTGAAATTGGAAGTATTTTGTTAACTTTGCCTTTGAGTTCAATATTTGTATTTATATAATTGCAATAGTATTAGCTTGATTTATTCCCTTTTTTATATATTTCTGTGAGCAAATAAGTAATTTTCTGATGTCAAGATGATGATGATTATCCTCATCATCATTAGACATTCACCAATTCGGTCTACATTTATATATTTTTTGCTATTTGTAGGTTGAATGTTGTCATTAATGACAACTCTTTTAATAACTGATTTTTGAGTTAATTCATAATGGACAATATGAAAGAAACCTTTACCACAAGTTAGAAATTTTAAAAATCTAAACCGATTAATTTCTTATTAATCAGAATAAGAAAGTTAATAAAATGAAAAGTACTAGTTAATAAAAGTTGTAATAGAAATAAAAGCTCATGATCAAATTAAAAATTATAGCAAGAAAGAAAACTCTGGAGGGATGGGAATAATAAGAACCATTGCTCAGAAGAAGTTTGATTACTGTATCAGAATTATAATCATTGCAGGGCACTAAATCATTGTTACTTATCTTAAATGAACATTCTTTATTTTTTCTTTTGATTTAAAAATTTTATTTATCTTTTCTACTTTCTTTGTTCATTTTTTTTAAGTTTTTTATATTCTCATTTTCCCTTTCTCTATCTGTCATCATTTTTTTTTCAGATTAGTTCTCATTTTTTAAATTCTTGTATTATAGTTTTGCATTTTTTCCTTTTATGTTTGCTATACTCACTTTTGCATCTTTTATATATGTTTTGTTCATTTTTTCTGTTGTTAGTTTTTTTTTTGTATCAATTCTCTCTGTTTTTAGGATTTTTTTTAAAATTCTTTTATCTATTTGTATTTTTAATTATAAATTATGAACCAAAAGTTTATTCTGTACAGTGATAATTAATCAATTTTTTTAGATTAATTTGAATTGGAAATTTTCTGAGAAATTACAAACTTGATTAAAAAGTATTTACATACATATTAGTTTTGTTTCTTCAGCGTAATGAGAACTTCATTCTTCATTACTTTTACGCTGGCAAGAATTTTTTTTTTTTTTAATTCTATTTGTGATAATCGGATTGTGTTTTCTAAAAACAAGAGCAGTAATTGAATCTATCCCTGATAATATTTCAAAAAAAACTAACTATACACTATTTATTATTATTTGTTTGTGTTTTTCTTTATTAAGAATATTAGCTGTGAATTTAACAATTCTGCGTGAAAGAGGATTTCAGATCTTGATTAAATTTTTCATACTTATTTTAATCAGGACTTTTTACTAAAGGTTTGAGATTATTTTCTGATCTTATATATTTATAAGAGAAAAAAGTAACACTAGATAAACTAGTAAAGATTTTAACTTTATTGTAGAAGACCAAGAAAAAGATCATGAATGAGATGGATGAGGAAATATTTACAATGCTGTAGAGAAAGTAATTAAAGTGACCTTAGGGAGACTTTAATCCTTTAATGTATCATTCATAGTAGAAAAAAGCATTATGTGTGTGTGCAGAAGAGGAGATTAGATATAAAGGTGTTCAAATAATAGGTTTCAATTTTTTTTTTCATATGTCAAAGCGTTGACTGGGAAGCAAATCCAGGCCAGCTGCTTGGAAGGCATCTATGCTAATCGCTAGGCCACCAACGTTTGACAGGTTTCGAAATTTTAATAAACTTTTTCAGAACATTGTAATTCAAAATAAATACATACAAAATGTATATAGAGAAAAGCTTTATTTAATCCTAACAGCCTGGTTTGCTTATCATGTTTTTGGCTACCTGGCAATCATTCATGGCAATAGTTGTCCCAGGGGCTTGTGACATTTATCAAAGAATAAATAGGATAGGGGATTTACATATAAAAGTGACTCATTTAAATGTACTTATTTACGTCCTTTATTCAAATTTTATGCAAAAACCCGTCTTGTTTATTCTTTGACAAATATCACAAGCTTCTTGGATAACTATTGATATAAACATGGCTACCAGAGAGTTGAAAGCATGATAAGCATACCAGATGCATGATAAGCATACCAGATGCATGATATAAAATAACATATTTATACTTCTATACAGAATGTAATAAATGTAATGTGCACTTATATGCAACTATAGAGAAGATTATTATTTTTATAAATTAAATATAGCTTAGCGCTTTCGAGAACTTATGGCATTTTCATATTGATAGCAAGATGAAACACACTTATTACATTTAATCATTAAAAACCAGTCAACACTTAGACAATCCCAATATCAATAACAATCAACAATTTCAAACCATTGTCAAAGCAACCTCCATTTAACCATAAAGATGGAATTTAGTGTGTAATATTAATGGAGAAGTTTGCTATTGTGTAATGTACTATCTTGTTTCTAGCTGATTCAAAATAATCACATGAATTTATTGCTTAGACATTTGCACATCAAAAGTTACAAAATTGGGCCACAATCTGTGTCAATTAAGTTCCAGAGTCTGCCATTCTACTATTACACCAACAATGCAAAGAAATTAATAATAAGTTATTGTATAGAGAACTAAATTCTTAATTAAACAGCTTCTTATATCATTAATAAATAAACCACCCTTAACCATTTAGATGTTAAATAAACAAACTAAAAGAGCTTTATTTCATTGAAATTAGCACTGCCATGATATAGTCGTCCAGCCATAATTATTCTAACTTTGTGAATTATTCTAGCACTTTAGGTTTTATAATAATCACAGCTATGGCATTCTGTCTTATAGCATCCCCTTCCCACCAGAGAAAAATATGTCATTCTACCATTGCAAACATATGCAGCAAAATTATTATGAAAACCTAAAGTGCTGGAATAATTTGCAAAGTTAGAATAATTATGGATGATTGTCATGACAGCATTAATGCCAAATATCCTTAATTTAAAGTATGAGGCTAAATTTGTGGGTTTTTTTTTATCAAGAACGTTCATTACTAATGTGCACAGTGGTTAATTAAGAATACAATCAAAAAATTTGTACATGTATTTTGAAAATTATTTGAGTTTAAATAGGATAAAGTCCAATTTTGCTGTGAGCGGTATCATTGTTCATCTGTCCGACCTATGAATATTTCCAGGTTCTGATAGAGAATTTTCAAGCTAGTTATTATCAAGCCAAATTAATCAAAAACTCAGTTTTCTGACTAATGTTGTTCATAACATTCATTGATACATTTTTCTATTATATATTTTTGAATGCTGAAGCTAAAGAGCACCCCAGTTAGTATAACAACAATTACTTTAAAATTATAAATCTCAACTGGTGAACAATGAATAGAAATCACAGATGAATAGAATTTCTCATAATCAGAACAAAATATATCTTCTTATTATCAGTTTTAAAAACACTGTGATATATATATATGGTAACATTCTTTAAGTAAATGTGTCGCTAGCATGCTAACATTTTCATGAGGTTTGTTTCTATACTACCAAGAACACATATACTTCCCATTTTGCTTTTTATATAAAATATTTTCTTTATATTTTTCTATTTAACATAAAAAAATAACAGTACTATATTTATCAGCAACATTATTGTGGTTAGTGTATACCACGAACATTGTATAAATAAAATATTTGATATTAATATATCTGCTTAGTATACATATTAAAGGTGACATCTTGTCCCTCTAATACAAATTTAATATAACGTTAGATGAAATTATAGAGGATTTAAACAGACTTTCAAGCTCCCTTCGTATCCTATAAAAATATAAATATATACTTGTATTCAAATATCATCGTAGATGTACTTTTTAAAATAATTATCAAGTAAAAAAATAAGTCATAACACCACGACAAACAAAGATCTCTTTATCAACGTATAAAATAAAAATAAGATATCTGTCTTATTTCATCCAATAAAGTATATTTTATGTATTTAAAAAATTCATATTTATAAGTGCATATTTTTCCTTACATTTATTTACGCTTCTTTTAAAAACATAATATAAAAGTATAAAACCATTAAATGTATACGCTTTTTTTTTTTTTTTTTGATTATTTGTTTTTAAAACTTATTTATTCAAATGCCTGTATATAAAATCAATAAAAACATTATTTTTCTAAAAATAATACTTCTTTTTAATATTCTTTGAACTGATTTTTTTTAAAAAAGATTAGTAATTACTCAAAAATATAAACCCTACTTTTAAATGATACTCTTAGAATCTTAATATATTTAATCTTTCTATTAATAATAATTTAATCTGTCATAACGTATCCTGTTAAAAAATTTGTTTAGTCCATTTCCTATAGTATACTTTTTTTCGGGTCCTCTGGAATCCAAAGCGAAGCTTCTAATGGAATTGTTTTTTGATTGGAATAATTATTATTTAGATTAGCGTCTCTTAAAATTTAACGCATTGTTTTCTTAGAACAATTATCATATGAATTCTAAGGTGAGATATATATATAAATTTTAAGCTAACCCATTCTGCCAACTCTTTGGAAATCTAAGATGACCGAGATATAACTTTCTCCCTTTACTTCCCTTTCTTCAGAAATTCATTTTGTCCTTAACTTCAAATATGCTCTTGTTTTATGATTAATATTTTATGCTAATATTCAGTACAAAAATGTAGATTGTTTTCTTCTTATATTTCTTTCCCGCCATCCTCACATGTCACACTATTAAAATCTAGAATTTTCCAGCATTTACTGTAACATTTTATTCATCAAAATTAATTATTGTACATAAATAAAATTTTATATCATTAATTTTTTTTTCTTTTAAAATAATAAATAATTAATCAGAATTTTTTTTTGTTGTAATATTTAATACGATTAATTTTATTAATATATATTTTTTATAATAAAACAAATAAATATGTTGATATTTGTGTTCGCATTTATTCTATTCTCACATATATCACACCCTTTATGACTAGGTTCCATATCATAGTACCCCTGCATGGTATGGCGCAGTTGGTAGAGGGCCTGACTTAAGATCAGGAGATCATAGAATCGATTCTGCTGCTCACAGATCTGATGTCTGAATTTTTTATGAACTACAGAGCAATAAAGCCACATGCCTTTTACCGTGCACAGTTTATTTATAGTTAATAGAGTGTCTGATTTGGGATTGTTGGTCTCAGGATCGATTCTGCTACTCACAGGCCTGGTAGTCAAACTTGTTATGAACTACTGAGCAATAAAGCTGTATGTCTTTTACCCTGTGCAGTTTGGCATAGTTGATAGAGTGCCTGATTTGGAATCGGTTGGTCTCGGGATCGATTCTCTACTCTCAGGTTTAGCACTCTAAATTCTTATGCATTCCCGAGAAATAAAGCCATATACCTTTTCTTTTAATATCCACAGTCAAGATAAAGTTGTACTTGATTATTTAAACAATTGTTATTTACCTATTTAACGCTATTATATGAAATAATCATCTGAAGAAAAAAACTAACTAAATGATATAACATTTACTTTATTTTCTTTCATTTTTTTCTTATTTTTTATTATATTCTTTTCTTTACCAAATTGTCATTTTGCACTAACTGCTTTAAACTTTCCAAATATATTTACCTGTCAATAATAATATGTAGATTAATATATATCACAACAAGGGATATTACTACTCTCTTCTTTGGGTGTTACTATGACACCTTAAAACAGGTAAAACTCTCCCTACAATATTGCCACTCAGTGCATGCCAGAATAATCAATGGATGCCAGAAGGTTTGTTCATAAAATCCCCATCTAGTGCCTACTCATCCAATATCCCCAGACTTTGTTTCTGGCTTGTGGCCTTCATCAGTGAGGAACCTTGGATCTGAGAGCACTGCACCTAGATCTTAGGATCTAATGCAACCCTCCAGCAGCCACCTTTTATTTCTATTTAACTACAAAACTATGAGTCTTAAATTGAAAACACAATAATATTTTCAATCCAAGATCATTAACTTATATAGTCATATAGGTCTGAACTCAGTTCAGTATCTATACATTTTGATGTCTTTGGTTCTTTAATAACCATAGCCACCATTATCCTATTAGGCAGGATTGGTTTTAAGCCAACAAACATCACATGATCACCATTTCTTATGCTTGCTTATAACAGTTACTAAAACAGGCAAAACTCTCCATACAGTATTGCCTATTTAAAAACAGTTATAAGCAAGCATAAGAAATGCTGTTCACATGATGGTTGTTGGGTGTTGTTATGCTGATCAGTGACAGTAATAGCATGGAAACCAAATCCATCATCTCTTTCTACTTTTGTTTTTGATTAAGTGCACAAAAGTTTTAGAGTTTTAGAAATCCTAACAAAGGATTGTTTCCTGTAAGTCAAAGTATTAAGTACCTTAAGAATAAATTTTGACATTATGAATTTTTTGAACTAATAATCGGTCTTAATAGAATATAATCCTTATTGATTTTACATAGGAGTAACAGAATTGAAATAAGAGAAATAGAATTTGCTATTGAAAATTAGTCATGTGATGTTTTATTGGATTTAAACACATATACTGACAACATGTATGTAAGAATAAAATTAAATATGCATTGAACCCTCCCGCTCACTTTTATGTGTGTATTTTATGTATGCCTCTGCAAAAAGGTACCTGATTCTATCTTCCATACTGCCTATACTCTCAGCTCTGAACTTTCACATATGCTAGGTAACAATATAGGCACCACAAAAATCTTAAAACACTAAAATGTCAGGATCATAAGTTACATTATAAAATATATCTTAACTCATAATGAAACAATTCATTAATATTGGATTTTGTTTTAAAGTGACCAAAAACTGTTCTTGAAACATTAATGATATGCACAATGTGTGGCAATGAACATGTGCTACAACATTGTTTACAAGTAATTTGCAAGATTTCATAATATTAGGAGAGCATTAAAGGCAATCATTGAAAGTACATAGCATACTATCATATTTCATTGTTGTAACATGTTATCTACACACACACACACTGATACCTTAGAAATTTTGCGGAGATTAGTTAAAATATATTGCTCTATATAACATATATGTGGATTTACAGATATCACTGCAGGCAGCTTGGAGAAAGAACAACCAGCTCTTTACTGGAACACACTTTATATATAAATATATATGTAATTGTTTGTGTATATGATGAGGGAAAATATTTTACTGCACATTTAATTTTATTCTCAGACTTTATTAACCAAGCTGTAATTCAAGGTTTATTCTGATTTAATCAAAAACATCTAATTAAGAAGATAGTTAATTTATTTGTTTTATCTTAATTGACATAAATTTATTAATAAATTGAAGTATCTGGATTAATTACTCTAATTTAACATTAAAAAATGTTTTTTTTTTTTTTTGTACAATCATCATTTTTTTGTTATTTTGTAAACAATTTGTTTTTAATTAATAATGTAGTTGTTTCTGATAGAAGGTGATGGGATGGGGGGACATAAAGGGTGAGACTTAGAATATAATTTGAAAATTTATTTTTGATTAGTAGTTACTTTTAAAGTTAATAAAACGTCATTCTTTTATTCTGCTAATTATAGATGAGTTTTCATAGGGGAATAATTTTTAGAAAATAATTATATAGTTAAACTAATAAATTAGCTCGGGTTCAAAACCTTAGAATGTTTGAATGCCTTCAGATCATTTTCAGAACAACAGAATATAAATAACAGTGACTCTGGACGGCTATTTGCAACCAGTGCTTCTCATTTTTTTTTCATATGTCATAGCATCGGCCGGGACGCGAACCCACAACCGTCTGCAACCAACTATTTGCTTGCAAGGCGTCTGCAATGACCTCTCGGCTAGCAACGCTTGATAGTGCTTCTCATTATTAAAGTCTAAAAACTAGAAATTACTCTAGGAATCTAATTGTAACTGCCATCTAATGGATTATATAGTTTAATGCAAAGATACAGTGGTAGACTTGAGAACTAAAGCTCAACCTATCATTTCCAAGGCTTAGCATCACATGATATTGACACATTTATTTACTGCCATATGATTGGTTTTGTTTTGTTTTTTGAAATGGCTCCTAAACAGAGTGATAATTATTTATTCTCTTACAGTTGACTATGGAATAGAGTGATATAAGATTTTATATATATTACAAAACTTTATATGATTCTGATAAGTGATAACAATACTCTAGCATGCAGATAGATAAATAGATGGATGGATGGATAGCTGAATAGATAGATAACTTAATTACTCCAAATTCAAATTAAACAATACTAGTTAAGGCTTTAAAAAATATTTTTAAAAAAATATTTAGTTGATAAGTGATATTAATACTCTAGCATGCAGATAGATAAATAGATAGGTGGATGGATGGATAGCTGAATAATAGATAACTTAATTACTGCAAATTCAAATTAAACAATACTAGTTAAGACTTTAAAAAAATATTTTTTTAAAAAATATTTAGTTGACCAATAGAGACTTCTGAAGTGCAAAGAAATGATCAGCATATTAATAATTTTTTTTAGACATTCATTAGACCAAAGATTATCCACCTAATGAATAATATTACTGTAGTATAATTTTCACTACACCACTTTAACAGAAGATAGGGACTGATTTTTATCCAACACCTTGTGGAAGAGATTGTGATCTGGGCCAACTGATGAGTGCTGGTTCAGCATGAAATGTGTACCTTGAGGATCATACATCTTTTTAACATGTCTTTGGTCATATGATTATGATTACTCTTCTCCACAAAGGTGTTAAAACTGGATAGAAACCAGTTCCTATTTTTTGTGGGAGTGGTTTAGTGAAAATTATACTACAGAAATATTATACATCAGCATATATATTTTGTAATGATTGTGAATCAGGCTACAATGCAAACAAAAAGAGCAGGTTAAGGTAAGTCAGGAAATAGTAAAAAAAAAAAAAGGAAAGCTATTAATGCATCTATTCAAAATCATAATCAAAGGAATTAGAAAATGAAGACAGGAATAAAAGGATTAAATGATTGTTAAGGTAAGTAATGAAAAGTATATTTCAAGTGTTTAAATAACATTTTATTTTAATAAATGAAAATGGTATAATTGTTAATAAAAACAATGAAGATAATGAATGTATATTTTCAAGTTGGTTTAAATCATAAAAATTGTTAATAAAAACAATGAAGATAATGAATGTATATTTTCAAGTTGGTTTAAATCATAAAAACAATCTTCTTGATTGAGGGTGAAGGATGATTTTCCAAACAGACAGCTTTAATTTGCAGATATAAAGTTGATCAATGCAAATTGTAAATGTTAAATTCAATGTATCACAGGTATTGGACTAGTGGTAATAATAAATTAGAGTAACAATTTTTTGTTTAAAACAAACATATATATTGACTTGTGCTATGTATCCACAGTGAAAGAGGTTGGTCTGATTTCTGTGCTTATGGATGATGGTGATAGAATTAATCTAAAAGTGAAAAATTATTGATAAAAACAAAAATTTGGAAATGTACATTGCAGTGCAATGGATTGTATACCCTTTATAGGGTATAAAAATGGTAGAAATCAGTCCTTATCTTGCGTGAGAATGATGTAGTAAAAGTTATCAAAACTATCAATATGGGCAATGAAATTCAGGTATTGATATCTCTATAACACAAAGATATTTTATTTATTAAGTGAGATTTAAAGTGTATATTTGGACTAAGGATAATCTTTGGTTTAGTAAATCATTAGTAATAATCATTAATATATTTATATAAAGTGGTTGGTATCAAATTTGTGAATGCAGAAAGTTTGACACTTGTAATCAAACAATAGGAATTTGTTATCTATATAATACTAAATAAATAATGATATGTGTAAGAGATTGTAAATTGGGCCAACTGATTAGTGCTGATTCCTCAAAAAAATGTGAATTTTTGAGTTATTTATATTTTTTATGCGTCTTTGGTCATATGTTTTAGGAGTATGCAAAAGAACAAAAGTTTGAAATATATTTAAATACATCTTGTATAAAGTTAAGTTTAAGTATCTTTAAAATGTATATATGAAATTAAGTTATATATGCCATATATGTGTTAGTCTCTTGAAAAATTGAAGTGAATGTTTTAAAATATATCCATAGTGAAAGAGATTGATCTGACTTCTGCACTAACGGATGGTTGTGATTGAGATAAAGATGAAAACTGCACTGATACATCCATGATATGAACTCATCATTGATTGTTGGGAGCTAGTGTCATATTCATAATTATACTGAGAGTATGGCTAGCTACTTTCATCATACCCATTCTTATTGCGTACTTTTATTAGCATTTATTTTTAATTCAAAACTTTTATGAGCATTGTCTTTCCTATATCTTATTTTATTGATTCCATTCTTACTATCCACAAACACTGCCATATCATTAGTATAATAAATTATGTATGAAATTCAATAGAAATCTATATTTTGTATATGGTTATTATATATTTCTTTTACCATTTACAATTGGATGTCTTAATATGGATTTTAAAAGTATAATTTCACACTTTGTCTATATTGTTATTATTTTGCATCCATATTTTAATTATCTAACTATTTTATATTTCAGTTTATTTGTGTTTAAACCTTTGGATAAACACTGGTGATTAAATGAAATTATCATATTTTTTGCACATATCCTATCTATGCATGTAATGCAAACCCTGTTTTTCAGTAAAAAAATCCAGATTTTAGAGGATAAATTATTCACATGATCACCATCTTACTAACACATAATTGTTGTAAACAAAGGCAAAACTCTCCATATAGTAGTGCCACCCTGTGCCAACCAGAGTAATCAATGGATGCCAGAAGGATGAGTAGGCACTAGATAGGGATTTTATGCACAAGCCTTCTGGCATCCATTGATAACTCTGGTTGGCACAGGGTGGCACTACTGAATGGAGAGTTTTGCCTTTGTTTAGGATAAATTTTTATAAAAAATATTGTCTATAGTAGTAAAAAAAAAATAAGGATAATATTATAATGAAAGTGGCTTTATTAATCATTTTATTCATAGAAACTTAAAAGTTCCTCATCACTTTTAATTCATATCATCTCTATCTTTCATATCAGACTTATCATTGTGTTCTTCATAAATTGCCTCATCATCTAAACTATCACTGGCATTAAAACTCACAGCCTTTTTGAAATATTTTAGAATGCTTTTTTTCTTGATGTTGTTCCACTAGTCCCTTCCCTCCCAATCACATATTTGACTAATATTAATCTTTTTTTCCTGTTGATATTAAATCACGACTATTTGATATGAAACCATTTCAATTTTCTCTGATAACGTGTATATATGATGGATGTCCCATTTTTTCCATTGTAAAATTTTTAAAAAATACTGTACTGAAATTATACTCTTTTAAAAACTACTTAATGACTCTTCAGTTTGATGTTCTTGTTATCTTTTTTCTGAAATTTCAATCATCTAGAGATCTTTTTCAGAACATGTTTGATTATTTGGTTAAACTCTGATGACTAATGAAATTGATTAAATTACGGTCTTTTAAAAATAACTTGGCAAATCTACAATTTTTTTTTTGTTAAAACAGAGACAAAACTCTCCATACAGTAGTGCCACACAGAGCAAATCAGAACAAACCATTGGATACAAGAAGATTTATGCATAAAAACCCCATAACTAGTGCCTACTCATCCAATATCCCAGACTAGTTTCTAGCTTGTGGCTTTCATCAGTGAGGAACCTTGGATCTGAGAGCACAGCACCTAGACACTTTTTATCTCTTTAGTTAACTACAAAACTATGAGTCTAAAATTGAAAACAAAGACCCCAAAATATGGGTACTGAACTGAGTTCAGACCTATATGACTATATAGGCTAATGAGCTTGGATTGAAAATGGTAATCATGTGATGTTTAGAAATTTATTGTGTATGAGTTGAATTAATCCAGAGATCAGAACAATTTTTGTGACGAAACTAAATATATTAAATACTGTGAGGCAAATATTGTTTTTTAAAAAAGACCTATCATTAGATTTTTTCTAAATTATTGAAAAATTATACATTTTATTTAATTTTGTTTAATTTAAATGAAAATCATTTCTGAGAAATTTATGATAATTCAATTATGCAAACTTTTGTAGTCAAATAAACTAAAAACTTATTTTAAAGATTCTATTTAGAATATGTCTGAAAGTTTGTGATAATGATATTGTAGGTGTAACTGTATTTCTGTGATCTAATATTAATTATTAAATATTTTTAAAAAACTTTCAATTTAACTTTTTCAAATATATTTAACTGTTAGGAATATTACACAGATTAGAACAGAACACAACATTTTGAATAATATTATTCTTCTATCTTCTTCCAGTGTCATTGGCCTGACCAGTGATAGTATTACAAAGAGAATCAATGTGGAACCTTTAGATTAGAAATATTGAATTCAAGGAAACACTCTAAATTAGGCTTTTCTATCAAAGATAATAGTAGAAATTTCTGAAGCAACCTTTTATTCACGCAGAGCAAAAGAATCCTGTTTTTCTACTCTAATCCTACTTTAAATATAAAGTACTCATTAGACACTATACAATTTAATGAATAATATAATCTCATTTTACAGTTAAAAATTAATTTATGCATAGAATGTTTTCTATATATATACACCTGGGTCTTGTTTTATGTGGTAGATAGGTTCCTCAGAAAATGCACACAAAAGAAATCACACAAAAATAAACGTAACTTACCTTGAAAAATGGGGGATATGTTCCAATAATTTTCAGAAGTCACATAAAAGCAACAAGGAAAAATTACTTTAAAATTTGCATTAAAAAAATAAGGAAATAAAGTATGACTAATAAAAAATTTCAAATATTTGGAAAAAAATTAATACAAGACAAACTTTTTTTACTTTTTTTATTAATTACGTATATAATTTTAAATTTTTTCATACATATTTTAATCATTACTGCTGTTTGACAATATGCGGTCGTTTGTGAACTAGTAAGAAATCAGATTCGTGACATGATGTACAACTAGCGCCATTTTCAGTCTTGAGCTGTGTTAATGGTTTTCTGTATTAAAAAAATGAGATCGCAACCAACAAAAAAAATTATACATTATCATTAGAGAGATTATTTTCAGTTTATAAAATCAATAAAATCTTTGTTATTATTTATTTTAAAAATCTAAAAAAATATTTATTTCTGTTAATATCTAACAAAATACATTTTAAAAGTTTAAAATTTTTGAATATTTATTGTGATATTTTTATACGTACATATAAATTTATTATTATTTACTCATTAGTATAAGTAGGTTATTTACATAGAAACTAAAATTCTAAATACATCTTCAGGCCATATTCACATTAGCTGCTAATATAATGTTATATTTTTGAAAAAAAAAAAGTATTTCAAGTCAAAATAAGTTATTAATAATTTAAATTTCTAGATATCTAATAAATATAGTGAAATATGAAAGATATTAAGAAGAAGCATGAATTGCATAACTTCAAAATCGCATTAAAATAATCCACATAAAATGAGACCCAGGTGTATATATTGTAACGGGATGGGGAATCGAAAAAAGAAGTGTTTGAACTGGGTGATGGTAAATCATCACCACTCCCAGCCAATTAGATATATTTGAGAGGAGCATGAGAACTCGCTGAGAGATCTTGAGATCATTGAGAGATCAGCCAGCTAACTCAAAAGAGCAACTAAAGCATAATTATTTATCAACCAGCATTATAATAAAAGTAAGTAATACTCAAAATAAATCACTCATCATTATGAATGATCCACAATATAATAAATCAGTACAATAAATCAACAGTCCATCTTATGACTGGATTTGAACAATAAAAAATATAAATCAACAGTCAACCTTGTGACCGGATTGGGAAAAGATCTTCTGTAGACCAGGCTAACTATTGAGCCTTTGCCAGCTTGGGCAATTATTTAACCATTGATTCGGAGGCACAGACTAAGTGCTCATCCATTAGAATACATAAGCAGAAAATCTAAACAATAATGCTGGGACATTAAAACATGCTGATCATCATCAATGCTCAGGACACTTGTACTGGCCAACTATACTGAACTAAAATAAAATATAGTGCATGGGCTTTAAAGAGTATTCTCTTTTGCACCAACCAGAATGATGATTGATCATCTCTGGATGCCCCAAAAGCACTAAGTACACATCCCCATTTATATATTCATCCCATGCTCGAATCTAGCTCAGAGAACACAAGCTCTTACTGTATGTTACTAAGAGATGATGGAAACAATTTTTAACAATTAAATAAGTTTATTAATAACAATAAAAAAATGGTATTTAAGGTCTGATTTTGAATAATATACAATATTTCAAATAATCACATTGCGATTTACATAATTGCTATTCAAAATTCAAATTATTACATTAATTTACATATATGCGCACACAGATGCGCAATTTATAATATACAATTAATATTCACTAACAAAAAAAAATGATTATAATTTTACATATATGAGTGTGCTGTATATACGCACACTGACTTTTACCTATTTAAACTTGTTACAATAATATATTTTTCATAATTAATTCATTTGGAAAACACATAAATTTCCTACCTATATGTGTGTATAAACAAAATATAGATATAATTTAAAATTAGTTTCAGTTTATAAGTTCTTTTTTTTTTTCTTAAAAAAAATTATAGTCAATTTTTGACAAGTACTTGTTGATTAATTATCAGTGTTTTTAGACCAATTTAAAAGATTTGCTTTTTGGATTTTAATTCAAACAAATTATACTTGCATTTAAATTATATATTTTTCTTTTAATGAATATGAAAATTATTTCTTTGCAAAATATATGTAGCAAATCGTCTCTCTGTTAGATATTTGACTCAATTAAAATGTCTTTTATAAGGAATATTTAAAAAATACAACTCACTGTATACACACGTGATGTGTTTATCTGTGGTTCCCTGCGTGCATAAATGAACAGCAGCATCAGTACACCAATTTCTTCAAGTTTTCTCTTGGTAAGCTTGGTTTTTGGTCCATTTGAAAAGTGTAATCCAGGTTTGTTGTCATCATCAGGTAAAAGTATATAATTCCGGTAATTTGTTGGCATACCATGAGATTCCTTTTGTAGTCCAAGCAATTGTCAAGCTAAACCACTAAACATCACATGATCACCATCTCATGCTAGCACATAACTGTTAGTAAACAGGCAAAAACTCTCCATATAGTCGTGCCACCTTGTACTAACCAGAGTAATCAATGGATTCCAGAAGGCTTGTGCATAAAATCCCTATCCAGTGCCTACTTATCCAATATCCCCAGACTAGTTTCTGGCTTGTGGCCTTCATCAGTGAGGAGCCTTGGAACTGAGAGGACTGCACCTACATCTTAGAATCTAATGCAACCCTCCAGCAGCCGCCTTTTATCTCTACTTCTCTACAAAACTATGAGAAATGAAAACACAATAATATTTTCAATCTAAGCTCAATAGCTTATATAGTCATATGGATCTGAACTCAATTCAGCACCCATACATTTTGGTGACTTTGGCTCTTTAACAACCATAGTCACCATTATCCTATGAGTCAGGATTGGTGTTAAATCACCAAACATCACATTATCACCATCTCATGCTAGCACATAACTGTTAGTAAACAGGCAAAAACTCTCCATATAGTAGTGCCACCTTGTGCTAACCAGAGTAATCAATGGATGCCAGAAGGCTTGTGCATAAAATGCCAGTTTACTAACAGTTATGTGCTAGCATGAGATGGTGATCATGTGATGTTTAGTGGTTTAACACCAATCCTGCCTAATAGGATAATGGTGGCTATGGTTGTTAAAGAGCCAAAGTCACCAAAATATATAGGTGCTGAATTGAGTTCAGACGCATATGACTATATAAACTATTGAGCTTAGATTGAAAATATTGTGTTTTCAATTTCATTCTCATAGTTTTGTAGTGAAGTAGAGATAAAAGGTGGCTGCTGGAGGGTTGCATTAGATTCTAAGATCTAGGTGCAGTGATCTCAGATCCAAGGCTCCTCACTGATGAAGGCCACAAGCCAGAAACTAGTCTGGGGATATTGGATGAGTAGGCACTAGATAGGGATTTTATGCACAAGCCTTCTGGCATCCATTGATTACTCTTGTTAGCACAAGGTGGCACTAGTATATGGAGAGTTTTTGCCTGTTTACTAACAGTTATGTGCTAGCATGAGATAGTGATCATGTGGTGTTTAGTGGTCTAACACCAATCCTGCCTAATAGAATAATGGTGGCTATGGTTGTTAAAGAGCCAAAGTCACCAAAATGTATGGGTGCTGAATTGAGTTCAGACCCATATGACTATATAAACTATTGAGCTTAGATTGAAAATATTGTGTTTTCAATTTCATTCTCATAGTTTTGTAGTGAAGTAGAGATAAAAGGTGGCTGCTGGAGAGTTGCATTAGATTCTAAGATCTAGGTGCAGTGCTCTCAGATCCAAGGCTCCTCACTGATGAAGGCCACAAGCCAGAAACTAGTCTGGGGATATTGGATGAGTAGGAACTAGATAGGGATTTTATGCACAAGCCTTCTGGCATCCATTGATTACTCAGGTTAGCACAAGATGGCACTACTATATGGAGTTTTTGCCTGTTTATTAATTGTCAAGCTGTCTTTTAGAACATATTTAAGAAGCTAGTTGATTCATTTGAAGTGACCCTGGCTTCATGAATCCAAACTCTGCAGTAAACTATAAGGCAGTGGACTGTCCTTAGATCTTCATAGGAGCTTTGTATAACTCTGCTAGCTATTTTGTTCTCTTTTTTTTTCAGGCTATTGATTCAGAACTGACCCAGCTTCAAGTAAATCAAAACTCCTGTGAAGGAAAATAGTAGCAGCTCCTGCCTTCAGCTACATTAATTCATGGTAGCTATTCTGCCAACTCTCAGGTCAGCTAAAACCAACTGCTGCAAACTTCAAGAAGCTGCAACAAAATATTATAACCAACTTTTTAGCCGACCCTTCTTACAAAAAACTATTATCCCGACTGCTCTCTTCAAAAATCATTACCCAGACTGGAGCTAATTTTGTTATCAGCCTATTTATAGAACCGTCTAAGGTGATAATAACATCTTGATTAAAAACAAAGTTTTATTTTTATCTCTTTAATCCCTTTGAATCTACATACATGTTTTAATTAATTAAAAATTTCAAAAACAAGTATTGTGTTTTTACATTTCAGAATCAGAAAATTAATAATACAATATATATATTTATTCAGACCTTTTAAAAGTTTAATTTATAAAACAATATTTTAAATCAGTGTTATTATTTATTTATTTCTATTTCAATGAATGTAGAAAATATCTACTATAATTTTTGTCTGATATGCACACACACTATATTATTATGGGTGTGCCATGTAACCCAACTGGTTATATTGCTCCGGTCTGAGGGAAAAGGAAACTAGAAATGAAACACCTTTTTAATAATATTTTCATAATCCACATGTATAATCAAAATAAAGTTCACATCTAAATCTATGTACTCGTCAATTTTTTAAGAGATCTGACAGAATGAATAGTGATTTGCAATTTTGAGATAGATAAATAATTCAGCCACAGGACTGTAAGTACACAATGCATCATGAACACCAAGAGTGCTATCTCAAATGGGACACTATAAGCTACTGCAACCATGATAAGGATAATGCAAAATCATTGCAAAGTCCTCTTTCATGGAGGGACTGGAAAATACAAAACTATGCCCTGCTTCTTTTGAGTCTTATGGGCTAGGAAATACAAGCTATGCCTTGCTCCTTTTCTTTCGAGACTTAGAGGCTGGAATCATGGCAGGACTATGTTAACCTTTCTATGACAATATAAAATACAAAAAATAGGTTGGAGCAAATAGTGGAGATAGAACACCCTCAAAGATGCATGAAAATATTGCATCCTCAAGCCAATGACAAAAATCTTCATCCATCATCAAAACTGAAAATACAGCTAAACAAACTTCAACAATCAAACACCAAATCCAATCTCCAAAATCATTGATTTTCTATTTAACTCCAAACATGAACCTCTCCAAACATACATGAAAATTACTATTTTCTAATCATCATCTTGTCATATATTTCACAGTAATTTTTAAAATTAATTCTGCATAAAATCCATATTTTTGTTCTTTCTCAGGTGTGGTTTGAGATCAAGTTGATAATTTTGAAATGATGATCACCAGTATGTGATCATCATCAGCTGTACATTAGGCAGCCAGCTATAATGATTGCCACAGTACATGATCATCATCAGCCCTCAGTTAGGTAACCATTTGTCATGGGATGGGGTAGTGGTGGTGGACGGAAAAGATGCTCTATAATGGGGTGATGAAAAATCAACGTAAACCCCTAGTACAAAATATAAATATAAGTAATGAGATATTTAAGGGAGCATGAAATCAAAATCTCTGGGAGCATTGAGAGATCAGCCAGCAACTACAATAACTAACTATCAAATATCAACCAGCATTATAAGGTAAAGTAAGTATGAGTACTATTCAAATACCATTCATCATCATTAAACAAATCAGTATAAAATCAACAGTCCATCTTGTGGCTGGATTTGAACAATAAAAAATATAAATCAACAGTCAACCTTGTGACTGGATTGGAAATGCATCTTCTGTAGACCAGGCTAACTATTGAGCCTTTACCACCTTGGGCAATTATTTAAAAATAACTTGGATGCACCAGTTTAGTGCCCATCCATTAAAATACACAATAATCAAAAATTGAAACAATAATGCTGGAACATTAAAACATGCTGATCATCATCAATGCTCTGGCCACTTATACTGGCCAACTATAAACTTAACTCCTAAGAAGACAACTAAAATAAAATATAGTGCATGGGCTTTAAAGAGTATTCTCTTTTGCGCCAACCAGGATGATGATTGATCATCTCTGGATGGCCCAAAGCACTAAATACACACCCCCATTTATCCGTGCATGAATCTAGCTCAGAGAACATAAGCTCTATTACTGTATGAACCAAGAGATGATGGAAACAATTTTAACAATTAAGTTTATTAATAACAATAAAAAAATGGTATTTCTGATTTTGAAAAGTATACAAAATTATATACACAACTAAAGTTATTACATTGTTTTACAATATTTTTCAATTAGTTTCTACAAACGCATATATATATTAGTACACAGATGTGTATTTTATAATATACAAGGAATACATTTCAATTAAACATAAAAATAATTATTAAAAAAATGATTAAAACTTACATGTGTTATAATTGACAATATTGGTATTTGCAATAGAATTGACAAATATATGCACACATACATGTGTGTGTGTGAAATTTCTGAACATATTAAACTTGTTCTACAATAATACATAATTAAGCTTTTAAATTATATTTTAAACAATACAGACCCTTAAGCTAGGTTTATTAAAACATGTACATAGAATTGCATAGATTATTAACAAATTTAATTTTGTCAAACAATAAAAAAAATCTTAATTTTATAATAACAAATTTCATTTTGAATATATATAACATTTACATACGTGTTATGACAATAAAAGTTATTTTCACAATTATTCGTTGTTGAAAATGTATACAATTGCTTTTCTTATTTTATAGTAAGTTCCACTCTTTATCGATTAGTTTCTTAAAAGAAATAAATACTATAAATTTTTTTTTCTTTTAAAACATAAAGTTATTTGCTTGTTTGCTTCACTTTTAAAATGTCTCCTTTTCTCTTTTTAATAAATGAAAGATAATATTGTTTTATAGAATCCAAAAAATATATAAATTTTAAAATGTCTTTCTGCTTGATTAGTTAATGCTGATGAAGTAGGCAAGGTGAGATAGTAAAAGTGAATACATGAACTGCAGCTCCCCATGCCATGATAAGCAGAGAGCCAAGCTGGACTATCAGTACACAAAGCTCCATGATGTCATGAGAAAATACCTCATTTTTAAGCACTGCCCCTTCTAAGTACCTAGACAGATCATCCTCAAAGAGTAGTATCCAGAAAAAAAATAAAAGGCATTGCGCCAACCCTGCTCATCTTTGTGAGACTTAGGGGTATAGATGAGGTCTATTCATGAGACCAAGGCCTATTCATGAGGCCTACTTATACACTGTTGGGCTACTCTGGGAGCTCGATATCTAGGTCTAGACAGTGCCAAGCATATACTTCAGAGCATCATGAACCCATTGCATCCAGACAGCCCTGCTCAACTATACACCCACCATAAGCATAAAAAGTACAAATTCACACATCACTTTCAAAATGTAATTTTACTAAAGAAATTATTTAAAATTTCATTATCATATATAACTTTACTCACCACAGCTGTATATATTTTTATCTGTTCTTCTCTGCCTTTGTATACATCAGCATATATATATATATATATATATATATATATATATATATATATATATATATATATATATATAATTGCTTCTTCAGCAAGCTTGGGTTCCCTGGTAAGTTTGGTTTTAGGGATTGTCATCATCAGGAAAAAGTATAATCCATGTGTAATGTTGGTCCTTAGTTGGTCTTCTGTCTGTGTATAACTGTTCCAGGCAAGCAGCTGTCTTGTTTTTATAGATTTCAGGCAAGCATTGTCTTCTCCACAATTAAGGCTATGAATTTCAGCACAAAGAAGTGGATCATTTTTTCCATGTGAATTCAAACTCCTGTGAAGGAAATAATAGCAGCTCCTGAATCTAATGTTCTGCCTTCAGCTATATCAGTTCATGGTAGCTATTCTGTCCACACTATAGTCAGATAAAACCAACTGCTGCAAACTTCAAGAAGCTGCAACAAAATATTATAACCAACTTTTCAGCCAACCCTTCTTACAAAAAACTATTATCCCAACTGCTCTCGTCAAAAATCATTACCCAGACTGACTGATATTTTTTATCGGCCCTTTTTATAAAATCATCTAAGGTGATAATAACACCTTTATTGAAAACAGTTTTTATTTTTATCTCTCTAATCCCTTAGAAAACATACATATTTCTACTTAGTGGATTTCTAATAGATAAAAATTTTGTTTAATTAATTTAAAAATTTCAAAAATACGTATGGTGTTTTCAGAATTACAAATAATATTTATCAGACCTTTTTAAAATACTTATTTCACAATGAAATTTTACTTTAAACTCAGAGTTATTTAACCCTTTACTTATTATTTTCTTTTAGGAAATATAGAAAATTATCTACAAAAATTTATCCTGTGTTTATTTTTACTTTTCCTTTACTTTATATATATATACACACACTATATTATTATGGGTGTACCATGTAACCCAACTGGTTACAATATATATTGTAAGGGTAGCTTACAATCATATCAAAAATAGCTTTTATTTATCCACACCACGAAATCAAATCCATTCAAAACATAAGCTTAATTAACAGGTGGTGGAATTTGCACTATCATTTTTTTTGTATATATATATATATATTTTCTACAAATGTTTGCTTTATTAAGTACCAAATTAAATATCACAATGAACTAATTTCTCTTATTTAATGAAAAATAAAAACCCTGTTAAAGAGATCCTTCATATATATATACCAACATTGAGTTAATTATCAATGTGTCATAGACTTAGTAAACATAGTGATGACCTTCTGTCAAGCCAATCACTAAGTAACCAAATATGGAAATTAAAAGTAGAATTCTGTTACATAATTTTATTTTTTAACTACAAGTAGTACGCACAACAATAGATAGCCACAGCAATGAAAAAGGAATATGGAAAATAAAAAATAGAATTCTGTTACATAATTTTATTTTTTAACTACAAGTAGTACGCACAACAATAGATAGCCACAGCAATGAAAAAGGAAATGGAAAAGCTAGTATACTAAACACCGGAAACTAAGCTTGGTATAAAAGCAAACTCAGTTCATTTCTGTCATCTTTTGTTATTTTTCAAATGATGCACTAACTGTATAAAGCCAATATCTTAAGATCAAATGTTTGAATACAGGAGGAGATGAGTGATTTGTTTGAATATTCCGAATTATCTGTATGATTTTTATAATGCAATACTACAAGAAATTATATCAGGTGTTTAAATAGAGAAAAGTTTGATAAATTTGTGTGGTTTAACAAAAGAACTGAATTGATTTTAAATTGATATTTAAAAACAAAAACTGTGCTATTATTTGAACATGGAGAAAAAACAAACATCACCAGCATGTATATAAATAATGAAACAATTTTTTATCATATAAGCCATTAAATGCCATATAGCAAATCAAAGAAAACTTAAATCTGTTATAAACTGCTATGCAATGTATTCTGGCTAAATTAACATTGCCGTAGGACTGGAGTGGTACTGTCCTGATCCTAGAAGCATGATGACTCAATCTACTTACCTATATAATGCCTAAAGAAACATCAAATGTTCTACAATCAATGTCCAAATGGATCAAGAAGGAAAGCAACTACAGAAAATGGAAACATCATTTCAAATGCATTGCTGAGGAATTCTAGTGAGTGATGAATAACTTACCAAAGAAAAATGATCTGAAGAGAGATAGACTGTATTCATAAAAGACATTATTGCCAAACTCATGGACATTAATCAAGAAGATTTAAAGAATGTGTTGATTTTTATGTATTTTTATATATATATGTTTGTAAAATTCTAGTTTTATTTTATTTCCACACTTGGAAACATGCCTACAATTTGGAAGAGTCCATTATTAGTGAAAGCAACAAAATGAAGGGGGGAGAATTATTAAGTTAGATAAAAAAAAATTATGTTAAATTAAGTTTAGATCAGCTTCCCCTTCTTTTATGTTGTAGTACAATTAATATTAAGAAAAAATATGTTTGAAATTGTGTGTTCTCCAGAAGTTAAAAGTGTTAAAGAATTACAGGTAAAAGTAAACTAGTTAATTTAATAAAAACGAAAATTAGAAATTACAAATAGTTTTTCATATATAGATTTTATAAAAAGCAAGGTGTGAAACAAGATGGAAGATCCGAATAAATAATTAATTAAATGAAGGAATAGAAATGTAAAGAACAATTAATTAATTAGTTCAGAAATAATCCCAGAATAATTTAGTGATTGAAAATTGATAAGGAATAAACAATAGAACTAAAAGTAGATATAATCTAGCAGAAAAGACAAGTCAGTGCGAGTCCTGATTTTCGGAGAGACTTATGTGTAGCGGGAATTCAGAACAGGACCAACAATGGGAGGAGATCCAGATATTCGGGTCTGAAGGTAACAAAGACCGACCTAGGGTAATTATACAGACTATACCTGTCTTATTATTATTTTTGTAAGTCTTACAGGCGCTAGTAGAACTAATGATAATTCTGTTTATAAATGATTGTTATTTTTCATACTAATAAAATCTTGTATCTGTAAGTGGGATATCTCATTTTTATGCAAGAGAGTAATCGTTACTTGAATTAGGTGTATTCGGTTGTTTCTCGTAACATTAAATCAAGTACATCACAATTTTGGCGCAGTCGGGAGAAAACCTGTTTTTCAAGCTGTATGAAAGAAGTACACTGAACAATAATTCAGAAGTCGCGGAGTTATTAAAAAATTAAAATGTCGATAGGACAAGCTAATATATCGAAATTTAGGATAGATAATCCGCATGAATGGCCTTTTTATGTGCTTCAATTGCAAAATTATTTTTTTAAATAGTATTATTGAAAATGAAAAGAAAGTAGCAGCGTTATTATGTTTGTCAGGTAGAAAAGTTATTGAAATAGTAAGCAAATTGTATAATGGACAAGTTACAGATAGTAGTAACTACGATGACCTGGTTCAAAGACTAACAGATTATTTTAGCCAAGACCATCGAAGTATTTAGCTAGGTTAAAATTGAGGAATGGCAAACAAGACAAACTCAAATTGATTAAAGAATATGATATTGTTCTACGCCAATTAGCAAAGAATTGCGAGTACCACCAGCGACTTTGCGGAGGAATGAAGGACAATAAATTGTGTCAATCATTATTATTTGAAACTCAGATGACTTATGAAGGTGCTATTCAAAAGGGAATAGTATACGAATCAGTGGTAGAACAAGCTATAGCTTTTTCAAATAGAACGGAGGAAAACTCTAGGAATACTATTTTTAAAATAGAGAGAAAGGATAAGAATTGTACTAAAGAAGGGAAAAGTTTCGAAATAAAATGTTTTTGTTGGGGTAAAGTAGGTCATTTGTCTAAAAGCTGTAAATGGAGGAATGAAAAATGTTACAACTGTGGGGGGAAAGGCCATTTAGCAGCAGTGTGCAAAAAAACCTAAACAAAAATCTGAATATGATAAAGATCAGAAACAGTGGAAACCAGTAATTAAAAAAAATATTTTAAAAAATGAGCAGGATCAATTCATGCTAGAGATTAAGTTAAGTAACAAAAGAGTAGAAATGGAAATAGATAGTGGCTCAGGAATTACATTAATATCTATGAAAAAGTGGAAGGAATTATCCACAGAGAGCCCTCAGATTAAAATACAGAAAGCTAACATTAATGTTAGAGATGTCAACGGGAACCCGATCATGTTAATTGGGAAATCCGAAGTAATAGTTGGTTTTAAAAATAAAAACTACAAATTACCTATATATATATAGTCGATAAAGATATTAGTCTGTTAATAGGAAGAAACTGGTTTAAAGACTTAGGCATTAAATTTAATATAATTAAAAAGGTCTCGGTGGAAAAAGAAATGATAGAGTTATATCCAAATTTATTTACGGAAGATTTAGGTTTGATAAAATCAAAGTCCATTGAATTACACTTAAACAAAAATGCTAAATCGGAAATTTGTAAACCGAGAAAAAATACCTTTTGCTCAAAGGCAGTTAGTAGAGGAAAAAATAGAAGCATTAGTTAAAAAAGATGTGTTATCCCCAGTCAAGGAGGCGGATTGGGCCACACCGATTGTTGTGTTAACAAAACCAGACGGAAAAATTAGGCTGCGTGGAGATTATAGAACAACAGTAAATAAGTATCTTAATAAAGGAGCTTACCCAGTGCCAAATGTACATAAGATTCTCAGTAATCTAGCTAAAGCAAAAAATTTTGTGAAATTGGATTTAAATTCGGCATATCACCAACTAAAAGTTACGGATAATACAGCTCAGTTGTTAACAACTACGACCCCTTTTGGATTATTCAAATGTAATTCTCTCCCTTTTGGAATTACATCAGCTCCAAACACATTTCAAGCAAAAATATATTCAATATTACAAGGCTTGGAAGAAGTGACACCATATTATGATGACATTTTGATTGCTGCGACATCACCGGAAAAATTAAGAAGTAAAATTCAGGAAGTATGCGAGAAACTAAATAATGCAGGGGTAAAATTAAATGTTAAAAAATGCGTTTGGGAAATGGAAGAATTAAAATTTTTAGGCCATCTTATTTCGGAAAAAGGGAAAAGTCCATTAACTGATAAAATTAGAACAGTCAAAGATGTTCCAAGCCCAATAAATGTCAAGCAACTTCAAGCTTTCCTAGGTTTGATTAATTTTTTTGAACCTTTTCTAAAGAACAAAGCGATGGTCGCAACTCCTCTATACGAACTGCTACGCAAAGATCAGAAATGGATTCGGAATACCAAACATGAAAAAGTGTTTAAAGCAGTTAAGCAATTGTTAACTTCTAGTAGCTTATTAGTGTATTTTGATAGCGACAAAGACATCACTATTACTATGGATGCATCACAATACGGAATCGGAGCAGTTTTAGCGCATCAAATAGATGGGCATGAACGTCCTGTAGCTTATGCTTCTCGGACTTTGTCTAAAGCTGAAAACAATTATAGCCAGCTGGACAAAGAAGCTTTGGCAGTCATGTTTGCTGTGAAAAAATTTCACCAGTTTATATATGGACAGAAATTTGAATTAGTAACAGATCACAAACCTGTTAGGGATTATAGGAAAAGATCGTCCAATGCCAGAGCATTTAAATCCACGCATGCTCAGATGGGCTAATACACTTACTGCTTATGATTTCAATCTAAAATATCAAAAAGGAAAGATAATTTCTCATGCAGACACTCTATCTAGAGTGCCCGGAAATAATGAAACCTATGAAACTGATGTGGAAGTTAATCATATTGACAATATGAATTCACAAGTCATAAATAGTAAAGTAGTTCAGACATGGACAAATGAAAATGATGGGTATGTGTTGCTTAGGAAATGGCTAAGCAAGGGTTGGCCGAATAAAAAACCTGAAAATATAGCAATGGTATTTTGGGTCAATAGAGACCAATTGTCGGTCTGTAAAGGGTGTATTATTACAGTAAACAGGGTAGTTATACCTCCTATAGGGAGAATGAAAGTTCTAGAACTTTTGCATCAGGGGCATACAGGCATTGTGCAAGCTAAAGCTCTAGCTCGGAGTTATGTTTGGTGGCCACAGATAAGTAGTGATATTGAAAAGTATATTAAGAAATGTGATAAATGTAAGTCTGAAATAGCTCTGCCAAATAAACAATATTCTTCTTGGCCTAAACCAATATATCCGTGGCAAAGACTTCATATAGACCATGTGGGTCCAATAGAAGGAAGAAATTATTTAATTTTAATCGATGCTTTCTCTAAATGGATAGAATGTCACGAGGTTAAAAATACTAGTGCAAATGAAACAATAAAATGTTTAACAGACATATTTTATATACATGGATTTCCACAAGTAATCGTCTCTGACAACGGAACTGGATTTGTGAGTGAAGAATTAAAAATACAATTTGGAAAATGGGACATCAAACATGTATTTACACCCCATTATCACCCTGAATCAAATGGTTTGGTGGAAAACGCAGTAGGGCAAGTGAAGAAATGTTTAAGAAAAAACAAAAATACGGATATGAAAAACGTCTTACAGGAATTCATGATGTATCAACATATAACTCCATCAACAATGACTGGAAAATCACCAGCTGAACTGTTATTCGGTCAGAAAATACGAACTAATTTAGATTTTTTGTGACCTGATACATATATATAAACAAGACCCAGTGAAAAACTTTAACATTGGAGATGTGGTAATATTCAGAGATATGCTACGTAAACAATGGGTTAATGGAAAAATTGAATGGGCACGATCAAAGCAAATTTATGATATTAAAGGCGAAAATGAAAACATCTATAAGCGTCACAAAAATCACATTCATAAAAGTGAAGATGACATACAACTAGATATGTTCCAGCAGTTCCAACATGCAAATGAAAAGAATTCAGATAAACAGATGATACTGACCAACATCAAAGAAGATGTGGTTGAAGAGGATAAAATACAGATTGAAAAGAGGAAATCACCTAGACCAATACGATGTAAAAGAAGACCTTTGTACCTAAAAGAATATTTATAAGATGGATAAACCATAACTTCTGGAGTGGGGGAGGATATGTTGTAGTATGATTAATATTAAGAAAAAATACGTTTGAAATTGTGTGTACTCCAGAAGTTAAAAGTGTTAAATAATTACAGGCAAAAGTAAACTAGTTAATTTAATAAAAATGAAAATTAGAAATTACAAATGGTTTTTCATATATAGATTTTATAAAAAGCAAGGCGTGAAACAAGATGGAAGATCCGAATAAATAATTAATTAAACGAAGGAATAGAAATGTAAAGAACAATTAATTAATTAGTTCAGAAATAATCCCAGAATAATTTAGTGATTGAAAATTGATAAGGAATAAACAATAGAACTAAAAGTAGATATAATCTAGCAGAAAAGACAAGTCAGTGCGAGTCCTGATTTTCAGAGAGACTTATGTGTAGCGGGAATTCAGAACAGGACCAACGATGGGAGGAGAACCAGATATTTGGATCTGAAGGTAACAAAGACTGACCTAGGGTAATTATACAGACTATACCTGTCTTATTATTATTTTTGTAAGCCTTACAGGCGCTAGTAGAACTAATGATAATTCTGTTTATAAATTATTGTTATTTTTCATACTAATAAAATCTTGTATCTGTAAGTGGGATATCTCATTTTTATGCAAGAGAGTAATCGTTACTTGAATTAGGTGTATTTGGTTGTTTCTTGTAAGTAACATTAAATCAAGTACATCACACCTTCATAGTGACATGACATTGATCATCATCACTATGATATGGAATAACGCAAGATTTTTGATATTATTCCATATTGAAATAGTCAATTTTTATCCTTTGCCTGTTTCACTTATTTTACCCTCACACCTATACCTATGCCAGATTTAAACACTCTCAGGGTACCCACACAAACAACATTGAGCAACTATATATGTATTATCACACATAAATATGTGAGAGATAAGCCTGTAATTGGATTGGCATATGTATATATTACAGGTATATGTTTGTTTTAAAAATTGCATAGATTAAAAAGTGATTTAACTTAAAATATTGGTCTATTCTGTATTTTATTTTGCTGGAATTGCATATATAGAGAGTATATTCCAGGTACTTCCATCCTACATATCTAGTAGAAGAATTAGTTTTATACTAATTATAAATTCAGTTTTTAATTTAAGTTGTAAACAATTTAAATTAGACCACACCACAGTTGTCCTGATATAGTGTGTCTAGTTTTATAGTCATAAATTGACAATAACATTTCTTAGAATTAATATTCTTTTGAAATTAGCTAAGTCATAAACTATAGAACAATACAAACTGAGAGGTAAACAGTGACCCAAGATTAAGATTAAATTTAAGTATTAAATGGGTTAGATTTCAAAGGATCTTCTAGGTGCATACAAACTAATAAACAAACAGATGTTCAGCAGTAAAAGTATATAAGTAGTGCAATTTCTATAAACAATATATATACTATGTTGTTTGTGCAGAGTTGTAAGCTGAACCACACAGGATTTATCTTTAATATGTCCGGGTAAAAAGGCATAAACTCATCACCCCCTCTTGTGGGAAATAGTAGACTAGGGTCCCTTCCTAGTATATGGTTGTAGTTAACCATCACAACTGCAATGAACCAAGCTACAGCACAGTCATTAGTGTACTATTATAAGGATATCCCAATGAAATCCCAGCCATCCACCAAGAAGGAGCAGTGCCAAAAACCAGTGTGCCTGAAGCTGCAATGAAGAAGACTGGTAACCTTTCTAATTACCACAGAGCTCTGTTTATAAATTGTTACTCTTTCTAAAATCTATCCAAGCTAGCTATATAATGAATCAACTTTTAAAATTTGAATTTTCTTAAATTCTGTAAATGCATCTCATAAACTTTAATAAGTGTAAAACTCAATTTTGTCTGAAACTAAAATTTATAATTTGAAAATCACTCTTTTAAAATGTAACACTGACATAATTTAATTTAAGCTACAAGTTGCTGCAGTCTTTTATGTCTATTTATTTCATTTTAATTTACTTTCATAATTTTACCATTTTATTATTGTACATGTTTAATATTCCTTATAATGTGATGGCTTTAGAGGGTTGTTCTAATGTTATACTGATTGCAGATTTGTCAACTATTTTTGAAATGTATGGAAACACTAGTACCAATAATTATTTTTATGGTTCCTTTTGTTGTCTATTTAAGGTTTTCTTAATGATAGCTGATGGATAAACATTTTTCATAAGAGTTTGTTCTATATAGATGTTTTCTTTTTCCAAATTACTGGTTTCTGAACAAACTTCTTTTGCTCTTTTTCATAGTCATAGTACAACCTTATATTTTGTGTTTCAGTGTGATTGGATGTATAAGCTAATTATTTTCTGTATGTGTGGGTTTTCTGTAAATTATAGTTTTGATTTTGCCATGAGAGAGTCTGATGATGGAAGTAGCCCAATATATAAACACAACTAAAATACCATCATTATAAACCTTCAGGAAAACAACATCTTGATAAGGTATCAATAAGAAATAAAAGTCTGATTAGTTGTATTAAATAAATTTTTTATTTATATTTAGTTGTCTATTTAAATTAAATAGACTGTTTTATATATATATGAAAAACAAAATCAAGTTAAAAACTTGTTAACGCTTGTATTTATGTCAACAGATGGCGTTCTACCAAAAACACCGTCAAGCGTATTTCGTTTACATAAACGTCAGAGAATGCATTCACTATCTCTAACTTTAATTCAACTTTCAGATCATGATTTCAAGCTATTTGCTATCGTCAGTGAAAGACAGGAATAAGAACTAGATCTAAACACAAACTCTGAGCGTTTATGAAACAGTTTCTATTCAGCTTGCAAGCGTGAATTTTTTAGACACGTTAATGTCTTCGAACTCAGCATAGCAAGCCAGATAGCTACATGGGTCTGATATCAGTTCAGCATCACCACATAGTAGAAGCCTCTGCAATATATATCATTGCAAGAAAGACCTCAAAGGTACATTTATGAAAAACAAAATCAAGTTAAAAACTTGTTAACGCTTGTATTTATGTCAACAGATGGCGTTCTACCATCTGTTGACATAAATACAAGCGTTAACAAGTTTTTAACTTGATTTTGTTTTTCATAAATGTACCTTTGAGGTCTTTCTTGCAATGATATATATTGCAGAGGCTTCTACTATGTGGTGATGCTGAACTGATATCAGACCCATGTAGCTATCTGGCTTGCTATGCTGAGTTCGAAGACATTAACGTGTCTAAAAAATTCACGCTTGCAAGATGAATAGAAACTGTTTCATAAACGCTCAGAGTTTGTGTTTAGATCTAGTTCTTATTCCTGTCTTTCACTGACGATAGCAAATAGCTTGAAATCATGATCTGAAAGTTGAATTAAAGTTAGAGATAGTGAATGCATTCTCTGACGTTTATGTAAACAAATACGCTTGACGGTGTTTTTGGTAGAACGCCATCTGTTGACATATATATATATATTATATGCTTTAAGATAAGATTACTTCTAAATTCATTGAATGACTTATGAGCTTAAATTTGTGAATTCAAATTAACTTTTTTACTTCAATTGTTTAATAATTTTTGGAAGGTAGTATATATGATGCACCGCTGTCTTATTTTATATAATATATGTATCCACACACTAAATATTGCAATCTGTGAAGTCATTAAGAACAAGATTATAAGAATTTAGTTTTATAGGTTTATTTGATGCATTTGACATAACCTTTTAGTGAATTAGAAAACAATTTTCAAAATTAATAACTAATCTTTCTTATTGCATTGCCAAATGTGTATCATATAATACTAAATCATACATGCACTTTACTACTGTTACACAATGCTTTATTTACCACTCTCTTTTACAGTTTACAGCTTTGACTGCCCCAACAATCTTCTTCAGAACTTCTATATCTTCTAACTTCAATTTCTGAATTTAAATTATGATTTGTTATTATGATGGAATTGTAATGTGTAATATAACTTCTAAATGCTAAAAAAATAAAACATTGCTGAAAAAGGCTGTTGGACAGTCAAAATTGTTAGCTATTTTGAAAATCGTAAAAGTCTATATTGATATTGTTTGTTTTTATTAATGAAATAAAAGATTATCATAAGAAAGTATAAATGAATTCTACATTATTTGCATATATTTTATCATAGATGTTCCTAAAAATGTTGAGCATTTTTGCAAGCTTTTTAAAAAACAAAACATCCAGTCAGTTTTTATTATTATTATTATTATTGTTCATATTTTGACTGACTAACAGCGTTCTTGGCATTCTTTGTTATTTTATCTTATTTGTCATGAACTTTTTTTATATTTATGCTGTCTAGTAATTTTCTTTTTACTTTTTTTTTTATTGTTACATAATATATTTGGTTTGTCAATCGGGTCATGATATGATATTCGAAAACCAGCAGTTACATTACTGACATACAATTCATGCATTTTTAGCCATCCTACCATCGCATTTGGTTTGGCTTATAAAAGTAAACAAAAATGAAAGAACCCATGTAGGTGATATTAGATGATCAAAATCTAAAGAACATACTAAAACATCCTTGATTAAAGAATTTTGACTTAATTGCATATTGCAATTATAAAACGGATAGCAGATGTCTACAGATATGACAGTATTGAAAAGTTGCTTGATCAAAATAAGGATACTTAAATTTGGTAATCTAAAACATCAGTTCAATAATTTTATAAATGAATGGTTTATTGCTTGGGAGTTCTTAAGTTTGAGTCCTGAAATGATAAATTGGGCCTTGATCCGTGGGCCTTAAGGTTTACCGCCATTTTGCCACTGCATTAAACCATACAGGGGGAAACATGTAAAAGTTCTCAAATGATCACACATCCAAGTGCTAACTGAATCTAACATTGCTTAACTTCAGTGGCATCTGGTATCTGATCACCATCAACTTATTACTTTATCGGTATAGTATCTTGTTATTGCGTTTCTAAAATTAATTTGTTTAATTGTAGGGATTTTTTTTAAAAAATAGAAAAAACAACTTTTTTATAATTTATCTTTTCTTTTTAACAGTGCTTGTCATTGTGAATTACTAGCCTTATTTAATTTTTCTTATAAGCTAAGCTATTTTTCATTAGCTATATGAAAGAAGTGACAGTAATTCAGTTTGAATTGTTAAATGCTGATTTACTCGGAGGCTCCTCTCTACTTTAGGTGTAATAATTGGGTTTTTAAATTCTTTATGAGTGCATTTGTTCTCTTTTTGTCTCTCTCTTGAAATAAATTCAATCCTTAATTAAATTTTTATAAAAGCTGTTAGTTTTTTTTACCCCTTGCAGGTTTCCAAACTCTGTTTTAAAAAAATAATAAAATATTGCTAGAGAAGAACGTTTTTTTTCTTTTTCCTTAACTTAAGACTTTCTATTTTAGGTAAAAGATTATTTTTAAAAACAACGTAATACTATATTTTAAGTATTTAACTTTTTTTCTTTCATAAAATATCAGCGAATATATATAAATATTTTATCAATATAGAAGTAAATAGGCATATATTTCAATTTAATCACATGTCTATAGAATATAGCATATATTTGTAAACGTATTAGCGGTTTAGAGAGTGTTTCATTCAGATATCAAACTCGTAGTCAATCTAGCTATCTAATATTGGTCAGTAAATGGGTATCTAATTATTCGTGCCTGATTGCTAAAACAGGGTTGGAAAACTTTCCAACATTATCACTCAATAGTTGATAACTCTGATGAGTATTACCTTGAGATTTTTTTTTCAGGTAAAAGCCAGTCCAGCTAACTATCTAACATTGATCAGCAGACAAATATCTAGTTAATCATAACTTAAAGATAAAACAAGAATATAAAATTACCCAAACCCTCATCATCAAGCAATTGGCAAACCTAGTGAGTATTTCCTCCTTTTTTATTATTCCTTTTATGAGGGATTTTTGGGAAGGTTTTTGTCCTGAATTTATTAAAAAGACCATTTTCCAATTAGTTGCCTCATGGTATAATGGCTAGCATATGTGTGCTATGCCCATAACCTGGGATTCATAACAAGATGAAACTTGGAATTTATTTTTCAGATTTCAAGCTATCTTAGAATATTTTTCTTTCAGATAAACTGGATCTTAGCCATTCAACTGGACTTCCCCTTATTGGTTTGTAAATGAGTAAGAGGGCAAAGTAGCCAAATTGAATATTTAAAAAATTATGCTAAGCCACAAATTTTATCATAACTTTTAAGTTTTATTAATAAAAAATGACATAATATATATTGTTTGAAAGATCAAACACCAAAGAATGTAATTAAGCTGAAAAAATATATAGTCCTTGATATTCAAAGTAATAAAAAAAAAGAATAAAAGTTAATATTTCTAATAATTATTTTCATATTATTTCATAAATTCTAAATTATCATGCATACAACTTAAAATTATATTTTTGTTAGTAGGTTAGTTGGATTCATCATAAAATTTCTAAAAAATTAGTATATAATAACACTTACCTAAGGTAATCCATCACTTGAAAACTTCGTAGAATAAAGACATTAGTACCTTTCATTTTTCCTAGTAGCCCTTCAAAATGTATTTCCATACAGGGGTTTGCAATGAATATGTCATCCCTAATAACATCCCTTATAACAAGTAGTTAATATTGATCAATAATTAGTATAATTTGAATATTATAATAAAGAACTTCAATACAGTTTGTAATTTATTAAAAAGTACTACTAAAATAGTCACTATATACAAAATAAAATAAAAAGTGAATGAAATACTAAATTCATTATAGAGTTAAGCTTGAGGTACATAAGTTAGTAGTTTAGAGTCAATGCGATGTAGTATTATTTATCCTATCTTTATAGGTTTTGAGGGCTCATATTGCTTCATGCTACTATGACTATAAATTTAGTAATAGCTTCATCAACTGCCACCTCTCTTTGCATTTGATATGCAGCTTTGAAATTTACATTGCAGTAGTGTATAATCGACCTAAGTTTATATACTGTCAAAATCTTTACTTTTAGCATTTGCATATTTTTATTATTATTAAAATGCAGACAAGACATTATAGAAAAATCTAAATTGGGTCATAATATTTGCAAAATATGTTTATCTTTGTCTCATATCACCTAATTCAAATACTGGACCCAAGCCCACATCATAGCAAAAAATGCAGATAATTCACGATATAAATGTACACAATCATGAGCTTTTTTTTATGTTAGTTTCAATAATAATTTTTTCATATATTTTTTTATCAAATATAAATATATAAAAATAAAATAATAATTAAAAAATATAGAAAAATAATAATTAAAAAATATAGAAAAATAAATACTTATTATTAGGTCCCCATAACATTGTCTTCAAAATACATTGGTAAAAACGCTTATTTTTTACGATATATTTTTTACATTGAATACTTTTCCATTAACTATCAAAAAAAAAATGAGAGAAAGACAAAAAAATTCAGTTTACTTGATCACAAAAATTATCATAAAATTTTTATTTTTTATCATAGAAAAATAAAACTTACCTTTCCTGAAACTAGAAAGAACGATGGAAAGGAAGGTATAAAAAGCACATGCATAGTCTGTGTAGATTTCTGTTAATCTTAATCTGAATCCGGATGTTTATAATTTGAAAATCATTGCCCGCATTATGTAAGGGTATAAGTAAATAGGTTGATCAGTATAAGGATTGATGTGTCAACGATATCAAAATATGTCTGTAGTATGATGCAATCTTCATCATTGTTGGATCTAGTCTTATGCTTCTGTAATGTTCTCTAGTTTAACTTTATTCATATATATGTATCAGCTATTTGTATATATATATATCATCATTGTCAATTTCAGCCATAATTATTCCATTGCAGAATGAAAGTTTCTTTAAGTTTAACCCAGTTTCTCTAAACTTTAGCTTTTTCCCACATCACTTCAACAAATGTCGATCTCTTATTCATCCACTGTACACAAGGTCTTTTTTTGACTTTTTTATTTTTCTATTAGTATACATATCATCACTATTCTAATCATCATCAATCCAGTGTAAAATAAAGTTTTCTTCAAGTTTAATTCAATTTCACCAACCATATCTTCTTCTTTCCACATGCACTGCAGCAAAATTCATCCACATTACATATGGGCTCTTTTTGCATCTGTTTGGAAAAGCATTAAAAATTATAAATAGAAACTGATTATAATTCACCAAAATATATGTAAATTAGAATTCCTATTTTATAATTTAAAAAAAAAAACTATTTTTAATATTTTCAAAATAACATTTTGTGGTACTTGAGTACTAAAGCTACAAAGTAGGGGAGATAGGAGGCATTTTCATACCCACAATAAATGTGTAATGTCACAATGTTGTCAAATTGAAAGAAATAATCTCTGTGAGTATATGTGACTATACGTGACAAAATGTGTTTTTTTCGAGACATTTTCAGTTATTGTCCAGATTTCTTTCTGACAACAGCTATTTTTTGCATTGTGATTTTCTTATCATTTTCATTGTGTTTTTCATTGCGTATTCTTTAAAAAATAATAATATATGGAAACTACCAAGCAGCAAAATGGATGCAATGCTGTATTTCCAAGAACAAGGTACCTGCCATCAATAAAAGTGTGTTCAATTGGACATAATATTAGCTGAGACGTGCACACCTCAGACAAGCAATGATGTTGTAACATCCAAGGTTGCAACACTAAAATTGGCATTCACAAGGGAACATGGTGAAGGTTCAAGAATTCCTCTTCTAACTGCAATCAATTCATATATAGTTGGTCTCGGAAACTAACTTCTCATAAATGGGGATAACACAAGCTTGGAATATCAAGTAAAACAGTCATTGACTGGAATAACTACATGTAAAAAGTTTGTACCAATGCTATGTTACAATGGCACCTCATCCCTAAACTGACTTATGTTTTTGACACATGGTATGCCTACTTGGAAAAGTTTTTCTCAAATGTTTTTGGGGGAATTTAACTATAAAATTAAGGTCATTCTATGAGCTGTGACATTGCTTTGCTTTCTTTTATATTTTTGTTTAACATATTGAGTTGCCAAGTTGAGGCCCCTAATATTGTGAGGCTTGGGGAAGCTGCCCCTCCTGTTTCCCCTATCTCTGGGTATAAACTATTATATTTCTTTCTCACCAAGCTATTTAATCTGTCTAAAATGCAATTAAGACATCACTTAAATGATCTTGGATGAACACATTTACTATTAAAATGAAAGCATTCTGCTCAAAAATGCTGTATCCCATTGTAAAACTTAATAAATGTTATTCTTGGCTTATTACTATAGCTCTTGGATGCAGCCATATAACACCATTCACAATAACCTTATGTCTTTAATAAAAAAATTCATCTAAGACTTATCAATTAGAACCAAATGCTTTCCCATCTGCAAAGGTGGCCTTAACTTGATATGTCCCAAATCTTTTATATTAGAACCAATGCTTATATTGCAACTCAAATTCTTACTGCCACATCCATATGGCAGGTAATCCTTTTTCACAGAGTGTGTCTTTGAGCATGCAGATGTACTACACCAGTATAATAACAAGTCTCTTGTTGGCATATCATTTAGAGATTTAAAAAAAATAACCTATCCATCTAATAGACATCTATGGACAACCATGCCAGTCATTAAATCTCTAACCAATTTCCAAAACCTTTATGTTCCTCAGTCATGGTTAAAATTTTTGTTTACTCTCTTACAGGGGACAATTCCAACTAAAATATTTTTTAATGATCAATTTACGCTAAATGTCAAACTCCCATGTGTCATATCAATAAGTAACCAGAAGAAATGCTATACCATTTTTAAACCTGCCCATATTTTTCATCTCAGCACCTGTATTTCACAATCATGTCTTACATGCAGCTCCTTGATATTTGACACTAAGAAATGTAACATACTCTAAAGAAATTATAAGGAATTGTTCAATTCATATTTTCCCAAATTCTTAAATTCTTATCCAGAAACATTATGAACAAAACCGGACAAACGATCACAGTCACGCACTCTAGCTTGAACTTTTATTGTCATTAACATTATTTTAAGCTCTCATTCTTGAAGTAATTATAGATTAGTTATGCATTTATACTTATAAACAAGTGCCTGTGTAATTTAAACTTTTCTTTGTATTTATGCTAATATTTATAAATAAGATGCTATCAATAAAAAAATTATAATTTTTAAAAAAAAAGAGTGTTTACATTCATTTAAATGAGTATTATGATAGAAATATGGATATTTTGGGTTTGCATCCTATTAAAACAACAACAAAAGAATCATAGTGTAATAAAAATCTTTGCCAAATATGTTGACATTATTTCACCTCATATTTCATCCATTCTTTATAGTTTCTGAATTAGCTTTATGGAATAATGGTAATTTTTTCCTGGATGTAGCATTCTTTAAGCTACAATTTTATCATATCAATCATTGACAAATCATGGTTTTGACACAACATTTTCTCATGTTTATGGGTTTTTTTTAAAGGCATACAGTATTTTTGCTCTATATTCTTTTGTTCGCACTCAGTCAATGCTGTTGTCATAAATCATGCTTTATCACAGGTGATTATGCATTCTTACTTGAGTTCTAATTTATTGTAAATGCTTACATACAGAGTTGTATGCATCATTTTTATCCTTTTCCCTAATTTATTAGAATTTTCTGCATTCTTGTTAGTGTTTTGTTAATTTATTCTTTAAATAGTAAAAGTAATCAAATGGCTTCATTGCTTGAGAAATTATAAGAAGTTTGTGCACCAAAAATGAGAGAACTGGAATCAATTTGAATGTCTTATACTTCGGAGTCTGACATTTTACTACTGTGTTGAACTTCACAGAGCATTTATTCAATAAAAGTAGAAGACAGTAAACTTTAAGTGGTGTTGAACTTCTCTGAAGCTTGAATCACTAGCAAAAGTAAAATCTTTCAAAGAGTAGCTATGTTACATTTCATTGCATGGTATATGCATATTCAATAAACATCACATTACCACCTCTTATGCTTGTGTATAATTGTTGTTAAAACAGGAAAAAGTCACTATATATATATATTGCCACACACAGCAAGCTAGAGTAATCAATGGATGCTAGAAGGCTTGTGCATAAAATCCCCATCTAGTGCCTACTCATCCAATATCCCCAGACTAGTTTCTGGCTTATGGCCTTCATCAGTGAGGAGCCTTGGATCTGAGAGCATTGCACCTAGATCTTAGGATCTAATGCAACCCTCCAGCAACCACCTTTTATCTCCATTTAACTACATATATATATATAGTGACTTTTGCCTGTTTTATCTGCATATTCCATGTGACTTATGTGATATAACAGTGATTGAAGAGATCTCCTGTGCCTTGAAAAATCATGCTTTAAATTAAAATGTGGACTAAACAAATGTTAATCAGCTAATCAGATCTTAAATTTTTTCAAAAAGATATATAATAATTTAAAAAATCTTTTCACGGTCATTTTATTATTTTTAAAATTAAAATCAGGATTATTATAAACATATACACAAAAGATTTACTAATATCAGTTTTTTTTTTTCAATATTATATATATTTATTGTGCTATTAAAATTATATAAGACAAGTAAAGAAGAGAATGGAACCGCTTTTTTCTTATTAAAATTCTCTGTCCCAGTGCTTAAGATTTGATTGGCTGGTTGTAGTCATAAGTGCTTGAGAGATTTGCACTCCTCATTTATTTCAATATCGACTGCGCTTTATAAAAATATTATTTACATATATTGCTGCAAATTTATAACATCGAAAAGCTACTGCATAGTAAATCGAAAGATTTCACGCTGTATGTTTATAATTTGATTTCAGTTAATTAAGTGTGATGATATTTAAGATTCACGCTTTCAAATATAAGTACTTTGGACTGGCTTGGATATATATTAAGACAAGTAAAGAAGAGAGTGGAACCACTCTTTTCTCATTAAAATTCTCTGTCCCAGTGCTTAAGATTTGATTGGCTGGTTGTAGTCATAAGTGCTTGAGAGATTTGCACTCTCTCATTTATTTTAATATCGACTGCACTTTATAAAAATATTATTTACATATATGTATAGATTAGTAATGTTAAGGATACAATAAATCAGGCTGATAACCATCAAGTTGTGCATTCTCTTGCATGCCATGGATGTGATTGTTTAGCCATTTAATATGGTATTACTAAAGCTAATTTAACTTCACATCTAAAGCAGCATAATTTGTCAGTATAAAATATCAAAATCTAATTCTCAACTTACTTCCATTTTCTTTTGCCATGAAAGAGATTCTTAACATATTCGTTGTCTTCAGAAAATTAATATTGTATGTAGTTAATAAATCAAATGATAGAAAAAGAAAGGTTAAGGAGTCTTAGTGCAGTGCTAATTCTAATAATATTTTAAATCAGAGATTTATTAATGTGTAACTGACCATGCTCTGGAATTTTGGTCATTAAATAATTATTTCTTTTAAATAGCAGATTGCCATGAGTTTGATGTACTTCACTAAAAGAAAACTTTCTAATATTTTATAGGATAATTATTCTATTTAACACATGTGTTTCATTAATTGCAGTTTATATATATACAAAATTCGAAGATAATTAATTCCAAAACATTTAAAATCAATACCTAACGTAATATATATGAGATATGTAGACCTTGTACCCATTTGTGTACCTGAGAGTCAAATAACCGAAACTCAACAAGAACTCAACACACAGGCACCACATTTAAATTGGACTATTAAACAGGAAAACACATTGAAAGATATAAAAATTTTAAACTTGAATGGACAAAGAGATAACGATCATCTCAACTATAAAATAACAGTTAAACCCTTACAAATTTGAAGCATGATTTACCTGCAATTACTGATGCCTACTGTTCATAATTTGGCATGTTTTAAAGACTTCCTATATAGAAATTTCATATTATATAAGAACCTGACTGTAAAACAAAGATAGAAGGATATATCAAAGACTTTTGTGAAATATGATACATATTTAAATCTCTCAAGAAAAAAATGTTTAGAAGTGTTATTATAATATTAGACCCAATCCCAGCCTGATACAAGACCCTAGATTAGCCTACCATACATTCATAGATTATCCTATAGTCTGTATTTTTGCTTAGACACATACAATATTAATTTCATGATCCCTTATTTCTAAATCAACCCATAAATAACACTAAGGATAGACTACCACTAGAACAAGGCCTTACAGATTGTATATAAGATCAATTGCAGCAATTCAGTTCACAATGCAGTTTACTTTGGGGAGCTCGAGTCAAATTTGAGAACTAGAGTATCACAGCATACACATCAATATAACTATTCTAAGGCCAACTGATATTAAATCAATTTTTTACAGTATGAAATTGAGCATGGCCATCCCTTTGACCCAACAAAAGTTAGGACTGGATATTCAGAACAAAATGACAAGCTTAAAGAAGCATGGCATATTTCTAACAATGCCCATGCTATTAATAAAAAAGAATCTTACATTCCACCTATCAAAAATTTATCTATTTAAATTATGTCATTTACACGTACACTATATTTAAATATCTCAAATACTGGAGAATAAATAAGACCACTTTCAGTAGACTACTTATGCTATAAATATGACTTCAAATAGTTGAAAGCATGCTTAGCATTGCACAATATTATAAATATTTTCTTTTAAACATAGAAAATGTTTCGTATTGATATATATATAAAATAGAAAATCATATAACATTACAATACTAACCCCCAAAAATTACTAAAATTCTACCATGACCATGGTTTCATTTATTAGCAAGTGAACCTTTTCAAGTAAAATTCAACAAGATCAATATATGTGTGTATACACACAAAACAATGTAGCATTCCCATTATACACTTCAAAAACCAACTCCCTTAAACATCAAAGGATATCTTCACAAGATTTATGGCCTCATATTCAAGAAAATTTATCATCAGAATGTCTTTTACATTACTTTTTGATTCATTTCTTTCATAAAAAACCTCTGCATTTTCAAATAATATATTATGACCTATATTCAGTTCATGAATAGCCAAAACTGAGTTATGGTATCTTTTTTAAAAAAACTCTACTCTTATTCACTTTAACTCTTTAATTAAAACTTAATTTATTTTGACCTATATAAATTTTATGACAACTGCAATTTATATTATAAACGACACCAGGTATAGATTTTCAATCATTTATTTGTTTTGATGAAATGTTATTTGGCAATGCAAAGGTTATCTTTTATGAAAGAAATGAATTAAAAAAGTAAAGTTAAAGAAACTCTGATAATAAATTTTTTTTGAGGCCATCGATCTCATGAAGACATTCTTTAATGTTAAAAAAAGTTGAATTTTGAAATAAATGATGAGAAGGCTATTTTATTTTGCATATATATATATTGTTTGTTTTGTATATATATGTTGTATGTATCTTGTTGGCTGCAGAAAGGAGTTTGCTATTAACTGAGAGGAGACCCTTTGATTCCTCTTGGAGGCCTTAAAGGAACCGAGCAGTGCAAATTCCTAATGTCCACTCCATGTGGTCTTGTCGTTGCAGCTGTTATTACTATGTGATTATTCATATAGTATATGAACATGGATGGGCTGCTCACCAGCACGCATTAGCCAGCGTGGTGAGTTTATTGGCTTTTTTCCTCTGAGTTTAAGATCAAGAAACACCATGGTCTTTCTTCTCAGTGTCTGATAAGGCAGAATGAATGTTTGTGTAAATGACAAATATTTTTCCAATACATATATACAATTATGACAGACAAAAATAAAGCATGGCCCTTATTCCCAGGAGGCTGTAAAGTCACCAACCGGTTGGTGGCCAAAGGCGGAGGGTGCTAAGAATCCCCTGATTGCAGACACAGGCTGCCATTTGATGAAGACTTTTTATTTAGGTACTTACAACTGCAGATCACGTTCAAGTGAAGGAAGATTGCAAGAATTAGAAGAAGAACTGTCTTATATTAAATGGGACATTATTGGACTTTGTGAAGTTAGAAGAAAAGGTGAAGAAACAATTGATTTAAAAAGTGGACATATACTTTATTATAAAGGCACATATATTGGAAATACAAGTGGAGTAGGATTCATTATAAATAAAAAGTGGAAGAACAATATTGTGGAGATTGATGGTGTATCGGACAGAGTGGCAAGATTAGTTATACAACTTAATAGCAGATACCAAATGCAGATAATTCAGGTGTATGCCCCAACAAGTTCTCATAGTGATGAAGTAGTAGAAGATTTTTATATGGATGTACAAAAGGCTTTTGATCAGAGTAAACAACATTCTAAAATTGTTATGGGAGACTTTAATGCTAGAATTGGTAGACAAATGAAAGATGTAATTGCTGTAGGTAATTTTGGTTATGGTAATAGAAATGAGAGAGGACATAGACTTGTGGAGTTTGCAGAAAAAGAAAAACTTTATATTATGAATTCTTTTTTTGAGAAAAATATTAAAAGGAAATGGACATGGAAGCATCCAAATGAAGGTACAGCCAAATTGATTATATTTTGACTAACAGGAAATACATATTTCAAGATTGTAATGTTCTTAATAAATTTAACACAGGAAGTGATCATCGATTAGTAAGGTGTAAGTTACGTGTTGATGTAAAACTAGAGAGACAAAAATTATTAAGAAAAACAATATTTATAATTGATATTCCTAATCTTCAGAAATATTCTAATGAATTTAAATTAGAACTTACCAATAGGTTTCAAGTGTTAGGAGATTTTGAACATGATTCAGATTTGAATGAAATTAATATGAAAATAACTGATGCACTTTTAAAAACTGCAACAAAGATAGCTGGTAGAAAAAAGCAGCAATTGACTAATAAAATTTCTACTGAGACTAGAGAATTTATGAAGAAAAGAAGGAATATGAAGATATATAAAAATGATGTATTAAAAAGAATTGAATATCTCGAATTTTGTAAAATGGTACGGAAAAGAGTTGAAAATGATATAAGAAAGTATAACTGTGAAATAGCAAGGAAAGCTGTAGAAGAAAATAAAAGTCTCAAGAATGTTAAACAACATTTTGGTATTGGTAGGAAATTTATATCCGCAATTAGAAAAAAAAATGAAATTATTACTAAAAAGAGAGATGACATCATGAAATTGGTAGATGATTTTTATCAAGAATTATATAGTAATAAAGAACAAGTACCTCCTATATCTATTACATCTTCCGAATTGCCCAGAATTTTAAATGAAGAAGTGAGACATGCAATTAAATGTATGAAGAAAGGAAAGGCTCCAGGAAATGATGGAATTATAATTGATATATTAAAAGAAGCAGGTGAAGAAATAGAAACAATTTTAGCAAAGTTATATACCAAATGTCTAAATGATAAAGATGTACTGGAAGATTGGAAGAATGCAGTAATAATATTAATATTTAAAAAAGGTGATAAAGAAGATATTAGAAATTACAGACCTATCAGCCTTTTATCAGTTTTATATAAAATTTTTACCAAGATAATTACAACTCGTCTACAGAGAACTTTGGATTTCCACCAACCAAGAGAACAAGCTGGATTTAAAAGTGGTTTTAGTACAATAGATCATATCCAGGTATTGAGAGAAGTCATAGAAAGGACAAATGAATATGAGTTGTCATTATGTTTTGGATTTGTAGATTATGAAAAAGCATTCGTTTCTATACACATTTCTTCAGTGATTAAAGCATTGAATCACCAAGGTATAGATCCAGGATATTGTCATATTTTAAAGAATATTTATAAAAATGCAACAGCAACAATTAGATTACATAATGATACTGGAAAAATCAACATTGAGAAAGGTGTAAGACAAGGTGACTCCATATCTCCAAAACTTTTTACAGCAGTGCTGCAAGAAGTATTTTGTGGATTAAAATGGGAAACTAAAGGAGTGAAAGTAAATGGAGAGTATTTAAGTCATTTAGATTTCGCAGATCATGTAGTTGTTTTTGCAAATAATGCTTCAGAGCTGCAGGAAATGTTGCAGGAGTTAGCAGATGAAAGTAGAAAAGTAGGACTAAAGATAAATGTTAAAAAGACTAAAGTAATGTTTATTCGATTTGCTCAAAATATGAAAATAAAGATTGATTATGAAGAATTAGAAGAAGTTAACAGTTACAAATACCTTGGTCAGATTATTAATACAGATGGAAACATGATGGAGGAAATTAATCATAGAATTAAACTTGGTTGGAGTCCTTTTGGTAGAAATAACTTGATACTAAAAGGAAATATGCCTATGTGTTTGAAAAGAATGGTTTTTAACAAATGTGTTTTACCAGTTCTTACATATGGATCTGAGACTTGGACACTTAATAGAAGAGCAATACAGAGACTTCAGACCACTCAAAGGAGTATGGAGAGATGTATGTTGGGAATAACAAGAAGAGATCGAAAACGCAATGTATGGGTAAGACAACAAACAGGTGTTACTGATGTTATTGAAAAAATTAAAAGATTGAAATGGAGTTGGGCTGGACATATTGCTAGAAGAGATGATAATAGATGGACAATTGAAATTTTAAACTGGATTCCAAGAGTTTGTAAAAGACCCAGAAAGAGACCACATGTGAGATGGATGGATGAAATAAGAAAATGTGCAGGGATGTTGTGGAGAAGAGAAGCTAAAGATCGGAGAAGATGGATTAAACTTGGAGAGACCTTCATCCCGCAGTGGATTGATAATGGTTGATGATGATGATGATGTATCTTGTTGAATTTTATTTAGTATTGTAATGTTATATGATTTTCTATTTTATTTATTATTACCTGTATAACTGTAGGTAGTATTTAATTTATACATATATTCATATATTTTAGTGAATTATAATCAGTTTTAATTTATAACTTTTTTAGGTAGTTTTCAGTTATGTGTACTGTGTCCAAGCGATTATATTTTTTAATGTGAGAGTTCTATTATGTCACATTTCATTTTGCAACTTTTAATATTGAAATGGTTTTCTTTACCTGTCATAATGTTTCACCAACTATGTTCCATAGTAATATATTTTTTTAAGTTTAAACCCCTCCAATGTAGTGTATCCTAATTAAAAGCAACTTAATAAAAATGATAATAATATGTAAATGCATGTATGTGTGTATATTTATATAAATCTGTACTTAAAATAATACTAGCTGATATATATAGTTAAAGCATGTATAAATAATTACCAATTTAAAGTTATATATTTAAATAATAGATGTAAACATTACCTGGTGTGTGGGTTTTCACACATACTTATATGTGAAGGGAGTGGCAAGATTAAAGATTTTTAAGCTTTGCTATTTTTTTAAATTATTTAATTCTAAGTTATCCAAATTAATTTTGAGGTAACCGATTCACATATATAGAGAGGGGGTGGCGATTTCTGTTTTTGCAATTTGTATTTTACTTATTTTTGAGCAATTTTTTAATTTGTATTTTATTTATTTTTGAGCAATTTCAATTTATCAAGGGGGAGGGGGTATTTTGTATATTTTTACCGATTTTGTGTGTGGGTGTACTTTTTAAAATTTATGTATTATTTCACTTTATTTTTTACTTACTTTTTTTTTATACTTGATTTTTTACTTACTTTTGATGTCTAGCCTTAGGCGTTTTAATTTCACAGACTTCAGCAATTTTTTCAGATGTCTTGCTTTAGGCATTTTAATTTTCCATCGATTTTAGCCATTTTTGTATAGAAATTTATCACTTGCAGGCTTCTTGGTGGCTCTAGCATCACCTAGTGGCCACAGTATATATAACTGAAAACTATATATCAAATTTTGTTTTGGATGACCATTTTTATGAAAAATCAAAAGTTCAGTATATTTATTTCTAAAATATTAATAATAATTGAATGACTTTATTGCTTGAGAGTTAATCCAAAGTTCGATCATCAACATGTTTTAGAAAACCACTATACCATAACACTAACCCATATAAGGCATCGTGTCTTCTAATAATGTACATCCAGCAATATATTTCTTTTCACATAATCTACTTAAGTTTATTATAGACAAAGCAGTTGATTAAATGATCTAAATCAGTACCTGCACCACAAATTGCATTTTTAGTCATTGCATGATGAACATATCCCTAATAAGATCAGATTCTAGTTGTGATTATTAACCAGAAATGAAGAGATAACATAATCATGGAAAATGCATAATGTAAAAAATATTTTATGAAGTCTTGAAGTGATTATATTTTAGTTGGAAAATAGAAAATGAATTGGCATCAGTTCTTTATGAGTGATAAGTTTCAGTGCTGAAATCAAATCCAGGTGCTCCTTAATCTGATAAGCCAATTTACATTTCATGTGCTGAAAATTGGACATCATGTATAATATGATGCTGAAATCTAATCAGAATCAAATGTGTTAACTTTATGAATATTGACATAAGTAAAGTCTGGATCAGATTGGAAATATAATTAGTAAGCTGTTAAAGTATATAAGCTGGTTTTTTTTCTAACAAATATTTACTTGAGACATTTGATAGACCATTTTTTATAAGATAAGGAGAGCAGAAGAATGTCAGTAAAAAAAAAATATGAGAGTTGAATAATGTTTGCTATATACATTGAATTTTAATATCTTGCAACAGAATCTGGTATTTACAATTAAATCTTCTAGAATGTCCCATGTGATTTAGTACATTGGTAGAGGAGCAGCCTCTGGAATTCAAGTTTCATTGATTTCAGCTCCAAATTATCACTACCAGTGCTCAAACTTCTTACAAACTTCTGAGCAATAAACTGTTTATTTTGTTAACTTCCTAGAAAGACTGATTTAAATGCACAAAGCAGTTATTCAGACTTGAAGCAAATATTTCACTCTTAGCCATTAACAACAATAACATTCATGTGATACATTGCTGAGGCATTCAAACACTAAAATGATGGAAAGAGTGTAACAGTTTCGCTTAGTTGATCAAATTTAATTTATTTTTAATTTTTTTCAGTGGAGGACCAATGAATGATCATTTAGCTCATTATTTGAATATTCTATAATAGAGCTAAACCACACAGGGAAATGAGTAATCATATGGTTTGTTCTCAGAGTGTTATGTGACATTTGAAGACTAAAATGATAAATTATTAAATATATATAATTTTATAATTATTTAAATGCTGATTTATGACTGTCTTCTTCTCATCTGCCTTTTCTTCTCTTTCTTCTTTTTTCCTTCTCCTTAACCTTCTTCTTTTCCATCTCTTCTTTTTCTTTTTTTTCTTCTTCTCTTTCTTTTCCTCCTTCTTCATATTTTAATAGTAATTACATGTAACTTTTTTATATGTATATCTTTATCTTTCATAAAAAAAAATAATTAATTATTTTTCATCAAATATAAATTAATAATCCATAAATTTTTGCTTTTTAGCTCCAGCAAAGCCTTAGAAGACTTTCCACTCCAGTTCAGTTCAAAAACGTTCTTCCTATTTTTACTCCCTCCGTAAGTTTATTTTAATTACAATATTAAGTTTGCTTAATAAACAGCATTTATTAGGAAAAATTATTTAATGCGCAAATTATTTTTGATAATTGGCATTTGAGAAGAAAAATAACAGAAAGGAAATCTATATAGTAGTCATGTGACATTTTTTTGTTTTGGTTATATGTTAGTTATCCCGCAGTTAATAAACAATAATAATAATCGAATGGCTTTGTTACTCAGAAGTTCATAAGAAGTTCAAGTTCTAGAAGGAATAGAGTTGAGTCAGATTTGTGAATTTCAAACTCCAAAGTTTGCCATTCGGCTGATGCTTCAAATGTTGGGGGCCATGGGGATAAATACAATTGTCCATTTAACCAAAAACTCATTATATTTGATTTAAAAATGAAAACATGAAATAAAAAAATTAGAAATTAAAAAATTTCATGTTAATTCATTTATAAGATCAGCATAATCTTTTTTCAGTTGGCCATTGGGTCTTCTTGTGTACTCAGCCCCATGATGATTAAAGCACTTTGTTTTACTCGGCATATCATTGCTGCAAATTTTTATTAAAATGCCCTCAAAGTGTGGTGTTAATGATGATAACAATTCCACATAATAAAATGAAAATAATATTAAATCATCTATGCTCTTTATTACTGTTTTACAATGCTTATATTACAACCCTGAAAGTTTTGATTGCCCAACCAACCTTCCTCAGATCTTCTATTTATAATTTTAAACCCTAGTGTAAGTTCTGAAGAAGATTATTGGGGAAGTCAAAACTGTCAGGGATTCTAATATAAGCATTGTAAAACAATAATAAAGAGCATAGATGACTTAATATTAGATGGATTTGGCAATGCAATAAGAAAGATAAAGTTATAATACTTTATAAATATCAGCCTTTCAAGCTAATTGTGCATACACTTTTGCGAGTGTTAATAATAATAAATGAATACTTTTTTTCCAATACAAGATATAGTATTTATGCAGGAATAAAATGAATCCACTTATTCCTATGACTCAAATGCTTATATATAAGCAAATCTGAAGTACTGGCAAACAAAGCGTGAAGATGGAACAGTCACTTTAAATTACTATATACGATGTCTGAATGAATGATGTCGGTGAAATTGTCTAGAATCGTATATAGTAATTTAAAGTGACTGTTCCATCTTCACGCTTTGTTTGCCAGTACTTCAGATTTGCTCATATATAAGCATTTGAGTCATAGGAATAAGTGGATTCATTTTATTCCTGCATAAATACTATATCTTGTATTGGAGAGAAAGTATTCATTTATTATTATTAACACTCGCAAAAGCATATGCACAATTAGCTTGAAAGGCTGATATTTGAATGTAATACAATTGTAAACATACGTTATATAAAATAAATGCTTATTTAAATACTTTATAAAGAAAAGGAAAATAACTGATTTAATAGTGAAAAAAAATGCATGCTATTGAACACATTCACATATATACTCAATTAGCTGCATATGAATACATATGTGAATGTATTATTTCACCTTATTACTGTACTGACTTTCCATAATTGCTTAATTTTGTTTTTTGTATTAATATTTTGGATGTCTCAATTCTTTCAAAGTGTTTTTAGAAGGAGGGTGGACTCTGTGCATATAATGGAGTGCAATATGAGTTTCTTTAGGTATGCACTCATTGTTATTTAGGCTAAATGAAACTCCTTAGTATACTCATGTAAAATTACTAAAGTTAGCTTTAATTAATTAAAAAAACATTTGTCCACAACAGTAAAGATACATTTTGGACAGAAAACAATAACTTTGATAAGTGTAATAAATGTCATTTCTCATTAATTCATTACAAAATAATCTAAAAATAGCAATTTTTTTTGTACTTAAATGCCAATTATGAAATTTAAATGGAAATATCTATAAATCTCCAATGAACTATGCATAACCTTAACTTATCAATAAGCCACTAAACATCACATGATCACCTTCTCTTATGCTATCACATAACTGTTATTAAACAGGCAAAACTCTCCATGCAGTAGTGCCACCCTGTGCCAACCAGAGTAATCAATGGATGCCAGAAGGCTTGTACATAAAATCCCTGTAGTGCCTACTCATCCAACATCCCCAGACTAGTTTCTGGTCTGTGGCCTTTGTCCAGTGAGGAACCCTTGATATGAGAGCACTGTGTATAAAATAACAGTGGTATCATCTATTGGTTAGCTCTGATGACATTTAAGCATTCATTTTATTGGTGTGTTATAATGCAAAACATCAAATCTGAATAGGTGGTATCATTCTCTTCTTTTTCATTAATTGATAAATTAGTGTTTGTTTATACATAACTCACTGGGAGTTTAAAGTTACTTCTGTTTTATATAAAATTTGAGCTGGGAAGCATGCAATTTTATAGTGTTACCTTTGTATTTAGACATTTATTTATTAGTTGTATTATAAAAATATTTAATACCCTTTTTTTATTATCATTTAACATTTTAAAAATCTCTAAAAAAATTAACTTAATTGTATGTTTATTCAATTCAGTTATCTAACAGTTTCGACTATCTAGCAGGTTTTTTTCAGAATTTTACATTATTTCTTGTCTACATTTGTATAATTAAACAAGAAATAAGCTTTATGTGATTTAGGGCAGTGGAAAATGGTGAACTTTATTAGAGGCAAAAGTCCATGTATTGTGGCATGATTTCATTTTATCTCTTTCAGCACTGAAAATTCTTACCAACTCCCAAGAAACAAACAATTTATTTTTTGACAAGAAATGATATAATTGTATTTTACAATTTTGAAAAGACTTTTAGAAATTTGTGAAATTGTTAGAAAATTGAAGCTAATAAAAAGCATTGTGTAAAGTTATAAGAAGTGTTTTTGAAAGAGATTTGATAAATTAATACGCTAGATATTTATAAAGAAACCTGTTAAATACAGAATGAATGAAAAAATTTTGAAAATCTTGTATTATAAGTATGTGTTTATTTGTTTAAATGCATATTTTATAAAGTTCAGTATTGTCTATAGTCTCAAGCACCCGCATGAATGCTGGGAATTAAATTTTAGCATTTATATTTTAAAGTCCTTGCATTCTTATAAATTCTAAAAAATACGTTTTTAATTATGTAATATATAGGGTATATGAGCACAGATTTTCACATGACCCACCACTCTCCACACTATCTCATAACTCTGATACACTTGAACACATATATGTTGAAAAGATAAATAATCACCAATATACGTATTTCATGCTAAATCTCTAGATAATCTTTTTGAGAAAATAAATGTTTTTTTATTTAGATTTAAAAATAAGATGTAAAGAAAATATTAATTCATATTTCGATTATTTATTTGATAAATAACTGTTATCTATTAAAACAATGGACAAATATAACTACACTGTTAAAGTAAAACATTAAATATAATTGTCATTGCTAATTTATCATTAAAACAAATATAATTGTCATTGTTGCCAATAGTTTAATGTCTTAATTATTTTATATGTAAAATTTTTAATAAAAAACTGCATATAAAAGTACATTACCTGGAAATTTGTAGACGACTTTTCTAGAAATTGTTTGTTTTTTAAATATTATTATAACTTTAGTAAGATATGATTACAAAATGTATTATTTATTGCTTTTTTGTTTGTTTCTATAAAGCAATATTTGAATAATTTATATAAAATCTCTAGTATATTGTACAGGCTTAAACCTGCATTTATATATGTAATATATGCGGGATTCGAACTCAGACTTTCACATGACCCACCACCCTCAGTGCCATCTCATATTGCTGACCCACCTGACCACACACATATTGAAAAGATAAATAATCACCAATATACGTATTTCATACTAAACCTCTAGATAATGTTAGTAAAATATTACCAAAACTTCTAGATTCCGTTTTTCATCAGTTAAATTACAAATAAGTGATTTATTAAACAGAATTAGTAATATTTACTAAGACTGTAACCTCAAGAATGTGTGCATAAAAATGCGATAGTAGGGACCTCTACAGGTCTTAACCACAAGCTTACGTTTTGGAAGATGATAGTGAGTTATATTTCAAGAAAAAAGTAAATTATTTAACTTTTGTCTATAATATCGTGGAAGCAACTGTTCTCCAAACATGCTAAAATTGACACACCCTCTCTCATCAATAACTGTCTTAAAACCATAGATGATTCACTTATGGTTAAAGTTTATTTTTTAAATAAACCAACAATTATTGACCATGGTTAAATTAGAGTTTGAACTGATTATGAGCCTGATTTTTAAATCAACATATTACTAGTACAAATTCAGTTTTTATATCACAGGAAGAGAGAATGGGAGAGTACATGTTCATTTTAGCACATATGAAGAACAATTTCTTTTATAATATTACAGATATATAAATCACTATATTATTAATTATTCTAGGCAATTTGGAAGATATAATAGATATAGGAGGTACTTATTCTTTATTACTATATAATTCTGAATAGAAGTCTTCTACCCATTTCATGATGTCATCTCTTTTTTTAGTAATAGTTTCATCTTTTTTCCTTATTGCAGATATAAATTTCCTACCAATACCAACATGTTGTTTTACACTCTTGCGACTTTTATTCTCTTCTACAGCTTTCCTTGCTAGTTCACAGTTATATTTTCTTATATCATTTTCAACTCTTTTCCAAACCATTTTACAGAATTCGAGGTATTCAATCCTTTTTAATGCATCATTTTTGTATATCTTCATATTCCTTCTTTTCTTCATAAATTCTCTAGTCTCAGTAGAAATTTTGTCAATTGCTGCTTTTTTTTACCAATTATCTTGGTTGCAGTTTTAAAAAGTGTATTAGTTATATTCTTATTAATTTCATTCAAATCTGAATCATGTTTAAAATCTACTTTATAAGTTCTAATTTAAATTCATTAGAATGTTTCTGAAGATTAGGAATATCAACTGTAAATATTGTTTTTCTTAATAATTTTTGTCTCTCAAATTTTGCATTAACATGTATCTTACATTTTACTAATCGATGATCACTTCCTGTGTTAAATTTATTAAGAACATTACAATCTTGAAATATGTATTTTCTGTTAGTCAAAATATAATCCAATTCTGCTGTACCTTCATTTGGATGCTTCCATGTCCATTTCCTTTTAACATTTTTCTTAAAAAAAGAATTCATAATATAAAGTTTTTCTTTTTCTGCAAACTCCACAAGTCTATGACCTCTCCCATTTCTATTACTATAACCAAAATTACCTACAGCACTTTCATGTTTCATTTATTTACCAATTCTAGCATTAAAGTCTCCCATAACAATTTTAAAATGTTGTTTACTCTGATCAAAAGCCTTTTGTACATCCATATAAAAATCTTCTACTACTTCATCACTATGAGAACTTGTTGGGGCATAAACCTGAATCATCTGCATTTGATATCTGCTATTAAACTGTATAACTAATCTTGCCACTCTATTCGATACACCATCAATCTCCACAATGTTGTTCTTCCACTTTTATTTATAATGAATCCTACTCCACTTGTATTTCCAATATTTGTGCATTCATAGTAGAGTGCATGTCCACTTTTAAATCAATTGTCTCTTCACCTTCTAATTTCACAAAGTCCAATAATGTCCCATTTAATATAAGACAGATTTAATATAAGACAGAATTTTAAATGAAGAAGTGAGACATGCAATTAAATTTATGAAGAAAGGAAAGGCTCCAGGTAATGATGGAATTATAATTGATATATTAAAAGAAGTAGGTGAAGAAGTAGAATTTTTTTAGCAAAGTTCTATACCAAATGTCTAAATAATAAAGATGTACCAGATAATTGGAAGAATGCAGTATTAATATTAATATTAAAAAAAGATAATAAAGAAGATATTAGAAATTACAGACCTATCAGCCTTTTATCAGTTTTATGCAAAATTTTTACCAAGATAATTACAACTTGTCTGCCGAGAACATTGGATTTCCACCAACTAAGAGAACAAGCTGGATTTAAAAGTGGTTTTAATACAATAGATCATATCCAGGTATTGAGAGAAGTTATAAAAGGACAAATGAATGTGAGTTTGCATTATGCTTTGGATTTGTAGAATATGAAAAGGCATTTGATTCTATAAACATTTCTTTAGTGATTAAAGAATTGAATCATCAAGGTATAGATTCAGGATATTGTCATATTTTAAAGAATATTTATAAAAATGCAATAGCAACAATTAGATTACATAATGGTATTAGGAAAGTCAACATTGAGAAGGGTGTAAGGCAGGGTGACTCCATATCTCCAAAACTTTTTACAGCAGTGCTGCAAGAAGTATTTTGTGGATTAAAATGGAACTCTAAAGGAGTGAAAGTAAATAATTTAGATTTTGCAGATGATGGAGTTGTTTTTGCAAACAATGGTTCTGCAGGAAATGTTGCAGAAGTTATCAGATGAAAGTAGGAAAGTAGGACTAAAGATAAATGTTAAAGAGACTAAAGTAATGTTCAATGGATTTTCTCAAAATATGAAAATAAAGATTGATTATGATGAGTTAGAGGGAGTTAACAGCTACAAATATCTTGGTCAGATTATTCATACAGCTTGAACCATAATGGATAAAATTAATTATAGAATTAAACTTGGTTTGAGTGCTTTTGGTAGAAATAACTTGATAGTAAAACAAAATATGCCTATGTGTTTGACAAGAAGGGTTTTTAATAAATGTATTTTACCAGTTCTTACTTATGGATTTAATACTTGGACACTTAATAAAAGAGCAATAGCAAGACTTCAGACCACTCATAGAAGTATGGAGAGATGCATGTTAGGAGTAAGAAGAAGAAATCGAAAATGCAATATATGAGTAAGAGAGGAAACAGGTGTTATTGACCTCATTGAAAAAATTAAAAGACTGAAGTGGACATGGGATGGATATATTGCTAGAAGAGATGATAATAGATGGACAATTGAAATCTTAAACTGTATGCCAAGAGATTGTAAAGACCCAGAGAGAGACCACATGTAAGTTGGATGGATGGAATAATAAAGTGTGCAGGAAGGATGTGGAGAAGAGAAGCTAAAGATCAGAGAAGTTGGTTTGAACCTGCAGTGGATTGATAATAATTGATGACGATTATTATTATTATTAATTATCATATCTATATAAACGAATAAAATTCAGTGAGGCATATCATTAAAATGAGATACCTTCTTATCTATGTAATATTAAACTGATTTTGAGCAAGTAATATGCTAATTTAAAAACAGATCCATAATAAGTTCCAATCCTAATTTAGGTGCCGTCAATAATTTTTGGTTTATTTAAAGAATAATCTCTAACCATAGGTGGATCACCTATGGGTTTAAAACAATTATTGTCAGAAGAGCGTGTGTCAATTTTAGTGCATGTGTGCATAATAGTTTCTTTCATAATATTGCAATATATAAATCATTATATTATTAATTATTAATTATAGCAAATTGAAACTTATATCATATGATTAAAAGAATTTAAAATAAAAAATTAAATTATTTTTGCCATAATTATTTTTAAAAGTAATAAAAATAATGGAAATATTTTTTAAAATATTAAAATGATTTTGAGAAATAAAAAGAATAATGACCTCTGTTTTTAAAATGTGAAACAATTTTTTTTATCTGTTTTCCAACTAGATAAGTTTCCAATATGTTGAAAAAATATTAGTAATTATAAAAATTAAATATTTTATATCTATTATTAAAAATTTATTTAAAAAATCAAAAAATAACAGTGAAACAAAAAAAATATTTTTACAAATAATATATATATATATATCTTTCACTTTTATCACTATATAAAATTTTTGGTACTTGTGAATTTTCAAGTAAACCAAGATGGCAGCCATATCTTTGATAAATCTACAGTTTCGAGGGTCCCAAAAAATGCCTTCTAGGAAATTTATTTAATATTTGCATTTTAAAAAAAAATTATTGTGGAAAAATTAATTACAATATTTAAATTTATTATTATTTTTAAGAATTAATTTATTAACAGAAAAGTATAAAAAATAATAAATACAATATTTACACTTGATTCATGTTGATGGTGCGCAATCATATTGTTATTATTAATGCACACTTTTCAAGAAAGCAGGCTCCCATATCTTTAGAAATAATCCACTGAATCTTGTGCTGTGCCAGGAATCCCAAATTTTTATCATTATGATAATTTACCCAGAAAAAAACTGCTGACAAAAAGAAGCATCCTAAATTGAACCAAAGTATAACAATGATAAGATCTTTTCATCACTTCCCATACTACAAGTAAAAAACAAAATTGAAATAAAGCTTCTTAATGAAATTTATTGGAATTTATTCCTTTTTTAAAATTGAACATTCAATTTATTAATTTAAAAACATGTCTTTGGTAGATTATAGGTCCTTGAAACGGTACATTTATCAAAAATACAGGCTGCCATATAAAACTCACAAGTGAGCAGTTTTACTTTAAAGCCGTTTTTATTTTCTGATTGTAGCTGTCATCTATGAGCAAAAATGAAAACTAAATTACAAATTCACTTCCATTAAGGTACAACCTTGCAGTGCAATATTGTGATCAGAACTGAAGAATAATTATAATATTAAAAATTGTCCAATATGCAACCACAGCACCAGTCAGGATGAACAGTTCAAAAGTTGAATCCTAGATTCAGAAGTATGTTTAAAGATAAGATGGCCACTCTTATATTTTCAAAAGTCTATATCTTGTATCTCAGTTCAAGTTTCCTCAACATTTAACAAGATATCATTGTTATATTATATAAAAGAACAATCAAGTACATATGTTAAGATAAAAAATCCTTAGTGTTTAATTAAATAAAAGATGTAAAAATAATAACAATGACAAAAAGCTTTTTATTACTCAATTTTGTCTCAAGTTGAATTACAATTTATTATTAAAAGATAGCTATTATTCAAGCATTAATTATTTAAAGGCTGCAGAAAAAATTGCTGTTAATTGAAAAAAGACATTTTGATTCCTCTTTGAGGCATTATTGTAATTGAGCAAGTCAAATTTGTAATGTTCATTGGATATATTTTTGCAGCTCTCTTTACCATGTGGTTGAATTACTCTGCAACATGCATCAGCCAGTGTGATGAGTGTATTGATTTTTATTTTTACCTACAAGTTTAATAACAAAATGATTTTTAGATAAAGTATCAGTTGAGGTTTTTTTTTTGAAAGCAGAATAAATGTGTTTAAATCATATCATAATGGCTCTTATCATTCAAGGAGCTATGAAGTCATCATCCAAGGCATTATTTTATGACAAAGATAGAGGACGATAAAAATTCCTGGATGGCAGATTTAGGCAGCAATTTGGTTGTAGGATAGTGGTTAACTTTATGATGTTAAAATAAAAGATGAAGAGGCAATTTAAAAAGTAGACATATATGTTACTGCATAGTCACAAATACCAGAAGCAAGCATGGAGATTGGTGGTATATCAGAATTGCAAGATTAATAATAATTTCTACTAGTCGCTCATTAGCCCACCTTACAGAAATTTTATTCATTATGGCAAGATTAATTATTCAAATTAATGCAAGATAGGTTTACTGCCCAACAAGTTTTTATTATGATAAAGAAATAGAGGATTATTATAAAACATAAAAATTGCTTTTGATCAGTTTATATGACATTTTGAAATTATTATGAGAGACTTTAATGCAGAATTGAAAATCAATGTGTTAATAAGATTAACAGAGTTTTGGAATATATGGTTTGTACACAAGAAGTTGTGAATTTTTAAGGGGAGGTCATTTTTCATTATTATATCCTTGTTCCTTAAATAATATATATACTTACATAAAGACAAAGTCAAAACAAAAAATATGCCATAAAATCTATAATCGGAAGTTATATTATCTTTTTCTAAGATATGTAAAAACCTGTTAATATTATTTAAATTATACATTAATGTATTTCTTTTTTTATTATTATGAAAAGTTGTTCATGTAAGAAATACCCTTCAAAGATTAATATTTACAGTTATGTATATATATCATTAAAGTTAGTCAATACTTAAACAATCCCAATATCAATAACAATCAACAATGCCAACAAAGGCAAAACTCTCCATACAGTAATGCATGTGATGTTTAGTGGTTTAACAATCAACAATCTCAATTCGTCATCAAGGCAAGTGCTAAGTATGTGTGCGTATTTATATATACATGCAATGTATAATAATGTAATTATAAGTATTAAAGTATGAGCGTGTATGCTAAGAGCATTCACATTAACTATTAATATTATAAAATGAGATAACAATGGTTGCTAATTAAATGAAGTAAAGACTAATTAGATTTAGAAATAAGTAGTAACCATAAGATAATATCGAAATAGTGGAATGTACATAACTGATTAGTCAGTGATAACAGAAAAAACTAAGCCAAAAATTACGTCTGGGAATTTGGCAATTAAGTTATTATGCAATTAAAAAGTAGAAAAACAAACTGGCCACTTTGAACCTTGTGTCATGGGATAACCAATGGAAATAGACATTGTAACACCCAGGGTAGCAGGAAAAACTAGAGACAGACTAATGAGGTGAAGTACCAAGGATGGATGCATGTTCCAGTGTGCTCAAAATCACATTATTTCACACTCCTATCATTTTGTGGAGAGGTCTATCTTCGAATATACCAAGGTAGACCCCTAGGGACAATAATACAGGTCATACAGATCTTGATTATAATTTATGTAAGCCTTTGAGCCTTAATATATAATGTATTTACATGTATAGTTTATAGTGATGTAACATGTATTAATCAACTTTTATATAATAATCTGTATTCATCTATTGACCCACTGATATATATATATATATATATATATATATATATATATAAACTCCAATTGCCATATTTGTGTATTTCCTTATATAAATACTTATAGTTATTGAGTGTGATAATTCACACTCGAAGCTATCAATATTTTGGCCCAGTCAAGGTTACCAACACAGGCCCTTATATATACATATAGATTCGGATATTGCAATGGCACAGTCTTGACAGTTCAGTTTGAACCCTAGCTGCCTGCTGACAGCCAAATAGGTCAGGCAGAATTATTGAAGTAATGAATAAATCTACAGTACTTAAATGAGTTAATTTATATAAGTTGCTTAAAATGCCGTTAGCAATATTGGAGTTTAACATCAGAGAGGCAAATGAGGGGTCCCAGTACATTCAGCAGATTGAAAATGTTTTGTTTTATTAACAGAATAGTTGAAGATACATATAAAACAGTGACATTTATTATGTTTTTCAGGAAAAGGGGTCATACAAGTAGCTAGCAGATTAGCAGAACCCATACTCCTAAACAATTAATCTACAATCAGTTAAAAGATTATTTATTAATCTATTTTAATTCTCTTCCATCTAGGAACATTGCCAGACTTCATTTTCGAAATCGTTATCAAGGCAGAAATGAAAATATGCAGGATTATGATTTAGCCCTATGCGATCTTGCAAAAAATTGCTGTTATGAGTCGTATCTAGAAGAGTTGCTACTTAAACAAATTCTATGTGGAATGAATAGTGATAGTTTAAGGAATAAGTTATTGGCTGATAAAGAGATAAATTATCATGAAGCTATCAAATGCAGTATAGCTCACAAAATAGTATTGGATCAAGCAAAGGAATTTGCTTTGAAAAAAGTCATTGATAATGATCGAACAAAAATATTTAATGTTGAAAACCTGACAGAAAGGTCTCTGATAACAAAATTGTTAAACGGACAAATAAAAGTTGAACAAAGTGCTATTGTTGTGAAAAACTATGTCATATATCTAAAGAATGCTATTTTAAACATGATCGATGTAGACTGTGTAAAAAAGTAGTCACTTGGTGAAAATGTGTGACAATAAAACAGTTGATCCAAGTTAATAATACACAGGGTATAAATAAAATCAAGTCTAATCAAAATAAAAATACTGTTTTAAATAATACGTTTACAAATCAAGCATAGAAATTTATTACTATTGTTAAAGTTTATGGAAAACCCCTATCAATGGAAATTGACGGTAGTAGCAGCATTTCTTTAATATCTGTAACTGATTGGAAATCAATCATGGTGGAGATAAGACAGCCCCCTAAATTTAGTAATACTAAGCTTAAAGCATTGGATGTAAATGGAAGAGAAATAAAAATTAAGGGTGTGGTCCAGGTTCCAATAACAAGTAATAAAGACAATATTTCAAACCTGCCACTATATATTGTATACACCCCCCCCCCATAAAACACTCTCATTGATCATAACTGTTTTGCTGAGCTGGGAATTGAAATCTCAATGGTTAAAAAAATTGACAGTGAAAGAGACGTAAGAGATTGTTTCTCTAAACTTTTTAATGGCAAACCAGGAATTATTAAAACTAAATCGGTGTCACTGGAAATGTGATTAGAGGCTGCACCAATAATTTACAGACCTTGAAAGGCCCCTTTCACTCAGAAAGAAAATGTAGCAAAAGAAATAAATGAGTTGGCAAAGAACCATTATAGAACTGACAGAGGAAGCAGAGTGTGCGACCCCTCTAGTTTTTATCACCAATCCTAATGGACAGATGCACTTGTGCAGGGATTATCATATAACTGTCAACAAACCTATAAATACACAGGCCTAACCCATTCCAAACTCCAGAGAAATATTAGCATAACTGCAAAAATCATAATATTTTGCTAAATTAGATGTAGATGTGGCATTTCATCAAATTCTGATAACAAATAAGGTTCCTGAAATTCTAACACTGACAACTCATGTAGGTCTATTGAAATGCAAATGTCTCCCATTTTGGCATAGCATCCATTCCTAGTATATTCCAAGAAAAAGTTGAAACACTGCTTAGTAGATTTGAGGGAGTTATCCCTTATTTTGATGACATACTAATTCAGAAAGATCAGAAAATGAATTGCATAGTCATCTAACTAATGTCTGTCAAAGACTAGACGATTTTGGGGTGAAATTAAATACTCAAAAATGCATATGGAAGTCCACCTGTGTTTTTAGGGCATATAGTCTCTAACTCTGAGACAAAGCCCTCCCCTGAAAAATTCAAAGCAATATCAGAAGCTAAAAAGCCTAGTAATGTAAAACAACTGCAGATTTTTTGGGGTTTGGTAAATTATTTTGAGAACTTTCTAGTGGATAAAGCACACCTAGCCAAGCCATTATATGAGTTACTGAAAAAGAATCAGAAATGGAAGTGGGATGCAGCACAAGAAAGGGCTTTTCAAAACACCAAAGCTTTACTCACATCAAACAAACTACTGGTGCACTATAATAGTGATCTTGAAATATTGCTAACAATGGATGCATCAGAATATGGTATGGAGGCAGTAATCTGTCACCCAGCTCAATCTGGTGAATGTTCTATAGCATATGCATCATGCACTGTTCAAAACCGAAAAAAATTATAGTCAGCTGGACAAGGAAGCACTTGCCATAGTATTTGGAATTCGTAAATTCCACCACTATTTATATGGACATTATTTCAAAATCATGACAAACTATAAACCACTTTGGGGAATTTTAGGTGTCAAACAAATCCCTGAACACCTTAGCCCATGTATGTTGAGATGGATTAACATATTCACTGGGTGTGATTACAGTCTTGAATGAAGAAAAGGAAAGAACATTGGTCATGCTGATGCATTATTGCAAATGCTTGACAACTCCGAGATTGCAACAAGTGAAATAAAAATAAACTATATTGACATACTTCAAACCCAGATCCTTTATAGATGAAAAGTAGCAACATAGACTAATGAAGATGCTGGCTACTAATGGCTGATGAAGAAAATTAGAAGAGGCTCCTCCCTTTTTTCATATAGAGCTATGGAAAGCCCACAAAAAATTTATCAATCTGCAAAGGTGGCACTCTAAAAGGCAATCAGGTTCTAATGCCAAAAGTAGGCAGATCAAAACATGAAGGTCACCCAGGCATTGTCAGGACAAAAGTGTTAGCCCCTAGTTATGTCTGGTGGCCGATGATCAATACTGATATAGAAACTTTCAGTCATGTGCAAAAGCATGTCCAGCAAAATATTAAGCATGGAAAGAAGCAGAGAAACCATGGAAAAGAATTCACATTGACTACTGTGGTCCAATCCATGGACAATTGTTTTTGGTAGTGGTCGCTGCCTATTCAGGATGATCCGAATACAAATCAGTGAAAAATATGTTAGGACAAGACACTTGTTAGGCCCATGGAAATTTTTTCTTACCATGGGCTACCAGAAACCTTCTTATCAGTTAATGGAATGGGTTTCATATCAAAAAAATTTGCCAAATTTATGCAGGAATGGGGGATTAAATACATCTTACCACTCCCTACCACCCCCAATCAAATGGACTGGCAGAGAAAGTGGTAGAAAGCTTAAAGTTGTCCATGAATAAATTGAGAAAAGGGAAGACTCTAAGAAGCAGTTTTCGTGGTGTTGCTATATCAACATAACACAACCACAGCTAAATCAAGCAGATCACCTGCAGAAAAATATTTAGGCTGGAAATTATGTATAAACTCTCTACAATAATGCCACCCTAAGAGCATCAAATGCCATTTACAATAAATAATAAATTTTCAGCTGATGAACAAGTCTGGGTGGAAAATAATTTAAACAAATCATAGACTCAGGCATGCATTGTATGCCATTTAAGTAAACAAGTGGTTGCTGTCTGTGTGTCAGATGGTAAAATGTTACATAAACACATTAAAAATTTGTGCAAGAATGCAATAATAGAATGTACTTCACAATTGTTTAAAAGTAATGACAGAGAGAATGCTACTCAGGATGAAAGTAAAAGCAAAACAGAAATCAATACTACTGAGGAAGAAGGTCATAATAATCAAGAAAATTAAATAATCACAGATTGTGAAATCAAATCACCTCCACGCGCAAAGAGGGAAAATAAAAATTTCCCTCCGCTTGCATGTCTATGTGTTAAGTTCAGTGAAAAAGAGGAAAAAAGTTGAAAGTTAAATCTTTGAGCTGGGGGGGCATGCTAAATATATATGTGCATTCATATTTACATGCAATATATAATAATGTAATTATTATAAAATATTTAAGTATGTGCATGTATGCTAAAAGCATTCACATTAACTATTAATATTATAAAATGAGATAACAATGGTTGCTAATTAAATGAAGCAATGACTAATTAGATTTAGAAATAATTAGTAACCATAAGAAAACATCACAGTAGTGGAATGTACATAACTGATTAGTCAGTGATAATGGAAAAAACTAAGCCAAAAATTACTTCTGAGAATTTGGCAATTAAGTTATTATGCGATTAAAAAGTAGATAATCAAACTGGTCACTTTGATCCTCATGTCATGGGATAACAAATGGGGATAGATATTGTAACACCCAGGATAGCAGGAAAAAACTAGAGACATACTTGTGAGGTGAAGTACCAAGGATGGATACGTTTTCCAGTGTGCTCTAAATCACATTACTTCACACTCAGCACATATTGCAGATAAGTCTACCTCCAAATGTAACAAGGTAGACCTAGGGACAATAATACAGGTTGTACAGATCTTGATTATAATTTATGTAAGCCTTTGGGCCTTAATATATAATGTATTAACATGTATAGTTTATAGTTATGTAACTTATGTATTAATCAGCTTTTATATAATAATTTGTATTCATCTATTGACCTCTGATATATATATAAACCTATTAACTCCAATTGCCGTACTCATGTATTTCCTTATATAAATACTTATAATTATACATATGCTATTTTTTCGAAAGCGCTAAGCAGGCATATTAAACATTATAGTATAATAACAGCTTCACTAAAGCGTGCGAAAAAATCGCATATGTATAATTACAATTTTTATTGGTGAAGAGAAAAACAATTTATTACATAAATACTTATAGTTATTTGAGTGTGATAACTCACAGTCAAACCTATCAATCATTTTGTCACAGCCAAGATTACCGAGCTGGGCCCTTATATATCCGTAAAGATTCAGATATTTCATAAAGAAAATTGCCTTGATAGCAAATTGAGAATGTTGATTGTTATTGATATTGGGATTGTCTATGTGTTGAATGATTTTAATGAATACAGTACTTATAAACCATTTAGTCTTGAGCATTATTACACTTATTACATATTATTAAAAAGACACAATTACTTCCCTATAAAGGTGCTTTAATATTTAAACCAGAAGACTGCTTGTTGAAATATTAAAGCAACTTTATAGAAAAGTAATTGTATGCTTTTTGTTAGTATTAGTTTTTATTAGTATTTTTATATTTTTATTTTTCCTTGAGTTAGTTCATATATTTATTATTTTCATGGACTTATTATATATTGTAATGGAACAGGCTTTTATCTTATATGAAAATATATTAACTAGCTCACCACAATGAATAAGAGAGTGTATCTTTTATCTTTGATCCTGGTACTTATATATACCACATACACTTTAATTTCATTCATAGGAGAGGAGAGGTTAAGAATCAACTGAATATTAAATATATGCCTAAGCTCATCTTGTCCTTACCTTCTTTCATTTCCACTATTCCCAAGTTTCAAACTCATGGAGACTCTGCATGATCAGGCTATATTAGCATCACTTAAAATACAGATAGGTATAAACATGTGCAGGTGTTTAATGGTAAATGTGAATTTGAGGTTATGTGTAAATTGGCAAAAATATTTATAAATATGTGAAAAGATATGACCAATTGAAAGTTGACTATTGAAAAACATACCAAGAATTTTTAATTTAACATTTGAATATATTCAATAACTATATTTACAGCAAATAATATTTTTAACCAAGAAAATTTATAACAAAATTATAAACCCTTTAATTCGACATTTATGGTTACTCTTTGCTTATAATTGATTCTAAGTATTATTCCAAACCATTACCCCCCACAAAGAATAGTGATTAGATGTCCATGTCAACATAAATGAAATTTGAATTATGTTTATGATTGTCTCCATCATCCTTGCTTGTTATATCATTATTTGGACATCATAATTCATTTTATTTTCATTAACTTGATATATAAAATTCCTATCTGACATAGTGATGATATGGATCCCCCTGTTATATACTATAATTATAATACAAACAAGAAAGACCATTTATGACAGAAATAGTTAGTCAAATATACTGAAAATATTTAACACAACTATTAGTATAAACAAACAAAGAAAAATATATGTGGTGTAATTGTACAAATGTTTGGACTAAATACATATTAGATAAAATCTTATCTTTCCCATTTGAAGATGATCGAATTTGTACACAAGCAAGTGCTCTTCGTAAACTATATTTTATTTTACTTAAACTAAAGGCAACAATATTTTTCCATTATGTAATGTATTAATACTTATATTACCCTTTTTTGTATACATATTAAAGATACAAACAAAATCATTTATATTAAATGTACAAATAAATAAAATTAATGACATCAACCTATTTTAAAGTTCATAATGAAAAATGTCTTAGTGAATCATTCTAGCAAATCCTAATTAATCCATTTTGGGTATAGATGGTAAATTGTGAGTATTCTAAAACATCCCTTAAATCAATTATTCTTTGTATCCTTGTAACTTTTGAAGTGGATAGTTATTGGATCTATTCATTAAGAATTGACTTGAAGTTTTGTAGTGCAGAATGCTAGGTCAATTCCATCCCGTTATGACAAGTTATAGCTCCATAATCGACAACTTTCTCCGATGTCACTTTTACACTTAGCAATGCATATTTGTTTGTATCATTATTCATATATTACTTTAATAAATTATTTTGAGTAAATTAATAATGATATTTCTTGTGTTATGAAATATCCTCAGATCTAAATACTTCAATCTAAAACGTAGAATTACAGACACTTTGGATATTTCAAATGATCTGAATTTACTTTCAAAGGTCTTAATTTTGAATTCCTTAATTGCCTAACTTTAAATTCTATGATGTTTGTTCTTGCTATCTTGGATCTTCGGATATTGTTTTTTTTTAAAATATTATTTCAACTCAAAAGTGGCTGATGTTTCTGTTCCAATTGTAAATTCAAATTCTCTATTTAAATTGTTGCAGGTTATTTAGCAGATAAGAATTTTTTTCTCTTTTGAGAAGAATCTCATTGTTGAAAAAAAAAATTGTGATTATCATGTGTTAATAGTAATAAAAATTTTATTTTATATTTCTTTACTTTAATATGAATTTTCATTTCTTTATTACGTTCATTTTATCCCATCATATTTACCACACATCGTTATAGTGTGTTGGAGTTATATCACACTTAACAGTATAATAATTACTAAAGATTAGTTATCATCTATGCATCTTATAATTTATTTGAGATATGTATTGAAACAGTCAGAATCGTCTACCTCGCTAACACACTGCAGAATTCAAACCCCAGACATGAAACTGAACATTCTAGGAGAGGTTGCCTTCTAGATATACTAAGTTCGAATTTAAAGTCCAAATTTCACAGCGCCATCTACGTGACAATGCATCTGATGCCACTACTAGTATGATCTTTGACCGGTACCTAGTGGTTAGGGAGAAACAAAAGACTTTATACTAAAAGAAGTTTGGGTGGTTAATTAACGTCTATGGATTTACAAAAGAAATGCAGAAAATATATATATAGACCTACACAGTGATAGGAATCAAATAAAATAAGAGATCAAATTTAGTTTTAAATAATTTCACAAAATTTATTCATATAAATTATATATATAACGCCACTGTCTGCTTATATGAGACAGGGACGCGTATTAAATAATTATTGGCATTAATTTCGATAAATGAAAAAAAAGTTTTAAAGTAAAGTGATATATTCTAATCCTCGGGTTAATAGCATTACGATAATGTGCTTGAAGAGATAGGAACATGTGCGAGGTGCTTTGAGTAATTATGCAAGTTTAAGAAAATATTTGAAATTAAGTGTTATAAAATATTTATTGATTTTGAGAATAGCACGGACAAAAGCTTACTAAGCAACAAAGTGGGAATGTGATCAAGGCATTTATTTGAGAATAATAATAATAGAGTTACATTGGGAGGTCAGTATTGCTGATAATGAATTTATTAAAGTTGGAGGGTGTGACACGTTTAAGTCATGGATGCTTTGTAAAATAAATATAAAATAAAACAATATTGAAGATCCGGAATAATTACGGAGGGCATCTTGCCGCTAGCCCGTAGGAAAGTATTTTATGAACAGCCGAAACTTAGCGACTGTGTGACGATTGCATTTTAATTCCCAGGGGTGTCATTTGGGACACCCTCTGTCTGGAAACTTGCAATAAGTGAAAAGAACAGACTTTGCCATGTAAAGAATCCTTGGGAAAATAAAACAAAGCGGTCTCAACAACCAATTCATTTACCAGCAATACGAGACTAGTGTATATAAAAACATACTAAATGGGTTTTACTCGGATTAAGAGAAATGCCCAATCAAATTCCCCGAAATTCATTTAAAAGGGTCCGCACATTCTCGGCGTCAATGATGAACTTTATAATTAAAGTAGAACACGGTAATTAAAATAGGAAAATGCATGCTTGTGGGTTTGAAAAGTAAGTATAGATTTATATATGCAATCATGCATTTGGGGACACATTTAAATCACTGACCTCGCACATACTCTCATGGTAGATTAAAATCAATAACATGTAGATTTTAAACTATGTGATTATATTATATTAAAGAAAAGAATCACCCTCGAACGAGTGATTTGCAAGATAATAAAATTGGAAAATTATAAATTTAAAATATGCCTTAATAGCGGCGTCTTACTTTCAATAAAGGGAATAGTTCACTCGGTCAAAGACGATTCTGACACATTATCATAATAAAATAAAAAAAAGCTTTATAAATAGAAAATATTAACCCAAGGATAGAGAGCAAAATGTTGAGTATATTTAAACACGTTAAAGAAATACATAATGAAGTTATGTGAAATATAAGAAAACAATGTTAAATAGCTATAGCATGTTAGTTAGGAATCACAAGAGCTCTTGGGTTAATTTAGGGTTACCTCTGGAGAAGCATTTAGGTAGATTGATGGTCGGCAGGTTTTTATATAATTTAACAGCAAAATCTGGGAATGTTCATATTTTTGGCAGCAGCAGTTCCGGGGTTTGTGTGATAACTTCCGATGGTCTACGGCAGCAGATGACCATTCCGGAGAGAAATAGCCTTCTCATGCTCTACTCTGTCATGTTAAGATTTACAAATTACTAGAATAGAACTCAGAATGATTTCTCTTAGAAACATTAGAAGAAAAACTGGAGAACAAAAGAAAACCATTCTTTTTATAGTAGACGTTAACAATAGAACTGCCCTGGAGCATTACAAAAATATATCGGACTTATCAGCTGTAATTAAATCTATCCCAATGTCTAAAGGAATTCAACATTAATTAATTTCTTTTGTTAATTTCCCTGTCGACATTCGGATTACAAACTAGATTTAATTAAAAATTACTTTTATTAATTAAAGAAAACCTTAAGTGGACATCTGCTATTTTTAGATAAAACTTATATAATATTAGCTAATTAAACTATTGTCCCTCATTTATTTTAAAGAAATATTTGGAATGACTTTTATTAAATTAAACGAAAATTATTTTACTTTTAACTTGCTATATTTGAATCTATTTACTAAACGAATATTTACTAAATGAATTTCATTTTAAATCAAAATATATTACGACAGTAATATATTTGTAAATAGATTCAAACAAAATAACTTTAACAATTTATAATTTTGATATGTTTTTAAAATGCATACCATAGTGGGTGCGCAATTACGACTTATATAATCTACTTTTTAATAAATCAAAATTATGTGAACATATACATAATCTATAACCCTTTTATTTATTTGGGAATGACTTATATATATATATATAATACGAGCATTGTACTCGTGGTTTAAAATTAGGCGGGATTTTCAGTATATAAGCATATTGCAGACACACTATGATCGATTGGGGTTCAAACTAAGGTATGAGGGTAGGAAATAGGTAAGAAAAGGTGAAACGAAGATCTGCAAAGCAGACCTTACTGTTTCAGTATATATCGTATAATTAGGTTGGGGTTTAAATGTATATTGCAAGTGATAGTTTGTCAATTATAATGTTTTAATTTTCATTGATCTAGAGATTAATAAATAATGTTAATATGATGGGTCTTGTATTTGGATTAGGCCACAAGGTGTTAAGGTATGTAATTGGTATTGGAGGGATGCATGGAGCACACATAACAATATGCATATGTGTTTCTGTAGGATGCTGTCCTCAGATTGCCAATGGAATAGTCAGATGGCTGGCGATGTAATGAACTTTAGATATGAATTACAAATTAATAATACATAACCAAGAATATCTTTTCTGCCTGCTTTTGAATCAGATGTTCATTCAACAAAGACTACATACTGCTTCTTATATGAGCAGTCTTTTCTGTTTTCTTTTTTCCTTCTCTAATCACTTAAGTTAATATACAGTCTGGTTATCATGAGCCTATCTTGACATCAATTATTTGTTTGTATTAACTATGATAATGAGATTGTGTGATTGTGAAACCACATTTTTATTTTTTAACTACATACCCAGATGTTCTGTTCTCATTTTTCATTTTTTTAATCTCAAACTCTCCAGAATTAAGAAAGAATTGGAAGGCTTATGCTTAGTAGATTTTTAATTGTGAGTTTTGTTTGAGATAGTACTGCTATGAATAAATCAGATTAGAATTAGATTTGGAATAGCAGTGTTAGTCTTATATATATATATATATATATATATATATATATATATATATATATATATATATATATATATATATATATATATATATATATATATATATATATAAGAATCATTTTGGTATTGGTAGGAAATTTATATCTGCAATAAGAAAAAAAGATGGAATTATTACTAAAAAGAGAGATGACATCATGAAATTGGTAGAAGATTTTTATCAAGAATTATATAGTAATAAAGAACAAGTACCTCCTATATCTATTACATCTTCTGAATTGCCCAGAATTTTAAATGAAGAAGTGAGACATGCAATTAAATGTATGAAGAAAGGAAATGCTCCAGGAAATGATGGAATTATAATTGATATATTAAAAGAAGGAGATGAAGAAATAGAAACAATTTTAGCAAAGTTATATGCCAAATGTCTAAATGATAAAGATGTACCGGAAGATTGGAAGAATGCAGTAATAATATTAATATTTAAAAAAGGTGATAAAGAAGATATTAGAAATTACAGACCTATCAGCCTTTTATCAGTGTTATATAAAATTTTACCAAGATAATTACAACTCGTCTACAGAGAACTTTGGATTTCCACCAACCAAGAGAACAAGCTGGATTTAAAAGTGGTTTTAGTACAATAGATCATATCCAGGTATTGAGAGAAGTCATAGAAAGGACAAATGAATATGAGTTGTCATTATGTTTTGGATTTGTAGATTATGAAAAGGCATTCGATTCTATACACATTTCTTCAGTGATTAAAGCATTGGATCATCAAGGTATAGATCCAGGATATTGTCATATTTTAAAGAATATTTATAAAAATGCAACAGCAACAATTAGATTACATAATGATACTGGAAAAATCAACATTGAGAAAGGTGTAAGGCAAGGTGACTCTATATCTCCAAAACTTTTTACAGCAGTGCTGCAAGAAGTATTTTGTGGATTAAAATGGGAAACTAAAGGAATGAAAGTAAATGGAGAGTATTTAAGTCATTTAGATTTTGCAGATGATGTAGTTGTTTTTGCAAATAATGCTTCAGAGCTGCAGGAAATGTTGCAGGAGTTAGCAGATGAAAGTAGAAAAGTAGGACTAAAGATAAATGTTAAAAAGACTAAAGTAATGTTTAATCGATTTGCTCAATATATGAAAATAAAGATTGATTATGAAGAATTAGAAGAAGTTAACAGTTACAAATACCTAGGTCAGATTAGTAATACAGATGGAAACATAATGGAGGAAATTAATCATAGAATTAAACTTGATTGGAGTGCTTTTGGTAGAAATAACTTGATACTAAAAGGAAATATGCCTATGTGTTTGAAAAGGATGGTTTTTAACAAATGTGTTTTACCAGTTCTTACTTATGGATCTGAGACTTGTGCACTTAATAGAAGAGCAATACAGAGACTTCAGACCACTCAAAGGAGTATGGAGAGATGTATGTTGGGTGTAACAAGAAGAGATCGAAAACGCAATGTATGGGTAAGACAACAAACAGGTGTTACTGACCTTATTGAAAAAATTAAAAGATTGAAATGGAGTTGGGCTGGACATATTGCTAGAAGAAATGATAATAGATGGACAATGGAAATTTTAAACTGGATTCCAAGAGATTGTAAAAGACCCAAAAAGAGACCACATGTGAGATGGATGGATGAAATAAGAAAGTGTGCAGGGGTGTTGTGGAAAAGGGAGGTTAAAGATCAGAGAAGATGGATTAAACTTGGAGAGACCTTCATCCTGCAGTGGATTGATAATGGTTGATGATGATGATGATGATGATATATAAGAATCCTATTGCCTACAGCAAAAGTGAAAAAGACCTATAGAAAATGTGATCTAAAAATGACCTGTCTTACACAGTTCAATTAGATAGATGTTCCTGCTAGATTATTCACTATAGTAATAGAAATGATACTATTATCAATAGTAATGGTAAAGAGAAAGCAATGATAATATCAAAGGCAAATATTGTATTTTTTTTTCTAAATATAAGTACATGAATGTATAAACTTTTTTTAATTCAAACTCTTTGAGTCTAAAACAAAGAGCAGTGTAAATGGCTAAGAAATTGTCAAGATTTGAGATCAATATGGTGGATATCTACAAGCCTTTTGAAAAAGTATAGCAATCACTGAAAGAAAAATACATGGTGTTAAATTTGCTGTAAAGTCTAATTTCGTAACTTGAGATTCCTTAGTGCATATCAATTATAGGCTAAAGTGTTAAAACTTGGCTTGCATAATGGTGTCAGTGTTCATTTTGTAAATGCATTTCTCCAAAATTAATTTCAAAGAATTTAAGGGAAAAGATTTTTATTTATTGGAGGCATTGTTGGGAAAAATGATAATCATGCTATATACTCCAACAGTCTGCTGGTATTGAATTTTGCACTTGACATTTATGGATTCTCACAAACACTTTGTTTAAGCAGAAGAGTCTTTATAAAAACAAGTATGGCATTTTCTATTTGACAGAATAATACCTGAAATATGGTTTTTCATAAAATGCTAGAGATTTAAAGGCAGAAATTCAATGACTGTCAAGAAAGTTTAAAAGTGATTGGCCAATTAAAACTGCAAAGAAAATACAGAGAGTCATTGATCATGACCCTTTTACATTTTTTCTCCGAAACCTTTAAGGAAACACATGAACCTAGAAAATAGTATTATATTTTCATTAAATTTAACAATGATGCTGATTTCTATTATGATAATGAGGTTTTGAGCAGATGGAAAAGAATATTATGATAATCTTTTAAATAGTGATGCAAGAATTGAGATGGTTACTTTGGCTCCTCTAATGTAAATATCTTTGTTCAAATCTGAATAAATAAAATCAATAAATGGCTGAAAGTCATCATCTCAATTTCTGTACCATTTTTCAAAAGATTTTCAAAATACTTTTTCCACCCAATCCAAATGTCATTATCGTAATAGAAGTCAGTAGCTTATTAAATTCAGCAGGTCCATATGTTATCTTGAATAAGATATAGAAATAAAAGATGTCTGCTAATTGTATGACTGCATTATTTCCAACTTTGAATCCTTATCTTCACTGACAAAAGCAAAAACTCTAAGCAGTTACTTTGGTGGTGGGAATTTTATAATTATATATCATTGGATATCTATTGATTAATCAAAGCATATTAGTATAAATCATTAGAATAGGTTGAAGATAACTACTCTTTGATAGTTAAATAACAGAAAAAAATCCACAAGCTACATTTATTGAAATATCTGAGTATAAAAACCCAATCTTAAACAAATTTACCATAGGAAGCTCCCATCCCTAGTGCACAGCTAGACCCAGGGTCTGACCAGCTTACCACAAAGTCCAACTTAACAACTGCAAACAATTCTAACATAGTAGTACCACCAACCCTCTGCAACACTAATCTATTCAAATGCACCAGCAAATAGGCATGTCAATCCCAAAAGGCCTCCCACCCAAACCAACACCCTCCCCATCCCACGTTGCCAATGAAACCAAGAGAATGCCTGATCATCCAAAGAAAAGACACCCTAAAAAATAAAAATACTAACATTGATCTCACACCAGGCCAGATTTCACAGACAATTGCCACACTAACATGGAAATTTCTAGTCATTTCCTATGTTACCAAGGCAACTCAACCACATATAGAACTAAACCTGGATTACATCTGTAGATACAACAGTCCAAACTGTGTAAAATTTATGTAATCTTGTGTGAACCAATAAAACAACTTTCACATATGTAAAACTACAACTACAGATTATCCATGTAACCACAGCAATCTAAGCTATGTAAAACTCTTATAACCAATCCATAGCATAAATAAATTAATCAACTTTTACATACTTAAATCTATATCTATGGATTGCCTATGAAACTACACCAATCCAAGCCAGGTAAAACCCTTGTAACTAATCCACAGCATGAACATTTTTTTGTAATCTCATGTAAATCAATAAATCAACTTTTGTATATATAAACTTATATTTATGGATTCCCCATGTAGCCACAGCAATCCAAGATATATAAAACCATGTAACTAATCAACAGCATGTAAAAATGCCTGTAATCCTGTGTAAAACAAATCAACTTTTATATATGTAAACCTACAACTACGGATTGCCAACTCTTGTAAAACCCTTTAAGACAAATATAGCTTATCATTGAAACAGGAAAAAAAATAAACAAGAAAGAAAGATTTATAAACAGATATCCATCTGTGTTAAGTACTATTATTTATCAAATGTATACATGATTTGTCAATTTATTTAAAATGTGGGTAAATTATAACCTCTTTATTTTTAATTTAATACTTTTATTTTTTAATTATAATTCTTTTTTCTTTTGTAAATTATTTTATTACTATTTATGCTGTTCTTTGGATTAGTTCTCAAACAATGTTTATCTGAATTGTTTTATTCTTTCCTAAAATATATTTGAATCAGATTATTATTTATATTACATTCTTATTTGATTTTAACAATTTAAATATTTAAGAAGGTAAGCTAATTCTATCAGAAATTGTGATTGGATTATGGTCTGTGCTTGTAAAAATATTCTGATAATCATCTCTGTTGCTTATACTGGCATAATATTTTATCTTTTCATAAATTATATTGAAAATAGGCATTTTATGCATATGTTATTATTATTATTTGTCATTTGTTTAAAGATTGTTTTGTTATTAAATTTGTTTTGATTCTTTATTCTCTTTGATCAAAGTTTTATAATCTTATAAACAATAAGGATTGCCAATTCCTCAACAAGCTTTGTGCTAAATGCTTAGCCAGAGCCAGCATTTAAAATATCTCTGTCAGGAACCCCCCCCAACCCCTGACCATGGTTTCATGCTCTGGCATTCCTCAGAGAGATGCTAGGGTAGGTTCAGACATTAGATCCTAGCATCTCTCTGAGGAGTGCCAAAGCACAAAACCATGGTCAGGGGTTGGGGGGGGGGGATTCCTGACAGAGATGTTTTAAATGCTGTTGAGGAATTGGCAATCCTCATTGTTTATAACTTACAAGCTTAAGAGAATAGGGTCATGTGATCTATGACTCTTATTTTGACTATTTATAATCTTATGTTTCTACTAATGAATTTAGCAGTTGAAATTTGTAATATGTTTGTATCTGTGTCTGATTAATTGTCTTATGTATTGTGATGCTCTTATGAATGACTTTATTGTTTTTTGTAAAATAAAAGCTGATGGTAAATAATAATAAATAATCAAGTAGCGTTATTACTTGGTAGTTCATAAAAAATTCCAAGTGTCAGAGATAACACAGCTGGGCATGAAATGTAGGCTTTTAGCTTCAAAATCTGATACTCTATCACTGCACTAATTATAAAAGTAACTAGGCACCAAGTTTATTGCAATTATAGTTTCAGATCAACTGCTTGCCAGTCATGCATATTTCTCAATCCTTAAAATTAGTACATCACAGTGAAACTAATGGTGATAGAGCTATTGAATATAGATGATCCTAAATTTATTACATATATTTTCAGGTATATAAATTATCATTACAAAAAAAATGAAGTCAGATGTCACATGACCTAATTTAAACAAGCTTGTATTACAAATGTTATATAAAGAGCCCACAAATAAACTCTTAACAAGCCTTGTAGAATATCTCTAACCCCAGACCTGTTTCTGCTACTGGCTTCCTCAGTGAGGTGCTAGGATATTCAAGCATTAGATTAAAAATACTAGGATAAGACCAGCACTTTATCTAATGGTTAATTAGTAAGTAGAAAATCAGTAATTTTCAGTCATCCATTTGTTTTCCATTCCAGCTATCTAACTTAAATAGCCATATGAGACTGCACTAAGTTCAGATATACCATATATTAATAGCTTTATCAATATAAAATCGCCAAAGCCTTAATAGCAAAAAATAAAATTACAAAAAAATCAAGTCAGATGTCACTCAACCTAATTTAAACAAACTTGTATTACAAATGTTATTTAAAGAGCTTGCAAATAAGCTCTTAACAAGCTTTGCAGAATATCCCTAACTGCAGACTGGTTTCTGCTACTGGCTTCCTCAGTCTGGGGTTAGGGGTCATGTGACATCTGACTTGGATTTTTTTGTAATTTTATTTTTTCTAGTAAGGCTTTGGCGATTTTATATTGCTAAAGCTATTAATATATGGTATATCTGAACTTAGTTCAGTCCCATATGGCTATTTAAGTTAAATAGCTGGATTGAAAGACATGTGGATGTCTGAAAATTACTGATTTTCTACTTACTAATTAACCATTAGATAAAATGGGTTTGTCCTGGTAATTTTAATTTAATGCTTGAATATCCTAGCACCTCACTGAGGAAACCAGTAACAAAAACTGGTCTGGGGTTAGGGATATTTGGCAAAGCTTATTAAGAGCTTATTTGCAAGCTCTTTATATAACATTTGTAATACAAGTTTGTTTAAATTAGTCATGTGACATCTGACTTGATTTTTTTTTGTTATTTTATTTTTTGCTATTAAGGCTTTGGTGATTTTATATTGCTAAAGCTATTTAAGTTAGATAGCTGGATTGGAAGACATATGGATGTCTGAAAATTTCAGATTTTCTACTTAATAGTTATCCATTAGATAAAGTGCTGGGCTTGTCATGGTTTTTTTAATCTAATGTTTGAATATCCTAGCACTTTACTGAGGAAGCTAGTAGCCGAAACCGGTCTGGGGTTATAGACATTCTGCAAAGCTTGTTAAGAGCTTATTTGTGAGCTCTTTACATCAGAATGATACATCATCATTCCAGATCATATGACTTTATTAATGATATTTCCATTACATAACTTAGCAGATCATTATGTGCTCATAATTACAAGTTACTAATATTGCAATTGTTTTTCTTATAAAGTACACACTACTAATTTGATTAAGTTATAATAACAGTTTGAAATAAGATGAATTCTTACATCTGATTTTTGCTTCACAATAAATATAAATATATATATATTTTTTCTTTATAGAATTATGCTGGAGTCAGCCTATTCCCTCCATGATCGTGCCTTTGCTGATAATCTTGGTACTATATTATTATATGCAGTTTTTGTGAGTACTTCTACTATTTACAAATCACATTTAAAATTAATTTATTATTACACTTAATAGTTATAATAAATTGTATGGTCTGTTACCAGTGATATCATGTGATGTTTAAGCAGCAAAGTTATAGGCTGAGCACAACTATTCCATTTGATTAAGCAAACAAAATATTTTTTTTAATTTTCTTCAGCTAGAAATTGAACTAAAATCCTTTAATAATCACCTGTGGGTCAACTGCTCAGGACATTTTATTAAAAGCTTTAAATAGATTATAAAAATATATTTAATTTTTAAAATCTCTGTTAAAACAGACAAATAGCAAAGTCATTTTACTATTACATTCGTTTTTATAACTCAATCATAATGTCATTCGCTAAAAGTTCTCCAGAATTGTACATCATAAATGAATCTATTCAAACTCAAACTATTATCATTGATATATGGGTAAATATTAAAGAAATATGGACTGGATATGTAACAAAAAATATGACATTTTCTGATTTTGGAGTATGCTTTAATTAAATAATCAAAGGATTTGAACTTTGGAATTTATAAAAAAAATCAGAATACCATGAATAGAAGAGCTAGGAGTATAAACTTTAGCCTTTGAGATTCAAAACCCACTAAGCTGTCAGTAATAAATTACGTATCTTTAAAATTTATTTGAAGGATTCAGTGCTTGAAAGTTAGTAAGAAGGTTGAGCACTAGGGGTGACAAAGCTAGAACTGTGATTTATGGTCCTTAGTCTCTAGAGTCCACAATTCTATTACTTCACTAGACCATACAGAGTAAAGATATCTTTAAATACTATCAAATCAATTTCTGACAAGGCTACCATCAAGACATAAATAGAAATTCACATATAATCTAATTGATTATCCACTTAATCTTACTAATTGTTGCTACAAAATTCTAAACAGTTTATTGACATCACTCAGTCCCAAAATATTAATACTTTACTTATTCTTTTTTTATCTTGACTAGATGTCAAAAGATAGAAAGTATCCTCAAAACAAGAGACTTCCTTGGAAATAAAGAAAATATGCTAAATCTAAGCTTATGTCAGATTTTGGTAAAGAAATATAGAAAGTCCATTGACCTATAGTGGGCTACTAATAGCTGAAGATGATAATCTTTATAATGAATTCTGAATAAAGTACTTACTATTGGTGAATCGTGAAAACAAAATCAGTCTTAGACATACTTTTAAATAAAAGCATATACAAAGATAAGTTATGATATTAGTTACTTAGGTAGTTGATCTTTAATGATCAAGCTAATAAACTGAATACAACAATTCTAGTCAGGTAGACCAACTGAGAATTTTTTTATTGCTTTTCTCATCTAGAATCAATTATGAAACAAAACTTGAGCTGTTAAGTTTGCTGTTTGAACAACTGCTTTCAACTTCACAGGGTATTTATTAGATATGTAACAGAAAATATATTTTTTATTTACACATCTGCCACTATAAGCTTTGGTAATTAACAGATGCCAGATGATAATGCTTAATAAATTCCTATAAGTGCTATCCTATCCAATATCATCAGATTAGTTTCAAACTTATTAAGCACTATCATCTAGTATCTATTAATTAATAAAGCTAGCACTAGATGGCATAGAGGTATGAAGAAAAAATTATGCTGCTGAAACAGCAATGAGAAAGCTGAAGGCATGTGACACATAATATATTATTATGTAGTAGAATAGTAAATTGGTTGTTTTATATATATAATGAATCTCTTTTGTGATGGAATTTAAATTAAATTAATCTAATCGAATGATTAATTCATATAAGTTCAAGATCAGAAGTGACAGAACTAAAACCGTGATCCATGAACTTTGATCTCCAGAGCCCCCCCCCCCCCCGTTATGTCATTGCATTTAAAAACATAGCGCTGCAGTGATGTGAAGACGCGTTTGTAATGTAGAACTAACTTGAAAAACAAATGTGTTTTTAATTGGTTAAAGGAATTGTTTACTTAGGGGGGGGGGGTCAAAAATGTTAAATTGATTTATCATTTTATTTTTTGTCTTTTTACGATGATGTTAACAAAGTTGTTTGTTTAAAATTATTTAAAAAATCGTAGGTGAGAAGTTAACGTTATATTTTTTTGCAACAAAAATTAACTGCACTTTTTAATTAGTAGTTGAGATTTGCATAAGTAAAAAAAAAAAAAATGTTTTTAATGTAAAAAAAATGATTAAATTATATTGATTGAAATTCATCAATTTTCTGTTGATGTTGGAAAGATGTGAAAGATTGCGAGATATATTGAACTGTGCGCTGCTTTAAGAGTAGAAGGTTGTTTTTTTTTTTTAGTATATATTGAGTTTTTTATATATTTTTAAATCGTGAAATTGTTATAATCTGAATACAAAGAAAGGTATAAAGATAAATAAAGTAAGGTGTGTGCGTGTGTGGATATAATTAGAAATAAAAGGACATTAGCACACACACACACCCTAGAAAGTCAATATGATGATACTTAAAATTACCAAAACGAAATATGTAAATTGATATGCTAATTTGCAAATTAGAAAAAAACAAATGAAAACTGCGGAATTAGATGTGTGGGTGCAGATGTAAGCGTGAATAAGGCCGAAAAGCAAAATGAGTTGTTAAGCCTGGATGCAAACTATTATGCAAAAGTGTTAACAGTGAAGACTGAGCAGAGCTTAAAAGATGCAGTGAAATAGAATGCAACATTGTAGATAACATTATGAAATATGGTGCATGCATAGACACATTGAACTATGTACCTCTGTTATCGTAGTTGTCCGATAATGCCAGAAAATTATCTACTTATAGTTGCAAATTTATTTGTGAAGGCAACCAGAAAATTGCTACTTGAAGTTACTAATATCTAACTAATGTATTTTATATTAAGAGTAATAAACTATTTTTCATTAAGTTTAAATTTGGTGTGCATTTTTAAAAAATATATATTAATGAGTATGTAGCTGGCTTAGGTGGATTTGATCCCCTGTATACATTAGTTGGAAAAGTTACCAATTTAAGAATCTGTGTAAGAAAATATTAGTTGGGATAAGAACCTGTGAAAGTATTATGGGAATACAGAATAATACAATAACATCCTTCTATGTTAGCAGTATGAAAAGCAAATATATGTGTCCCATATCAAGAGATCCATGACAATAAACAATATTGTAGAAAATAAGCTGAAAGTCACTATTTTAGTGTGGATGTCAGGAAAGAAAGTATTCCAAATAGTTGTCTGTGTGACCCAAAAGCACTTGAAGATACTCCATATGAAGAATTGTCACAAAATACTGAAACCAATGACTTTGAAATCTGGAGAGCAATTACATTTCTAAAATGAAGTCATGAAGTAAAAGCTTTTGGAGTAAGATATATGAATTGCATGAGCTAACAATAAAATGCCAGTTCTAAAATGAGCTGAAAGATACACCAGTTGCTATGAGTTATGAGAAATATAAAGCTTAGACACGTATTATTAAATATGCTGGGTCTATTGAAAGAGGAATAGCATATGAGACAGTTTCAGAACATCCAACACAATTCAAAACTATGGCAAATGCTATCAAATCAGTTACATTGATAAACAAGGTGAAAACTCAGACAACTAATAAGAACACTAATGTTTATGTTTGTTATTGCTGTGATACAAATTGACACATAAAGAAAATATGTACATTTAAAAATAAGAAATGTCATAATTGCTAACTGAAAGGCCATTTGTCTAATGTTTTAAAAGCAAATAGAAAATGTCGAAAACAGATTCAGCAAATAGTAAATCTAGGGGAGAAGCTTACAAGAGTTTAAGGAACATGAACAAATAATAAATAGTAATAACGTATAATTTATTAGAAGTGAAAATCTGTGAAGAAATTAAAATGAAAATTAACAGTGGTGCAGATGTGTCTCTCATTGCTCAAAATAATCAAATAACCATTAAAAGAAAATGGAATTAAAATATACCAATCAATAAGAATTTGGTTGCTACAGATATAAAAGATAATCACATTGACATAATAGTAATAGTGTATGTACCGGTAAAAATTAAACAAATAAAAAATTTACCAATATATGTTGTATCTAAGGATTTAAGCATTATGTAAGGTTGTAACTGGTTTAAGCCTTTTGTAATTAGAATTGATATTATTAAAAGAAAACAACTTAAATATGAAATAAGAAATAAATTCCCTCAACTGTAAAACCAGCTCAGTGTACTTGATTATGCAACCAGTCAATACAGAGCTAATTTTGAATGTACAACCAATCATCTGTAGGTTGGGAAAAGTTCCATTTGTTCTTAAGCCTAAAGGAGAAGAAACATTAAATTAATGGTCAAGAAAGGCATTGATGGAAGATTCTTTCTGAGCTACACTCTAGTCATTAATATTAAAACCCAATGCTAATGTAGGTATATGTGACAGCTATAAATTAATAGTAAATAAGAATATTAATAAAGAAGCTTATCCAGTGCCAAGTACCAGTGAGGTATTAGCTTCTCTACAGAAAGCTCTTTTTTCCAGACTGGCTTTGCAGTAGGCATTTCATCAAATCCTGGTTACTGCTAAAACAATGAGTTATTTACCATAAACACAGATTTGGGTCTGTTTAAGTTCAATAAGTTGTCTTATGGTATAGCACCTAAGGTTTTCCAAGCCAAAATGAAAAGTTTTTAAGAGGTACATAAAGAGTTGTATCTTGACATTTTAATAGTCACAAATTGAAAAGGATTTTAAGGAACTGGGTGAATGCTGTGCTCCAAAGCTTAATAAAATGGGAGCTACATTAAATGCCAGTAGAGGTATATGGTCAATCAGAGAAATTAAATTTTTGGGGTATATTATGTTGGATAAGACAAATATCTCACTCTTGAGAAGGTCAGAGCAATTAAGAATGCACAGAAACCAACAAATATCAGAGAATTGCTAGCCTTTTGGGGTATACTCACTTTTTTTAAAAGCTTCCTTAAAGGAAAATCCCATATAGCAATTCCTCTCTACCACTTATTAAAGAAAAAACAGAGATGAATGATTAAAGACTTACTGGCTTCTAGTCAATTGCTAGTACATTGTCATGACAACCAAGAAATTGTCATTATTATGTACACTCTGGCATTGGAATAGGTTACTGCAATTTTTCACAAAGCACAAACACCCTATAGCATACCCTTCTATAACACTGTCTGCTATTGAAAAAAACTATAGCTAACTAGTGTTAAATAATAAATGAATACTTTCACTGCCAATACAAGATATAGCATTTAAGAAAGAATATTTTGTATGGGCAGTGAAAGTATTTATTTATTTAACACTCATAAAAGCGCATTTACAATAGCTGTAAAAGGCTGATATCTAATGTATTACAATTATAAACATCGCACTATATAAATAAATGCTTATTTATATAGCTAACTAGGTAAAGAGGTTTTAGCTATTATATTCACAGTAAAAAGTTTTACCAATATGTATGGATATTCCTTTAAAATCCTTATGAATCATAGATCTTTGTTGGGGATTTTAGGAAAAAGTATAAGTGACTCTGGGATATGGTAGTCAACATATGCTATGATAGATTAACGTCTTGGCTTTTTACAATTTAAGTTAATATATGTCAGGAAAGCTGATAAAACTTGCAGATGCTCTTTCTAGAACTCCAGATAAAAGCACACAAACCCCATATGACTGGAATAAATTATATAAGTACTATGAAATCTAAAGCAGTGAATAGCAAAGTTATAGCAGATTATATGAAAAAGAGTGTTATATGTTAGTTTGTAAGTGGGTAAAACAAGAATGATCAAAGAAACAAACAAATAATGTGGATCAGCAAATTTAGAACATCCAAGAGAGCTTATCTATATGTAACAAATGTATCCTTGTGACTGAGCAAGAGGAAATGTATGTTAGCACTGCTACATGACAGATACTTGGAATTGTCTCCGTAAAAGAATTAGCTTGGTTATATATCTGGTGGCCTAATCTGAATTATGATCTCAATAAAACTGTCAAGCCTGGCAATCAATAGTGAGACTATAACCAAAGGAGTTATATTATAACTGTGGACAAAATTTATTAAACCATGGAAATGATTCATTTAACCCATGCAGGACCATTCAATGGATTTATAGTTCTTGTAATCATTGATGCATATTCTAAATGGATGGAATACAAAATAATAAAAATATTAGCACATATATTATTATCAAAACATTGAATAAATTCTTCACAACACATGGTTATCCCAAATTATTAGTAGATAAGAAGGGAGTACAGCATTTATTAACACCCTGACCCTGAGCAAATAGACTAGAAAAAATGGCCAAGAACTAAAGAATACATGGAATAAAATGAAAGATTTGCATATCCATGAAATGTTAACTACAGCACTTCACACTGAGTTCAATGAAATGTCATTTTTAAACACATCTCTATATTGATACAAGATAAAACTGGAAAAATGGAGACAAAGTTAGAAAGTGGATACATAAGGCACTAAAAAAGAAATGACTACCTGTTATCTAAGCAATTACATATGATTAAATTGGAAGATGGCAAAGAAATAAGAAGACATATAAACCATTTATGTGAGCTATTAGAGTTAAGTAAAAAAATAACTGGTTCATCTCCCACTCTTGTTGTGAATCATATTAAATATAGTGAAAAAATCAGCATGAAAACATTTAATGAAACTGAAAAAAATGAAAAAGAAGAATATAAAAGTTCAAATCTATCAGACCTACCTGTTGATCATATCAGAGGTAGAGAAACCAATACACCTGCTAAGAAGGACAGAATAATGAAAGTCTGTCAAATTAAAGGTTTATAATTGTAATTGAACTTTACAGTAATTTCTAAAATGAAGGGTGGTAATGTTTTCCTAAAGGTTTGTGATGATGGTGTTCTAGCTGTATTTTTATATTGGACTATTTCCATCATCTAATATGTGTGTTGAATGTCTTTAGAAAAGTTTAATTTTATTTAAATATTCCAAATATATTCAACTGTTAGTAATATCACAGCAAACAGGTTAGTATATCACAGCAACAAGTTAGTATATGCACCAACTGTTAATAATATCACAGCAGCTCAGTTGGTAAGAGTATTACCTTAAAATTCAATACTCAAGAATCTAAGGACCCAGGTTTGAATCCCATGTCAGGATGGCTGTTGGTTAGAGGGTTACCTTAAAATTCAATACTCAAGAATCTAAGGACCCAGGTAGAATCCCATGCTAGTATTGTCTCTGGTCAGGCCAGTAACACCTGAAGAAGAGGGAGAATAATACCTCTCAAAATGTTGTGCATATATTAACCCGTTTTCTGTGATATTACTAACAGTTGGTGCATATACTAACCTGTTTGCTGTGATATTACTAACAGTTGAATGCATTTGGAATATTTAAATAAAATTAAACTTTTCTAAAGACATTCAACACACGTATTAGATGATGGAAATAGTTCAATATAAAAATACAACAAGGGCGGTAATGTTTATGTTCTGACTATAAAGAAATTTGTACATTGATAAGGTACAAAGATAAATAAAGTAGTATGAGTATGTGTGGATATTAGTCAGAAATAAAAAATTAAACTCATTAGCAAATGATAACTGCTGAATAAGACGTGCAGATCATTGTTATATGTAAGCAGTGAACAGGGCCAGGAAGCAAAGTGAGTTGTCAAGTATACATGCAGTCTAATATGTAGAAGAATTAACACTGAGGAGTCTACAAAGCTTAAAAAATGTCACGAAATAGAATGCAGGATTAACATTATGAAGTATGGCATGCATAGACACATAATGAACTATGCAACAATTAGCATAATTGTATTTTTATATTGGACTATTTCCATCATCTAATGTATGTATTGAATGTCCTTAGAAAAATTTAACTTTATTTAAATATTCCAAATACATTCAACTGTTAGTAATAGCACATCAAACAGGTTAGTATATTCCCCTATTTTTCAGCTGTTGCTGGCCTGACCAGTGACTGCAACACCTGAAGAACAGGGGGAAATAATACCTCTCGAAATGTTGTGCATATTCTAACCTGTTTGATATGCTATTACTAACAGTTGAATGTATTTCGTGTATGTAAATAAAGTTAAATTTTTCTAAAGACATTCAAGACATATATTAGATGATGGAAATAGTTCAATATAAAAATACAACTAGAACACCATCATCACAAACCTTCAGGAAAATTAGCATAATTGTTGGATAATGTTGGAAAATTTCCTCCTTGTAATTGTAAATTTATTTGTGACGGTAACCAGTAAATCGCTAGTTGAAGTTACTAATATTTTATATTCAGAGTAATAAACTATTTTTCATTGTTTAAATTTATTGTTTTTATATTTTCTAAAAATAAATTAATTACTATATAGCTGGCTTAGGTGAGTCTGGCCCTTATATTCATCAGAAATATTAGTGATTGAAGTTTATAAGACAGAACACTATTTTGCTTTCTATAGATTATCAACTTTTATCTTCTCAGTAAATTATCAGGAATAACTACATTTTCATTTAGCAAAAGTTAGAATTTACTTTGGCAATATTTGTTACTTTGTCTTCAAGACATTTATATTAAAAAAAAATAATGATTTAAGACTTAGGACAGTAAATAGGTGGCAGAAAATATTTTCTTGTTAACTGAAAAGAGATTTCTTTATTCCTCATTGTGACCTTAGTGACATCGAGCAAGGAAAAATTACATATATATTTTCTTTATTTTCTTGCCATTAGCGCTATTACTATTGTGTAATTATTCACACGGTAATATGTTGCTCGTCAATGCACGTCACCTAATGTGAAGAGTTACTGGCTTTTTACCTCTGAATTTAAGAAGAAACATCATGATCTTTCTTCTCAGTTGCCTGATATAACTGAAATATAAGTTGGGTTTTCTTTAAGGAAAATGAATGTGTGTGTAAATAATCTTTTTTAAAAAAACATTTATAATCATGACGGAAAATTACAAATACAGCTCTTTTCCCAGGCGGCTGTAAATAGTCAGCCAAGACAGCAATTGGCAGTTTTAAAAGTAAAATTGCTAAGATTTCCCTGATTATGGTTTCAGGGTTTCATTCAATAATGAGCTCTTATTTATATACCTACAACTGCAGATCACTTTTTAATGGAGGATTATTGTATGAATGGAAGAATAATCACCAAATATTAAATGTATAAAGTTAGAAGAAAATGTGAAGAGGCAATTGATTTGAGGAGGTGGATGAATACTTCAAAGACGTAAGTATTGGAAACACATATGAGGTAGAATTCATTATAAATGAAAGATTAAAAGAACAACTTTTTGGAAATTAATGCTATATCAGACAGACTAGCAAGATTAGTTCTTCAACTTAATGAAAATAATAAATGCAGATAATTCACGTTTATGTCCCAACAAATTCTCATTGTGATGAAAAAGAAGAGGATTTTTATATGGATTAGTGAATTTAATGAAAAATAAAATCCAGAACCAGATTAAAAAGTGAATAAAATCAGGAAGATATTTTACTGCAATTCTTCACTGTACTCCAGATATCAGCCGTTAAGAACAAATGTCCATTACACTCAAATATGTCTCTGATAATACATTCTGTGGTTCAATAATAGGTGTTTATGAACAGTTTATTAAATTTATACATGTAGAAAGCAGTTCCAGAGAAAATTTATATTCTGTGCTGAAGTGACTACACCTGGGTCTCTTTTTATGCGGTAGATAGATTCCGCAAAAAACCCACATAAAAGAAATTGCACAAAAATAGATTTAACTTACATTGAAAAATGTGAGATACATTCCATAATTTTAAAAAATCACATAAAAGAAAAGCAACAAGGTAAAATTACTTTAAAATTCACATAAAAAATAAGGAAATAAAATATGACTAATAAAAAATTTCAAATATTTGAAAAAAATTGATACAAGACAAACTTTTTTTATTATCTATTTAATTTTATTCAAAACAATGTTTTTATGTGTAATTTATTTTTCATTTTTTCATACATATTTTAATCATTATCACTATTTAACAATATGCAGGAATGTTTGTGAACTGATAAGAAATCAGATTCATCACAAGAGGAAATACAATTAGCACCAACTTCAGTCTCATGATGTGTTTAATTAACCAAATAAGTGCATCAACTGAAAAATTTCATTCATGGCTTCAAATCACTCTAAAACCATTAATTTTTGTGTTATCATAGTGAATTTACATTCTTTTTAAAGCTTAAAACAAACTGTAAGATGCTCATTTGTTGTTGCTTATTTTGAACCAAAGGGAGCACTTGATGAGAATTTTGACAGCTCCAACTTCTTTATTTGATATTCAAAATAAAAATGTATATTTTAGAGTATTTTTTTGTATTTTTTTACATATTATAAATTATTTTGATAAAATATACTGAAAATATAATTATTTCAGAAAAATAGTTAAGATTTTAGTAAAAATTATTTACTTTTACATGAACATAAGTTTTTTTTCTCATGTGTCATAGCATCAGCCAGGAAGCGAACCTGCTAACTCAGGACAACTTCTTGTAAAACAGCCATCGCTGACCTCTTGATCACCAATGCTTGACATGCATGAACATAAGTTGAGAAAGAAAATCAATGACATATGCAGCATTTTCTAATAGGTTATGAATGTTCTTTTTAGATTCTCCACTATAGAATATTTTTATAATTATAAATAGAAATTTATTTTTAAAAAAACTTTCGTTCACTTTCATAATCTGACAAATTATTAATTTGTTTTTTACAAATGAATCTAATATTAAAAGATGAATATATTTTTACTGTTGATTCTGTATTAAACCAGTCAAAAGTTTAAAACTTTAATTCACTCAACCAATAAAAAAATTTCCAGTCTAAAAGTTAATGGTTTTCTGTAGACAATGTAATCGATGATTAAACTTTGAGTCGATTGATTTTACTAATTATTTGTGAAGCTCATGATATCCAGACATACAACTATTTAGCTCTTGTTGGAGTTTAAGAGATCATTCATAATTCATGTCATTAACAAGAAGATGATTGTCCAATTGATTAGAAAGTTGAAGACTTTCTCGAATCATTTTTTCTGTGAAATGAACAGGTTCCACTTCTGTTTCATTATTTTTTTCTATATCTTCTACAGTATCCAAATTTATTGCCAAACCTTTTTCCTGCAAGCAGTTAAAACATATAAAATATAATGTGTGTATATAAAATGGTGAAATCTCAAGTTTAAGTGAAATATGAATTTCTTTATTGCATAAAAGAAAACCACATAAAAAAGATATTTAGCAGAAACATGAATCGCATAATTTAAAAATCACATTAAAAAAATCTGCACAAAAAAGACCCAGGTGTATTTTTAAAAAAAATTGCTAATGGCTTTATTGCTTAAGAGTTCATAAGAAGTTTGAACAGAACTGGGAGTGTTGGAATTTATCCTGGGACTTCCTGATTCCAAGATCAGATGCTCTATAAACCATGCTAAACCACATTGGGCGAAAAAGGCATATGTCATTATTTCTCAGGAGTTCATAAAAATTTCAAGTGCTAGACCTGAAAGCACCAGAATCAATCTTAGGATCCCATGATCTTAATTCACACACTCTACCAATTATGCCAACCATACAGGGCAGTGAAAAATTAATTCTCTAGGTTTAAATATTACTAATATTAGAGAGAAAGAATATGAAGGGAAATTTTTTGGAGTTCAGGTTAGATTCTTAAAGAAAAAATCAAAACTATGTTTTAAACCCATTATCTACAAAGAGATGGTCAATTTTTCATAAATATATTAAAGATCTTACTATGAATTCTCTTTGCAGTGTAGGATGGGAATTTCACATTTAATGTGTTAAGACTGTAGGGTATCAACTAAGTGAGATCTGTGGTACACTTCTTGGAAATATCAGAAGATCCTCAAGTTAAAAATAATAAAAGATGACAAGTTTGTAGTATCTCTCATTTTTTTGTATAATTTACTTTTCCAAGTAAATTTTATTAGCAAAGAACATGAAAGTGATTTCATGAATATTTCTGTAGAGCTTTCTTCATTTGAAAAACTATTGCATTGGCTGACCAATTACAGGGATATTGAGTTCAACAAGAATTCATTGAGGCATACACATCTTGTAGAAGATTTGGAGTTATATTTCCAGAATTTCAAAATAAAAAATTGACGAAAAGAATAAATATTTTAGATATGAAGTTAATAATGAGTCAGTAGTTAACTCTGAAAAATTTATTAATTTAGTTCTGAATAAAGAAAAACAATCATTAGAAACTTAATTTGAATAATTAAAAAATCATATGGATTTATTTGGATTTTTGGAAAAAAATTCAAAAAATAGAAAAAGACGAACCAAAGATGCAGTGGCTCTGTTAGAAATTGTTCTGATGAATACTAAATCTACACAAGAAGATCCATCTACTGATTCTATAAAAGATGGATTTAGGTGGCAATATGTTGATCAATGAAATAGAAGTTTTAAAAATTATTCTTTCATTAGAATGTTACAGAAACCTTCTTAAATGGTTTTAATTTCTAACAAATATGGAAAAGTTATATCTTTTTCTAGTTTCTTCACTATTTTTCGGACGCATTTAACCATACCAATGTCTGTTGCTTCTAGAAAAATGACATTTTCTAGGTTAGAACTAGTAAAAAAATGATTTAAGTTCAATTATGACCCAAGATAATATAAATAATTTAGCACTTCTATATATTGAAAATCAAGAAGCATGGCAATTAGATTTTGATTCAATTTCAGGAATTTTCTTTATGCAAAAAGCTAGAAAATTTTTTAACATTGTTTTATATTGCTTCAATATAGAATATATATACTTTGTTTAAATTATATTATTCAATTATTATTATTTTTTAAATTAAAAATGTATGTTTATTTATAAAAGCTAAAGCCATATTTTGAAAGGCCCCATAAGAAATATCCAATTAGGCTCTACACTAACTGACTAAATCCAGCACAGCTTAGGATATGATATGATGATGTTCATTTGAATTTAAATGGTTTTTGGTTGAAGAAGGTTATGAAATTAATTGAAAATACTTTTGTGTTTTATTATAGTTTTTTATAAAATATATTATTACTATTATATTTCATTATTTTTATTACAATAATTATTCTATGAAGGACATTTTATTTTATTTACATTTATTACTAAAGCTATATACCAAATGTCTAAATGAAAAATATATGTCAGATAGTTGAAAGAAATGCATTGGTAATATTGATATTTAAGAACTATGATAAAGAAGATATTAAAAATTACAGGCCTATCAGTCTTCTATCAGCTTTATATAAAATATTTTCCAGAATAAATTACAACTCATCTATAATAAACTTTGGATTTTAATCAATCAAAGATGCATGCTGGGTTTAAAACTGGTTATTATAGAACTGTAAATAAACATCTCAAGAGTGTAAAGCAACATTTTGATATTGGTAGGAAACATTTCTGCAATAAAAAGATGGAACTATTACTAAAAAGAGAGATGACATCATGAAATGTGTAGAAGAGTTCTATCAAGAATTGTATAGCAATAAAGAAAAAGGAAAAATATCACTCCTACAATTACAATATGTTCTGAATTGCCAGGATTTTAAATGAAGAAGTAAGACATGCAACTAAATTTATGAAAAGGGGAAAAGCTCCAGGAAATTATGGAATTATAATTGATATCTTAAAAAAAGCAGACGAAAAAATAGAATTTTTTTGGCCAAAGTTATTTACTAAATGTCTAAATGATAAAGCTGTACCAGATGGTTGACAGAATGCAGTATTAATGTTAATATTTTAAAAAGATAATGAAGAAGATATTAGAAATTATAGAATCAGTTTTATACAAAATTTTTACGAAGATAATTACAACTCATACAGTGAATTATGGATTTCAACCAACCAAAAACAAGCTGGATTTAAAAGTGGTTTTAGTACAATGGATCTTATTCAGGTATTAAAAGAAGTTGAGTTGCCATTATGCTTTGAATTTGTAGATTATGAAAAGGCATTTGATTCTATATGTATTTATTCAATGATTAAAGTATTGGATCATCAAAGTATAGACCCAGGATATTGAATATTTATAAAAATGCAAGAAAAACAATCAGATTACATAATGATACTAGGAAGATTAACAATAAAAAGTCTGTAAGCCAGAGTGACTCTGTATCTCCAAAACTTTTTACAGCAATGCTGCAAGAAGTATTTTGTGTATTAAAAAGGGAAGCTAAAGGAGTAAAAGTAAATGGAGATTATTTAAGTCATTTAGATTTTGCTGATGATGTAGTTGTTTTTGCAAATAATGCTTTAGATCTGTAGGAAATGTTGCAAGAATTATCAGATGAAAGTAATAAAGTAGGATTAAAGGTAAATGTTAAAAAGACTAATGATATGTTTAATGGATTTTTTTCAAAAGATGAAAGTAAAGATTTATTATGATGTGTTAGAAACAGTTAATGACTACAAATATCTTGGTCAGATTATTACTACAGATGGCAGCATAATGGATGAAATTATAGAATTAAACTTGGTTGGAATGCTTTTGGTAGAAATAACTTTATATTAAAAAGAAATATGCCTATGTGTTTGAAAAGAAAGGTTTTTAATAAATGTGTTTTACCAGTTCTTACTTATGGTTCTGAGACTTGGACACTTAATAGAAGAGCAATACAGACTCCAGACCACTCAAATAAGTATGGAGAGATGCATGTTAGGAGTAACAAGAAGAGATTGAAAACAAAATATATGGATGAGAGAACAGACAAGTAGTATTGACATCATTGAAAAAATTAAGAGACAAATGGAGTTGAACTGAATATATTGCTAGAAGACATGATAATAAATGAACAGTGGAACTGGATTCCAAGAGACTGTGAAAGTCCTAAAAAGAGTCTACATCTGAAATGGATTAAGGGAATGTATGGGTGTGATGCGGAGAAGAGAGACTAGAGATTGGAGAAGATGGATTGAATTTAGAGAAATCTTCATCCTGCAGTGAATTGATAATGGTTGAAAATGCTAATCACATCCAAGTATTGAGAGAAATTATGGATCATGACGAAAAAGCAACAACATCTAAGATATTACAATATTCTAAAGAATATTTACCAAAATGCAATATCAATGATTATATTATATGGTGTTGTTACATACAACAGTGTGATTCCATATTTCTAGAACTTTTTACAGTAGTTACTCAAAGTATTTTGTGGATTAAAATGGAAGTTTAAGAAAATAAAAATCCATAGAAATTATAGGTCATTTAGATTTTGCGGATGATATAGTCCGTTTTTGCAAATAATCTTTTAGAGCTTCAGCAAATATTGCAAGAGTTATCAGATAAAACTAAGAAAGTAGGACAAAAAATAAGTTTCAAAAAATATAAAATAATGTAAAATGGATTTTTTCACTCCCTTCCTAACAAAATAAAGTTTAACAATCATAAATTAGAAGATATTAAAAATCTATAAATATTTTTGTCAAGTTATTAATGCAGATGGAAACATAATGGATAAAATTAATGATAAAATTAAACTTGGAGGGAGTGCTGTTGGTAAAAGTCCATGTGTTTGAAAAGGAAGGTTTTTAATGGACATATTTTACCAGTTTTCATTTATGACATATAATGGATGAGAAATACTGAGAATCATATCACTCAACAAAGTATGGAGAGATGTATATTAGAAATAACAAGAAAGGATCACAAACATATTTGGATAATAGAACGAAGAGACATTATAGAGATCATAACGTCTGTAAATGATGATGACGAATAACAGAAAATTAATACAAATGCATATTTAAAAATAAAAATATACATATTTAAGCAAATATCTGTAAGTTAATATTTATTGCTCATAGATTCATATAACAGTTCGAGACCGGAAGTGACAGAGTTTAAGCTATGATCTACTGATTATGTGGTCTAGAAACCGTCACTGTACCATTGTGCTATACAATGTAGAACCGCTTTGGAATAATGAGAATGCGCGGTCGTAATGTAAAACTAATTTTTTTAAAAAATGTATTTTTAATTGCTTAAAGAGACTTGTTTACATAAGGGGGGTGGTGCAAAAAGTGTTGAATTGATTATCATTTTAATGTTTGTCTCTTTATGTTGTTGTTAACAATGATGTTTGTTTAAAATTATTTAAAAGACCATAGGTGAGAAATTAATGGTATATTTTTTGTAAGAAAAAAAATTAACTGCACTTTTTAATTAGTTGATAAGATTTGCATTAATAAAAAAAAAAAAGCAACATGTTTTTAATGTAGAAAATGATTAAATTATATTGATTAAATCATCTGTTTAATCTTTCTCTCGCTTTCTGTTGATGCTGGAAAGATATGAAAGATTATACAATGCACAGATTTAAAAGTAAAAGAATGTATTTAAAAAAAATAAATAAATAAATACTTTTTGAGTTTTTTATAATATTTTTAAATCATAAAATGTTATTCCAGACTGATTCTTTATTAATAATTCTAGTACATGTATAATCTTAGTCTGTTTTCTATAGTCTGGCAACTTATACTATCTGGACAAAATCGTAAGGGATCTTTTACATGCACGTACTTCCGGTCTTTGCTATTTTAAACTAAAATCATTTATTTGCGCAATATTTTATTTTATCTTGAATTTACTCGCATTCAAAAACAATAATTTTAAACGCTATATAGTAAATAAATTAATGTATTCACGTATTTTTTAAAAATAATTAAAACACACCCATTTGATTATATATTTGTAAATTACTAATCTAATTAACATGCACACCATATTTCTATCTTGTCTGAAAATGAAAATTGTTTAAAGAAGAGAGTGGGAGGATATTTTTAATTCTATTGTAATGAAATTTGCATCAGTTTTTAGAAGCAAATTTTGGTATTTTTTTAAATTATATGAAATAAATTTAACTTAGTAATAACATACAAGTTAGTAGATAATGCAGATTAGTAGACAACATAGGTTAGTACATTAAATAACATTTTGAGTAGTATTATTACTCTAGTCTATCACTCTTCTTCAGGTGTTGCTGGCCTGACCAGTGACAATGTTAACAGTAGAGTCAAAATTACACTTTTAGATTCTTGAATATTGAATTTTAAGGGAACATTCTAATTAACTGAGCTATTCTGCCAAAAGCCGACAATAGCTGAAAAAGAACAAGAATAATACCACTCAAAACGTGTTTAATCTGCTAACATGTGTTGTCTACTAACCTATGTTATCTATTAATTTGTGTGATATCACTAACAGTTAAATATAAAATAAATGTTCAGAATGTAATTATACATTGAACAATTTTTACCATACCTAATACTAATTATTCAAACTTTATTTAAATGTTTCAAACTATTAGTAATAGCATGCAAGTTAGCATGTAATAAGATTTAAAATAATATTATTCTGTTTTCCTGAAAGTTTGTGATGAAGGGTGTTTTAGTTGTATTTATGTATTGGACTATTTCCATCATTTAATGTGAGTATTGAAGGGTCTTTAGAAAAAATTAACTTTATTTAAATATTCCAAATACATTCAACTGTTAGTAATAGCACATTGGCTAGTATATGCACAACCTTTCGAGAGTTATTATTCTTCCCTCTTCTTCAGGGGTTGCTGTTCTAACCAGTGACAGTATTAGCATGGTAATCAAACTTAGAATCTTAGATTCTTGGGTATTGAATGTTTATACTCTAACTGACAGCCTTTGGCAGGATGGCTCGGTTAGTTAAAATGTTACCTTACAAGACAATATTTAAGAATCTAAGGATCCAGGTTTGATTCCCATGCTAGTACTGTCACTGCTCAGCCAGCAACACCCAGAGAAGAGAATAATATCCCTTAAAACATTGTTCATATACTAACCTGTGTGCTATTACTAACAGTTGAATGTATTTGGAATATTTAAATAAAGTTAAATTTTTCTAAAGACATTCAATACTCATATAAGATGATGGAAATAGTCCAATATATAAATATAAATATTATTCTCCTGTCTCTTTTAGGTATTACTCCTGACCAGTGATAACACCAGCATGGCAATCAAACCTGGAACTTTTAGATTAATTAATACTGCATTTAAGATGATGTTGTAACCAGTAGATTATTTCCGGTGCTCAAACTTTTCATGAACTCCAAAGAAAACCAAATAGTTTTATTTTTCAGGAGTTCACAAAAAGTTTGAGTGCTAGAAGTGAAAAAAGTTATGAATGTGCTTAATATTATGGTTATATAACTTTTATATATTTGTTTCAAAATGTTTAAACAATTCATAATGATTTTTATTTTTTATCTACAAATAATTGAAAGCAAATGTAGTTTTTAAAATTGCTTGTGAGATTTGCATAATCATTTTTTCAATCACAAATTATCATACAGTTTTTTATAAATGGATAGAATTTTAAGAAGCTCACTGAAGTTCATTGATGTAAATATTTTTCTTCAATATGACTCAGCATATGAGAGGATATAAATGATCTGTTTTATTCTGAGACTTGCAGAACAATATCAAGAATGAGATGTTTATTAAAATAATTGAATCATTACTGACTGATTATTTGGAAAGATCATGTGAAGTTCAAAGCCCAGTGAGCTTTAATCCAGGATCCTACAGCTTTTGAGCACATCATTTTCTTACTGTGTTAAACAACATAGGATTAAATATTGAGAAGAAATAATCATCAGCCATTTTGGAAGTCAATTCCACAACTTTCTGGAAGAGAAATCAAATGTCTAATCCAATGAATAGCTGCTATTTTCCATTAACCCTGTAAAACTGGCGTCAATTGTTATATTTTGAAGTCACAATGATTAGCAATATCAAATTACCTGACTGAAGAATTGTATCTGATTGGACGATAGATTTCAATTGTAAATTTTTTTTATGCTTGAACAGCATCATATATCTGTCCTAAATGGTTGTCAACAGAAATTGGCACATATCAGTGGTTATAGTTGACTCCAATTTTAAAATTTCAGGTTATATATATAAATAAAAATTTAAAAATCAATCTATAAACTAATACCTTCTCTTTACATATCTGTACCTAATTATTGCAGACTATATCATAACAAATAAATTTCAAGTTAAAACTAATTTTAGAACTATCAAATGCAAATTGGGTGGAAAAAAGTCAACTTACATATGTTTTAAATTGTTCCATAATATATTAAGATTGTCAAACCAAGATGTTTATGACAGACATACAAATTATATGAATAATATTTCTGTAGTGTAAATTTCACTATGTCACTCATGCAACATATGATTTCTATTTACTTTTAACATCTTGGAGAGGAGTATAATCATAAACATGTGACCAAAGACATGTGAAAAAGATCTGTGACTTCCAAGATGCACATTTCATGTTGAACTAGCACTCATCAGTTGGCTCAAATCACAATGTCTTACATATATATTTATCATTATTCACTATATATATATATACAATTACTACAGTTTAATTGATAAGTCTCAAACATCCTGCTCTCACAACTTTGGCACAAACCACTTATATTAATAATTGTTATTAATCATTCATTAGACTAGAGATTATCCACTTAGTGAATAATACTTCTGTAGTTTATTTTTCACTATACCATTCTCATGAGGGCTGGTTCAGCATAAAATGTGCATAATGGGAATTATCTATCTTTTTCGTATACCTTTGGTCATATGTTTAAGATTGTACTTCTTCACAAGGTGTGAAACATGGATAGAACCCAGTCCTTAACTTGTGTGAGGGTGGTGTAATGAAAAGTACACTACAGAAATATTACTCATTAAGTATGTTTAAAAAAAAAACCCAAGATATTGTTATGTTTTTAAATGTTTAAAAAAGGTATCATTGGAATCTTTTTCAGTAATTCATGGTGTTGGCCTAAACAATTGAAATATTGAAAAGTATATTTATTTTACACAATGACAATTTTAGTTCACATGATCACCATTTCTTAATGCTTGCTCATAACTGTTATTAAAACAGGTAAAACTCTCCATACTGTAGTGCCACTCAGTGCAAGCCAGAGTAATAGACTTGTGCATAAAATTCTAAGATCTAGGTGCAGTGCACTGACGAAGGCCACAAGTCAGAAACTAGTCCGGGGATATTGGATGAATAAGCACTAGATTAGGGATTTTATGAACAATCCTTCTGGCATTCATTGATTATTCTGGCTTGCACTGAGTGGCACTATTGTATGGAGAGTTTTGCTTGTTTTAATAACAATTTGACTTGTTAATTTAATGCTTTATTCATCACAAAATATTACAGAGAAATAATTTGAATTGAATTTTTTGACCAATTGGAAGCCATTTTTAAGAGGTGTGATTTATTAATATGGCTTATCATCTTAATTTAAATCTTTAGTAGTTATAATTAGCTTTAACTGAATTTATATTTCATTTTTGAAGCATTTTACAAAGTTAGATAGGTTACTTTTTCAGAAGTCAAAACTCATTAAAGTTAAATATATATTAATTTGGAATTTATTTATATATATATATATTGTGACACATATGTGTATGTGTGTTATATAGAATGATTTAAAAATAAAAGAAAGAGAAAAACTTTTTTTGTAAAATTAAAAAAGGAGACAGTTAATTTATTAGGTAAAAATAAAAAAATATATTTTTCTTTAAATAAAATCAAACGGTGGGATAAAGCTATTAAAATGTAGGAATTTTTTTAATATTTAATATTTAAAAGAACACCTATCTGGTCTCTCTTAATTGGGGGAGAAAAAGAATTATAAAAAAAGAATAAATTATAAATTTAACTATGCAAAAGAAACAACAATTATTTTTGGAAAAAAATTGTTCTATAAACAATAATGGCTGCAGAAAGGAGTTTCCTATTAACTGAAAGGAGACCCTTTGATTCCTCTTGGAGGCCTTAAAGGAACTGAGCAGGACAAATTCCTAATGTCCACTCCATACGTTCTTGTCATTGCAGCTGTTATTACTATGTGATTATTCATATAGTATACGAACATGGATGGGCTGCTCGCCAACACGCATTAGCCAGCGTGGTGAGTTTATTGGCTTTTTATATCTGAGTTTAAGAATATTTTTTCAATATATACAATCATGACAGACAAAAATAAATCATGGCCCTTATTCCCAGGAGGTTGTAAAGTCACCAACCAAGGCAGCAGTTGATGGCCGAAGGCAGAGGGTGCTAAGAATCCCCTGATTGTGGACTCAGGCTGCCATTTGATGATGACTTTTTATTTAGGTACTTACAACTGCAGATCACTTTCAAGTGAAGGAAGATTGCAAGAGTTAGAAGAAGAACTATCTTATATTAAATGGGACATTATTGGACTTTGTGAAGTTAGAAGAAAAGGTGAAGAAACAATTGATTTAAAAAGTGGACATGTACTCTACTATAAAGGCACAAATATTGGAAATACAAGTGGAGTAGGATTCATTATAAATAAAAAATGGAAGAATAACATTGTGGAGATTGATGGTGTATCGGAAAGGTGGCAAGATTAGTTTTACAACTTAATAGCAGATACCAAATGCAGATAATTCAGGTTTATGCCCCAACAAGTTCTTATAGTGATGAAGTAGTAGAAGATTTTTATATGGATGTACAAAAGGCTTTTGATCAGAGTAAACAACATTTTAAAATTGTTATGGGAGACTTTAATGCTAGAATTGGTAAACAAATGAAAGACGAAAATGCTGTAGGTAATTTTGGTTATGGTAATAGAAATGAGAGAGGACATAGACTTGTGGAGTTTGCAGAAAAAGAAAAACTTTATATTATGAATTCTTTTTTTGAGAAAAAGGTTAAAAGGAAATGGACATGGAAGCATCCAAATGAAGGTACAGCAGAATTGGATTATATTTTGACTAACAGAAAATACATATTTCAAGATTGTAATGTTCTTAATAAATTTAACACAGGAAGTGATCATCGATTAGTAAGATGTAAGATACATGTTAATGCAAAACTAGAGAGACAAAAATTATTAAGAAAAACAATATTTACAGTTGATATTCCTAATCTTCAGAAACATTCTAATGAATTTAAATTAGAACTTACAAATCGGTTTCAAGTATTAGTAGATTTTGAACATGATTCAGATTTGAATGAAATTAATAGGAAAATAACTGATACACTTTTAAAAACTGCAACAAAGATAGCTGGTAGAAAAAAGCAGCAATTGACCAATAAAATTTCTACTGAGACTAGAGAATTTATGAAGAAAAGAAGGAATATGAAGATATACAAAAATGATGCATTAAAAAGGATTGAATATCTCGAATTTTGTAAAATGGTGCGGAAAAGAGTTGAAAATGATATAAGAAAGTATAATTGTGAACTAGCAAGGAAAGCTGTAGAAGAGAATAAAAGTCTAAAGAGTGTAAAACAACATTTTGGTATTGGTAGGAAATTTATATCTGCAATAAGAAAAAAAGATGGCATTATTACTAAAAAGAGAGATGACATCATGAAATGTGTAGAAGACTTCTATCAAGAATTATATAGTAATAAAGAACAAGTACCTCCTATACCTATTATATCTTCTGAATTGCCCAGAATTTTGAATGAGGAAGTGAGACATGCAATTAAATTTATGAAGAAAGGGAAGGCTCCAGGTAATGATGGAATTATAATTGATATATTAAAAGAAGCAGGTAAAGAAATAGAAAAAAATTTAGCAAAGTTATATTCCAAATGTCTAAATGATAAAGATGTACCAGATGATTGGAAGAATGCAGTATTAATATTAATATTTAAAAAAGGTGATAAAGAAGATATTAGAAATTACAGACCTATCAGTCTTTTATCAGTTTTATACAAAATTTTTACTAAGATAATTACAACTCGTCTACAGAGAACACTGGACTTCCACCAACCAAGAGAACAAGCTGGATTTAAAAGTGGTTTTAGTACAGTAGATCATATCCAGGTATTGAGAGAAGTTATAGAAAGGACAAATGAATATGAGTTGCCATTATGCTTAGGATTTGTAGATTATGAAAAGGCATTTGATTCTATAAACATTTCTTCAGTGATTAAAGCATTGGATCATCAAGGTATAGATCCAGGATATTGTCATATTTTAAAGAATATTTATAAAAATGCAACAGCAACAATTAGATTACATAATGATAGTAGGAAAGTCAACATTGAGAAGGGTGTAAGACAGGGTGACTCCATATCTCCAAAACTTTTTACAGCAGTGCTGCAAGAAATATTTTGTGGATTAAAATGGGAAGCTAAAGGAGTGAAAGTAAATGGAGATTATTTAAGTCATTTAGATTTTGCAGATGATGTAGTTGTTTTTGCAAATAATGCTTTAGAGTTACAGGAAATGTTGCAGGAGTTATCAGATGAAAGTAGGAAAGTAGGACTAAAGATAAATGTTAAAAAGACTAAAGTAATGTTTAATAGATTTTCTCAAAATATGAAAATAAAGATTGATTATGATGAATTAGAAGAAGTTAACAGTTACAAATACCTTGGTCAGATTATTAATACAGATGGAAACATAATGGATGAAATTAATCATAGAATTAAACTTGTTTGGAGTGCTTTTGGTAGAAATAACTTGATACTAAAAGGAAATATGCCTATGTGTTTGAAAAGGAAGGTTTTTAATAAATGTGTTTTGCCAGTTCTTACTTATGGATCTGAGACTTGGACACTTAATAGAAGAGCAATACAGAGACTTCAAACCACTCAAAGAAGTATGGAGAGATGCATGTTGGGAGTAACAAGAAGAGATCGAAAATGCAATGTATGGGTAAGAGAACAAACAGGTGTTACTGATCTCCTTGAAAAAATTAAAAGACTGAAGTGGAGTTGGGCTGGACATATTGCTAGAAGAGATGATAATAGATGGACAACTGAAATTTGAAACTGGATTCCAAGAGATTGTAAAAGTCCCAGAAAGAGACCACATGTGAGATGGCTGGATGAAATAAGAAAGTGTGCAGGGGTGATGTGGAGAAGAGAAGCTAAAGATCGGAAAAGATGGATTGAACTTGAAGAGACCTTCATCCTGCAGTGGATTGATAATGGTTGTTGATAATGACGATGATGATAAACCATAATTGAAATTAAGTAATTAGCAATCTAATTAAAGATCTCTAATTTGTGAAAATTATTTGATCAGAAGGCATTTGGTTTTATTAGAAATCTGTATTTTCAACTGAATAGATAATAAGTTTGATCAAATTGTAATTAAAAATCTAGGAGAGAAGATTAACTAATAAAAAGAATTTGAAAACTAATTAATAACATGGGTAGTCACAATGGATGGCAAAGATAGAAAAGCTACAATTTCCTATTGTTTTATTCTTATTCTTCTGACAATTTTGCTCGGAGAAGTTATAAAATATGCTTGAGTTTTGCTGTAGTTACTCTACTGCCAGTTTGCTATACAAAATTTCCTGATCATCAATCAGTAATGTATAGCAATATTTATGAATATCTAAATATTGCCATGCACTGCTGAGCTGACACAGAGGGGTGGTTATTCAGGTTTCACTGCCTGGTTTCTTCAACAGTTGATGCCTGATGTGTAGTAAAGACCTTTGTCTCCCATTACTGAGATCCATGCATGTAAATATAAATGTTATTGAGAGCAACTAAGATATGTGCAAACCTGGATTAGAAAAGCCAACAGCTGTTAAAAGAAGCAAGGAATGCCACAAATGAACTTATTACTTTTGATGAGGAGAGGAGTGATAACTCCAGAAATGAAGTTATAACAAAAAAACCCAGGTAAACATAAAATACCAAATTCAACGTCTAGACAAACTTATTTTTTTTAAACTTTATAATTGAAAGCAATTGGGTTGTTTAACCTTATTTTAGAAATGGACTAATCCTTAGCAAAGAAGGCCATAATTAATTTATTTTATTTTTATTTGACTATTATATTAATGTTCCATTTTTGTTTTGTGTGTGTGTAAATAAACATGTTATTTTGATTTGTTAATTTGGCTTAGTTTTCTCTTTCCATACATCACCATATAACATTTTAATTACCATGTAATAGTATTAAGTAAATTTAAAATTAGTTATATATGTGCATTATAAATATACTTGTTTTGTTAGTCTGATTTAAACCAGTTTCTTATTATTGTACTAGACAGGTAAAGTCAAATGCTGGAAGTGTTCTAAACTATTCTTTTGAGGATATTCTAGTCAGTCTTGGCTAGATGGCATCCAGGAATCATCCCAATACAAATAAAAATATCCACAGTTATAGAAGAGTTCCACAGTCTGGAAATGTTACTGCAAGTCATATTTTGAACTCTCTTGATCTGACTATTGATATGGATAGTAGATAAAAATACTATCCATATTTAACCCACTGCTAGAACTAATGAAATCTGTTAAATGTATAAAATATCCATTAAATTTAATGTAAATGATATTGTATGTGTTGGTAATTAGCACCATTTTGGTATAAATGGTGCCCAACACGTGATCTGAAATGGTCATTATAAAAAACTCTGACATGGGTGCCTGAATTTTTTTTATAAATATCATCTATTGTAAGGCCTGAGTTATATGAGGGCCCAAACAATTCTGTTTTTTTTTGTATTGAATTTAAAGATTCAATGAAGTAAATATATTTTAATTATCATCATAAAGTGATAGCTATCAGACAAAAATAATTATAATAAAATAAAAGTTAAAATTGGTGAGAGATGAGAGAGGAGAGAAAATAACCAAAATTAAGAACAACATTATTGGTTAAGCAAGTATTAAAAAAATTGTCAAAATTAAAATATCAGATGAGATATATATTAAAGTAAGGCAGATGTATAAAAATAAATATATAAAAACAGTGATGGTAGGAATCATAGGTAATCAAGTAGATAATATTAGAGGGGACTGATGTGGAAGATCGAATGAACAGACCAATCAAATAAAAAAATAAATTAAGAATTATTAATTAAAAGAGATAATAAAACAATCACAATAGTAGTATTATTCAAGAAATATAACAAAACTAATTAGGATAAATGTGTACTAGAGCATGAGCAGAAATGGAAGTGAGGAACAACAACTTCAATCCAAAAAAAGGAAATATCTCAAATAAAGTAGACATCATGATTATGATAAATAAAATGTTTGAAAAATAAACTGAAGAACTTAAAAACAAAATGAAGAACTTAAAAATGTAACAAAAACAAATAGCTAATGAGACAAATACAAAATTGGAAAAAATAGATGGTGAGTTTAAAAGTCAATATAATGACACAAACAAAAAATTAGAAAGTCAAGCTGAAATGCTTGAGAAATTAGAGCAGTGAATGAAGTCAGGGTATACAAAATTGAAAAAATATATAGAAATCAGAGGAAATTATAAACCAAATTGAAAAAAATTAAAATAATACAAGAAGAAAAAATAGAGCTGTTACAGGAGATAGTAACAAAATAAACTGGAAAATGAAAGGATAGTAGAGAATATGAGAGTTGAAATAAATAATTTAGCTGAGAAGATATATAAAATCAAGCTTAAAAGTAGGCAAACTGAAATGTAAAGAAATTGGAAAATTTAATGTTAGTAATCGTGAATAGGTGAGAATGAATACAAGCATTCAGACACAAAGTCATAATCCTGCAATAGTGAACCAATTTCTGAAAATAAGAATCTTTTCAGTTATTTAGGGGAGGCTCCCACAGAATACAACAGTTTGGAATGATATTTCATATTGTATGACTTAAGTGAGGAAGCCATGAATACTAATGCCTAAAGCCATTTGCAGGGCATTTCTTAGTCGTGGTGGGACTTCCAGTTTAAAAAACCAATAACTTTTCATAAATATTAACAAGCTCTACTAGCTAGCTACTGGAATGAAGAATGTCAGAAAAAATATTAGGTACTATATGAGCTTTTTCCTCCATTCTTTTGCAGACAAGTAGTTAAATTACATGTTTTAACAGCCAGCCCACTATCTGAACAAGAAATATATTAGAATAGTGTAGCATAATTTCATTGTAATGTCAAACAAATGCTTAACAGAACTGAAAGAAATACTATTGAGCAGAAGGCCAAATTACTGAGTATTTTCGATAGCATCAGACCCAGTTATGAGACCAAAGATCAGGGGTTTAAATTCCAACCAAAAGAACCAATGATAAATGCAATGAAATTTGGCCCCTGTGAGAAATTCCTGGAATGAATCCAGAAAAAGATGATTTTCTCATAGTCCAGAAAAAAACAAAAATCTTCAGATGATCTGGAAGTGACAGATCACACTCAGCCAAAACAATATGAATAACCAAGGGGTGATTTGCAATCCCTCTGCATCAATGGCTACTCAGATCCTCAGGCTTGATTTAGAAAAATGACCTCGGATTACATAATATGAAAATGATTTAAAATAGAAATGTTGAAAATGATTTAAAACAGAGTTGCATCCAAATAAACCTTTTAAAAAATAAATAAATTTAAATAATGTATTACTAAGAATTTAATATTATTAAGTCTGTGATTTGAACACAGCAGAGCATGATAAAATCAATAGGTAAAAAAAATAATAAATATTAAAATATATTCAAAGTGAAAAGAAAAAGACATTAATGGAAAATAATCCCAATCATGTAATTTATTTCAGTATATATATTGAGTGATGAATAAGAAAATTATAGATCAAGGTATTGAAGCAGTCAATCTTAGCTTAGGATTGAGCTTCATAGTTCCATCTACTAACATGTATTCAAACCCTATATCCCATCCCACTCCTTTTGTCATGTATATATATTTTATGTATATATTTGAGATGCGCACCTAAGTTATAAAATTTTAACATTTCAATAACTTTTTTTTTATTATTATTAATTATTTTTTATTAAGTATTAATTTTTTTTATTAAAGTATATAGGTGCGGCTTAAATGTATATATAGAGGAGCAAAAACTTACTAACAAAATATTGATTTTTTTTGTAAATATTTTATTATAGTCATTTTTGAACTTTTTCTTTTTAAAGTACTTTTCCCCCTATTAAAATGTATATTTTATAAAATCCAAGATGGAAGATGCAACCGTATAATTAAAGGGTTGGAAACACTAATGTTTTAATCTGGGGAAGGTATTTTTAATTAAAGTTTTTACTTAAAATAAAATGGGGATTAAGATTAAAGATTTTCCTTTGTTATAAACATTTTTGTCAAATCTATTTCTAATCTGGAAATAGAGTTGAATTTATTTTTGGACATTATCTAACATTGCATCTTTCAAAAACAATGGACAAAGAAATGTAAAATTTCTGTTAGATCAGAGATTAGATTTTAAGGCTAAAACTAAGTAATTAAAAGCATTCCAGAAATACCTGGGCAAAGTATAAAATGGCCGGATTTTAAATCACCAACATATAGATTAGCTACTATTGAAAGAATGTGCAGTTAACTGAATCCAAGCTGTGTTGAAATGTAAGCATAGAAAGCTCATCACCTTTCTGACCTGTGAGGGTCATTTTCCGCTGCTGTTATATCATGCCCCTGTAGAATGAAGTAAGAGCCTGACTGGAGAATTGTGAATGCTGAATAAAAACTTGCTGTTATTTAAGAACCAATTGCCATGCATGAGCAGACTTTAAAATATTGACTCTTAAAATAGTACAAGGTAAATTTTCAAGCCACAATAAAACTAGTCTAACTAATCTCAAACTCTATTATCAATTTCTCCTAATGTATAATTTAATTTTGTAACTTTTTTAATATGTAATTGCTCTCAAATGATTTCTATAAATTTAATTCTCTCTCATATGCTCTAACTTTCTTTAACTCTGATGTGGTCATTTATTTATATGTATGTTTTTATTATTAATATGCCAATCTCAAGCAATCTGATGAGTTGAATTTTTAAAATCTTTTCTTCTCTTAAGTAAACCTTCATGAATTGAGATTATTAATGTTCCCTTAAAACATAAAGCATTATTAATTAATATACTCGCCAGATTGTTTTATGAGCCAACCTTTTATTTATGTTTTAGTATAAAAAAGGTATATTTGTTTAACTCTGGATTCTCTACCCAGGGAGAATCCAGAACTTAAGCTAATTAATGCTCTGAAACCTTATTTTTTTATAAATGTTATTATTCAATTCTGAAAGGGTGACTGATTAATTGTTTTCTATATAGCTAGTTATTTTCTTTTCCATACTCTTAAAATATATGCTTGAATATTCTCAGTTGTTATGAAATACACGAAAGTGGGATTTTATATTATTTTAAATATCAGAAAAGGAGGAGAAACAAATCTTAATGTATATTTTATTAAATGAAATCTTCTCTATATATATTATAGTGGCATAGCATATTATTTATATAAATTATGGCATTCAAACTAGGGGCATTTATTTTAAAGTAGTAAAACTTATTCAATGTCGTTAGTAATATTTATCATTACTGTGGTACTGACATTCAGCCTATCTTTGCGTATATATATTACATGCTTCTAATCTTCCAATCTGGGGGTTGTGACAAGTTTGAACCCATATATTTATTTCTCAAGCCTTGTTCTGAGGATAGTTGATCTACCCAGAACCATTTATTTCAAATAAAAGGCCTCTGGCAGTGATTCCTTAAGTCTGGCACATGCTATGCCTATGACTTTCTTTGTAAAAAAAGGACCTGCATATCAGTGATGTCCACAGCATGCCTATCCACTTTGTCTTTTATCCAGAAGCACAACTTTTTTTGTTATTTCTAGGTCATTATGTCAGCCCTGCAAACTTGTTTGTATTATTATTTCTTTTGCTTCCCAGTTTTAATGCTCTAATATTGAGATTGTGCTCTGCTCAAAATATATATAAAGGCCAACTACTTCTAGTTTTATTAATTAAATTTATTTCAGTCTTATACAATTCCACCATCGTAACTTATTTCTTTAGTTAAGAGTATCTATATGCCTTGGGGGAAATAAGCATTCTTCTTACCAGTGCTAATTAAAAGAAGTTTCATTAAGTATTTTGTCATATAATCAAATATCTTTTCAAATGTATTTTATTTATTTTCACGACCGTAATGGCGTGAAAATAGTTTATATCTGTAATGAATCTCAAAATGCTCCCCGAAATAATAATGTTAGTCACCATGTTTCAGAACCATAACCCAAAGTGTTAATAGCAATATTATGTAAATTCTGTCTAATAATTGATTGGCATCTTAATATTGGCCCCACCAAAGATGTGTGCTTATTTATAATATGTCATTTAGTTAATAAAGAGCATATGAGAAATAATAGTGTGAATGACACTATGTAATCATCTACCGCTTGCTCATTCACACACATACTAATGTTTGCAATTAATTTATAAATGTATGTAAACAATTTGTCACTATATTAAACTATATTTTTATTATCCAACTTGTCTGAGTAGTTTGAATTCCTCTTTTCTCCACTTCCAAAAGTACAGCCAAGCTTATATATATTTTAGTTTAGTCATAGTTAATAGATGTCTCATTGTCTTCTCTGCTTTGCTAGTGGGCCAGATTTAAAATTAATTCTTGTGTGCCATCATTGTTATGTTATCCATTAGGTGTTTGATCTGAGGCTTAGAAAGTGGGTTCGAATCCAGGCTGTTCCCTGACCTAAATCTCAGACATGACTGGATTTGAAGTACATTTTTTGAGTTCCAGCTCATGTTAGATAGATAAACATGTTTTGATTGGTACAGTATGTGTACATATATCAGTACATGTAAGAATTTGATTGTATTTTGTGTTTGGTTAAGCTGTTTCTTTGCAAGACATTGACACACAGAGGGGTCTGAGTGCCAAGTCCATTTGTAATGATATACCAGTAGAAAAAAGTCCTGGCATCATTAACAATGACACTAGAAGCAAGATTCACAACATGTTAACAAGTAAAAATATCATAAGCTGAATGTGCAGTAAAGATAGTCCTGCCATTCACAGATTTCAAGTGCCTGTTTTTCAACCATATCCTGCAGTCACAACTTCCACAAGAAATTAAATGTGGTTTAATCAACACCCTCGATCTGTGTTTGATATGTAAACTTCTTATGTTGGATACCTCTCTGTATACTTGCTCATCATGTAAACATTACAAGCATCATCATGATATATATAATTTAAGGAAAAATATTGATTTTTCTGCTTAAAAAGTAAAAATAGAGAATTAAAATTAGTCAGTGCATAAAAGAAAGAATTGATGCAGTTTTACTCCTAAACTGAGAGGGAAATAATGTGACACATACATTTAAATGTTTACAAAAACAATTTAAAAATAAAAGAAAGATACAAACTATATATATATAATAAAAATAAAATAAGAGACAGTTAATTTATTAGGTACAAATATATTTTTCTTTAAATAAAATCAAAAGGTAGAATAAAACCTATTTAAATGTAAGAATTTTTTTAGTTTAACATTTAAAAGAACACTTATCTGCTTTCTTTCAACTAAAATGAAAATTATATATATTGCTTATAACACTTCTTTCATATACACTTCAATGCAAACCAATTTTCTTAAAAACTTTTTTATTTTCCTTACAGTTTCGACTGTCCAGCAGCTACAATATTTGAATAATATAAATACATAACCATCATTTTATATATATATATATAATACATAACCATCATTTCACATATATATAAAATACATACACATATATATATATATATATCAAAATATACACATATATTCCCTTCATACATATACATATAGATCTACATCACCCCAATATATATATAAATTCCGTACCTACATCTATATATACATATGCATATCGAAATATAAACACATACCTATTTTAAACATACATATATATATATATATATACTCAGATATACATACACCCATAGACATATATATAAATCCACATATACATTTATAAATACACATCCATATGTATACTCAACTTACATGTAAAATAAACATCCATATGTATACTCAACTTACATGTAAATTACATATATATAAAAAATACAAGTAAGTTGAGTATACATATCGATATGTATTTATAAATGTATATATGCATTTATATATATGTCTATGGGTGTATGTATATCTGAGTATATATATGTATGTTTAAAAGAGGTATGTGTATATATTTCAATATGTATATATAGATATAGGTATGGATTTTATATATGTCTAGGGATGATGTAGATGTATATGTATATGTATGAAAGGAATATATGTGTATATTTTGATATACACCTGGGTCTCTTTTTACGTGGATTTATTTAACGCGATTTTGAAGTTACGCGATTCACGTTTCTCCGGAAGTCGAACTCCGATAATGTGCTATTACTTTAAATAATAAATTTCATGCACTTACATCATATTGAAAGTAATAGCACATTATTGGAATTTGACTTTCATCTTAGTAATTTCAATATTTTCAGTGTTTTATAATAGTAACATTTTATGCAATAATGAAATTAAAATCATGATTTCCATATTTTATGTATACACACATTAAATTTTACAAGATTATAATGTAAATTTGTTCAAACATTGTGCATGTTAATTTTGCATTGCAAATCACATTCTGTTTTTGCTTTTTAAAAAAGAATGTAATCAATTATTAATCATTTAGTGCCCGCAAGTTTATTTTTAAAAGGTGAGTAATAGCAGTGGGCACAATTAAATTTGACAATTAAAAATTGAAATCTGATTTTTAATTGTAATTAACAATTTAAAAATTACTTAAGGCAACCTGAAATTAATGTGATGTGAAGTTGGCGCTAATTGTATTTCCTCTTGTGAAGAATCTGATTTTTTACCAGTTTGCAAATGAACATGTTTATCAGCAAATGCCGATAATAATTAAAACGTGTATAAAAAAATGTAAATTACTGTACTGTAAATTATGCATAAAAATATATTATTTTGAATAAAATTAAATATTATAATTAAAAAAAGTTTGTCTTGTATCAATTTTTTTCAAATTTGAAATTTTTTATTAGTCATATTTTATTTCCTTATTTTTTTTTCCACGGATTTTAAAGTAATTTTACATTGGTGCTTTGCTTTTATGCGATTTTTGAAAAATCACAGTCCATATCCCTCCTTTTTCAAGGTAAGTTACATCTATTTTTGTGCAATTTCATTTGCACATGTTTTCTGAGGAACCTATCTATCACGTAAAATGAGACCCAGGCGTATATATATTATATATATGTGAAATGATGGTTAGGTATTATATATATATATAAAATGATTATGTATTTATATTATTCAAATATTGTAGCTCTGATGAAGACTGCTGGACAGTTGAAACTGTAAGGAAAATAAAGAAGTTTTTAAGAAAATTTGTTTGCGTTGAAGTGTATATGAAAGAAGTGTTATAAGTAATATATATATAAACAGAACAAAATTCTCCATACAGAATTGCTACCTGTGCTAAACAGAGTAATCAATGGATGCCAGAAGGCTTGTGCATAAAATCCCTATCTAATGCCTACTCATCCAATATCCCCAGACTAGTTTCTAGCTTGTGGCCTTCATCAGTGAGGAATTTTAGATCTGAGAGCACTGCATCTAGATCTTAAGATCTAATGCAAACCTCTAGCAACCACCTTTTATCTATACTTAACTACAAAACTATGAGAATGAAATTGAAAACACAAAAAATATTTTCAATCTAAGCTCAATAGCTTACATAGTCATATGGGTCTGAACTCAGTTCAGCACCCATACATTTTGGTGTCTTTGGCTCTTTTACAATCATAGCCACCACTATCCTATTAGGCAGGATTGGTGTTAAACCATTAAGCATCACATGATCACATTTCCTATACTAGCACATTAATTGTTGATAAACAGAGCAAAACTCTCCATACAGTATTGCCACCTGTGCTAAACAGAGTAATCAATGGGTGCCAGAAGGCTTGTGCACAAAATCCCTATCTAATGCCTACTCATCCAATATCCCAAGACTAGTTTCTGGCTTTTGGCCTTCGTCAGTGAGGAGCTTTGGATCTGAGAGCACTGCATCTAGATCTTAAGATCTACTGCAACACTCTAGCAACCACCTTTTATCTCTACTTAACTACAAACCTATGAGAATGAAATTGAAAACACAAAAAATATTTTCAATCTAAGCTCAATATAGTCATATGGGTCTGAACTCAGTTCAGCACCCATACATTTTGGTGTCTTTGGCAATACTGTATGGAGAGTTTTGCTCTGTTTATCAACAATTAATGTGCTAGTATAGGAAATGTGATCATGTGATGCTTAATGGTTTAACACCAATCCTTCCTAATAGGATAGTGGTGGCTATGGTTGTAAAAGAGCCAAAGACACCAAAATGTATGGGTACTGAACTGAGTTCAGACCCATATGACTATATAAGCTATTGAGCTTAGATTGAAAATATTTTTTGTGTTTTCAATTCCATTCTCATAGTTTTGTAGTTAAGTAGAGATAAAAGGTGGTTGCTAGAGGGTTGCATTAGATCATAAGATCTAGATGCAGTGCTCTCAGATCCAAAGCTTTTCACTGACGAAGGCCACAATCCAGAAACTAGTCTGGGGATATTGGATGAGTAGGCATTAGATAGGGATTTTATGCACAAGCCTTCTGTTATCCATTGATTACTCTGTTTAGCAGAGGTGGCAATACTGTATGGAGAGTTTTGCTCTGTTTATCAACAATTAATGTGCTAGTATAGGAAATGTGATCATGTGATGCTTAATGGTTTAACACCAATCCTGCCTAATAGGATAGTGGTGGCTATGGTTGTAAAAGAGCCAAAGACACCAAAATGTATGGGTGCTGAACTGAGTTCAGACCCATATGACTATATTGAGCTTAGATTGAAAATATTTTTTTGTGTTTTCAATTTCATTCTCATAGTTTTGTAGTTAAGTAGAGATAGAAAGTGTTTGCTAGAAGGTTGCATTAGATCTTAAGATCTAAATGCAGTGCTCTCATATCCAAAGCTCCTCACTGACGAAGGCCACAAGCCAGAAACTAGTCTGGGGATATTGGATGAGTAGGAATTAGATAGGGATTTTATGCACAAGCCTTCTGGCATCCATTGATTACTCTGTTTAGCACAGGTGGCAATACTGTATGGAGAGTTTTGCTCTGTTTATCAACAACTAATGTGCTAGTATAGGAAATGTGATCATGTAATATATATATGTTAAAACGAAGATATATATACCCGCAAAATATGTATTTTATATATATATATGATTATATGAAGATATGCAAAGAAAGTGAAAGAGAAGAATAAGTGGATTATAAAATTAAATAATATGTATATTTAACTGTCTTGCTCTTGCAGGCAGTTGCCCGGGTTGCGGGTTCGCGTTCCGGACGATGTTATGACACTTAAAAAAAAAGTTACTTTCGAAAGAATTTTGTTGTTTAATCATTAATTGAAACTCAATAATTAGCAAACTAATTGATCTCTAATTTGTGTAAATTTATCTGATCAGAAAGAATTTGGTTTTATTAGAAATCTGTATTTTCAACTGAATAGATAATAAATTTGATCAAATTGTAACTAAAAATCTAGAAGAGAAGATTAACTAATTAAAAGAATTAGGAAAACTAATTAATAGGATACTTAGACAATGGATGAAAAAGGTATAAAAGCTACAAATGTCCTACTGTTTTATTTGTATTCTTCTGACAAGTTTTGCTGTGAGAAGTCTATAAAATTTGCTTGAGTTTTGCTGCAAATTTTCTTGAGTTTTATTACAGTTAAGTCAGTAATACACCATTAATCATTGATTCTACTGCTGGTTTGCTATACAAAATTTCCCAATCATTGATCAGTAATGTATAGCAATATTCAAGGACATCTAAACATTACCATGCATTGCTGAGCCACAGAGGAGTTTTCCCAGTTTCTTTGATATGTGATGCCTGATATATAGTAAAAACCTTTGTCTACCATTGCTGAGATCCATGCCTGTAAATGTAGATGTTATTGAAAACAAAAATAAGATATATGCCAACCTGGACTAGAGGAGTAAACAGCTGCCAAAAAGCTAGGAATATCATAAATGAACTTATTACCTTTGATGAGAAGAGGGATGAACACTCCAAAAATGAAGAAACAAAAAATTTAGGTAAATATAAAATACCAAATTCAATGTCTAGACAAACTGTTATTCTTTTGAAACTTTATAACTAAAAGCAATTGGATTGTTTAGCCTATTTTAGAAATGAACTAATCTTTAGCAAAGAAGCCGTAATTCATTTATTTCACTTTTGTTTGCTTATTAATTACTATGTAATAATATTAAGTAAATTTAAAGTTAATTATATATGTACATTATAAATATTACTTGTTATGATAGTCTGCTTTAAACCAGTTTCTTTCTCTTTGCACTTTCTGGGTAGAATCAAACCATGGAAACATTTAAAACTTTTTTTGAAGATATTCTAATCAGTCTTGACTAGAAAGCACCCAGGAATCATTCTAATACAAATAGAAATATCCATAGAAGTGAGGTTTGCTTTCTGCAGCTATGGAGGGGGGTGAGTTCAGTCTAGGAATGTGACTATTTTGTAAGTTTGTACCCTCTCAGTCTGACCATTGGTATGGATAGTAGGTAAAAATACTATCCATATTTAACTTCTCTGCTTGAAATAATGAAATCTAATAATAATTTGTAAATTCAATTTAATTCAAATGATATGATATTATTTTGTTATATATGTTCCATTTGTCTTTGTGATTTTTATCTTCTTGTTTTTATGTTTAAAATAGTAAAAATATTACAGGATATTAATACAATCTTTCTTTTATTTTAAAAATAAATAGATATATGAAAGCATTTAACTTTTAAGAAAAATAAATATTTAAAATATATTTCATTTTATTTGTTTATTTATTTGTAATATTTGCATTTCTGAAATTATTTTATGATTTTTTTGTTTTGTTTTCTGTTAAATATTCTGATAAAAATGTTTAAGTTATTTGTATGATTTCAACTGTTTAAATTCCTTTAATTTAATAACATTTTTTGCTTTATATATATAAAGATAATAAATAATGACAATAATTATTTAACAACAAATATTCCAATCCTTTATAATACAGTTTGTTTAATATTCTTTCTCAATTAGTTTTTTCAAATTTTGTACACATGCTTAACTATTTCATTATTATTGCTAGATGGCTCTGAATATCTAACAGATCTTATGGAATTGATTTCAGTCTAGCAACCAATAATTTATCATTTATAGATTATTAGTTTTAAAACTCACTTATTTTAATATCTAAACCAGCACTGCTTCTAATTTCACTACTGCTATATCCCAGAAGAAGAAAAGGGACTTATTTCATTATGTTTAATATTCTCTTCCTTGCAGATATATAGAAACATTGTATATAACAAAAAACAATAACAACAGTAAAGATTCAAATCTTGTTTTCTAAACAAAGTTACATAAATATTCTTTCATATAGTTATATATTTTAATAGTTTTAATAGGCCATTAAACAAATTATCACTAGTAAATATATATTGCTGAGAATATAAATCTATTCCTATAATAATTGTATGGACTCATTGTAATTATTAAAATTTCATCTGATTTCTTATTTCATATTATAAGTTTATTTGATTAATGTTATAAAAATCACTGCTAATTTCATTATTTTTGAGTGTCAGTGTTTGATTTATAAACACTGTAGATGCCAAACATAATTTGATATATTTATGGGGATAAATTGAAAATAATGTTATTTTTTATTATTAAAGAGGCACTGAATAATTAGAAAATTTGAGCCTTATATGAATATGGATTCAGGTACAAAAATATTAATGGTTTAATAATTTAAAGCATATTAATAGATATTAAATTATATTAATAATAAGACATTAAATAAAATGATAATAGTTAAAAAATAAAATACATGTATTTTTTATATTATATATAAAAAAGCAAGCAATGTGTGTTTATACAAGTAAATATAGAGGGAGTAATAAAACAAAATTGGAAATTTTTTTTCGTTAACAGTTTTTAAATATTAGAAGATCAATAAATTTTATTTATTCAATTATTTATTTATTATAGTATAGGCAAACAATTTATTATCTTTCAGTTAAAATAGAAAGATATGAAAATATTTAAAAGTAATATTTTAAAATAATAATAATGTTCAATATATTAATATATTTAAAAAATAGATTATAAGTTGATTACTTAAAATTAATTAGAAATAAATATTTAATCACAGTTAATTTAATATAAATATATAGAACTATCAGTTTAAATTAAACTAAAAAATTTGTGAGATTTTAATATGTATAAAATTATTGTTTGTATTATTTTATTTAGTATATATAATTTAATTGTCACAAAATATTTATATTGTAACCGGACCATCATACAACCCCTTTATTACCTCGGTTGTAACAATTTCCTGATGAGCATGTTGCAGGAAGGAACTATCAATTGGCATTCCCCAATGCAGATGTTATCCCACTCTACAACAACATTTCCTGCTCATCAGAGGATGTAGCACCGTAGAGACTGGAAGCATCTAGACATTTCTGTGTTTGGTTTTCCAAATGGCGCCACTAGAGTTCCAACTCACTACAACCTGACTCACCTAGGTCTAGTTATGCCAGACATAGCTCAGGAGGCATGAGATTCTCATGAACAAGTGCAATGAATGATAAGTGATGCAATAAAAAAATAGAATTGAACAACTGGATAACTGAAATTAATTTTAAGTAACAACAATTTTATTTAACAATAGGTTTAATTATATGTCCATCAAACAAAATATTTCATTGACAGTCCCTTGAATCTCTTTGGCCTACTTCCAATAACATTTTTATATGACTTAAAGAGTGTAATTTGTTGAGAGTATAATAAAGTCCTTCTTTCAATAGTTCTTTAACAATTTACATCTTTAATCATTTAGTTAATTCACAGAGAGGAGTGCGATATATGAAGACAACAGAGATAATAATGAAGACAACTGATAGCATTTAATTCAGAGTTCCACTTAATTCAAACAAATATTTCATTTATGGTCCATTGTGTTTCTTTGGTATACTTCCAATAATAGCACTTAAAGAATGTAATTTGTTGTATAATAAAGTTCTTCTTTCAATAGTTTTTTAATATCCATGTGATGACTCATTTTCAGTTCATTTATGAAAAGGTTAGAAGCAGTTTATAGATCAATAATTCATTTACAAGTCATTCTAATAAAGTTCATCCTTCATTTCAAATGAAGGCTCATTTTGATTTATCTTGGGTAAAGAATTCAAAGAGTAAATGTGCATTTATATGCATAAGTTTCATTATTTTCTTCACATAAAATCAATATGCAGGTAAGCATTTGTAATCCATATAGTATTTCATATTTTTTTTAATTTATCACATCAGGTAATGTAAACAATTCAGGGTTTGTGGACTATTCATAATCCAGTCAAGTATAATGTGCATTTATATGCATAAGTTTCATTATTTTATTTATATACCATTGAGATGCATGTAAGCATTTGTAATTTAGTTATTCTAATATATAGTATAAATATTGTTATTTGGTCTGCCACAGATGTATATTTCTATCTATAAATTGATCAGCAGTTGCATTTATTTATTAGTCAGTTAGAGTTATATGTAATAGCTCAGTATTTCTGACTCTTCTAGGTATGTTTATTTGTATATCAGTAATATAAATTGTTATAAGTATTTGTTTTTAGTTTTTTTTTTAAATCTAGATGCTTCTGCATATAAGAAGTTAATCATTTATGATTTGCCTCATTAAAAATGCCTTTTGATTATAGATATTTTTAATATTTATAATTTATCATTAATAAAATGTATTTTCACATAATTTATTTTAAGAAAGTTGTTTGTTTTGTTTTTTAATTCTTATAAACACATATAAATATTGAATAAAATACCTTTTGATTATTGACATTTAAGACATCTAGCATTTACAATTTATTATTAATAAACCTATTTTTACATAGCTATTTTTATTCATAATTTTTTTTCTTTTCTAAAAAAGCCGTTTCGTTTGTCTTTTATAAACACATACAAATATTACATATTTTATAAAATTGTTACCTTTTTTTATATCCAGTCTGTTCCATCAAAAAGGGGTCATTTTATTTAAGCTGAATGGCACTATTCCCTTTCATGATGATCACCCAGGAAAATCTTGGAGAACCATGGCTCTGGATGAAGAGAAGAAGCTGTCACCTATTAGCCTTCCATCATTATGACTTCTTTATTAAGATTTTTTTTTTCATCATCAACAATGGTTCTTTAACTGCTCTTAAAATCTTTTTAAAAAAGATCTCTTTAAAATCTTTTTAAAATCTCTTAAAATCTTTTTGAAATCTCTTTGAAATCTTTTTAAAAATCCTCTTTAAAAATCTTCTTTAAAATCTACTTTAAAAATCTGGCCTGAACTTCCAACTCATCTATTTATATTCTGATCCCTGGATTGATTAAGCAGCATTGCCCACTGTATCTTATTTGTTCCACAGCTTTTATTTAAGCCCGAGTGCTTTTTTCTTTTTAAGGATTGGACAATACTTTTCACAGGGTAGATAATGAATCACAAGGATTAAGCCATGTTTTCCAATTTAATAAGACTGCCTCAAGTGATTATCACACTTTATATGACAATATCGTCCCAAAAATTTAATATTTTAATAAATGCCAGCTTTTATTTATATTGTGATTTAAAATTACAATAATGATTTTCTTTCTTAGATTGACGAATCTTAATAAAGGAAGATTTGTACTTTTTTTTAATTGCAGATTTAAACGTATTTGTTGTCTTTTTTTTTTTGTTTAATTTGACCAAATTATCTTTCTTTTTTTTCATTGCTGTCAATTTTCATGATTCCTTTGTTTCTTTAAATTTTTAGTTTTCCTTAACCATTTTTATCTTTTTTTAATGACAAATCATGCTAGTTTTTTTAAATGGGGGGGATCTTTTGAATACATACATGGAACAGTATATCCGTTTCAATATTTATGAATATATTGTATATAGTATGGCTCTGATGAAGATTACCAAACAGTAGGTGAAAGTGTGAGCTCTTTGCAAATATAAAAAATAAATTGTTGCATTATATAAAATGCATAAGAGAAATAATTTCATTATTCATATTGGTAACATTTATATGTGTTTATTACTATACATAGAATTAAGGTTGCATATCAAAAGTATAGACATAACTGCACATTCTTCTGTATATACTTGTATAATATACATTCTTGTGTGTAGAATGAATTATTTGTCTTTATATATTGGACTATTTCCATTATCTAATATTGAGGAGTGAATGTCTTTAGAAAAATTTTATTTTATTTAAATTTTCAAAGTATATTCAACTGTTAATAATAGCATAAAGGTTAATATATGTACAATGTTTCAAGAGGTATCATTCTATCTTTTTCAGGTGTTGCTGGCCTGACCAGTAACAGTATTAGCATGGGAATCGAACTTGCACCCTTAAGTTCTTGAATATTGACTTTTAAGGTAAAGCTCTAACCAACTGAGCCATTCTGCCAAAAGCAATAGTCTGTAGAAATTTCATATACTTATCTCTGAGATTCCTCCTGATTTCTCCACTTTTTCCTAAGAGCAAAGTTGATTATGTATAATCGCACTAGGTTGATTTATGGAGTTATTGACCATTGTCATGTGAACAGCTTCTTTGAATTTTTTTTTGTACCTTTTCCCCTCTAACCAATATTTATGTATTTCCCAATTGAACATATATTGATTATTATATACATCATCTGCTATCTAAGACAGATCTGTTTTTTCTATTCTAATCAACAGTTTGTGCTCTTGCAATCACTTTTCAATGGGGTTGACTTTGCCCTTAGGAAAAAGTGGAGAAATCAGGAGAAACACCATAGATAAGTATATGAAATTTCTACTGACTGTTGCCTTTGGCAGAATGGATCATTTAGTTAGAGCATTACCTTAAAAACAATTCAGTATACAAAAATCTAAGAGTCCAGGTTTAATTCTCATGCTACTACTGTCACTGGTTAGTCCAGAAACACCCTGAAGAAGAGAGGAGAATAATAGCTCTCGAAATATTGTACATATACTTACCTATATGCTATTACTAACAGATGAATGTATTTTGAAAATTTAAATAAAGTTAACATTTTCTATAGAAATTCAATACTCAATACTAGATGATGGACATAGTTGAATATATAAATACAACTAAAATACTATTACCACAAACCTGCAGCAGAACAAATTATGTTTGATTCATTGAAAAATTAACTGACTTGTTCATTATTTAAGAGATGCAATTCCAGGGACCTTTACGTCTTGGGTTTTTTTACTCTTTCTCTGAACTAAATGGCAAAATGTCTAAAATAACCAAATAATTTGTTGCTCAGGAGGTAATGTGGTATCCAAACACAGGAAGTGGAATTTGATCCAAATATGTCTAGCTTTTGGGTCTACTTAATATGCTAAACTGCTCAGGGCATTTGAATAGAGCTATGTGTCTTGAAAATCATATGATCACTCAAGCAACTTGCTCATAAAAATATTTTCATGTTTTATATTTTTTATTTGTGCTTATATATATCTCTCTAATACATACATATATATATATAGTATGTATATGACTCATTTCAAACACAGATATATTATTTAATTAAGAAAAAAAAATTCTTTTATATATATAGATTTATGTGTGTATATATTATTATATAGTCTATATAAATAGTTAATGAATAAGCAGTTGTAAAGAGAGATGGTAATAATATTTAATATTGATTTATTATATTTTCTTATTAAATAATGTGTTAACTTATTTAACATTAATTTTTTTATTAAAATAAAGTAGATCAGAAAGAAAGTGTAAAATAAGGTGATCAGATTAGTAGATTAGGAGATAAAAAGAAATGTGCATGTGCAAAAAAGTGTGGAAGAATCAAAACGTCTGTATAAACACCAAAACACTTTTACACCTATTTCTAATGACTATAGACCAGTGGTCTTCAACCTTTTCACACCTGCAGATCAGTAAAAATAAGGATAAATTTCGCAGACCGGAAAAAATAAGGATAAGGTTTCATGGACCAGCAGAAGTCTATAGATAAATTTTCTTAAAGATGTAAACAGCTTAGCCTTAGATTAAGTTATATATATATGGAGTTTGTATAATAAAAAACTTTTTTTTTTTAATTTTGAATTTTTTTAGAAAAGTAATAAAAAATTTAATTCTATCTCCCCCCCCCCCCTCATAAACATCTGTGATAACTAGAAAAACAAATTAATTTATGTATGACTGATTAGATTTTGTTCTGTTTCTTTTTTTTTAATCAGGTAAAAGTGCGAAGAAAAAAATAAATAAAAATTGTTTATATTAATTAAAAGTTTAAAGTCTTATTATTTTGTTATTAAAACTTTCTTGCCAGTATCGTGGACCAGCAAAAAACTTCTACGGCCCGGTACCGGGCTGCGGATCAGTGGTTGAAAGACCACTGCTATAGATTGTCAGCTTTATTGTTTGGGTTATCTCTGTCTAAGATTATTTTTATAAAAGGGGTGCTTTGATGTAATAAAAGGTGATTAATAATTTTCTTGTAAAATCGTGATAGAACAGCTTGTCAAACTCTGATTTTTTTATCTTGATTTCAAGATAAGGTTTCAGGTGGTTCTTTTCTTTGATTAAAATTCGCAATATAAACAAAGGAAACAATATTTAGTGATCAGTCAGTTTTTTTTTTTAATTTTGGGAAAAGAGAGTGAGCAATCTGATTTTTTTTTCACTCTTTAAAAAAAAAAATTGAGGAAGAAAAAAATGACTCACATTTTAAGGTCAGTATAGACAAAGATGTGTGTATATGTAAGCAATTCCCAGCAAGATTAAGATAAAGAAGGAAAAAATGGAACAAAATTGAATTTCTTGGAAGAAGTTATTAACAATTCTATGAAATGATATTAATATATTTTGCTGTGTATAATACAATGAATTTGCATTGCTAAAACCATTGTTTCTGCTTCCTGAAATCCCCATCATGGGTTAGCTCACTGATCTGTCTATGGATTCATATACCAATCAAATAATAACCAACAAAATGATAGAGTTTGAAGCCAACCACACAAGCTATATGAAATGCTTCTTTTCAGGCTCCTGGCCTATTTTAGGCTCATTACCTTTGGATGGATGGAGAAGGGGAAGGAAGAGGAAAAGAAAATGTATAAAAGCCATATATAGCCAAGTTTGAAGAAGCTATGAATCGAATTTTTGTTAGAATTTTCCTCATAGTCATCTAAAGTGTCTAAAATGATTTTTTTTTGAAATGGTAGAGACAAGCAAATCCACCAGTTCATACTTATCTAAAAGTATTTGAAATAACTCTTTTTGAAATGGTAGAAGCAGGCCAGTCAATGAATTCAGCGTTATCAAAAGTATCAATAATAAATAATTTTAAAATTGAAGAAATAAGCAGGTCAATTAATTCATGTTTATCTTAAAAGTATCTGCAAGAACTTTCTTTTTTGTAAATGGAGCAAAGACAAGCAGTCTGAAAATTCAAACTCGGGACATTTATAAGAAGTGAAAGTAATCGGGTAACTATGAACTTTCGTTAACAGATTTTTTTTATTCTTACTTATTAAAAGTAAACCTTAATTTATTGTTCAAAGCATTTTCTTTTCTTTGATACAGAAACACTAAAGGCTTGTTTATCGATAGTTATTCTCAATATCACATAACATAACACAAACACAGTTTAAATCTTTAAACTTAAATTTTCATTATTTTTTTTTATTATATTATATATTGTAATATTGAAATGTTTTTTTTTTTTTATTCTTCATTTGTTATGATAATGAGCAACCTATAAATATATGCATTTATAATGTTTGTTTTTTTATCTTGTTGCATATTAAAATTGATATAATGTATTTTATTTTCTTTTGCTGAAGGTTGCAAAAATATTTTTTATATATGTGATTTATGTATTAATCTCTAATATAAAGGAACACATTTTAGAAATATATGTTGACGTATCACAGGGTGTGTGCATGTGTAACTGCTTATACAAATATGTCAAAAGAATAGGTTATACATAATTAGTTGAAATATGGTAAATTATAAAGCAAGGCTTACATATGAATGGAAGTGAAATAAAACACGGGTTACATATGAAATTTATTTTTATGATATAATAAGTTAGGAAAGTCTTAAGTAAGTATTCCATGAAATATATTTTTTTTTTAATGTCATTTTAAGCCAGCTTATTTTAAAATATCTAAAATGACAAACTTGTATATTAAATTTATTTGGTTGTGCTTATATAAATTTTTGTATTAGTTTTGTATTGAATTAATGTAATAATAAGCCATTCATCTAATTAGTAAATTTGATTTTAAAGAAAGAAAGAGTAATAGTATTAATAAAAATATAATTATATATCTTAATTAGTTTCGAGTTGTTATTAAAAATATTGTTGTGTTTTTCTTGTCTTAATTCTATCATTTTAATTCATCATCATCGCTCACAGATATTAAGAATCATCATTCGTAAGTATTGAGCAATCACTTGCAAATATTAAGCACTCGCAAAATGTTAAGTAAACTAGAATGTTGATTTACCTTTAAGTATTTAGGGATTAAGCTTGATAATAACCAAATTTTAATAATGATAGTTCAACAATAGAAATCTAAAATTATGTTGTGTCCATGAGTTTTGATCATCCTCATCAAAGATGGATATATTATTGATTAAAATACTGTTTCAAATAATACTATACATGAGTTATGATCGCCATCATCATTAATAAATTATAATCATTAAATCTAATGTTTAACATAATTAATATATTTAGTAAATAAGGATATGTAGAAAGTTGAATATCATGCATAGAGATTCGTGATGATCAGTAATCATCACTAGTATTATTAAATCCTAGTTTTAACTATAAAAGTATGTTAGTAAATAACTATAAACTTATATAAATGCTAGTGAATGTAATAGTTAAATCCCATTGTGACAAAGGATGATTTTAAAAAGTGCTTATGAGTTTATAAAGATAAATTTATTGTTGTAAATTTATTAATAAGCTATGGCTGGTATCATCATCACTATTATTATCATTATTATTATGATATCATCATCATCATTATTATTATCATCATCATTATTACCTTTATATTGTGATAAATAATCTAGTTAAATGGCCATCAATATCAATAATGGTCTTCAAGATGGTTGTTTAGAATCCATTAATAGGATTATAGTTGTCTGTTCATCAATATACATAAAATGAGCTAGCAATGTCTATAAGAGTCTTGATCTATATAAATTTTTGGTGATATGGGGATCTTATGATTTTATTGACATGAGTAAAATATAAGAGTGTCATTTTTTTTCATTAGTCATCCAAGTCATGTGTGATAAAAATGTACCAAATGAGTTTGAACTCAGTACACTCTAAACAGATATCTAGATTTAAAACAATCTAGTGGCGCTCGTGGAAAAACACATGTATTAGCTAAACTGAATAAAGAGTGATTTAATCCATTTCCAACTTCATCATATTAACTTTATATGATTTTTTTTTATAAGTTGTCATGAATAGCACCAGTGTGTGTGCATATGACCATGAATGGTCTTATATAGTTGGAAAGAAGAATAGGAAGGATTCTTTGTTAAAAGAACCTAGTATGGGGGATAAGCATAATGTACTCCAGGAATCTCACCGTGGGTAATTTTACAGCTGCTATATTTAATATTATTTTATTTGATGACAATGGCCAGTGTGTTTTATTGTTCAAATGACTCCCCAATATCTAAATATCATTAAATCTTTAATGATGATAGTTTTAATTTTCATTGTTGTTATTTTAATTATTGAGAAATGAGATAATTTATTTTTCATTATTAGCGTGACAGAATTAATGTTTGAGATAGTTGCAATCGCGCTATAATGTTATATTTAATTAATTAGAAATAGACACCCAGATAAAGCATGATATGCATATATTCTTATTTATATGTTAGCATCATCCTTACTTAATTATAAATTGTATTTTAGCTAACACAGTGAATTCATTTCTCATCTAATTTACTCGGTTACAAATGATGAACCGCTGGAGCATATCATTATCCTGTTTAGTGTTTAGTTATTAATTGTAGCAACTATCATTTTATCACTCATCTATATATTAAACGGTTACAAAACAAGAGCTTTTTTCATCATTACATTATTTTGTATACTGTGACAAAATTTTTTTTACTGTTACAAATGGCACAGATTATATAAGCATATGTTAATAATGGATCATTTTCTATCAATATATTTTTATTTCTGTTACAAATGTCGCACCAACTAGGGCTCGAAATAAGCCAAATAGAGCTTGAAATAGACCCCATACCTGCGAGATGTGTAGTATATAATGATGACTGATGTATAGTTTAAAATAATAGAAAAAAAAAAATTTTTTTTGTGTAATTTTTTTTGTTATTATATACAAATATTTTGGCCTTATGATGATGATTACTGTTATTGCATTTTTGATGATGATAAATGAATACAGCCATTAAACAGCTTAGTTTCAATTTTTAAATATAAAGATATCACAACTTATAATAAGAGTAAAAGTTAATAGCACTGTTTTTTAAATATTTTGATTGTCAGTGAAATATAGTATTGCTGCTAGATAAGCATAGAAATATTAATAGCCTTGAATTGTAGAATAATAGTTTTGTTCATATTTGAAAGGTTTGTGTTATAGAAAATCTATGATTTTGGAGGTTGGATTGGATATTTGATTGTTGGTGTTTGGTTGGTTGTGTTACAATTTTGGTGATGGATGAAGAATATTTGTCATTGCCTTGAGGATGTGATGTATTCATGCCACTGGTGATTGATTTATCTCATTCACTGCTCCAACCCAGATTATAATATCAGTTATTATTTATCATGAAGCAGTTGACAGAAGACCTGCCATGATTTCGCCTCTAAGACTCCAGAGAGAGCAAGGCATAGTTTTTCTGATACATAATATTTCGCCTCTAAGACTCCAGAGAGAGCAAGGCATTATTTTCTTTACTGATATATAATACTTGCCTCTAAGACTTTAAAGATAAGCAAGGCAGTATTTTATGAAAAAAGCCCATAAGACTTGGAAGTAAGCAGGGCAATGCAACAGTGTTTGCATTAACTAGTGTGGGTTGTAGTAGCTTAGAGTGATTGAATTGGGGTGATCATCTGAGTGTTCATGGAGTATTGTGTGTTGTAAGTGCAGTGATTGAATTATTTTGTCTATCTCATGATTGTGAATTGCTAATCATTCTTTTGGCTGTCAGTATCTGTCAGATCTCTGGAAGGGTAGATGAGTATATATATAACTTGAGGTATTAACTCTATTATAAATATAGGCACATGTTATATAAATAAGTAATTTTTTTTGCTTAGTGTATTAAAATAGGGCATAGAGAGAGTTAAGTTTTAGGAAAGCATGAAAAAAAACTAGATAAATGATGGCATAAAAAAGGACACACTTATGCAGAGATAGCTTATTCTTAAATAAATGTTTTAAATAGAACTATGACCTCATATTTTGTTAATCATATATAAGTAAAAATGAGTGATGGTGGAAGTTAATTAAAGGCACTTAGGATATAGATGGATGGGGAGAATTATGGCTGAGAAAGAGTGGTTGGAAACTTTAAGGTATATGGGTGGATAAATAAAGGTGTTTAACTCTGGATGCATAGGAAATCGGGGAGCAGAACAGAATAAATCAGAACAAAATAAAGCAGAACAGAATCAGTAATATAAATATTTTGTAAGTTTACAAATAAGTATAAAAAAGAGTAATTTGGAACAAGACAAAGAAGTAGTCATGGAAGGAATGAAGGAAGGCTACCCAGAGTGGTTTCCCATGGTAATGGCATGTTTAGATAGGCAATCACAAGCGATAGATCAGTACTTCCAAACAATTCTTAAGACTTTTACTGTACAGTCTAAGAGACTTGATAATAAGATGGATCAGCGATCACAAGAAATGAATAATCAAGTAACTGATTTAAGTAAAGAGACAGATAACAGAATGACCATTCCACAACAAGAAACAGTGCCAGAGAGTTATGTGACTGTAATCAAGCCATATAAAAATGATGAGATAGCTGCTGTTCAAGAACAGAGTAATCCCAAAGAGTTTATATACAGTGAGATCCATAACCTAGAAATAAAGGTAGCCACTGTACAGGAACAAATTGATCTCGGGAAAGATGTAGTCAGTAAAGCTAATTTCTTGGAATTAAAGATAGCTTCTGATGTATATGCCCCAGTAAATGTAGCAGACATGTTTGAGACAAAGGGAGATACCAAAAGGATAGCTAAAAGTTATCATAGAAAGGAGGAGAGCTATGGCTATAAAGTCTCCAATATGAGAGGTGGAAGAAACCAGTTAGGCTGACAATTTCCCACAAAACCCGGCAAACCAACCATAGGAATGCCTGGGAATATATATATGATAGAGGATGATGTGTACTTTCCATTGAGAGTGGCAGACATGTTAGATGCCTTAGGAGCCACAGAAAGTATGGCCGAAGATTATCCTAGGAGGAAGGAGAACTATAATTATAAAGTATCCAGTATGAGAGTTGGAAGCAACCAGTTAGGCTGACACTATCCTACACAACCTGGTAAACCAAATATAAGTTGGCCTGGGAATAAATCCAATGATCTAAGTGAAAATTATAGACCCATGATCAATGAAAATAAAAATCCAATAGTTGTTCTGAATCAGTAAGTAATGATACACGAAGAACACTTGTTTAATAGTTCATGAGGATAGTCATCAATAATAGACTATAGTCAAATTTGTATTAATAAGAAAAACAAATGTATATATTAAGTAGTTGGTTAGTAGTTTGAGGAAGATAGTGTCATGAGAGACTATCAAAAAAAAATTTTATTTGGGAGTGAGGCAAATGTATGTATATGACTCATTTCAAACACACAGATATATTATTTAATTAAGAAAAAAAATTTCTTTTATATATATAGATTTATGTGTGTATATATTATTATATAGTCTATATAAATAGTTAATGAATAAGCAGTTGTAAAGAGAGAAGGTAATAATATTTAATATTGATTTATTATATTTTCTTATTAAATAATGTGTTAACTTATTTAACATTAATTTTTTGTTAAAATAAAGCAGATCAGAAAGAAAGTGTAAAATAAGGTGATCAGATTAGTAGATTAGGAGATAAAAAGAAATGTGCATGTACAAAAGAGTGTGAGAATAAGAACATCTGTATAAACACCAAAACACTTTTACACCTATTTCTAATGACTATAGATTGCCAGCTTTATTGTTTGTGTTATCTGTGTCTAAGATTATTTTTTAGAAGGGATGCTTTGATGGAATAAAATGTGATTATTAATTTTCTTGTAAAATCGCGATAGAACAGCTTGTCAAACTCTGATTTTTTTATCTTGATTTCAAGATAAGGTTTCAGGTGGTTCTTTTCTTTGATTAAAATTCGCAATATAAACAAAGGAAACAATATTTAGTGATCAGTCAGTTTTTTTTTAATGTTGGGAAAAGAGAGTGAGCAATCTGATTTTTTTTTTCACTCTTTAAAAAAAAATTGAGGAAGAAGAAAATGATTCTCATTTTAAGGTCAGTATAGACGAAGATGTGCATATATATATAAGTAATTCCCAGCAAGATTAAGATAAAGAAGGAAAAAATGGAATAAAATTGAATTTCTTGGAAGAAGTTATTAACAATTCTACGAAATGATATTAATATAATTTGCTGTGTATAATACAATGAATTTGCATTGCTAAAACCATTGTTTCTGCTTCCTGAAATCCCCATCATGGGTTAGCTCACTGATCTGTCTATGGACTCATATATCAATCAAATAACCAACAAAATGATAGAGTTTGAAGCCAACCACACAAGTTATATGAAATGCTTCTTTTCGGGCTCCTGGCCTATTTTAGGCTCATTACCTTTGGATGCTTGGAGAAGGGGAAGGAAGAGGAAAAGAAAATGTATAAAAGCCATATATAGCCAAGTTTGAAGAAGCTATGAATCGAATTTTTGTTAGAATTTTCCTCATAGTCATCTAAAGTGTCTAAAATGATTTTTTTTTAAAAAATGGGAGAGACAAGCAAATCCACCAGTTCATACTTATCTAAAAGTATTTCAAATAACTCTTTTTGAAATGGTAGAAGCAGGCCAGTCAATGAATTCAGCATTATCAAAAGTATCAACAATAAATAATTTTAAAATTGAAGAAATAAGCAGGTCAATTAATTCATGTTTATCTTAAAAGTATCTGCAAGAACTTTCTTTTTTTTAAATGGAGCAAAGACAAGCAGTCTGAAAATTCAAACTCGGGACATTTATAAGAAGTGAAAGTAATCGGGTAACTATGAACTTTCCTTAACAGATTTTTTTATTCTTACTTATTAAAAGTAAACCTTAATTTATTGTTCAAAGCATTTTTTTTTTGATACAGAAACATTAAAGGCTTGTTTATCGATAGTTATTCTCAATATCACATAACATAACACAAACACAGTTTAAATCTTTAAACTTAAATTTTCATTATTTTTTTTTATTATATTATATATTGTAATATTGAAATGTTTTTTTTTTTATTGTTCTTCATTTGTTATGATAATGAGCAACCTATAAATATATGCATTTATAATGTTTTTTTTTTTATCTTGTTGCATATTAAAATTGATATAATGTATTTTATTTTCTTTTGCTAAAAGGTTGCAAGAATATTTTTTATATATGTAATTTATGTATTAATCTCTAATATAGAGGTATACATTTTAGAAATATATGTTGATGTATCACAGGGTGTGTGCATGTGTAACTGCTTATACAAACACGTCAAAAGAATAGGTTATACATAATTAGTTGAAATATGGTAAATTATAAAGCAAGGCTTACATATGAATGGAAGTGAAATAAAACACGGGTTACATATGAAATTTATTTTTATGATATAATAAGTTAGGAAAGTCTTAAGTAAGCATTCCATGAAATATATTATTTTTTAATGTCATTTTAAGCCAGCTTATGTTAAAATATCCAAAATGACAAACTTGTATATTAAATTTATTTGGTTGTGCTTATATAAATTTTTGTATTAGTTTTGTATTGAATTAATGTAATAATAAGCCATTTATCTAATTAGTAAATTTGATTTTAAAGAAAGAAAGAGTAATAGTATTAATAAAAATATAATTATATATCTTAATTAGTTTCAAGTTGTTATTAAAAATATTGTTGTGTTTTTCTTGTCTTAATTCTATCATTTTAATTCATCATCATCGCTCGCAGATATTAAGAATCATCATTCGTAAATATTGAGCAATCACTTGCAAATATTAAGCGCTCGCAAAATGTTAAGTAAACTAGAATGTTGATTTACCTTTAAGTATTTAGGGATTAAGCTTGATAATAACCAAATTTTAATAATTATAGTTCAACAATAGAAATCTAAAATTATGTTGTGTCCATGAGTTTTGATCATCCTCATCAAAGATGGATATATTATTGATTAAAACACTGTTTCAAATAATACTATACATGAGTTATGATCGCCATCATCATTAATAAATTATAATCATTAAATCTAATGTTTAACATAATTAATATATTTAGTAAATAAGGATTTATAGAAAGTTGAATATCATGCATAGAGATTCGTGATGATCAGTCATCATCACTAGTATTATTAAATCCTAGTTTTAACTATAAAAGTATGTTAGTAAATAACTATAAACTTATATAAATGCTAGTGAATGTAATATTTAAATCCCCGTTGTGACAAAGGATGATTTTAAAAAGTGCTTATGAGTTTATAAAGATAAATTTATTGTTGTGAGTTTATTAATAAGCTATGGCTGGTATCATCATCACTATTATTATCATTATTATTATGATATCATCATCATCATCATTATTACCTTTATATTGTGATAAATAATCTAGTTAAATGGCCATCAATATCAATAATGGTCTTCAAGATGCTTGTTTAGAAGCCATTAATAGGATTATACTTGTCTGTTCATCAATATACATAAAATGAGCTAGCAATGTCTATAAGAGTCTTGATCTATATAAATTTTTGGTGATATGGGGATCTTATGATTTTATTGACATGAGTAAAATATAAGAATGTCATTTTTTTTCATTAGTCATCCAAGTCATGTGTGATAAAAATGTACCGAATGAGTTTGAACTCAGTACACTCTAAACAGGTATCTAGATTTAAAACAATCTAGTGGCGCTCATGGAAAAACACATGTATTAGCTAAACTGAATAAAGAGTGATTTAATCCATTTCCAACTTCATCATATTAACTTTATATGATTTTTTTATAAGTTGTCATGAATAGCACCAGTGTGTGTGCATATGACCATGAATGGTCTTATATAGTTGGAAAGAAGAATAGGAAGGATTCTTTGTTAAAAGAACCTAGTATGGGAGATGGGCATAATGCACTCCAGGAATCTCACCGTGGGTAATTTTATTCAGCTGCTATATTTAATATTATTTTATTTGATGACAATGGCCAGTGTGTTTTATTGTTCAAATGACTCCCCAATATCTAAATATCATTAAATCTTTAATGATGATAGTTTTAATTTTCATTGTTGTTATTTTAAGTATTGAGAAATGAGATAATTTATTTATTTCATTATTAGCGTGACAGAATTAATGTTTGAGATAGTTGCAATCGGGCTATAATGTTATATTTAATTAATTAGAAATAGACACCCAGATAAAGCATGATATGCATATATTCTTATTTATATGTTAGCATCATCCTTATTTAATTATAAATTGTATTTTAGCTAACACAGTGAATTCATTTCTCATCTAATTTACTCGGTTACAAATGATGAACCGCTGGAGCATATCATTATCCTGTTTAGTGTTTAGTTATTAATTGTAGCAACTATCATTTTATCACTCATCTATATATTAAACGGTTACAAAACAAGAGCCTTTTTCATCATTACATTATTTTGTATACTGTGACAAAATTTTTCTTACTGTTACAAATGGCACAGATTATATAAGCATATGTTAATAATGGATCATTTTCTATCAATATATTTTTATTTCTGTTACAATATATATATATATATAGACACACATCTGCATGCAGTCATTGGTTTAAACATTTCTAAGGATATTTGAAACTATGGAAAATAAAAAAATTAAGTGTGATATATGCATTTAGCATATATACACACATCTACAATACTGTCAAATTTTTTAAAGGTATGTGTGGAGTTATCAACAAAAATAATTAATAAGGAAAATCAAATAATGCAGTTACTTAAGAGGCAGTATGGTAATATATGTAACAGAAAATACGAATAATCACATGACTGAATACATAAGACAAAGAAGTGGCTGTTTAGATGATGTTTTATGATGGCACTTATACAGATGGGCATATATATATAATTTAAAAATTCAAATTTACAAGAGTTTTAATCTTTTATAAATACTTTTTCAAATTTAGGGTTATTGAAACTATGACAGGTGAGTTTATGGATTTGAAAAACTGCCGTATTTTATAACATATATAAAATCATACTTTTAATAATTTTAACAAGCTTGTAAATAAATTATAGTTTATCAAATATGTAATACTAATAATATAAATCTTTTCATGGATAACAGAAAATATTACATGAAAATAACATTTACTTTCTTATACCATTGTTAATCTGTTCAATGACAATATATTCACCAATCAGATGCCTAATTTTGTTTGCTTCAAGAAAGTGGGCATTCTTTGAAAAATTTATATGATTCTGTTTAACTAATAGTAATGTTTTCAGTCTTAGTTGCTTCATGAATAGGATTATCAAATCATAATACACATCTGTGTAATCATACATGAATAAAATATTTCAGATGTTTTCATTATATAAATACATACTATAAAATTTTATTTATTCATTACATGACCCATCACTCACAAAGTCATGCTGACATTTATGCATTAAAGTGATAAGAGAAGCACAACATTTTTATGCAGTTGACTAATTTGAGTATTGTCTGCATGGTTTGGTGTATTGACAGAGAGATGTACTCCGGAGTTCCAGGTATATGGATTGTAAGTTCACTTCTTTACTGCCATTGTGTAAATGTCTTACATTTAAGCAACAAATCATTCAATTATTTTGTTACATGGTTTGTTGTAATAATAGAGTGAAATTTGAGCTTAAGTCTCTGATTGTGCTCAGATTTGTTACTCCCAACACTTGAACTTCTTAGGAATTCCTGAATAATAAAGACATTTGATTATTTATTAATCATATGGATTTGGGCAGCTTAATTATTAACAAAATATAAAAAAGCTTGAGAAATTTCCACCAGAAGATAGATTTTCTAATGGCTTTATTAAATCCTTTAATTCTGCAATCTAACACTTATTAATGACATGGCTCATGGTTTGTATAAGTCCACATATATAAAAATCTGTGACTGATAAATTCCATCAGATAATCACAAAATCCATCAATTGCCCTGAATTTGTTGATGAGACTCTAGATGCATTTAAGATGATCAAATCCAGCTGAATGGATCTGGTAAAATAAATTTATTTGGAATCTCTTAAGAATTTCATTTTTATATTGTAATTTTTGCTTACATATTTGTGATTTTTGTTACTATTCTTAACTGCTCAGAGTAAAAAAATCAATAAAAAAATTAATGCAAAAAATATTAATTTTTCTTTGTCAATTTAAAGGAGTATGAGTTTGTTTGCTTTGAGTTTTAAAGGAATAAATGCTCTATTTAGTTTTAAATTAACTTTATTAGGTTTATTATATATCGTAACCAGTTAGATTACATGGCATACAACAACGTAGTTTTTTGTGTTCCCATATATATATATATAGTAAAGGAAAAGTAGAAATAAACGCAGACATAAATTTTTGTAGATATTTTTCTACCTTCCTAGAATAAAATAAAATCTTAGTAAAAGATGATTAAATAATTTTGAATTTAAATATAATTTTATTATAAATTAAACATTTAAAAAGGTCTAACAAATATTAAGATTGTATTCTGATTTTGAAATTTAAAAACAAGCATGGTTTATTTTTGAAATCTTTTAATTAATGCTTGTATACCTTTCTATTATCTATTTTTAAAAATCTTTGATAAAATTTCCAAATATAGCTTTTAATTAAAAATGCTTTTGAATAAATTAAAATTGTTTTTAATCAAAATAAAAAGATTTAGTGTTTTTGTCACATTAGATGATCATATAAAAAGAGTTGATAAAAAGATTAGTTTTTAGTTTTTTTGGCTAATAATATTTTGAGGAGCAGTTGGCAGCAGATAGCTGGTCAGAATAGCTAGCAGTAAGTTGGATAACATATCAGGACATAAACCTACCATGAATACATAAAACTACAAGAAGGTCATGTTAAAAAGCTGCTCTATAGTTCATGATGGTAGAGTTTGAATTTAGATGGAGAAAAGAGTCAACTTCAAGTGTTTGATAGCTACAAATGTGGACAAGACAGCTTCTTGCCTGGAACAATCCTAGACAGAAGGGAGATCATTGCAGACCAATTTTTCTAGACTATATCTCAATGAGAACTATAAACCAGCTGGCTTACCAAGAGAAATCTTTCAGCTTACTAAAGGATTTGTTTATATGCAGAGAAACACAAATTATACAGATGATGGTAAATAGTGTTATATATAATAATAATGAAATTTTAAATAATTTCTTTGGTAAAAATGACATTTTTTAAGTCTATATTTTTAATTTTAAAATTATTATGATTAAGAGCAACTTGTGAAAGTGATATCTATTTATAGAGAGAAGAATATCATTTTTAAATTTATTGAAAAAAAGACATTGTAAAAGAGTAACACAGGTAATTTTGCTTGAATTAAAATAAAATTGCAAGAATATAATTTTTTAAAAAACATTTACTTAATTAATCTGGAGGATGACCTGATAAGAAAGGAACTTTCATAAACTGTCAAAAAATGACTTTATTTCTTTTTAAAAAAGAAGAAAAAGAAACTAATCATTAAAGATAGAATTTGATAACTAATTTATATCATCTATATTTTATTGATATACACATGAATAAGTGAATTTTATATACCCTTAATGTATTTTAACCAAGGAATTAATTATGGAAGGTATATTTTGAATAACTTTTATTATTTTGTCAAATCAAAAATATCATATGATGTAAAGAGCAGTGTGTGCATAAATGGTTAAATGCACACACGTATATGTAAAATTTTAATCAAATTGTTGTTTTATATGATGATTGAAATATATCCATCAAATGTACTGCATATTTGTGTGCGTAGATATAACAAGTGTCATATAGACACATATAGGTAAATTTTAATCATTTATAGTATTTTTATACAATTAAAAATTTTAATCATATATTTTATTATTTTATAACTATTTAAATATGTCTAGAAATTATAATGCCATGTTTCTATGTGCATATATCAATGCTGTTAGATAGACATGTATAGGTAAATCTTAATCATTTATAGTATTTTTATGTAACTTAAATTTTTTATAACTATGTTATGACTATTCAAATTGGTCCAGAAATTATGTAGCATGCCTGGGTGTGGATATATATAGGTGTTTTATATAAACATATTGTAAATCAATATAATAACTTGAATTTTGTATATCACAAATATGATAGTTTTATTTATGTATATTAATCAAAATCAGAAAGTTTGTATGTGTATAGCTTCATTTTAGAGATCTTAATATCATTTTTTATTGTTATTAATAAACTTCTATTTCATTATTAAAATTATTCCATGAACTTACTTGTAAAGTTATAGAACATTATAGGTTGCATCATCTCTTGGTCACAATACAGTAATAGAGCTTATGTTCTCTGAGCTAGATTCATGCATAATGATCTGATATATGGAAGGGTATGTATATTTTAGTGCAGAGGCATTCCAGTATGACAATGTCCTAATTTGGCACAAAGAGAATACTTTTTAAAACCCATGCAATACATTTTTAGTCCTGTCAGAGTATAAGTTTATAGTTGGTCAGTACATTAGTGATACTAAATGGCCAGAGCATTGATGATGATCAGCATGTTTTAGTATCCCAGCATTATTATCTTGATGATTTTGTATTCTAATGTCTGAGCACTTAAGTTGATGCATCCAAATTGTTTAAAAAATTGCCCCAAGCTAGCAAAGGCTAAATAATTATCCTGGTCTACAATAGACCCATTTCAAATCCAGTCACAAAATTGACTGTTGATTTATTTTGATAATGATATTCATATCAATGATAATGATGGATGGTTATTTCTTTTGAGTATTACTTATACTTACTTTTACTTATTGATAATGCTGGTGCATTTATAGTTAATTATAGTTACTCTAAGGAGTTAACTGGGCTGATCTCACAGAGGGAGCTCATTATATATGATTTCTCACAGAGATCTCATAATCTCTCATGCTCTTATAATATATAAAATTTCTTATATATTTTGTGATGTTAAACATTACTTTAATATTTTATTTTAATATATTCTTCTTAAATATTGCTAATGTATTTTAATATTTTATCTCATTATTTAAATTAATTTTAATTGAAATATTGTTGACTGGGGTTGTTGATGATTTCATCACCCCAGGATCACCAGATGTCCATTTGATTCCCATCCTATTATAATACATTGGAGATGCAAGTCTTATTGATACAAAAGAGATTTCAAATAGAAAAGCAATATGATAGATGTTCATATAATTGAGCAATAATTAATATATATTTAATGTATATTAATTAGGATATTCAATATCCAAGTCACTGGGTAGTTGCTAATCAGATCAGAATATCAGCTGGTGCATGGGTTTGTTATTTAATTTTTTTAGAAAGAGTGATTTAGTATAGTGAGATGTTGGATTAAGGCTTAGATGGCATCTTACAAACCAGAACATGAAAAGAATGAATGTAGTAAATCTTATATTGGGAAAAGGACTAATTTGTATATTTTTTATGAGGTTGTTGATTGTCAGTGAGTTTAACTGACTCATGTTAGTGATAAGAGTACGACAAGGAAAAAGTGAGGAACAATTCATAAGAAAGTATTCTAATGTTTCTTCAATTCTATGACAGAAGGCATATAATGGATCTGTATTTATGAAATGTTGCTTATAGAAGAGAAAATAGTTAGTACTATTTAGTAATCAGGCTAATAATACGTGCATAAAGTTTACTGTATTGTTGGAGATATCAGTTTTATTGACATTATTAAACCTTAGTAATGTGGTATATTTAAATTTTGTTGGAATAAAAAGATCAATTTGTGTTATTTTTTTACTAGATTATTGTTATACTGCAATGTTATATTACATGCATTAAATCATATTAATATTGTCAGTTTTATAAATAACTAATGTGAATAAACTAGAATGCTTCTTTTATGCATTTCTACAATGCAATATTTTATTATATCATAATTTCAAAATGACTGATTGTTTTAATTGGCCAACATTTTTGCTCAAAGCTGTAATACACACATTTTATATATATAATGTGAATAATTTGATTTTTGTTAATATTTAAATATATTTTTTATTTCATTATTTTGTACCTTCTTTTTTTCTTTCTATCTTTCAGGGCACTATAATGAATACTTTCAGTATTGGTAAGAACTTGTTTTTATTATTTATAATTTTTAAATATTTTTTTTTAATCTAGAATATAACATTTTACATTGACTTATTAAACATTTGTAAACTTACACTCATATAAAAAGACTTTTGTTGGGTAGTTAATGTATCAATTTGTCTTGGCCAGAATCAGAGATTCAATTTTGGATAAAATTTTAAATATTTAATCACATTTGTATACAAATTTAGGTGTTTTTTTTTTCAAATATCCAGGTGACCCATATAGGCATCCAATTATTGGTTAAAGAATAAATTATGGGGAGGGGCATGAAGATTTTAAAATATTGTGTTTTCAATTTTATTCTCATAATATTGTAGTTAAGTAAAGATAAAAGATGGCTGCTGTAGGGTTGCATTAGATCCTAGGTCTAAGTGCAGTGCTCTCAGATCCAAGGCTCCTCACTGACAAAAGCCACAAGTTAGAAACTGGTCTGGGGATATTGGATGAGTAGGCACTCGATAGGAATTTTATTCACAAACCTTCTGGCATCCACTGATTACTCTGACTTGCACTGAGTGGCACTACTGTACAGAGAGTTTTGCCTGTTTTAATAAGGTTGAGCAAGCATAAGCAATGGTGATCATGTGATGTTTAGTGGTTTAGTATCTGAAAGTTTACTGGATTTGCAAATATTGCACTATTCTTCCATGTATGTATCTGGTTTTGACATGCAATGGATACATTAAAGCTTTATAGCATTACATCTATATTAAAATATAATCTCCAATTATATATTCTTCAGCAAATGTTTTTTTTGAGCAATCATTTTTCAATAAATATTTAAATAATTATCAATATTTTCTTATTAAGTTAGAAACTATAATGTCATTTATATTTAGATATAGGTTTTAAGTGTAATAAAATTTTAATTTATTTATAATGTTATTTATAAAAGGTACATGAATTATCATTTTTGTATATTCATCTCTTTCTACTCATGAACTATACTTTTATACTTTCTAGAAATTATTATCTTATATATCAAACTCACAGTGATAGAGATGGATTTTTCTCTAATGCTTTCAACCATATGTTTTAGATTTAAGATTTAGATTTATCATAGTTTTTACAAATATATATAGAGAGTGAGCAGAGAATAGCCAGTAAAGTTTTTGATTCAATTTATATATCATTGTACTTGTTGGGATAAGAAAATAATATTAATTACATTTATAATTTCTTAGTCATGTGATGTTCAACCATTCAAATATCAATGCTATTTTATTTATAAAACTGATATTCTTTAATATTTTCTACATGTAGGAAGTGATTTGGGAACCTTTAGTTTTAGGTTCTATCATTCTGTCCTGAGCTACACTACAAAAAGTAAATCAAGATGAAAAATTTATTGCACTAAAAATTAAAAAGTATTGAAAATAATAAATTTAATTTTAAAAAATACAATTATTTTTATATTAATTATTGTTATTATTTCAATGTAAAGATTTTCTTCTGATAAAATAAATTATATATATGATATTATATACCACGGCTTTTCCTTTCTCAGAACCAGGAATTTCTCAGCCACTATGCCCAGAGAAACCTGTTAGCCATCTTACCTTCTCTTTCCATTCCTCACTTAAGTTTTTCCCACATTCTTCTCTCTCCTGCTCCATCCCATTTCCACAAGATTATCTTTGTCAAGTCTATGGCGTTTATATATAAATCCCCCTTATCTTTTCCTAAATCCAGCATAAATACCAAGAACCCACTTTATTCTCCCACAACTTCATTATTTACTCTTTCTGCTTACAGTCATTTACATTTAATTAATAGATGCCTAATATTTTCTATGCCTTCCTTACATAACTTCCAGACTAAATCACCCATATTTTTCCATTTACGGGTATATTCCCTCGTTGCTAATGATCCTGTTCAAGCCTTAAACACTAAACTAATTTCTTTGCTATTATCATAAATTAACTTGCATCCAATATTCTGTTGACTTCTATATATATTTAAACTCTTTTTACTTTCCAGATTCCTGTTTTTTAATAATGAATCTATATTTCTATCCCATTTCTTTACACTATGACACTCAACAATTCTCCTGATACAATTATCCCATCTTTTGTGTAACTATACTGACATAAATTATTTATCCAAATCTTCTGCATACCATATTACCTTTCTCATCCATTTTGTTACCTATTCTTATTCATAATCCAATTAAATACTATTTTGGCTATTCTTTTGTTATCCATAGATTGCAATCTAACTAATATTTTATTGTTTATATCTCTCATATAAAAACTTGATCATCCTATTTCTCATTGAATTGCTTGTTTTGTCAGCCACATATCTTCTAATGCATGTCTACTCTTTCTAAATAATCTAATACCCCTTTACTAACACATAATGCATTGTTACCATAAGTTAACTCTGTCACTACCACTTCCTTCCATACAATTTTAGTTACTTCATATTTATTATATGAAAACACTGTTAATTTCTTTATCAGTCCCTTTCTTTTCATTGATTCATTTATCAATTTTTTCTCCTATTCATCCAAACAATTTCTCTGATTACTTAAAACAATTATCATATAGTTATACATATTCACCACATTTAAGATTATATTCTCCAATAAAAATTATTTCTCTTGTCATTCCCCAGCATTTATCATATTTACTTTTGATTTAATTTTACTAAATTTAATCTCCATCTCTTTACCCACCCTTGTGCATGTCTTCAGCACTGAAATGGCATCTACAGAGATCTTTGTAAAGTAAGATATTATATTATGTGCGCTACCTAATTTTTGAATTATAAACTATGAAATACAAAGTTCACAGAACAAAGTTTCAAGGAAACTCCCTTTATCAGCTATGCCAAGTCCATATGCACCACAAATCAAAAAAGGGTAGAGTCTTCTTTTATATATAATAGATTTTGTTTGCTTAATTTGAAAGTATGAAAGATGAAATGTGCATATAATTAAATGTTGTATTTTTATACTCAGAAAGCATATGTATAATTATATTTTGGATTGAAATTAATAGTATGTAAAAATTTAGTACAGCTGATAAATAAATTTTTGTTATAGTTTATAATTCACAAATTGGCTATTACATTAAGTAGACAAAATCGAATTCATTTTGACTGCAGCCCATATATATTCTTGAATTAAAGATAAAATTGGATTCATTTTCATCAGTTAGACATTGGTGCTACTCTGTGATGGAGGAGTTTGTTGCTTCAAATATATCCCATAATATTTTGTGCTGTAAATGTCTAATGCTATATATGTAAAATCTAATATTTTATTTTACAGTAAGATCACTAGAGAGATTTAGATATAAAGATCATAGAATTGACAAAGATTATGCCAACCACAGAACCCTATTGTTGTTTGCAGAGAATGACACAACTTAAAAAGAAAAGTGAAAGAGGCTTGATTTATTGCTAGGGACAATCATACCATCAACAGAAAAAACAATTGCTACAATATATCCAAGAAATGGAATACATAAAGTCATTTGAATTGCAGTTAACCACTTTCTTTAGTTACAATATGGCTATGATTATGAGGACTGTGTCTTTTGAAAGCACTCAGCCACACACACACATATTTATTTTGTATTATTGTAATATGCAAAGAATTTAGAAAAATTCAGCTTTGTGTGTATATGTGTCATTAGCGCATTCATATTTATATAGTAGTATTCAACCCCAAAGTTTAAATATTTCACTTATTTCAAAGATTATGTTGTGGAAATGGGATGGAGCAGGATAGTGAAGAATATGGGAAAAACTTAGGGTGGAGAAGAAAAGGTGGCTAACAGGTTTCTCTGGTTATGGTTATTGTGGCTGAAAGATACCTGACAATGATAAATGAGAATCCACAATGCATCATATCACATACTATAAGTGATAGCTTTTTAAAGGTAATATATACTGGTATATATGCATGCTAGACCTTACAAGTCTATATGTTTTCAAAATTTAGACATGGCTGAAGATTTAACATATTAGCTTTATTTTCATTGGGAAAAAAACTATTGTAAAAAAAAATTCAAAGTAAACATAGAAAAGAAAACATCAGCAAGTTGATTGGATAGTAATATTATAACAATAGGTATGCTGAATTTAAAAGTGGTTTTTAGTATAGTAGATTATATCCAAGTATTGAAAGAAGTTATATAAAGGATCAATGAATATGAGTTGCTATTATGCTTTGTATTTGTAGATTATGAAAAGGCATTTGATTCTATAAGCATTTTTTTTAGTGATTAAAGCATTGAATCATCAAGTTATAACCAGGTATTGTCATATTCTGAAGAATATTTATAAAAATGCAACAGCAACAATTAGATTACATAATGATAACAGGAAGGTTGACATTGAGACAGTTGTAAGACATGGTGTGTGCATATCTCCAATACTTTTTACAGCAGTGCTGCAAGAAGTATTTTGTGGATTAAAAATGGGAAGCTAAAGAAGTAAAAGTAAATGGAAATTATTTAAGTCATTTAGATTTTGCAGATAATGAGATTGTTTTTGAAAATAATGTTGCAAGAGTTATCAGATAAAAGTAAGAATGTAGGACTAAAGGTAAATGTTAAAAAGACTAAAGTAATGTTCAATGGATTTTCTCAAAATATTAAAGTAAAGATTGATTATGATGAGTTAGAAGAAGTTAATAACTACAAATACCTTGCTCAGATTATTAATACAGATGGAAACATAATGGATGAAATTAATCATAGAATTAAACTTGTTTGGAGTGCTTTTGGTAGAAATAACTTAATACTAAAAGGAAATATGCCTATGTCCTTAAAAAGAAAGGGTTTTTAATAAATGTGTTTTACCTGTTCTTACTTATGGATTTGAGACTTGGGCATTTAATGGAGAGCAATACAGAGACTTCAGACTACTTCAAATAAGTATGAAGAAATGCATGTTAGGAGTAACAAAAAGAAATTGAAAATGCAATATATGGGTAAGAGAACAAACAGGTTTTACTGACATCATTGAAAGAATTAAAAGACTGAAGTGGAGTTGGGCTAGACATACTGCTAGAAGAGATGATAATAGATGGCCATTTGAAATCTTAAATGGGATTTCTAGAGATTATAAGACTCAGAAAGAGGCCACATGTGAGATAGATGTATGAAATAAGAAAGTAAATAGGGGTAATGTAGAAAAGAAAGGACAGAGATTGTAGAAGATGGATTGAACTTCGAGAGACCTTCATCCTGCAGTGGACTGTTAATGTTTGACAATGATGATGATGATGATGATGATAGTCTGTTTCAATTGACATTGACCATTAATTCAAACACCTTTAATTCAAAAGCTTATCATTTATTAAGTACTCTTATATTTAAACAGCATTAAACTGTTGCACATGCGCTTTGGATTTTAACTATAAAATGAATAAATACTAACACTTCAAACCCATGATAAAGTCTTTGGAAAAGATAGAATGGCCATCTATCTTTTCGAACCCAAACTTATTTACATACATTTAATTTCAAATAAGAATGACGTATCATAAATTCTAGTAAATTTCACTAGCGTCATTCATTCAAGCATTTAAAAGTAATTTAAAGTGATTATTTAATATCTTCACGCTTTCACTTTCAAACACTTAAGATTCGCCCATACAAAAGCATTTGCGTTCGAAAAGATAGATGGCCATTCTATCTTTTCCAAAGACTTTATCATGGGTTTGAAGTGTTAGTATTCATTCATTTTATAGTTAAAATCCAAAGCGCATGTGCAACATTTTAATGCTGTTTAAATATTACAGTTTATAAACATCGCGCTATATAAAACAATTGACTTAAGTAATCTTATATAAAAATTTGGTGCTGATATAATCATATTCTGTATTTTAAAGCTTTATATAATTATAATAAAGAAAGCATTTCATATATACAAATTACAGATCATACAATTAATGTTTGTTTATATTTTCAGTAGAGTTTAGTTTTATCAAGAGTACGAAAAGATTTATTGATTAACATCGGAAGAATTCAAGAATCCAAAAAAAGTTTGAAATCAGATATTTCTGATTAATTGCAATTTATTTGCGGTTATGTAAAAATAAATAATTAATCAGATTAAGCAAATTAATTTTAATTTTTTGAATTGTAAAAATAATAAATAATATCAGATACAATAACGATTAAAATATGTTACAATTAAAATATGTTACAAAAAAAAAAAACAAATTAAGATTTATCCAAAAAAATTAGTTTAAGATATTGAAAATTTCTAAAATGAGTGTTAATGTTTTTATAGTGTATTAATTTAAATAGGGTTAAGCAGAAAGCAATATTTATATTGGGTTATTTTCTTCCATGCTAGTACATTATTCATAAGTCAATGGACCTACCTTATATCTGAAATTTTTATGTATTTCTAAAGCAAATCTGAATCCTAAAACTAATTAATTGTACAATGCTTTATGCATATATATGTATATAATAGTAAATGCTTTAATTTTACTTTTATACAGCACAGTATTTATTATAATATATACTGAAGTAAATCAACTTTCACATGGGCTGATAATATTTGAATTACGTTTATATAATTTGAACATCGTTTAAAAAATCAAGCGTGTAATAGATTTAAGCCCCAAATAATGCATGGTAATCAAAGGTTGACTTATATATGGATAAGTTTGAAGGACAGCTGAATTTACTGAATTCACTTGTTCTTTTAAATCTTTGCTTAGGGGTGCATGTACATCAATTTATATTAAAACAGCGCATATGTGAAGGTTGATTTCTTTATGTATATATTACAGTAAAAGATTTAATTAAAAATAGAAAGCTTTTATTTGTGCTCTGTTACCATTTATATTACATAACTGTACCAATAAAATTCTCTTCATATTTCATAATGAAAAGTTTTAAATTTAGTTGCACCAAAATCCACCAAGACATCACATAGACAGTAGATGAGGATTTTATTCACAAACCTTCCTGCATCCATTGATTACTAAGGCTTGCACTGGATGGCACTACTGTTTACTTCTGCATCAAAGTCCTGTTTTTTTAGCTTTAACTTTTGGTATGGTGTGTCACTCACTAAAAATTATTGAATTTTTAAAGAATGGATTTGATACACAATTTTCACAATAACTTCAGTTTTAATAATGTTAGAGCAAAAAGCTATATATTGATAAACTAATGAAAAATATATAGTTAAGCAAAATAGTGATTACCATTAAAAAAAATTTCAATATCCTAAAAAATAATTACTTTAATCTTTGTTCATAATTTCTAATTTATCATAACTAAGTTTTAAAATTATATTTTCATTGATAATTTTTTTGTATTCCTCACAAAATTTTGATGTAAAATATATGTAATACTTCTTACCTGAGATAAATCACAGCTTCAGAACTTAAAAAAAGAGAATCATAAGGATTTTTTTTTGTACCCCAGAAGTTAAAAAATCTCAAGGCATCTTTAAGAAAAAAGATTATTCCTAATAAAAGATGCAAAATGAATCATTTTCAGAAGATGGATATTCATTTTAAATCATAGCAGTTGACTTCTTGTTCATCCACACTAGAAATTGAAAGCCACTGTCTTTATCAATGATAAAATGAGTCTCCTCTCTTCATTTTATATTTTTTGTGTGCAACATTGATACTATCTTGTTATATTTATTATTCCATAAAGATATAATTTATTTGCATATAGTTCCTTTGCTAATTGTAGACTTGAACATATGTGATTCGAGATGTGGCAAAACTATTGATTCCACAGCATCAGTACCAAGGCATAGGCCAAAATCTGGATTTGACTTTTTCCTTGCATACAATTCCATGTGGTATACATAATCATTGTGGCTATCACCACATACCCATCATTTGAAATCTCTCTTTATTGGTTTAAGAGTTTATATTTTCACATGGTACTATACCAGTAAATTTTGTGATTGCTTCAGCAACTGCAACCTCTCTGTATCTGATAATTAATCTTAAAACTATAATAGCCCAATTTTATAGATGTAGTCAAAATCATTACTTGTTATACAAACACAGACATGCTAGTACCAACGCAAACACACTAATACAAATACAAACATGATAATAAATTATTATCTTCTGTGAATCATTGTATCTATAAAATAAGATTGCATCAAACTTGGATTAGAGCCCCAAAATTATATTGTATATAATTGGGTATTTTATAGATGCAGTAAAAATCACTTTCGTTATACAAACTCATATATGCTAATACAAACACACTAATTATATTTATTACTGACAATTACTTTCATCAGATAATACCTTTTTGAAATAGTAATCAAATAATAAAAACATCTAAAATGGAATATTTATGTTAATTATGTTTGTTTTCATGATGAAGGTCTTGCAATTTCAAAATCTTCTATGCATATTGAATCCACTTACAAATTAAATTTTTTTCATCAAAAATGTATGCCTTGTTTTATGTGTACAATCTAATAAATTGAGCAAAAAAAATTAAATGGTCTTATTAATAAAAAAATTAAGACAAAATTACATTTTTATTTGATTATAAAATAGTGTACATTATTTAAAAAAGGTTTTTAATAAATGTGTTTTACCAGTTCTTACTTATGGATCTGAGACTTGGACACTTAATAGAAGAGCAATACAGAGACTTCAGACTACTTAAAAAAGTATGGAGAGATGCATGTTGGGAATAACAAGAAGAGATCAAAAATGCAATGTATGGGTAAGAGAACAAACAGATGTTACTGACCTCATGGAAAAAATTAAAGATTGAAGTGGAGTTGGGATGGACATATTGATAGAAGAGATGATAATAGATGAACAATTGAAATCTTAAACTGGATTCCAAGAGATTGTAAAAGACCCAGAAAGAGACCACATGTTAGATGGATGGATGAAATAAGAAAGTGTGCAGGAGTGATGTGGAGAAGAGAAGCTAAAGTTCGGAGAAGATGAATTGAACTTGGAGAGACCTTCATCCTGCATTGGATTAATAATGGTTGATGATGATTTAAAAAATAAAACTACAAAGAATTCGGTATTGTCACATGTATAGTCTATTCAGTTTTCCCTCATTAATTTTAAACAATGAGCATTGCAATCATGCTAATGTACTTTTAAAGGTAAAAACTTTTTTCAAAAGCCAATTTTCTATTTCTTGAAAAAATATGAATTAATCCAGTAAAACAGGTCATACGATTTTTTTGTTGTAATTTTTTTTATTTTAAAAAAAGTCTTTAATTTGTCAAATTATATAATAAAATTATTTAAATTATTAAAAAATATTGATTTTAATTGTTTTATGAAAACAATTTGCATGTCTTCTGCAAAATTTTTTATCAGCACATGCTACTGTTCTATTTTATTATAAATCATAATTAGTTTTGAAGTTTATATTGTCAAAAATTATAATTTGAGCATTTTTTACTATATCTCAATTGGATTTTTCAGTTCTTTGCAAAAAGGATACTCAAATAGAATAATGTCATGTGTAAATATTTCATAAAATTATCTTCTTTGCATCACATGAAAGCATAAAACCTTTTTAGTTTTTGATCTTTGTCATTCTATTGATGGTATGAAATGATTGTAGCTCATTTTAATGTTGTATTCGATAATATTTTTTCAATTATTCACTTTTGTGTGTAATTTGTTTTTTAGGAGAAAAATTTTATATCCAATCATAACTATTTGCATTGTTCAAAATATCATCTGTAAAACATATTTAAATTACAAATATATAATGATAATAAAATCACTTTTTACAAGACAATGTTTTTTCACATTTGCAATAACATATAGTTTCAGCTGTTCTATAGTCTTCCTCAAAGCTTCTCTTATCTTTAATAGATGTTACTGTTAAAAATTATAGTTTTTCATTTGTATACTGTATTTACTTCCAATGAAGTTCATATTTAATAATACTTACTTTATTATTTTCCCTTAGGTCCTTTGTTATACTGGTTATCTAAAATTGGAGCTATTGGACAATTAAATATTGATATAATAGTTTGTTTAGTATTTAGCTCACTTATTTCTGCCGTAGATCCTGTAGCAGTAAGTAACATTCAATAATTTTTTATTATTTATTTATAATGTCTATAAATATTATTTATCATTTTTCATTGGAATGGTTTCTAAAAAGTAGATTTTTTTTTTTTTGTTGATTTAAAAAAATATTTTAGTAATTTCTTTAATAATCAAACAAAAACAAAATTTGGACTTTGTCTATGTTATAAGTTTCATTGACTCATTGCATTAAGTGTTGTAATATTTGTGTGTGTGTGTTTGTATACAAACACACATTATTTAATATATAAATAACAGATCCTACATATATAATTTAACTAGCCATTCTGTCTAGTATTATAAAAGATTTTTATATATAGGAAGGAGTTCTGAAGAAGATTGTCGGATGATCAAAACTATCAGCTATTTTTGAAAATATGTATTTGTATTGTGTAAAGTGCATAGAAGTGTTTGTTGTTTATTTATAGTAGTGTGGACAATATCTCATTTAGGGTCAATTTATAAGTTTAGGTGTACGGATTGGAAATGGACAGTTTATAGATTTATTTTTTTGTCTGCTTGTATTTAACTTTTATAATAGTAGGTGGTTTGCCAAATGTATATATATAGGTTCTCATGAAATTTGTTTATAAAAAAATATCAGTTTAACATATTGTTAACTGGCAAAGGTATTTTTATTTAATATATGTATATCAAGATTGAATATTGATAAAAATTTAGAAGTGGCTGATATGAAGTATCCCCTTCCACATACACACAAAAATATTCATTTGTTATATATATATATGTCAAAGCATTGACCGGAAAGCGAACCTGGGCAGATGCTTAGAGGGCAGCTATGCTAACTGCTAGGCCACCAACGCTTGTCAACAATATTCATTTGGTTTAGCATCAAATAGGCAAAAAAATATGGTATGTTTATGATCGTGCATTTATTTAAAATATATACTTTTCATTACATATTAATAAATAAAAAATTAAATTAAGACTGTCAGGAACTATGCCTTTCATCTTTCCCCAAAATATTTAAATTTTACTTATTATTCTCGGCATCAAATAGATTAATAAGTGTTATGTTTGCACATGTATTGATAGAGATCCACATATTAATTGCATATTTATGGTTATGAATATTGATAAAAAAATTAAGTATAAGTAATATTATTTGCCTATCTCTTTGACACAGAATTAGATTTTATTTAATCTTACTTCAGCTTGATAAGACTTTTGTTTTGCTCTGGGGACAATTTCAAAATTTTCATTTTTAGTTCCAATATGTACTTCACTCACCCTAAATGCAAGTGCAAGAAATTATATGTTGTTGAAAGTTATCTACGATTTAACCCATTTCCAGCGAATTTATTGCCCATGGCATTTTTTGAAAAAAATATTACAATTTGAGTGTGGAATTTCTGAATTAATAATTTTTTTGATCATCTGAGATCATGTTTTAATTATTCAACTTTACATTTCCAATCGGCTTATTATACATTTTTCATATGTCTAAAGCAATATAAATTACTAGAAAATAATAACTACTCATTTAATATGACTGCGATATACATTTTTAATATCATTTATAATATATAATGTGTATGTCTTTCTATATACATATATATCATTAAAAACCAGTCATCAGACTCGGTGCTTATCACTAACTGAAAATTCAAATATAGACACACACAACCCCAACACTATGTTTTTTCAGCAATGCTGCTTTGTGAATAAAGATGAAATCTGAACTTCAAACAGCATGACCAAGAGGTAAATTCAGACTTTATCTTTATTCACAAGATAATGTTGCTGAAAAAAACATAACATTTAGGGGGAGGGGGGTGATTTGTATAATATATAAAGAGCCTGATAATAGCTTATTTTTTTATGATAAATCTAATGTCCTAGCTCCTCACTGAAGAGAGCCATAGCTTGAAACTGGTCTAGGGATGGGTACAATTATAGATAAAATAAGTTTAATTAACAAGCTATGTGTGAATCTTAAAATTCACACATAACATAATAAATGTTTACTTCTACTAAATTTAAATGTTTTTCAGTTGAATAAAGTTATGAAAGTAAGTAGAAATACTTATTAGTTTCATTATGGTTAAATACTAAAACGCTTGTTGACTTCGAGTTCAGATGACAAGGTATAAATTAATAAAACAATTGCACTGAGCCAGCTTTTGGCAAAACACTGCCAGAATCATAGTGGTGAATAAAGTTATGCAGTGCAGATAAATTAAGATATATTATCATTATTATACTTTATTATTTTTATTCCAGTATATATACATATAAATATCTCTTTTTCCTTTTTAGGTATTAGCTATTTTTCAAGAAGTTGGAGTCAATAACGATTTATATTTTTTAGTTTTTGGAGAATCTTTATTAAATGGTAAGTGTGTACATTAATCACTTCATATACAGACATGTACACACACACACACACATATATATATATATAAACTAACTATTCTAGACATGTACACACACACACACACATATATATATATATAAACTAACTATTCTATTATGTCCAAGTCTCAGATCCATAAGTAAGAAGTGGTAAAACACATTTATTAAAAACCTTCCTTTTCAAATACATAGACATATTTCCTTTTAATATCAAGTTATTTCTACCAAAAGCACTCCAACCAAGTTTAATTCTATGATTAATTTCACTTAATAGAAGAGCAATACAGATACCTCAGACCACTCAAAGAAGTATGGAGAGATGCATATTGGGAGTAATAAGAGGAGATCGAAAATGCAATATATGGGTATGAGAACAAACAGGTGTTACTGATCTCAATGAAAAAATTAAAAGACTGAAGTGGAGTTGGACTAGGCATATTGCTAGAAGAGTTGATAATAGATGGACAATTGAAATCTTAAATGGGATTCCACAATATTGTAAAAGGCCCAGAAAGAGACCACATGTGAGATGGATGATGAAATAAGAAAGTGTGCAGAGATTATGTGGAGAAGAGATGCTAAAAATCAGAGAAGATGGATTGAACTTGGAGAGACCTTCATCCTGCAGTGGATTGATAATGTTTGATGTTGATGATGATATAAACTAATTAAAGGAAATATATCCAAAAATATAATAATAACAAAATTACTTGTATGTGAAACTGCTATTTTAAATATTTCTACCAGAGGAATAGTTTTCATCAGAAAGAATTACACTAAAATGATGATATTCAAAAATTACAAGTATATTTCTTGTGAAAAAATTTTTAACCAATAGGAATTTTTGTTGAATATTTTGCACATACCTGAAGGTATGTGATGATGGTATATTAGATGTGATAATGTATTGGACTATTTAAATAATCTATCAGTAAATGTTGAATGTATAGAAAATTTTAAATTTTATTTAAACTTTTCAAATACAAACTTGTTAGTAATAACACACAATAGGAGACTATGTATGTTTTAATGACCATATGTTTAAATGGGAAAATACAAAAATATTGGAGAGATGGGAAAAAGTGCAAAGAAGAAAATTCAACGAAGCTGCTCATGTGATAATGGCAAATAATCTTATAAGTCAAACCAGTATGCCAATACACAATGGATGATTGTGCTCTTAGAGAATTTTTTTTAAAAAAACCTCTAATTAACTTTGCTCTTGAAAAAAAATTGAAGGACTCATATAAATACATGAAAATTTCTACTATCTGTTACCTTTGACAGAATAGCTTAGTTGATTAGAGCATTTTCCTTAAAATCGATATTTGAGAATCTAAAGGGCAAGTTTGATTCCTGTGCCAATACTATCATTTATCAGACCAATGAAAAGTGGTGAATAATACTAGTTGAAACATTGTGTAATTGCTACCCTGTGTTGTCTATTTATGTATTATCAGTAACAAGTTGTTTGCATTTGAAAAGTTTAAATAAAGTTTAAAATTTTCTATACATTCAACATTTACCGATAGAAGATGGAAATAGTTCAACATATTATCACATGTTGTATATGTAATTTTTGAGCTCCACCATTTTACTGTAGTTCTTTTTGATGAAAACCAATCCCCTTGTTGAAACATTAAAAATAGCAGTTTCACATACAAGTAATTTTATTTCTTATTAGTTTGTTTTTTTTGAATATATATGTAACAGATGTATTTAACTTGAAATGACTATATGTAGAAATATCAATAGTGGAGAATAATTATTAATTTTTTTAAAGCATGATATTAATGCATCATGAGTAACAATGAAAAATTATGAAGCATTTTTTACTTTTACATATATATTAAAAGTTATATATTAAGAAAAAATTAAAATATTGAAGTGGAGTTGGGCTGGACATATTGCTAGAAGAGATGATAATAGACGGACAATTGAAATTTTAAATTCGATTCCAAGAGATTGTAAAAGACCCAGAAAGAGACCACATGTGAGATGGATGGATGAAATAAGAAAGGGTGATATGGAGAAGAGAAGCTAAAGATAGGAAAAGATGGATTAAACTTGGAGAGACCTTTATTCTGCAGTGGATTGATAATGGTTGATGATGATGATATTAAGAATATTTTGTTTAAACCACAAAGATTATTTACCATACTGACAGATAACTGATCATGAAACTACCATCAAATTTCATCAAAGTGCATGAATATTTAATATTTAGCTGACCTCACTATCAATACTGTATACCAGATTCATGGTATACAAACTAAACCAGCCAGTTAAGATTCCAGTTCTGTTCCTCAAAAGAGCACACTCAGTTAAATATAATTATTAAATTGTCTTCTCTGTATCACATATAGATACGTATGTGTATAATATATATATAATTATAAATCATAACTAACTAAATATATGTGAAAATCGTATGATGATTTTCAAGTATTATTAAAAAATAAGTGACTTACTCTCTTGCGGCCATATGCAATAATTTCTCACAATATAAAAATTATCACTTATTATTTTACACTGAAATTTAATATGTAAAGCTATCTTTAACATTAATAATCAAAGGAGCAAATATTAAATCAGCAATATACTTAATGCAAAATGATTTGAAATGTATGATATTTAAATTTACAGCATAGTCCAATTTCCATTCATTTTAAAACTCTGCAGTTAAGTAGACAATGTTAAATATGTAATTATAAAGAACTATAATGAATGCATATAAAAGTCTTATGATAATTGTACTATTAGTAAATAATTGATCTCTCACAATTGAAATTCAAGATAACTTTATATATAAAATCTTGGAATACAGTAATTATTTTTTTACTATAAAAATTATTGAATACAAATCTGGAGAATATTTCATTGGATATCATTCTATGACATATATATGAATTAGCAAAAAATGAGTCTCATAGATTGTTAATAGAATAACCATGATTATAACATACATGCATTGAAAGTATATATGGTCTAGTTAATTTCATTTAACATACTTAATCTCTATTGTACTATTTTTATATTATATATATGTAATTGCATACTTTGTATCCATATATAAATAAATAATAGAATATGTGAAAGAACATGAAGTCATTGTAAAGGGACTTGAGTTCTCCAGTAATATTTTTCATGGCAATATTTGAGTTTGGGTCCTTTTTCTTCAAACAGGGATACAATATTCACTAGTATAACATAAAGCACATTCGATACAATTCATTTCACACACTAATGTATGCTACTTGCAGAGCAGGTCATAGAATGGCCATCATTTATCCATTCTAGATAACTGAATGGTTTAAAGGGGATTTGAACATAGATTTTTAAGATTCCTTCAGCTATCTTTTTCATCTTATATAACCAATACACATGCCCACAGACATGTAAATAAGATAAATAATCTCCAATATACGTATGATTCAGATCATCATCTCACGCACATATATATAATCAGTGTTCAGTTTTTACTAAGATAGCAAATCTTCAAATTTTAATGGACAGACTTCACTCTCTCCACCCTCCAACTCTTCAGCCATTCATACTATTGAAAATTTGATGATGGAATGCTTAAACCCTTGATGCTGCCAATATTCGACATTTATAAAAAGTTTAAGCACTGAAAGTGATGAAGCAGAATTATAATAATTCATGGACCTGAAACTCTTGCGTCTTCCAGTCTGTCATTGCACCAAACAATCAAAGAGGGTGCTGTTAGCCATATGTTTTGCAATTTTAGCTAGAATGTATTAATTCAGATACTTATACCGTGTCTCAGTGTAATACACGTAAAACGCTTATAATATATTTATTCTGCGTCGATTTCTTTCATAACTGATTTAGAAACAAATGTTTTGAAATAATAACATCTTTGTATTCATGAATTTTTATTATCAAAGCGGACTTCCACCAAGTCAGTTTTTGTTGACCTTTTGAATTAACTCCGACGAGTCTTTTCTCTCTTTGTTTAATTGCATTGAAAGAAGAACTAATTGAAAACCGAAAAACAAAACGTTTCTTCTTTCGCTTCAGTAGCTGTTGAATTAAACATTCCGGAGAAGCAATTTCTTTTATTTTTGAATCAATAGCATTTCTTTTTTACATTTTATTTTTTAAAATAGGTGTTTTTACTTTGTGAAAAATAAATGCTGTTTTTCTTTTTAAAGCAATAATATATATACTATTCAAGTTGAGAAAATCACTGCAGATAGATTGGATTTGATCACTTAGCCATCATCTTTTTTTTTTTCAATAGCCAATGATAGAGTTTAATAAGGCAAATAAATTTAATATCTTTACACAATAGACAAACGTCTTTATGCAATGTTTCAATAAACGTAAATTTATCTCATTATGTTTTAGTTTATGTCAAAAATTATTCAGTTCCTTGATTATGTTTTACCTAGAAAAAACCATATTAATAACTTCTATTAGTCATTCATTAGACTAGAGATTATTCACTTAACGAATAATATTTTTGTAGTGTAATTTTCACTATACCACTCACCCAAGTTAGGAACTGTTTTCTATCTGTTTTTTTTTAATACCTTGTGGAAGGATGTAATCATAAACATATGACCAAAGACATGTGAAAAGGGGGTATAATTTTCAAGATGGATATTTTGTGCTGAACCAGCACTCATTAATTGCCCAGTCCATAATCTCTTACACATATCATTATCATCGTTTAGTATATATAGATATCCAATTACAATAGTTTAATTAATAAGTATTAAACTTACTGGCATTACAACTTTGACGCAAACCACTTGGATGAAAATATATCATTCATTAGGCTAGAGATTATCCACTTAATGAATAATATTTCTGTAGTGTAATTTTCACTATACAACTCTCACGCAAGGTTGGGAGTGATTTCTATTCGCTTTTAGCACTTTGTGGAGAGTGGTATTGATAAATATATAACCAAAGACATGAACAAATATATCATCCCCAAGATGTAGCACTCATCACCTGTATTATTTCTAATATATATAGAGAGTCAATAAACCAATCCCTGCCTTGTATAAGAGTAGTGTTAATGAAAATTACACTACAGAAATATCCATTAAGTGAATAATCTCTTCCACCAACTGATCTGTTTCAAAGTTGTATGGGCAGTAAGCTTGGCACTTATCAATTAAACTATAGTAATTGGTTATCTGTATATTCTTAAACAATGATAAAGATATGTGTAAGAGATTGTGATCTGGGTCAACTGATAAGGAGTTTTCACATGTTTTTGTCATATGTTTATGATCACATCTCTTCAAGAGGTGTTAAAAGATGATAGAAACCCAGCCCTATTTTGCACAAGAGTGGTATAATGAAAATTACACTACAGAAATATTATTCATTAAGAACCATATCTCTATTTTTTTAAAATTTTAAAATAACATTCATTTGTTATTCTATCCAATTCATGTGTTCTCTATTCCATTTTGTCATTCCCAACTCGATTTTACCATATTTTCTCATGATGTTTGCAATCTTTACTGTATTTTAGAATTCACTGCCCATGATTCATAAACACAAATCACTCATGGCATATTGATTTTAAGGCATTTCTTTTTTGAACATATGGGCATATTTCAATTTAAATATCAAGACTACATTGTTTGTTTATGTTTTAATTTTGGGGGAATAGCTCTTAAAAAATCTGTTGTATAGTGAAAACTGTCAGCTAATTTCTTTGGATGGTTTGTAAATAATAGAATATTGTATTTGCATTGTGTAAAGTACAGTTTGATAATATTGTCTCTTCATATTGGTAACAAATGTAATTACTTGTTTTTTCAATTTTTTCTAATCGACATTTAACATCCTTGAACCAGAATTTATCCTCCAGCCTTTCTTGAGGTATAATAAAATTCATTAACTATTTCTTTTACAACATTGGATTTTTCCTGCAACACTGGGATAGAATACTAAATCAAAGACTAATGATCCTTTCATTGATTCCCAGCAAGGTATAATAAAATTCATTAACTATTTCTTTTACAACATAGGATTTTTCCTGCAACATTTTGTACTGGAATAGAATACTAAATCAAAGACTAACGATCCTTCCATTGATTCCCAGTAAGGAAGTTTAAAACATCTGATATTGATCAAATGAATGCAGCATCTAAAGGTTTGATCTGTCACATTACTGCTCAGGTGTTGCATGGTTTTTCAAGCAAATGAACATCGTATTTGATTATTTAGTCATCATGATTATTGCAAAAATAATATTTTCACATCTAAGAAGATAGATAATGCAGTGTTTATCCTGAGATGTAACACTTTTCTATCCAGTCCTTTGAAAGCATTTAATGTCACATGTGACTTGTACAAATATACTGCTTTTTAATTAATGTTATTCTAAAAATTAATTTTAACAATAGATTTTAATTTGATAGAGAAGAGATGGAGAGGATGAGAAAGACAGATTCATGAGAGAAGAAAGAAAGAGGAGGGGTGACATGTTTAGTGTTGACTGGATCATCTATGTGTTAGTAGAGTGTGTGTGTACACAGTGTATCAGTGGAGAGATGATAAAAGTGCTGTCTTCAAACTGGCTGAAGTACCATCTCTAAATAAATGTACATGTTAAGAAATAACAGTAGAGGTATTAATCAGTAAAGTTATAGGATGTTAACATTTCTAGATCATAGATGTAACATAACTTTATAAATGATATTACAAAGCACTAACAGTTACTGAAATATTTGAGCAGGGTATGAAGTGATGCCATGAGTTACAAAAATATTTTCAAGTGGTTTGAAAGAATTTGTGATAGTAGAAAGAGCAATGAGGATGATCTATGAGAGTATAAAACTTTTTACATTTCATGTCACACAATTCATAATCTAGATATGCTAATGCATAAAATTTTTTGCAGCCAATAGCTAACCTATCCTGCTGTTTAATATGTGTTGATTTCATGATGGTACTGTAAGCATCTTGTAGAGGATCTCCTTTTTCACTGGATACACTATGCACCTGTGTATGAATTAATTTAAAACAAACACAAAGTATCTAATTGATATCATATCAAAAAAATTAAAATGGCTGAATATGAAAAAAACATTTTTTTTAATTATTGTTCTATACTATTAACATTAACCATAAAATTTTGCATAATTTTTAATAACCAATAAGACATCACAGGGCTCTTTGCTTAGATCATGCTCTTCATCAACAGTTTTTTTTCACCATATTTCTTTGATTTTAAGGTAAGTTTCTGTAATGTTTATTGAATCCCTTTCCAAAGCTATCCTATCCAATATCAGGTCTTAATTAATGACAGCCAGAAGTTAAAAATTAAACCTGGTAATATTGGATAAATCTTATCCAATATTCGATAGGGATTTAATCAGCACTACAATATGGCATCTTTTAATTATTAAAAGATGGCAAAAATATATTGTACCGGTCGAAAAACACACATCAATCCAACAAACCCTGAATACAGGTAAAGTACCTCGAGTCCGACCATGTACAAGATAGATAAATCAAGTACATAATGAACTCTGCCCTATTTACCTATCTCCCCAGGTCAAAGATCTAATCAATAGCCTTTCTCGACGATACGATCAAATTCCTTTATTTTCACTGTGCCGGCAGCTGGGTCTTAAAGCATGAGATTCAATTTTATTATATTTAAATGAGAACTTGGGTGATTGGTTGATAGGTATATTTAAAAATCAAAATTTATTTAAGATAAAAGTAAATAAAATGATTCGAGAACACTGGAAGTTTGTTTTAGTTATATATATATTTAAAATCATTGGACATTCTATATTAGTTATTTTACATTAGTTTAAACTCAAGCTAAAAAAAAAAAAAAATACAATTTTTAAATGAACTTCATAATTATATGAGTTCCTGACTACTTTATTTATATTAGCGGTCAGCATTGACGTTATTGGATTTGTACAATTTATTTTGTTAAGTTTATACATATTTAATTTTGTTTACATTTATTCTCCTTTTTAAAATAGTAAAAATTACTTCATAATTTAATGACCACGGATTTCAAAATTCCCCGTGCACATTTATTACAAGCTTGTAATATAGCGGTAGATTTAAACATCTGCCTAATGCACATATATAAGAATAACTATTTTAATGAATTATTTATATAAGATTTAAAAAAAAACATTTTTTTTGAAAAAGATATGAATTAAATAGACGATTGTACTAAGACTAATTTGACGTCTTACTCCACTAACATATAAAAAAAATTGATTTCATTTCTCTTTATAAAACTAATAAATTGGATTTTAAATAACTAATGTTTTTTTTATGACATTAATGGACCTTGCTGGCATAGCTTATAAATAACTTTAAAACTGTAAGCGGTTATAATAAAAAAAATCTATCAATTAATTATCAAGCAAACAAGTCACTTTAGTTGGACTTACAACTAAAATCTAATCTATTAGAATTTTATAACGTGAATTAGCCAAAACCAAACGATTTTAACTAATTACGCAAATGAATAAAAGAGTCGATTACTCAGGTCGAAGATCCTTTCAGTAGAATCATTTCCCTATGGCTTACATATTAGATAGGCAAAATAAAAGCAACATAATGTCAGGTTAATAAATATATGAATGCAAAATGGAGAGAAGAAACATAAGTAAGAAAATATGAGCCGGATTATGGACACTCGTATGTCTATTCCAACAAAGAATAAAAGGAAAATCGATACGTCCACATGTCGTGTCCATGTATTGATAGGAGATAGGAATTACAGAGAGCCCTCATATTCGCCTCTATGAATTCTGCACACCAACTCTATCTCAAACACGCTGTCCGTTTCACAGGCATATGCGAAGAATGGAAGCCAACTCCAAATCACAAAATCTATGACCATTTTAGGTCTGTTCATGAGACTCCAAGCATTCTTTATTAACCCGAGATCTTATAATTATTAAATAGGAACGAATTATAATTAAATAGCCTTAAAATGATCTAATACTGCATAGAGAACAACCTGCGCAAACAACTACTTTATATAAATATTTAACATACAAAGAAAAAACATACTTATAGAAATAAGGGAATTTAATTCTCGAAAAAATCCCCCCTTCCCTCTTTCCTAACTTAAAAAAAATGCATGATAATTAACTGACGCTATCCAGCGGCGCTGTTACTAGGTCAAAAATCCATAGCATATTTTATTCTATTTTGAATTATAGAATTCCATTGTGGGAAATCTATAATAAATTTATTTGAAATTACAGTAGATTTGCTTAGAAACATATATATATATATTCGACATAATCTCACTCACGAAAATAGATCAACTTACTTTACTTTTAAAATCAAATCGTTCTTTGTTAAAATTCCCTTTTCCTAATAAAACATAATTTGCTCTCTTAGCAAACTACGCTCTTTGGACCTCTGCGAGTGAAATTTGTCAAAATAAAAAAAGTATCAAAGCATGAAATAATCTCATGCTAAAAATTAATATAAAACAAATAAATAAATTCATATTCAATTAAAAATATTAGAAAATTTTTGTGAACTTGAGTTATTAAAAGGAAAAACATTATAAATAATTTAAAAGAACAGGTTATAGAGACAGTTTAAAAAAAAGATTCTTAATAAACATTAACTTTTGACATTTTAAAGCTTTACGAAATTATATTTACATTCTAATAATACTTTGGTCAAATCTGGATGACTACCATGGTGCTCACCGGGATGAGTTTTGCGGGCGAACATTGATGGCTTATGGCAGTTGATGGCATGTTCTGGCAGCAGCATAATGGAAGATTTCAGGTCTCAGGAGGGAAAGGGCAGCAATTACCCTGTTTACTCATCGATCATCATAGCGTGCTTTCTACAACTCTGTCTGTTCTCTGTCTAGTTCTGGTCACTCTCTGTCTGGTCTCTGGTCACTCTCTGTCTATTACTTCCTGCTGCCTCAGGTGATCTCTTAGAAAACAATAGCAATTGTTTTTATTCTAATTTTAGAAAGTTTGTACCTCGATAAGGATTAATATATTTCAATCTAATTTTATATTAGTTTTTAATTTAGATAACAATGTAGAATCTCTACTAATTAATGAATAGAGATTCCACAGTGAAGGGATTTTGGTAATTTATCTATTCTTTTAATTTAAACATTTATTTTAAACTTTTTATCGAGGTACAAATCTTTTCAAAAAGGCCATCTTGGATTTTTATACTGAAAAAAATAAAATATTTTAAACATATATATCTAAACTATATAAAAAAATTCAAAGTTAATTATTTGAAATTTTTTTTTAGATATAATAAATAGAATAACAGTGTGTTAGTATAATTATATGATCCAAAATAAATTTTAGGATTTATTCAGGATGGTTACAAAATGTTAAAATATTTTTTTAGAATAATAATAAAAAGCAAATGTTAGTAAAATAAATAATTAGGTGGGTCAGACTGTGAAATGGCAAATCTAAATCAGATTTACCATTTCAATATTGAGGAAAAAAGAAATTGTTACTAATGTGAATTTTTTTTAATATTGAGACTACCTTCCATTATAACATTCTCTTTCTGACAGACTCTGAGATAAAAGTTCTGGATTGACAGACTCTGAGATAAAAGTTCTGGATTGATTCTCTGCTGAGGAATATAAATAGCAAAAACAAAAACTGAAGTTAGTCCAACTGAATGGAATTATTAAAAAGTTTGATCTGCCACTAAAGTGGTCAAACATCATACAAACTCCTGAGCAATTTACCATAGCATTAGGTGCATTCATACATTGTAACATTAAAAAAAAAAATTTTTGTCAAGCGTTGGTGGCCTAGCGGTTCGCGTAGCTGCATTCCAAGCAACTGGGCTCAGGTTCGTTCTCCATCAACACTTTGACATATATATGAAAAAAGAAATTTTTCATCTTTTTTCAAATAATAAAATAATTTAAAACCCAAGCATGTGTAATTAATATCAAAACTTTATTCAAATATTTACAAGCCAACTATAATAAAAGTTTTATCTGAAGAATGCCATGTTCCATTTTGGCAGAATCCAAAAAAGTTTTTTTTATTGACAATATTATTCAACCATGGATTTTCAGAGCAATTGATGTCATTTTGTACTAAGTGCAAAACATATCTTTTAGATTTTTAAGAAATCATTCTAAAATACAGAAATTTCAAAGTACTCCTGTAAATACTGTACATTATTATATAACACAATTTTCTCTGTAATTATGGGTTTTTTTCTCAGTGATGAAATGTTTATTCATAAAAAAAACAGATACAGTAAAATAAATGAAATTACATGAACAATATGGTAAGAGGGGAAGGATACATGTAAAAAGGGAATGGAAAGTGGAGAGAGGAAATGGTGTGTTGTCCAGGATGGTCAGCAATGCATGTCTTCATGATTGAGTCCTATGACAGAGGCTGAGAGGATGGGAGATGGAGGATTGCCCAAGTGTCTGTAAGGAGTGGAGGTGGGGCTAGTTTAATATCTTGGGTTTTGAGAGTGTGAATTAGGTCCAAGAGCTTTTGATTGACTGAATGTACTCTCTGGTCAAGGATAATGGCACATTGGAGCAACCAGAGAGCACAGATAAGAAAAACGGATATTGTAATAGCTGTGAAGACCCCTGTTTCTATGGATTCTTGGAGGTTGAAGATGGTATTCCTGTGTGAGGAAAGGCAGGAGTTAATGAACATTTCTCATGCCAAGCAGAAAAAGACATTTAAGTAGGAAGTGCTGGAGGGTTTCATGATCAGTTTTACAGAACTGGCATATGGGAAAGATCTTGGTGAAACCCCTATGGTTGACCAAAAATTGATTTGTGGGAAGGGAGTGAAGATTGATTTTGAGGAGGAAATCAAGGAATTTTGCCTCAAGAGACCACCTTTTGAATTTGTGGATTAATTGAGCATTGGTAAGTTTGAGGAATATAGGGGACACGATGGAGAAGTCTGCAATCTGATTGAAAACCTCCCAGTACTTTAGTTTGCGGCTGATGGGTGGTATAACAAAACCAGCCTTTTGTAGGATATTGGCAATGAGTGAGGTCCATGACCTAGGCCTGCCACTGGGAGGAGGAGTGTCAGTAGGTGTAATAATGATATGCACAAGATTGGCAGGGAAATGACTTAGGAGGGTGAGGATAATGTTGTGAGATCTCTGGATCAGAAGAGTGTTGTTGTAGTGCAGACCCAACCCATTGAGGTTTTTAGGAATACCAATTTTTTTAGGCTGATGGCCATCACCTTTCTGCCCCAGAGAAAACGGGTGCAATGGGAGTTAATTTTGGATATAAAGGAATGTGTAGGCAGAACAATGGGGAGATAGTATGCTATTTTAGGAAACCCTAGAAGATTGAGGAGAGTGACTTTCCCATAAAGGGAAAGATAGATGACTGTGATAGCACTGAGGGTGGATGATATGCTTTGATAGAGGGTGGTTTGGACCTGTACTCTCATGTCCCTAGGAGACAGCATGAGGGGGAACCCGAGGAAGTTGTGTGGCTTAGCATTGAAGGTGGAAGACATTTGTTTACAAGTTGAAAGTTGCCAGGCTGCTGATTTATCACTGCTAAATTCCAGTCTGTATGTTTTGGAGTACTAGGTGAGGATCTATTGAAGCCTGGGGATGAGATCAACTAAGGGAAGGAAGACTACCACATCATCTACATAAGCAAAGCATTTGATGCTTTTTCAGTGCAGGAATGAAGATGCCAGAGAGGTCATGTTCTAGCCTGAGCAAGAGGGGATTCAGAAATGTGGTGAACAACAAAGTGCTCAGTGGAGAGCCCTGAGAGATGGATAGGTTGGGTGTGAAGCCAGGGGCAACTTTCCCATCCAGGGTAACTAGGATTTTCCTGTTGAACAGGAGATTGTGGAGGATGGATGGAAGAGCCTCTGTTCAGGTTTCTGAGGACACCAAGGAGCAGGTCAACCCTAACAGAGTCAAAGGCTGCCTGAATGTCTAGTTGGACAGTGGTGGGCCTGCCATTTCAAGACCACCTAACATGCTCGGTGGTCATCTTAACAAGTGTGGCAGCCCCAAGAGTGGAGCGCCCCTTACAAGCAACTATGAGGCAGAAAGGGCAGGGAGTATGAATTGTTGAGGCTCATATTCAGCAGTAAACCCATATTTGAAATCACTAAAGTTAATGTCAATCTGTCTTTTTATTTTATACTGCATTTTTTTTTAATAATTCACTTTTTTTTCCAATTAGACTAGGTCAGATCTGTATTAGGCTGAGTAGTTCACAGTTCAGAGATACTGAGCTAAGAAATTTTAAAAAGTAAAATAAAATTTAAATGCGTAAAAGGCACCATATTTAGTAACATAAAATATAGAAATGTATCAGTTTTATTATCCAGGAGAAATGCTTATTTGTGATTTTTTTCAAAATTTCTATGTAAGATTCAGATTAAAAGATTTAACAACAAAATCTTCAGCAAAAGTGGATTTTAAATAAGTAAATTCTGTTGCTGGTTATAAAAGGGTCATTGCTCTATAATAAAATATAGAATTACAAAAAAAAAAAAAAACTATCCACAATTCTTTATTTGAATAGAAAAACATTTAATCATATGTTCAAGAACTGATCTAGAATTACTTTACATAGGAATGAGTATATACTCTTGTTTTTTATTTTATCTATTTATTTTGGTAAGTTTATCAGTAAAAGTTGTTTGTTTTATTTATAAGTGGACTTTTTGCTGTTATTTTGTTGGGTTTTTTGCTGTATTGTCTACCCAATCATGTGACAATATGCTATTCATAGTGATGTACTATATTGTAAATTTTGATTGACCAGAAAGTTATGGGATCAAATGTTTCAGCATGTTCTATGTTCGGTCCTTTAAGACAACATTTAGTTCTTATATAAATCTTAGCTAGATCCAAGCATTTAAGCTTCTGCATTTTATCCAAAACATGTCAATAACAAAAAAAAAAAAAGCAGATTTGTCATGAAGTTGATTTTTTTTGCTTGGATTGATCATTGTCATATATTCTGAATGTTTTGTTAAACTTGTTATATATACATATATTAAACTTAATTTTGCATAAAATAGATGTTTCACAAATGTAAATCACGCAGTAAATAGCCCAAGCTTATTAACACTAGGAATCGTTAATCTGTTGTCAATACAACTTGCCTTGACAACAGATTGAACATTCCTGATGTTAACAAACTTTGGCTACTAACATGTGATATATCTATAAGAAACTAATATGGAATATAATAGAAATTCTCTGCATATTTTCATAAGTAATTTTCCAGCTGTTTTGTAGTAAAGCAAATCACCAATTAAAAACAGGCACTGGCAACTGAAATTACATCACATAATAAATATATTTCTACTCTGAAATATTTTAAATCAAAAATGAATCACCTTTGAATTATTATCCAAGTTTTTATTGGGATCATAAATAAGACAATAATAATCTCATAATTAAATGATTGTCCCATCAAATAGATTTTCACAGATTTATAGATTTAAATGATAGAAATTTAACTTTAAAAATGATTTTCCACTTGTGATTAATCAAATAAAGTATCAATTAAAACAGACAAGCTGAAATTATGTTAATGTTTGTCCAAAATATTTTATTATATTTTCAATCTTTATGCATACACAATATTTTTGTCTAATTTATGATCTAATAAAATCTTGAACAATATGTTAAAGACGATTCACTTTATTTGATTTAAAAGTATTTCAGAGTAATATATTTACTAGATGGTACAATTTTAGTTTACAGTGCTGGTTTTTACTGATACTTCATTACATCATAACTGAAAATTATCTACAGAGGATTCTGGTTAAATTGCTATCATTAAAATCTATAAGTCAGCGAAAATTTTGTATTTAATAGGTATATATTCAAAGAAAATTAAGCTAACATGTTTTAAAGGAAAATTTTTAATGAATGTCTTACCAGTTTTTATGGACAAATGTAAGACTTGGTCACTTATCAAGAACAATAAAAAAATTTTAAACTACATAATGAAATTTGGAGAGATGTATGCTGGGAATAACATAGAATCCAAAGTAAAATACATAGGATGGATGAGAGAACAAAAAAGTTTTGTTGACTTCATTGAAATAATTAAGAAATTGAAATAGAATTGGGATAGAAGAGATTAAAGACATTTGAAGATTTACACTGAATCAAAAAATATTGCTGAAGACCTAGAAACAGATCCTATGTAGCTGGTTAAATGAAAGAAGGAAGTTTCTGGAATGATTTGGACCACAGATATCATAGATCTGAATAATTGGATTAAACTTGGAGACACCTTCATCCTCCATAAAAAATTTGGTGTAACTGATGTACTACATGAATAAATTAATAAATTACTCCAACATACACACATTTCATGAATAACTTTCTTTGATAGCTGCTTTTGGAGCATTGCTGACAATTCAAACAAATATAATAGTTACTCCAACATACACACATTTCATGAATAACTTTCTTTGATAGCTGCTTTTGGAGCATTGCTGACAATTCAAACAAATATAATAGTTGTTCAACTTATATTAATATTTTAATGGGATTGACTTACTATAAATTATTTTAATCCAAACATAGGTCTCTAAACACACATATGGACAAGTATACACAGGGAACCCAAAAATAACTGGAATTTTGTAATAAAAATTGTATATTTATTTTTAGGTGTTGTAAATTAAATCACTTTAAAAAGTATAGTCTCTTTAATGCAATGCACTGGTCTAAACCAGTTTGTCATTTTTTGAAGTTGAGCAAAAACACTTGCAAAGTGATGTCCACTTTTCTTTCGATTATAAGTTCGCAAAAAAAAATAGCATTGTTTTGACTTTGGACTTCACTTGCAATGCTTTTTAGGGATATGATAAATTTAACATTTCAATTAGACCACTCATAAACTTCTACTGTGTTTCAAGCATTACTAACCATGACATCAATTTTAATAAGACACATTTTAACAAAAATTGAACAATATGACCAGAAACTGCTAAGGGAAACTATAAACATTTGTAAAAGGCTTAAGAGCATAAATGAAAAGTGTAAATTAAAGAAAGTTACCCTATTTGGAAAAAAAAACTTTTCAACCAATAGATTTGGAGAATGAGGAGAAAATAAAGCAAAAAATAACGATTTTAAATCTCACCACACACATTCTTATGATTTGAGAAAGAAGAAGCTCTGAGGAAAGTACTCATTATTGTAATGAAACATCATCTATTTAGCTATTTTTATTATGCAAAAGCTCCCAGAAATAATACTACGATTTCATATATATGTGTGGCGGTGTGTGGATGTCAAATTCTTTGCCTAAAGGCAAATTGAAACAAGCAGTAGGAAAAGGGAGACAAAGTAGTTTAAATTGATAATAATATAGACCAGTGTTCTTCAACCCTTGGTCTGCGGCCCGGTGCCGGGCCGCGGAACTTTTCTGCAGGTCCGCATGCTAGACCGGCAGTAAAAAGTTTGTAATAATAAATAATGAGTTTAAACTTTTACTTAATATAGCCAATTTTTATTTATTTTTTCATCTCATTTTTACCCAATTAAAAAAAAAAAGAAAACAGAACGAAAACAAAATCTAATCAATCATTCATAAATTAATGTTTTTCTAGTTATCACAGATGTTTATGGGGGGGGTAGAATTAAATTTTTTATTACTTTTCTAAAAAAAAATTTTAAAAAGTTTTTTATTATATAAACTCCATATATATATATATATATAAAACATTATCTTATATATTTAACATTGTTGTTTTGATCAGTTATAACAATTATGCTTATCTTTAAGAAAATTTATCTATAGACTTCTGCCGGTCTGCGAAATCTTATCCTTATTTTTGCTGGTCTGCGGAACCTTATCCTTATTTTTACCGGTTCGCTGGTGTGAAAAGGTTGAAGACCACTGATATAGACATCCATTTGGCTTCCACCTTTATAATTTATTAAGGCAGAAACTCAGACCAGCTTCTCATTATGCATGCCTTTTGTAATCAACTTTAATGTGTCAGATGAGGTAAAAGTATTGAACACCTGAATCTCCATAATTACATTGATAGCTTAATATTTTTACACTATATCATTGCAGAAATATAAAGACTTCTTCTAATTAAAATAATCACTCTTTCTCCTTCTACATTTGTAATATTAAATTTTGAAAATAATATGAAAATGTTGAAAAAGCTCTCAAGCGAATATTAAGAATTTTGAAAAAAAAACCAGTGATTTGTTAAGTAAAGGAAGTCTATACATTGTTGAAAATATAATTAATTCCTTCCATAGTTCACTAATGTCTTGGTGTATATTACATATATATGTAATCAAAATGGGACATTATTCCCAGAAATAAAGAGAGAAATAAATAAATAATGTCATATTTATTTATCTTCAGAAGTGAACTAATCCAGATTCCTTACTTATCTAATCGAATGGAGCACTCATTGCCACTAACCAATAGGTAAACATGGGGATAACCAAGGTATAAACATAGTCAAAGGGTAAAACAGAAATTATGACCAATGTATAGACATGCATAAAATCCTACCATTGGTTATTATGGGCCATTAGGCAATAATTCTCTCTGAATCTGACTGGCAATAAATAGTTAGCCTTTTTGGAGGCAAGAGAGACAGATAATGTCTGTCTAACCCGAATGATTGAACATGTTCTCAATTGAAACCACTTTAAACTGTGATGTTTCTGCTACAGTCATTATTGATATATCTAAGCAGTGACACAAATCCACGTTAGGACTGGAAGCTGCTACAACTGTGGCCAACATAAGACAAGCTGTCCAATACAGCCGGAAGAGTCTTGACTAGAACTCAGGGGGCAAGCTAATATATCCAGCTGGAAGTGAGTTAAATCATTCAAGCACAATGATGTAACATGTATGTATATTTATTCTAATAAATTATACATATTAATGTTGTGAATGTTTATATTTTTTTGTGAAACCTGAAATTCAGCCAAACACAACAAATTTGGCACAGTCAGACAAAAAGGATAATTTTTCCCCATAGCTAGTATAAAATATTCCAAATACAACAGATTTGGTGCAGTCGGACAAAATGAATATTTTTTCCCCATAACTGGAAAAATACAATAAACATGTGAGCATGCAATTAGGCATTCGTCATATTAACATCACTATTCTGCCTGAATAAAAATCAGATTTGGCAGTTTGGAAAAAATGTGTGAGTGCAAAGAAAATAGATTTGTCATATTTACAAAATGGTGATAAAATTCTATCACTTAGATCTGCCTGAATAAAAAAGAGTCGGCAGATTCTTAAGAAAAATTGACCACAGACTAATAAAAGTATCACTTAAAATCATAAACCAATCATGAATGTGTATTTTGTAATAAATCATTGGAAGCTCTCCCTAGTGGATTGTTAGTTTTGTTGGGACAGTTACAAACAGTAGCTCTCAAAATTTTAAAATTACAAGTGGTTAACTGGTTGATTGTACTGGTGCCATATTGATTTTTTTTAAAAACTGACTTGATACACAATTTTCACAATAACTTCAGTTTTAATAATGTTAGAGCAAAAAAACTTTACATTGCTAAAAACTAGAAAATCTATGGGGGAAAACAATAAGGCTAAGACAAATAGTGATTACCATTTAAAAAACAAGGAAAAAAAAAGAAATTTCAACAGCTGACATAATTATTACTTTATTGTTTGTTCATAATTTCTAATTTATCATTAATTAAATTTAAATTACATCTTCATTAATAATTTTTTTGTATTCGTCCAAAATTATTTTTCCAACCATATATAATATTTCCTACCTGAAATAATCCATAGCGTCAGAATCTCAAAAACTAGTTGCATAAGAATTCTTCATTTTTATTTTGTACCCCAAAAGTTGACAAATCTCAAAGGCATCTATAAGAAAAAGATTCACTGTAATAAAAGATACAAAACAAATCATACATAGAAGGTGGATATGCATTTGTGGTAGGCTACTGTCTGTATCAATGATAAAATGAGTCATCTCATTTTATATTTTTTTGTGTACACCAGTGATGTTTATATTCTTTATGCACACGAGGGTTGCTAGCTTGTCATATTTATTATCCCACAAATATAATTTATTTGCATATAGCTCATTTGCTAGCTATAGATTTGAAAATAATGTGATGCAAGATGTGGCAAAACTACCGACTCCACAACATGAGTATCAACGCATAGGCAAGAATCAGAATTTGTTTATTTGCCTGCATACAATTCCATGCATGGTACATATATTCATCTTAACCTTGTTGCCCAACTACATTGGGAATAGATTGATTTTCATTCGTGGTGTTTCTGGAAAATTTTATATTTTGTGAAAATTAAATTAGTAATCTAAAAATGCAATAAATGTACAGTTTAATACAAAATCTGATGCATTTTTTTCTTTCCCTGATATATTTGTTCTGAGTGTACTTTTATTAATAGCTTATTATACTATTTTCTTTGTATTACAAAATGTTTATAATGATTGATATTTCATTACGACATTATGTGGATAATCAGTATATTTGGGATTAATAATATTGTTAATTAGATATTTTATGATTTTTCATATTTAACTAAAATAAAGGTAGAATTTAAAAAAGAATTGAGATAATCTTTATATTTGGTTTAGAAATTGATGTAACTATATCTAATATAGTTTAAATTAATTGATAAGTTGTAAATTCTTTCAAATACATTTAAAAAAAAAAAAAAGAAAAATCCAGGCAGACGAGAATAAACAAAAGTTTTTGGAGCGGGAACCAGGGTTGCAGGGAAAAAGAAAAAAAGAAAACGTCTATCTACAAGATATGGAAAAATTTTCTCTTCGTTTTAAAAAGTTAAACAACGATAAGTAAGAAAGTAAGTTTTCTTATAAAATATTTTAAAAGAAACACATTTATTGAATTAACTTTAATAATATCTTGATTATAGTTGTATTTATTATGAATACGTATACGTTTAACCCTTCTGTCCTGGAAACATTTGCTATGAACTTTCCAATTTATAACTGGGGGAACTATTATTAAATTAAATGAATTATAGTATTTAGTTATATTTGAAGTGATTATAATAAATGTAAACTAAATTTGTCAGTACTATTGAAGGAATTGCCATATTTAATTATATAAATGAAATTAACGTCAATGAAAACAAATGGAATACGTGAATTAAAATGTTAAGACAATATTTTTAAGGAAAATTTGATAAAGTTAAAAATAATAATAATAATATTTATTAAGTATGACTCTTTTATAATTGCTACTTTAGACTTTCGTGTTACTCTAAATAATTCGCTTTAGGACGTAATACACCTACCAAGAAACTGAATGACTAAACAGATACATAGTATCTCTCATTGACGGACTTGTCTCTGATTAAAGACTGTTGATCCGTATATTCAGGACTATGCCATATGTGTTTCTTTTTTTAGCCTGTATTCTTTAAATACAATGTAAATCTTTTCAGTGTACAAAGAACACTTTATGTTTAAATAAAATATTTTTTTTAAAAAAATTCATTTATTTATTATTTTAACTAAGTTATTAAAATTGCATCAGGAAAACAGACAACGTTATATTAATTCACAAAATTACTATTGCCAGTGAACTTGTTAAATAATGAATTAAACCATTTAAAACTTACCTTGATATCATGATAAAGATAAGAATTAAATATAGATTTCTAGTTTATAATGAAAATGGAAAAATTACTTATTGTACTTTGTATATTACGCTGCTGAAAATATGATCATTTGTTGGAGGATTATTAATATTTTCCAAACTTATTCGGATGAATACATAATTTGTATGAATTCTTTTAAAAGGTTATATTAATGGATTTGCGAAATGCAATCTTTGATAAAAATTAAAGAACTGACTCATCATTATTTATCGTATTATTATTAAAAGAAGACTCTGCAATCAGAGAAAAATATATTAATAGGTATTTTAACATGGAAAATATATGTGAGTGATATTTGTATAAAGTGAACAGTGATATATGCAATTGAAATATGGAAAATATTTGTGCTTATCTAATGAATGCTTATAACGTCAGTAAAATAGTATAATGAAAAGCAAGAACTGCAATAATGCGAACTGTGAACGCCGATGAATAAAAGCGTTAAGTATTATTATAATCCTCTTGCGCAAGATGAGAAAAGTTTTTGAAATGTGAGCTTATTTACTATATATTTCATTTATTTATTTCATGTTTAATAGTGATGTGCATACAAGTATTATATGTTACGTTAATTATTAATGAAAATGAAGTAATATAATGTAATGCTTAATTTAAAAGGGATGGATGATGATCAATAGTGATAATTATTATTATCATCATTGCTCTGTTTTTTTTTATTTATGTATATTTAGTTTTTCTTAAGATAGAAAATAATATTATAAGTTTAATAGTATTTAAATATTAGGATAATAAAAATCATTATTATTATTTAGAATGAGATATATAATATATTATTATATTTAGTAAATTTTTCATTACAATTTTAAAAGTAGTTTAACAGCCTAATTAACCAATATCGAGTTCAAATAATTAAAATAAAATAAAATAGAAAATGTTAATAATAAGAATAATTTGCAAATTTATGGCTAGTACGAAATTGTATTGGATTTATTGTGTATATGGCAACATATATTTAGGTCTGCCTGATATTAGTGCTAATAACCATTAGGTGAATAAATACAAATGTATAATAACTAAGGTGAGTATTCATGTTTGATGGTCTGTGCAGTGATCATTTTGCGATAGTTGATTCCTGTTAGATGTCACTAGTTTTCTATCTATTATTATTATGTAGAATTTTTATTGGGAGATATTAAGTTAAGTGTGGTGAATATATATAGTTATTTGGGAATTATTTTAAGTAATCATAAAAATTATTTGGATGAATGGGAGAAAAAATTGATAAATGAAGCAAAGAAAAGAAAGGGGTTGATAAATAAATTAACAGCGTTTTCATATAATAAATATGATGTCGCTAGAATTATATGGAAGGGAGTTGCAGTAGCAGGGTTAACATGGGAATGATGCATTATGTATTAGTAAAGGGGTATTAAATTACTTAGAAAAAGTTCAAAGGGAAGTAGGAAGACATGCATTGGATGCACATGTATGGACAACAAGAGAGGCAATTCAAGGAGAAATGGGATGGTCAAGTTTTTATATGAGAAATGCAAAAAGTAAAATGAAAATTTTTGGTAGATTGCAGTTTATGGATAATAAAAGCCTAGCCAAAATAGTATTTAATTGGGTTATGAGTAAAGGGCAGGCAACAAGATGGGTGAGAAAGATAATGCAGTATGCAAAAGATTTGAATAAAGAATTTATATCAGTATTTTTGTACAAAAGATGAGATGATTGTGTTAGGAGGATTGTTGAGTATTATAGTGGTAAGGAATGGGATAAAAGAATAGATTTATTAATAAAGAATAGGGAGTTAGAGAGATAAAAAGAACTAGTATGGAGAGTAAAAAGAGTTTATATATATATATATTAGGTGCCAGTTAATATATATATATATATATATATATAAACAGAATATTAGGTGCCAGTTAATATATGATAATAGTAAGGAAAGTAGTTTATTGTTTAAGGCTCGAATGGGAACTTTAGCAACAAGAGAATATACATTTAAATGGAAAAATATGGTCATTTAGTCTGTAAATTATGTAAGTTAAGGAATAGAAAATATTAGGCATCTGTTAATTGAATATAAATGCTTGAAAACAGAAAGGGCACATATAAGGAAGTTATGGAAGAATAAATTTGAAAAAAGATTATACAGAAAGTGGATTATTGGTTTTTATGCTAGGTTTGGGAAAAGATAAGGAGGATTTAGATATAAAGGCCATAGAGTTGACAAAGATTATGTTGTGGAAATGGAATGGAGCAGAATCTGGGGAATGTAAAATAAAGTAGCTAACAGGTTTCTCTGGGCATAATTGCTGAGAGATTTTTGACTTCGTTTAAGGAGAAACTACAGTACATCACATCACATCATCATGATATTATTATGGTGGGAACTCAGAAATTAAAGGGTCATGGAGAGTCTCAACCAATATCTTGTAAGGTAGTCAAAATCTTATGGATATACTTGGATGATAGTAGGTAAGAAGAAATTATTAATGTGAGGAAAAACCTCAAAAGCACTAGGCCTAAATTGATTTGATTTTTTTGGTTGATACTTATAGCTTCTTCTGCAGCGGGTAAATTGCTTTTATATGCTAATTGTTATTGTGTGTTTTCTTATATCCACATAAGTGTTAAGGTACACCTGGATATTAATGCTTTTGGGTAACATATATGGATGCTATGTCGTCTTTATGGATTGGTTAACCTGGGTGTTATTATATTTTATTTATAGAGGTGCTAGTTCAAGGGTATTCAGACATGACACTATACAGATATTATTTTGTCATTGTAGACATGTTCCTTTTAAAGATTATTGTTGATAATATTATCTAATGCTTCGAGAAGAAAAACAATATTGCAAAAATGTTTATTTTTTATTTATTGTTAGTCATGAAATACCTAAAGAAAGTATACAAAGTATGTTTTTACAGATTAAGTGTGTGTGATCTAGCTAACAATATACAATTTAATTGGAGTAATGTACTAAATAATAATTGAATTTAAGAATGCAATTTATTCATTATGATAAATTCAAAGTAATATAAATATTTGTTTGATGCGTTATTAAAAAGGAAAACGCAGTTTAACAGCTTAAATAATTACTTTATAGATGAATTATAAAATCTAATAACCAGAATTGATTATTAATATCATTTAAAGTTATTTGAACCTATGGAAAACATCTGATCGTAATGTATGGATAAATCAATAATATCAATGTTGATTTGTAAAATAGAATAATTCTTATGATAAGGAATTAATTCCTCAAATTTATTATCAGTTTATTATTATTATTTTTATATCTTTGGACATAAGCAATGTTTATTAATATTCTTAGTTTAGAATATTTGAAATTACTAGAAGTTTGTTGTAAACATTTATTATTGTATTTGTTTTAAAATCAAAATTATTGATTTTATTATTGTACCAATCTTTGTAAATAAATATTAGTGTAATCTTATTGCTTTTGTTATCAATCCATCATTTCAAGTCATTAATTCATTTCTTTATTGCCCTGACAAGATAATACAAATTATTATTAGTTATATATTTAGTTTCTGCTGTTCATATCTCTTTGCAAATATAAATTTTAAAGTGGTATGGTTATGCTGGCTTCTTAGCATATTGAGCGGCAGTAAAAGAACTTTCTTGTCTAAATCAAATGTGCCTTAATTTAAAACTTTAGTATAATTAGAACCCTGAGATAAAATGAATATAATTTTATTAATGAAGTGTATTGAGTATTTGGGAAGAGATGATTGACTGGAAGGTTACAATATATATATATATATATATATATATATATATATATATATATATATATATTGTGCCGGTTCGATGACCCTGTAGTGGTCTTGCATGGTTAGACTCTCATACGCACCGAGCATGAAGTGACGTATGCTACAGAATGGGACATCGATAATAATTCTCTAAAATATTTTTGATTAAATATGAGTAAATTCCTCAAAGAAATTATTAGAGGAAGTAGATTGAACCTAAAATTAGGCCCATCCAGACCTTCCTTGTTAAATTGTTTCATTAGCCGATTAATTATACGTTGACTAATTAAAGTGTCCTTACACACCTTTAAGAGTACTGAATATTTCCTTCAGTCTCTAGCGCCACTCCCGTTCAAGATTATACTTATTCCTTTTCTTTCCTGAAAGAGTGTGTAAAATGTGACTAGTCATTAATGAATATGAATATTTTGAGACGTTCGGACTAAAATAAAAGAAACAATCCAACTCCCCGGTAAGTTATCCCTATCTAGCTCACTTTATATTCTATAAATCTCAGGTTAACTACATGGATTTGCATTTTGATTAAAAAAAAACTATATATCTGTACTAATAACTTAATAATTATTTTAAAGCTAAGTCAAAAACTTATAAACGATTTTAATTACAAAAGTGAATATTTATTATCCCCAGATTATTATATTTATCCTCCACTAATGCATACATATAAGTCCAATATATAAAAAAAATATTTAAAATTATATTTACCCTCCACCGATGCATATACATATGACCCCAAGATATATATAAAAGAAAAAAAACAATATTTAAAAGATTACACAATGGGTGTGCCCTATATTCCTTCCCACTTTAGAGTAATAAATCCATATAACAAGGTATGCAGAAATAATATATATATATCATAAAAAAAAAATTTTACAAAGAACATAAATGAGAGAGAAGAAAAAAAATATATAATAGAATATAAAATATATATATATATAACCAACTATACACGCTCCTCTGAACTTGTTCTTGTATTTAATGTGAACTTCCTGGGCCACATGGCTACTTCATAGGGCAGACAAGGCTTCCATTCACCGATATACTTTGAGTCTTTCTTGTCATCAGGGTCTGCTATTTCTTCTAAGGCATCTTCAGACTTGATAGCCAAACAGGTGGTGTACTACGGCTGAAAGTCTACTCCATGGTAGGATAATAACCCGGAACGTATAATCGAGCCATCTTTCAAATTATCGGATCTGTAAGTATACTTCTCCCATATATATGTATATCGCACACGGCTGATTAGGGCTAGTAGATCCTAAATAAATTGCAGTTCTCCAACTATGATTCGTCTTTCATTTTTTTTTTTTTCTATTTAAACATATTGAGAATCCATGTTGTTGATCATTTTCCAAACTCCACTTAACGATCCTTGCTAAATGCTAATTTTCAAATTCTTTTCTGGGAAATAACCAAGTGATTATAATTTTAACAGACACAGTTCATTTTCTCCTTTCTCTCTGTCAGATTGTTTTTCACAAATCTATACTGTTCCATTTTTTTAGACTAGCGGGAGGCAAGATTTAACTTTCCAAATCTTTGCCATTGGAATGCTTTGGCAAGCTAGCATTAACTGATCCGCACGCTTTAGCAGGCTAATCTCCACTTGTCCGCACTCTTTAGTAGGCTAATCTCCCCTGGTCCGCACACTTTAGCAAGCTAGTACTCGACTGACTCAAAGCCCCCAGAAAGCAGCACATATAGCCCAAACAGTCCAATTGTCATACCCCCTCTACGAGCTATTGCATCAGCTAATAATAAATTTAACTATACCTTCATATACCCTTCTACATTCTTTTACCTTTTTTTATTATTAAAGTACACTTTTGCAAGCTTCCATATTGAGTACTTGACACCCATTGTGCTTACATTCCTTTCTTAGATAAAATCTATTTTATCTTTATTCACGATCAACCGAAAATTCTTTTATACAAAACAATTTCTTCGGTTGAAAGTAGATTGTAATTAGCAAAAAGGTTTTTTCCTTTTACTAATTTAATTAATTAATTTCAAACCCTCTCATTCTAACAATTAGAAGAGATAAATTCCAATAAATGCAAAAATTTTTAACTATTTAGAATTTTCTTTTCTTTTTTTAGGAAAATAATAAAAAATAAAAATACATTTCTATATATGTGTGTTCAAACATTTATAAGTAGTAAAATACAACAAAAAAAAAAACTGTTCTACACATAAACAAATATTACAACTTATTTTCCCTTAAACTGTTCTACACATAAACAAATATTACAACTTATTTTCCCTTTTTTTTTTTTTTTAGACAGGTTTGCTAGTCGAATAAATTATTAAAACATATATACACTGCATACACTTGTACTGTGGGTATAATAAGAATATAATATAGCCCAAACCCATTTATTTATGTACTATATCCGTACCTCCCACTTCCCCTCTGAATTATAATTTAATAAATCGTATTAAAATTATAATTTTCATGTGATACATGTAAGCTGTGCTGAATCTTCAGCAAACAGCCATTTTGTGCATGGCCGTTATACACGGACTGGCACAATACCCCCGTCCCCGATGAGACTGTTAAAAAGGAAACCATTCTTTTTTAATGGTCTTACTTAACTATTTTTACATCTTCTTTAATTACTTACATTTTAAATTCAGCGTTTATATTATACGTTTTAACATGCAAGTTATGTCAATTTTTAATTAATCGCTACCTTCCCATAGGGTTTCAAAGACTGAGCATTATATGTGCCCTTAATCCCTTGTTCCATTCTCACCCAGAAAGCATTATCCCTGCAACACTCTAAAATTTCAAAAGGGTCTTCATAGAGATTACAAAATTTTTTAAATTTGAATTTCCCTGGATCACTAACATGGGGTGTCCTAACCATGACCTTGTCCCCTACTTGGAATGTATACTTAGGGGTTCCCTTCCATTTTTTATGCCTAGTGCTCATTCATTGCATTTGGGCCTTAGCTTGTGTTTTATCGTGATCCCGGTCGATGACTCCTCTTGGCTCCCTGAAAGACTAGTTTTAAACAGTTTTGGAGGGTGTTTTCCAAAGTGTAATCGCATGGGAGTAAACCCAGTGGATTCATTTACCGACCAGTTAATATAATTCAGTGTCTGAGGTAGTTGTTTAACCCATCCCCTATGGTTTGTTGGCAAATAGGTACAGAAAAGTCTACCCAACTCCCGCATGACTCGTTCACAGGGGTTACTCTGGGGATTTCGGATTGATGTCAACAGGTTCTTGATACCTCGTTTGGAGACCCATCGGTTCCATTCCTCTGACACAAAAGGGGTTCCATGATCCGAAAGTATTGCCTTTGGCTTCCCCACTTTTGGAAAATGTACAGCGTCTAATACCCGTGTAACTTCTCGGGTGGTGGTGCGTGCCAAAGGGTAAGCGGCCACCCATTTCGAAAACAAATCATATGTAACCAGTAGGTATCTCTTTTTGTTGAACATCGGCAAGGGACCATAAAAATCTATAGCCATCACCTCATTTAGGTCATCAGGTATGATTGATTTCATTGGGCTGACGTACGTTTGATTCTGTGGTTTCGTACGTTGACATATTTCACATTGATTCAGTACAGTGATGATAACCTGGTGCATCCGTGGCCAGAAAAACCACTGTCTTAAACAATACTCGGTTTTTGGCATTCCATAATGACCATACAACCGATGCATATAACTGATGAGAGCCCGTCTCATTTTTGGAGGTATCATCGCCTTCCATTCATCCTTGCCTTTTTTGAGTTGACAAATATAACACTCCTCCTTCAACTTTATATCTATCCCTTATCTCTCTGAAATTAGTTGTTCCAGACTTCTGGCATTCTGTCCAAATGCTATTTAGATAGCTGTCTTCTTGTTGCCTCTTAGTTAGTTGGCTTAATTCTTTTTCTATGTCTTCATCTTTTCCCATTATCGTGGTACTTGCTATGTATGCTTGCTCCAGACTGAGGTGTTTCGGGGTTTGTGCAGGGACAGGATGACGACTGAGGATGTCTTCAACCACGTTTTCTGCCCCTTTGCAATACCTCACAGTGTAGTTAAATTCCTGCAGGAATAAACTCCACCGGACTAACCTGCTATTAGTAAGATAGCTGTGATTTAGAAACTCAAGACTTTTATGGTCGGTTATCACCACTACTTGAGAGCCTAACAACATAGGGCGAAACTTTTGGAAAGCCCATACAATGGCCAGAGCCTCTTTTTCAGTGACCATATAATTAAGTTCTGGTCCCTTCAATAAGCGGCTTATAAAATATAACACCCCAATTCGTCCATCAGGTTGAATTTGTGACAGAGTGACACCCAGGCCATATCCGCTACTATCGGTCTGGAGAATGAACGGCTTACCATAAAAAGGATAATCCAACACAACCTGTTTTAAAAAACTTTGCTTTACTTGGTTAAAAGCTTCTTCCTGTTCAATAGTCCATTTCCATCTGACCTCTTTTCTAATCAATCTGAGCAATGGTTCCATTTGGCCAGCAAAATTCTCACAAAATCTGTTATAAAAGTTACAGAGTCCCAAAAATGACCGTATATGTTTCTTTGTCTGTGGTCTAGGGAAATCTGCAATCACTGTTATTTTATCTGGATGAGGTTTGACTCCTTCCTGGCCTACCAAATGACCCAGAAATTCGATTTCCTCAGAGGCCACTTTACTCTTCTTTAAATTTATCTTGATATCTTTTTCTTTACATTCCCTAAAAAACTGTTCCAACTGCTGGAGATGCTCTTCCATAGATGCAGATGCTATAACAACATCATCCACATACATGGTCAGAATTTTCTTGACATCAGATGATAGGACCCGATCTAAACACTGCAGCAGCCCAGCACCACTGTTGATCAGTCCAAATGGCATACGATTAAACTTGTATGAATATCCCCCATACCTGAAGGCAGTATACTGGTGATCATTTGGGTGGAGTTCTATCTGCCAGTAACTGGAAGTTAGATCGAATGTAGAAAATATTCTTTTCCCTTTAAATTTTCCCAGTAACTCTTGTATCGGAGGTGGGATTGTACAGTCCGGTATAGTCACCTTATTGAGCTGACGGGCATCCAAGCACAACCTTACTGACCCATCTTTTTTTCTAACCACCACCAAAGGGTTGCAGTAAAAAGACGAACATTTACTAATTATGCCCCCCTTCAACATCTGCTCTAACTGTTTCTCCACTTCTTTTTTAAATTGATTTGGGACTGGGTAGGACCGTGCTTGAAAAGGTTTCCCTGGTTTCAGTTTGATCCTCTGTTGATATCCTCTAATCTTCCCTGGACTGACCGAAAAAATCTCATGATACTCTTAGGAATATCTCTTGGAGTTTTTTGCTGTCCCCATTAGATGCTGTCTTTACTTCACTCATTTTTTCTTGCATCAAATCTACAATAGATTGACTTATGCAACAAGTTTCCCCAAAGTTTGGCAACTGAGGTGGCAAGAATTTAATATCACCTCCCTGGTAGCTCATTCTTCCCTTTTCGTAATTTACAATACACTGGTTCTTATACAAGAAATCCGACCCTAATATGACATCATGAATTAAACTACCCATAATTAAAAATACATGATAGACTGTCCTCCCATTTATAAGTAATTCTAACCATATTTGCTTGGGTATAAGGTTTGCTTTTCGGTTATTTGCAAGGGTGATTTGTGTTGCCTTTAAAGGTAAGGTCTCTATCTGTGAGTTTACTGATAAAATTTTCTGGTATAATTCTTCAGATATCACTGATATCTGGCTACCAGAGTCTAACATTGCAATGACCCCAATTCCTTCAATTTCTAAAGGTATTTTCGGACAACTCTGTGGTGCATATTCTGGTACTTTATCTTCCCAAGAACAGACCAGATTTGACATTTCCTTTTGAAGTGTTTACACAGCCCACTCTTTACATTCCAATGCTGGGCTGTAACTTTACTATTCTCTTGCATGTCTTGTACCACACAATCCTGCTCTCTCCCATCTATGGTGTCTAGCCAGTGAGTTATTTGTTCAACTGATTTTACTCCCGTCAGTATTAGCATCTGTGCAACATGGGAAGGCAAATTACCTTGGATAATTCTAATGATTCGATCCTCCAACATATTACATGCGCTTAAATTCCGTAGTCTTGCTACTTGTCTGCGGAAAAACTGTGCCAAATTTTCACCTATACTATTTTTGTATTTCTCCTGCATGACCTGATACATAACTGTTTCTTGATGCTCTATGCTCCAGAAATTGTTAACAATCATATCCTTATATTGATTGAAGATTGGAGGATGATGAAACAAAGACTCCCACCAAGCTAATGCGTCTCCATTAAGATGAGCGCTGGCAACAAGCAATTTACTGATTTCGTTTACTTTGTTTATCCGAAAGTAATTTTCCAGACTTCTTATATGCTCCACTGGAGCCTCCCCCACTTTTTCTTCAAATGTACGGATTTTTAAAAATTGGTTAATATTTAATTGTGGCAGCTGATCACTTCCATTGGTCTTTTCTATACGACCATCCAGATGATCTCCACTATTTGCCATATGGTTGTCTTGTTCATTTTTAACATTTTCAACCATCCTATTTTGTTTGTACTCCATTTCTGTGTCCTGCTTTGTCTCTTCTGGCCCTAACTTAACTGACTGACTATCTCTTATATTTGCTTCTATCTCATCCTCCTTAGTTTGCTTAGATTTATCACATTTCATTTCCCACTTTTGAAATCTTAAATCTATTTCTTGTACTAATTTGCTTCACATTTCCTCTATTTTCTGAACGATATTTTCCTCTTGTTTAGCCCTGTCTGTTCTCCATCTTTCTACTTCTTTTGACATTTTAGCCATTTTCCTTTTTCACAAGGTTTGCGAAATCTTCCATCATTTCCTTTAAGCATTCTTTTTCCTTTCCTAGTTTGTTTTTCTGACAGTCCACTTCCTGTTCTTCAGACAGGTTTACTAGCGTTTCACTGATTATTGCCTGTTCCATTCTGATTTTCCCTGCTCTCGTAAGCATTTACGGGTTTAAATTTACTGAACTTGAAAGTCAAGGTATTCTTACCTTTATACTAACGTTTATTAACTCAATTCCAGAAAAATATTTAATTTAATTTCGTATAGTAAATTCGTAGTACACCACGTCTTACGCTTTTCCCTACTAATCGCCCTTTCCTCCAAGCACATTCCCTGATTTCTAATGACAATTTACTCAAACGTGTAATAATATAACAAAAAATTTCAAATGCCCCGTTCTACTTATATGCCCTAATAAATGACAGAATTTTTTATCTAACTTCTGTTAATAATTTATTTCATTCACGATAATAAATTTTTGCTCGAAAAAGAAAAAATCTTATAACTAAATAATCAAAACCGTATATTTCAACCTTCTCTTACGCAATTATTAAAATCCTATCTCATTTACAACGTTCTTCTCTTAACTTAGCTGTCCTAACTTTGTTTTGAAACCACGAAAATATAATATAGATTTCTACTAATACTATCTTTTTTCATCTTAACCTAGTTCGTCTTTACCATGATTGAGGCGCCATTTTTCTGTGCCGGTTCGACAACCCTGTAGTGGTCTTGCATGGTTAGACTCTCATACGCACCGAGCATGAAGTGACGTATGCTACAGAATGGGACATCGATAATAATTCTCTAAAATATTTTTGATTAAATATGAGTAAATACCTCAAAGAAATTATTAGAGGAAGTAGATTGAACCTAAAATTAGGCCCATCCAGACCTTCCTTGTTAAATTGTTTCATTAGCCGATTAATTATACGTTGACTAATTAAAGTGTCCTTACACACCTTTAAGAGTACTGAATATTTCCTTCAGTCTCTAGCGCCACTCCCGTTCAAGATTATACTTATTCCTTTTCTTTCCCGAAAGAGTGTGTAAAATGTGACTAGTGATTAACGAATATGAATATTTCAAGACGTTCGGACTAAAATAAAAGAAACAAACCAACTCCCCGGTAAGTTATCACTATCTAGCTCACTTTATATTCTATAAATCTCAGGTTAACTACGTGGATTTGCATTTTGATTAAAAAAAAACTATATATCTGTACTAATAACTTAATAATTATTTTAAAGCTAAGTCAAAAACTTATAAACGATTTTAATTACAAAAGTGAATATTTATTATCCCCAGATTATTATATTTATCCTCCACTAATGCATACATATAAGTCCAATATATAAAAAAAATATTTAAATTATATTTACCCTCCACCGATGCATATACATATGACCCCAAGATATATATAAAAGAAAAAAAACAATATCTAAAAGATTACACAATGGGTGTGCCCTATATTCCTTCCCACTTTAGAGTAATAAATCCATATAACAAGGTATGCAGAAATAATATATATATCATAAAAAAAAAATTTACAAAGAACATAAATGAGAGAGAAGAAAAAAAATATATAATAGTAATATAAAAAAAAATATATATATATATATAACCAACTATACACGCTCCTCTGAACTTGTTCTTGTATTTAATTCGAACTTCCTGGGCCACACGGCTACTTCATAGGGCAGACAAGGCTTCCATTCACCGATATACTTTGAGTCTTTCTTGTCATCAGGGTCTGCTATTTCTTCTAAGGCATCTTCGGACTTGATAGCCAAACAGGTGGTGTACTACGGCTGAAAGTCTACTCCATGGGAGGATAATAACCCGGAACGTATAATCGAGCCATCTTTCAAATTATCGGATCTGTAAGTATACTTCTCCCGTATATATGTATATCGCACACGGCTGATTAGGGCAAGTAGATCCTAAATAAATTGCAGTTCTCCAACTATGATTCGTCTTTCGTTTTTTTTTTCTATTTAAACGTATTGAGAATCCATGTTGTTGATCATTTTCCAAACTCCACTTAACGATCCTTGCTAAATGCTAATTTTCAAATTCTTTTCTGGGAAATAACCAAGTGATTATAATTTTAACAGACACAGTTCATTTTCTCCTTTCTCTCTGTCGGATTGTTTTTCACAAATCTATACTGTTCCATTTTTTTAGACTAGCGGGAGACAAGATTTAACTTTCTAAATCTTTGCCATTGGAATGCTTTGGCAAGCTAGCATTAACTGATCCGCATGCTTTAGCAGGCTAATCTCCACTTGTCCGCACTCTTTAGTAGGCTAATCTCCCCTGGTCCACACACTTTAGCAAGCTAGTACTCGACTGACTCAAAGCCCCCAGTAAGCAACACATATAGCCCAAACAGTCCAATTGTCATACCCCCTCTACGAGCTATTGCATCAGCTAATAATAAATTTAATTATACCTTCATATACCTTTCTACATTCTTTTACCTTTTTTTTTTATTAAAGTACACTTTTGCAAGCTTCCATATTGAGTACTTGACACCCATTGTGCTTACATTCCTTTCTTAGATAAAATCTATTTTATCTTTATTCACGATCAACCGAAAATTCTTTTATACAAAACATTTTCTTCGGTTGAAAGTAGATTGTAATTAGCAAAAAGGTTTTTTCCTTTTACAAATTTAATTAATTAATTTCAAACCCTCTCATTCTAACAATTAGAAAAGATAAATTCCAATAAATGCAAAAATTTTTAACTATTTAGAATTTTCTTTTCTTTTTTTAGGAAAATAATAAAAAATAAAAATACATTTCTATATATGTGTGTTCGAACATTTATAAGTAGTAAAATACAACAAAAAAAAAAAACTGTTCTACACATAAACAAATATTACAACTTATTTTCCCTTTTTTTTTTTTTAGACAGGTTTGCTAGTCGAATAAATTATTAAAACATATATACACTGCATACACTTGTACTGTGGGTATAATAAGAATATAATATAACCCAAACCCATTTATTTATGTACTATATCCGTACCTCCCACTTCCCCTCTGAATTATAATTTAATAAATCGTATTAAAATTATAATTTTCATGTGATACATGTAAGCTGTGCTGAATCTTCAGCAAACAGCCATTTTGTGCATGGCCGTTATACACGGACTGGCACAATATATATATATAACCATTGTGGCTATCAATATAGACATCCTATTTGAAATCTCTCGTTATTGGCCTTAAGTGTTTATATTTTCACATGGCACTATGCCTAATAAATTTTGTGATTGCTTTATCAACTGCAACCTTTCTGTACATCTGATAATCAGTCTTAAAATTTACATTGCACTGCTCTATATATGTAAATCATTGCTTGTTATACAAATACAAGCATCCAAGTGCAAATACAAATATAAACACATTAATAACTATTAAATCTTTTGAGAATTATTATGTCTATAAAATAAGGTTGCCTCAAACTTGGATCAGAGCCAAATTACGTTGTATGTAGACCACTTTTGTTATATTTGAATACAAATTTATATACTGTATAATAAAGAGCATAAATGATTTAATATTATATAATTCATATACTACACAGACACATCAATACAAATACATTAATAAATTATACCATTTAGCAAATAATAAAAAAAAAACAATTTAAAATATTATTCAAATAATTAAAAAATTAAAAATGAATACTTACGACCGATATTCTGCGATTACGTTTTTATCACATTGAAGGCCTTGAAATGTGAATTATCAGCATATTTTTAATCCATTTTACTAAATAATCTGGCCAATAAAGATTTTCTGCTTTTGTCATCTTCATGTAAGCTAGTAAACTGATCAAAAAAGAAAAAAAATTCAATTCAATATCCATTTATTATGTGCATTTCAACATTTACACTTTAACAGAAATGAACCTATTAATAAAAAATTCAAATTTTATCTGATTTCAAAATGTGATACATCATTTTAAAGATGGAATTAAGCAGCAACAAATACTGGGATTTCTGTTAATATCATGCTTATAGTTTTTCTACAATTTAAAAAAGAAAATAAAAGTTCATCAAATCAGCTGCCACAAGTATATGATATGCTACAGCCAAGCACCCCATTTTAAAATTCACCAATAGTAAAATGACCTGAAAAGAAAAAAAATAAATGCACCTATTATATTAATAAAAAATTCAAATTTTATCCAATTTCAAAATGTGATGCATCATTTTAAAGATGGAATTAAATAGCAGTGAATACTGGGATTTCTGCTGATGTCATGCTTATAGTTTTCCACAATTAAAAAAAGAAACAAAATTTCAACAAATCAGCTGCCACAAGCATATGACACGCTACAATCAAGCAACCCATTTTAAAGTTCACCAATAGAATGTCAGTAATCTGCTGCTTTCACAATAATAAATTGATTAATTTTAATCATTGGCTTGAGTTGTGTAATTAACATGTAATCACTTAGCTATGTGCACTTTTGATTTAATAAACATTAAATTAAATATAAATGTAGATATGCAAACAAAAGAAGTAAATCACTCTCTCTCAAGCTTTGAATTAAAAGTACTCTAAATGTCAAACAAAGAATGAATCTACTATTTTGGAGCTATGATAATTGATTATAAGCATACCTTTATCAACATTGTTGGTAATTAAAAGTGAAATTGACATATCCAGGTGGAATATGGCACTTAATATTTATCAAATTAATAATTTATACAAAACTGGAAACAGAATCACTCTTTTAATACCTTGATTATAATAATTAAAGAAGATTTAATATGTAAACATTAAATTAAACATGATTCAATGTGATAAATCACTCTCCTTCATGCTATAAAGTGCTTTTAGTTTATAGTCTGAGAGAGGGTGGTTTATTCCATTTGTTTACATATATGAGGTGTGACAACTTATTTTCTGGAATGGCCATGTTGGGTCATCCATGCCTTAATTGTATTGAAATGATGTGATTATTCATGTTTGAACATGTTTAAGCTAAAATGCATGTAAATTTTAAACTAATAGAACTAATGGTTAGTTGTTTATTGAGAAGATAATAAATACCTATGAGTACATTTTTACATAAAAATGGGTGATCAAAATTTTAAACAACATTTTAATATCAAATTTTGTGTAAAAATAAGCAAATGTGCTACTGAAACATTACAACTGTTGCAAGTGGTTTATGTTGTAGGTGCTATGAAGATTTGAGTGTGTTTGAGTAGTGTAAGAGGTTTGAAGATGAGCAAAATATGATGGATGATCCTAGAAGCAGACAGCCAACAACAAAAATGACTGATATTAATTTTAAAAAAGTGAAAGATGCAATATAGTCCAATAGATGATTAAGTGTGAGATTTATAGCTGAAGAATTTCAGATTAATCAAGAAATAGGATAAAGTTTGTGCCTTGGATATTGATGGATGAAAAGAAATAATGTTGGTTTATTGTTGCAATAGATCTTTATTCAAATATGCATCTGCTTCTAATGGTAATTACAGATTATGAAACATGGTGCTTCCAGATATGACTCAGAAACAAAACATCAGAGCATGCAATGGATATCTTCAGATTCACTGCAACCTATAAAAGCAAGTATGTTGTGCTCACAGTTTAAAACCATGCTGGTGTGTTTCTTTGATAACAAGGTAATAGTCCACAATGCATTGAACAAAGACAAAAACAATGTTATTTAAAAGTATCTCAGAGATTATGATATTCTGATTGAAGAAAAAGATTTGAATTTAGCCTGACAAGTGAATCATTCATCATGATAATGTGCCAAGTCACAGTGTGTTCATTGTGAGAGACTTTTTGGCCAAAAAATCCAACTACACAACTAGACCATATTGCCTATTCACCTGACTTAGCTCCATGTGATTTTTGATTATTTCCAAAATTAAAAACTATATTGAAAAAAGAATGAAAAAATTCTGCTTTAACTGATATCCAACAAAATGCATTCCTGAAAATGAATTCCAAGTGTACTTACAGAAATGATAATGTCATTTTAATCAGTATATAGATACACAAGGGCACTACTTTGAAGGTGATAATAGCTATTTGTATACACTTCCACATGTACATTTTATAAAGATGCAATTGACACACCTCATATAAGTAAAACTTGAATTTATAAAAGGGTGGTATGTTATAAAATCACCTAATTCATTATTAGTTCACAGTTGTTTGTGAAATTATTATATCTTAAACTTTTTTTATTATATGTTAAATTATTTTTATTCAATACAAAGATTCATGATTAAATAATTAATTTGTTTGATTGCTTGTAGATGCCGTCACTGTAGTTTTATATAATATGATGGTCACTTTTATTTCAGTAAAGCAAATCACAATAGATCAAGTAAGTATCTTCTAACTTAAATATAGCTTCAATTCATTTAAGTTTTGAATTATATTCCTCAATTATTATGTTAATTTTACATGAGGTAGAATTCATTCAATTGTGTATAAACATAAAATTAACATGTCTTAGGGTATATATAATTAAAGAGTAAACCACTCTCCTTCAAGGTATGAATAAATAGTACTTTATACAATAAAAATAGAATGGGCTCACCTATTCTCTAAGCTTTTGATGTTTTAAGCTAACCCTTGTCAATATAAGTGGAAATTTCAGAGTGAAATTAATATATCAGCCAGATGAAAATATGGCATAAATAATTATTAAACTAATAAACAATTATTCAAGGATGGAGACAGAATCTCATTTTTAATAATGTTTTTAATAATTAAATATAAGTTATTAATTATTAAAAACCAATCAACACTTAGACAATCCCAATATCAATAACAATCAACAATTTTAAATTGTTGTCAAGGCAACCTTTTAACAATAAAGATGAAATTCTACCATGATCCAGTATATTTATATAGAAAAACAGGCAAAACTCACCATACATATTGCAACACACAGCAAGCTAGAGTAATCAATGGATGCCAGAAGGCTAGTGCATAAAATCCCCATCTAGTGCCTACTCATCCATTATCCCCAGACTAGTTTCTGGCTTGTGGCCTACATCAGTGAGGAGCCTTGGATCTGAGAGCACTGCACCTAGATCTTAGGATCTAATGCAACCCTCCAGCACCCACCTTTTATCTCCATTTTACTACAAAACTATGAGTCTTAAACTGAAAACACCTTAATGTTTTCAATCGGACTTGGATTGAAAACGACTTGGATTGAAAACATTAAGGTGTTTTCAGTTTAAGACTCATAGTTTTGTAGTAAAATGGAGATAAAAGGTGGCTGCTGGAGGGTTGCATTAGATCCTAAGATCTAGGTGCAGTGCTCTCAGATCCAAGGCTCCTCACTGATGAAGGCCACAAGCCAGAAACTAGTCTGGGGATATTGGATGAGTAGGCACTAGATGGAGATTTTATGCACTAGCCTTCTGGCATCCATTGATTACACTAGCTTGCTGTGTGTGGTAACACGTATAGTGAGTTTTGCCTGTTTTAACAACAGTTATACACAAGCATAAGAGATGGTAGTCATGTGATGTTTCTTGGCTTATATTTATATAGACACTAAAGTTTGCAACTTGATTACAGAAATTGAAATTATTGATACAAAGAAATCTAAATAAATCTCATTAAACAGGTAAATATAACCTGTTATTAATTCTTATTAAGGAGTTACCCACTCTCCCCTCCAGGTATGAATAAATAGTAATTCCTATGTTTAGCAATGATCAGAAGAAAAAAAATTAATCAACCTTGGATATGCTTTTATGTTATCAAAATAAAATGAAAACACTTATTTCCAATGCAAATAAAAAAATAATAATATATATTTTAAATAAGCATCTATTTATATAGGGCTATGTTTATAATTGTAATACATTAAATATCAGCCTTTTACAGCTATTGTGCACGCGCTTTTTACGAGTCTTAAATAATAAATGAATAGTTTCACTGCCAATACAAGATATATATTTTAATAATACTAACTATAAAATTGGATATTAAAAAAAATCATTAAACAAGATATAACTATTAATAACTTGTGCATATATGATGTCTGTTATGCATATATGATGTCTGTTAGTAGCATAGAAAGGATTTGCGAAAGAAATGGTTGCCTTCTCCTTCAAGACATAGTATCTATATTATAAAGTTTTAACATTTACATTTTTATTTAAGGCTTTGTCTCTTTTCTGAACACAAAGAACTTATAGCATTGTGGTTAGTAAGATTGTCTAACATGACCATAATATGGATTATGAATAAAATTTTAAAAAATTTTTTTAGGTTAAAAGCTTGGAGGTTTTAATTCAAATAGCCAGTGTTTAGGTAAGCAGCTACCCATCCAGTTATTGATTCAAGCAGTCAGTGTTTAAGTAAGAAGCTACCCATCCAGTTATTGATTAGTAAAAGTATATCTAGCTATTATTGAGCAGATGATAATAGTTCTATGTCATTCTGAATTGATCAAATGAATCAGTGTGTTAATTAAACAAAGTGCAATTATAATAAGATTTAGTCCTCACCACTCATGAGATAAGTGACAGATTTCTTATAATTTGGTGGAGTTAATACTATACTTACTGTTTTGTTTATTGTCAATCATTTTATATTTAAATACCAGTATAATATATATAGTATCATCATCATTGTCAACCATTATCAATCCATTGAAGCATAAAAGTCTTTCCAAGTTCAATCCATCATCTCCAATTTCTAACCTCTCTTCTCCACATCACCCATGCACACTTTCTTATTTTATCTATCCATCCATCTCACATGTGGTCTCTTTCTGGGTCTTTAATAATCTCTTGGAATCAAGTTTAATATTTCAATTGTTCATTATCATCTCTTTTAGCAATATATCCAGCCAACTCCATTTCAGTTTTTTAATTCTTTCACTCATATCAGGAACACCTGTTTGTTCTCTTACCCAGATATATTGCATTTTCGATCTATTCTTGTTACTCCTACCATGCATACTCTGCATACTTCTGTGAGTGAGCCTGAAGTCTCTGTACTGCTATTCTATTTAATATCCATGTCCCAGATCCATAAATAAGAACTGGTAAAACATTTATTAAAAACATTTCTTTTCAAACACATAGGCATATTTCCTTTTAATATTAAGTTGATTTCTACCTAAAGCACTCTATCCAAGTTTAATTCTGATTAATCTGCAGCAACAATTTGATCAAGGTATTTGTAATTGTTAACTTCTTCTAACTTATGATAATCAATCTTTATTTTCATCTTTTGAGAAACTTTAGCCTTTTTAACATTTATCTCTAGTTTGACTTTTTTACTTTCATCTGATAACTCTTGCAACATTTCCTGAAGCTCCGAAACATTATTTGCAAAAACAACCACACCATTTGCAAAATCTAAATGACTTAAATAATTTCCATTTACTTTTACTTCTTTAGTTTTCATTTTAATCCATAAAATACTTTTTGCAACATTGCTGTAAAAACGTTTTGGAGATATGGAGTCACCCTGTCTTATACTCTTCTCAATGTTAACCTTCCCAGTATCAGTATGTAATTTAATTGTTGCTGTTGCATTTTTATAAATATTTTTCAGAATATGACTATGTTCTGGGTCTATACCTTGATGATCCAATGATTTAATCACTGAAGAAATGCTTATAGAATCAAATGCCTTTTTATGATCTACAAATCCAAAGCATAATAGCAGCTCATATTTATTGGTTATTTCTATAATTTCTTTTAATACTTAGATGTGATCTATTGTACTTAAACCACTTTTAAATCCAGTTTGTTCTTTCAGTTGATTGAAATCCAATGTTTTCTGTAGACAAATTGCAATTATCTTGGTAAAATTTTGTATAAAGCTGATAAAAGACTGATAGACCTGTTATTTCTAATATCTTCTTTATCATCTTTTTTAAATATTAATATTAATACTGCATTCTTCCAATCATCTGGTACATCTTTATCATTTAGACATTTAGTATATAACTTTGTCAAAAAAAAATCTATTTCTGTACCTGCATTTTTTAATATATTGATTATAATTCCATCATTACCTGGAGCTTTTCCCTTCTTCATAAATTTAATTGCATGTCTCACTTTTTCATTTAAAATCCTGGGCAAATCAGAAGATATAATAGATGTAGGAGGTACTTTTTCTTTACTACTATATAATTCTTGATAGAACTCTTCTACCCATTTCATGATGTCATCTCGTTTTTTAGTAATAGTTCCATCTTTATTTCTTATTGCAGATATAAGTTTTCTACTAATACCAAAATGTTGTTTTACACTCTTGAGTCTTTTATTATCTTCTACCACTTTTCTTGCTAGTTCACAATTATATTTCATCATATATGATTTGATTATTATAATCATATAATCTGTTATCAAACCAGCTGATATATTTTTCACTTTGCTGAATGTGCTGTTATGGAATTTCCTACAGTAAAGATAAACCAAAGGCATGAAAACATTTCTAAGTAGATCTAGAATAAATTGACTCTGTAAAAATATTCTAAAGCAATATTGATTATTTTCATTAAGAATATATGACTGAAGATATATATAATAAACATCTCATTTAAATAAATGATGAGGTTTTTTAAAAGCTCCTAAATAATCAAAAGCATTAGCATACAAAACATATAGGCATAACTAGGTATCATGGATTTCTATGACAAATCACTTTTTATTACTTATCTATGATTTTTTCATACTTTGGAATTAGAGCTGCAACATGGAGTATGTATTAGATCTCATGCACCTGTTCACATTCATATCCACTGATAACTTTGTAATCTTGGAATCTGACCAAAATAAAGTCTACACGGATCTTATATATGACCTTTTATAGCAAAAAAAAAAATGTGTACATGGATCTTGTACATGTTATTTTGGCAAGATTTACAAAGTTATCAGGAGGTTGATACAAATATGAACAAGTGCAGTAAGTCTAATACATGCTCTGTGTTGTGGAACTAAAAATAAATAAGTAAAAACATAACATATTTATCATAGTCAATAAGAAATGTATAATTTTGAACAAGATATTCAAATATGTATGACTTGGACACTATCAACTTTTAAGAACACATTTGAAATTTTTAAAAAAAATGTGATTTGTGATCTTAATGGAATGACAGTATTACACAAAAAAAATTGTTAGTTTAAATATGCACTAAATAAACAGTAAATGATTTGGGTTTTTAAATAATGAGACATTCAAATATGTATGAGTTGGACACTAGCAACTTTTTAGAATAACATTTGAAAGCAAAAAAAAATGTGATTTGCAATCTTAATGAAATGATAGCATTACACAAAAAAATGTTAGTTTATATACACACTAAACAAACAGTAAATGATTTTGGTTTTTAAATAATATTTATAAAAAGACATTAACTATACATAATGACTTTCACACTAACAACTTTTAAGAATGACATTCCCAATCAAAAAAAAAGTGATTTGCGATCTTAATGAAGTGATACCATTGCACAAAAAAATTGTTACTAAAAAACAGTAAATGATTTTGGTTTTTAAATAATATTTATAAAAGTACATTAAGTATACTCATACAATATTTACCACATAATATATAACAGGAATTGTTGCCTTGAAACAAAATATTTAATACTACCACAGAAAATGAAGATCTCTACTAAAAATATTCCCTCCAAAAATGTAGTGTGTTATTGCAGAGTGTGCTGGGATTTTCAACAGAAATGCTAATACATGTATTTTTTTTTTATAAACAATTTAAACCAAAAAAAAAAAAAAAGAACAAAAACCACACAAAAATACATATTAATTATGAGACATTTATTAGGTTTTTATCCTGGCAGAACCATTTCTTTTATATCGTTAAGTATGGCAGAAAGAAATTTGGACTATAACTGAAAATGTCAAAGTATTATAAAAAAGGATCATGTTGATAAAGATAAAAACATGTTTCCACATGTATACTCGCAGGGTTTATTTTCTTTCAATTTGACATCATTGTGACATTACACATTTATTGTGTGTATGAAAAGGTCTCCTATCACCCCTACATTGCAGCTCTAATACTAAAGTACCAATTTTTCTTTTGGAGTTAGAATCATCAGTGACTGATAATGGTGATGTCTTTATTCAATGTTTTAACATATTTACCCTATTTATTATTACTGTCCTGGAAGTTTGTTTTTAAATAAATTTTACCATTTCATAATATTTTTCTTATAATACCAATAACATGCTTTCACATTCCCACCATCTCTTTTATTTTTGCATTTTTGAGCCTTTTTTTAACTGCATCAGATGAACCTGCAGACACCATCAGAAACTGGCATATATTTTCAAGGGAGGACCTAAAAATAACTGGAATTTTATAATAAAAAATATTTATTTATTTTTATGTTATAAATTCAAATCTTATTCAAAGTATAGTTCGTTCAGTATGATACACCTGTTTAAATCTGTTTTTCACTTTTTGAAGTAGTCCAGAAACACAAAATAAGTCTTTTAATGCCTGCATGTTTTTTTTCTCATCTCTTCTAAATCAGAAAAAAAAATTGAGGCATTTTTTCATTTGAGAGAATAAAAAGAAATCATACAGTTAGAGATTGAGGGAATATGACTGATAGTTAAGCTAGATCATGTTAAATTTAATTTTTGTTTCACACTCAAGATGGCTCACAGGAGTTGTCATGGTGATGCTTGCTCTTCTTACTTTGCCACAAAATGGAACATTTACATTCTACCACATATTTCAGAACTTGTAGATGAAATATCTGACCATTAAGAACTAATTTTGAGAGAAAAATGTCATTTAAATCAATAAAAAATAAAAACATTATTTTGACATTGGACCTTACTCGCCACGCTTTTTTGGGACATGATGAATTTAATCATTTCATGAAATTATTCATCAACTTGTGTTTTTCCCAGAACAGCTTTCTTGTAATCTGTTTCAAGCATTATAACTATTTTCCCTGCCATTTTCTAAAAGAAAACAGAAATTTCACATTATTCCAACTTTTCAATCATTACAAAATATTGTCAAATATGAAAATGCACTTCCCCAAAAATGTACTACATGGCTCCATGATTTCATCTAGTAATGTAATTTGGCAAAGCATGTATGAAAACAGGTGCACTTACCAGAGAACAATTCTGGTTATTTTTAGGACCCCACCCCTTTTATATTGTTCTATAAAATGTTAAATACAAACTACATATACAGCTTTAATACAATGCAATATAATAATTAATGATTTCTGATGGAGACTGTAGGCTCAGCCAAAACTATTCAAAGAAAATAAAATTGCTTGAAAAATACACACGAGAGAATTTGGGCTATTGAAATAAATTAAATAATAAATGAAATGATGAAGATATTGAAATATTTTCAATACATTCCTGTTTTATTTACAATGGTATAAATTTCTCACCTCAACTCCTATTAACTTTGATTTTTATTCTTTTCCATCTTCTTTAACCCATTTTAAGATCTCGTTATAAAACTGTTTTTACATTTTAGCTTATTTGTCCTGCTGATAATGTTCTGAATGAGTTGAAACTCTAACTATAGTATTTATTTTTTCAAATACTCACTTTTATTTTCATACTCAACAAATAAAAATATTATTCTTAATCATCTTTAATTAATTAGTTATTGTGACTTGGAAACTGTACTTTGAATCAATCAACTATAGCAATTGCTATATATTCATAATACTGAGAATAAATTTCCATTAATTAATACAAATAGGATATGTTCATACCATGCACAAAAACTTAACAAAGATTTATGTATTCTATTTCTTAATCCTTATCCAATGTGATTTAATGCAGTGATAGTATCAGATGCTGCAGGATAAGGATCTCAGATTGAGTCCATTTTGTATATATTAATAAATAATGTTCTACAGATTTTTCTCATAATCACATAACTATTTTTGTATTCATTTTTACTTCTTCACTTTGTTCATGTAGTTTTTTTTTTAAATTCTTTTTCATATGACACCTGTATTAATAATAATTGAAGCATTAGATTTATAAAATTAATTTTTTGTCTTTATTACATCTACATTTATTATCACTGCAACAATAAGTTCTAACAGCTTCTTTTAATTTTTTCAAGCACACAAAAAACCATAGTTTCACAGAAAGTCCAATTTTTTTTTATTCATTTTTAATTACAGATTCTTGATTATTTCCCGGTTATTTGTAAAGCTAGGATTCCTGCACTAATTCTAAATTTTTTTATTAAAAATACCTGTCTTGCGTTGTTAGCCGAGAGGTATCGCAGTCGCCATGCAAGCAAGTAGTTGGTTGCAGACGGTTGTGGGTTCACGTCCTGGCTGATGCTATGACATATGAAAAAATACTTTGAAATGATAACAAGTATATACTCCAGTAAGAAACCAATAGTTTTTTTTTAAAAAAAAAAATGTAAAATTGTAATGTCATCATAATATAAGAGAAAGCCTGGATAGGGAAGTCTAGTGGTTGGGAGGGTCCCTGGAGCCTAAGTCCTAGTTCTTGCAGGTCAGATGGGATGAGAGTGTGAGGGAATTATTACAGGCATAGATTTTCTCATTTCTGGGATGGTGGGGATGATGTTATTCATGGTGGTTGGAATTTTTGTATTGCACTGTGTAAATCAACAATTATCTTGGATTGGGACTGCAGTTTTACTCATCTTTGTTGTCTAGATGGGAGAGTCTAGGGGGGTTGTGGGTCTCCATGGCCTAAATCCTAGTGCTATGGGGGGGGTGATTGGGATGAGGGTATGAGGAGATTGTTTCAGGCACTGGTTTTCTCCTCTGGATGGGGAGATGATGTCCATTGTGGTTTCAATTTCCTCAGTTATAGTATGTGAATCAACATTTACTGAGTAAAATGATGAGTTAAACTTTGTATAGCACATGGTATAATCATGTAAACTCAGATTTGTAACAAGATAATAAAGCTCTTGATAAAAAAAAAGATTTAAATATCATGGAAGTGTCCAAACAGTAAGATAGATGTTAACAAAAAAATAGAGTTAAATATTGTGAAGATGGCAGTAGAGACACTGCATGGATTAACAATAATAGTAATAATAATACATAAATATATCTTTCTATACCAACAATATTTCAGAAAAATGTCACTGAAGAGTAACTTGTTATAATGACTAGATTCTATGACTTACACTTTATTAAATGCAAACACACCATTCATACAAATAATTTTCTCTCTTTTGCAGCTCCAACCACTCAGCAGTCATCATTAGAGTCACAAAATACCTAAATAGAAATGACCACATAAAAACGATTTATACCTAAATATGCATAATTCATATTTTAATTACAATTGTATAAATTATTACATATATTTTAGATATAATTATGATTTAGATATAGTTATGTTTAGATATAATTACAGTATATCATTTTTATGCAATTATAAGCATTTAAACACCTTGCATAGTGTACTTGCATGTAACTGTTATAGATTTAGCCTTTATTCTGCCCATTCCACACTTGGGTATTTAAAATGATCTTAAGGTCCTACACATGAAGGGCCAGAGTGACTTATGTTCAACATGGTATGACAACGAAAATGGAAACAAAGGCTTTGACCACATTTTCAATGATATGGATGGCTGAAGAGTTGGAGAGTGGAGAAGATTGAACCTATCCATTAAAATTTGAAGATTTGCTATCTCAATATAAACTGAGCATTGATTGTATATATGTGTGAAGATAATGATTCGAACCAATTGATAAGTGCTGGCTCAGCACGAAATAAGTATTTTGGAGATCATTTAACTTTTTCACATGTATGTGGTCTTGTGCATTGGTTGTATAACATGAAGTAAAGGACCGAAGAGAGCTTGAAAGTCTGGATTCAAATCCCCTATAATTAATGTCAATCATTTTGTGAAGTTGATTGTTTGCCTTTTGTATTTTACAGTTTGATGAGTTGGTTTTTTACTTTCATTTTTCAAACATAACTTTTATGAAAAGTATTTTTTTAAAAAGTTAATGTCTTATGTTTGATTTTAAAAAAAATTTTTTTTTTTTTTTAATGTGTCAAAGTCTCGGCCGGGAAGCGAACCCCGGACACCTGCTTGTAAAGACAGCTGTGCTAACTACTCGGCCACCAACGCTTGACAAAAAAATTTTTATGAGCTTTTGTTTCATGGAAACAAGAAAATGAATTCTGTAACACTTATTTCATTACACAGGGAGGGGATACAAAAAATATATGACTGGGGTCGAAATTTTTGAGAAATTAATAAAAAATATAGTTGCCCACACAACGCATTGCCATATTAGGTAAAAAATGTTAAGCAGCCCCTCAGGCATTGTTTTACTTTGTAAAATAACTAGATGCCATTTATTGACATATTTGATAATTAGCTAGATTGGCTATGGGCCAGCTACCTGAGAGAAAAGTCACAAGAATCTTGAAAAGACTTTCACTTGGACTGGATTTGAATCCTAGATCACAGGCATGGCCAGCAAAGACATTATATCTGCCCCATGAGGTTCTTCTAGTCAAAGATATCTACCATCTCTATAATGAGTTTTTTATTCGATCTAAATGTTATCATCCTTTCTTGGGGAGGGGGGTAATATTTCCTATAAATGGATTTTTTAAATATAAAAAATTTTAATGCTACCAAAGTTGTTTTAATTTCAAATTCATATTTTCAATTTTAAAAAAAGGTTTGAGTAATTTTCTATTTGAAGAATGAAACTGATAATCCATTAAAAACTCCAGTATTCTTTTTACATTATTAATATTTACAAATGCATCATTTAGTTCTTTAATTCATACAATATGTGATAAACTACTTCTGATAATCACTGATTACTCAATATAGATGGCGCTGGAGTAGAGAGTTGCTCTTATTTTATTACTAATATGTATTAGCTTGCAAAATAATCACTCCAACATTGGGTGGCAATTGGATATCTAGTTATCTTAAAGAGTAAAACAGTATTAATATTGACAGACTGTAATGCATTTTGAGTACTATATTATAAACTTGAATCATAAATTTAATATAAACATTAAATTCAAGGATGATCTGTTATTATTTACTTCAGATAAGAAAACTGAGTTTTTGGGTGTGACTTCCTGCTAGCATTTGTTATTATGATACACTTCACAAAAACATATATATATATATATATCCAATCCATTAATAATTTTTATTAGTCACTCATTTGACTAGAGATGAACTAATAATGAATAATATTTCTGTAGTGTAATTTTCACTACACCACTCTCACACATGGAGGGAAGTGGATAGAAATGTTGTCTCTACCTTGCATGAGAATGGTGTAGTAAAATTTCACTACAGAAATAATATCCAATTTATTACCTCAAATATGTATTATATCAGCATTATAGATCATTTGAAATGTTATATCATATTTTACAGTATGAAAAAAAAAACAAATGTGAATATGCCCAGATTATGTTTTCATTAAATTTAATCTGGAACTATTATTGTCTTACCTAAGCTGCATGCCATAAAATGTATTCATTTGAACACTTTTTATACTCAGGTGAAGCCTTTGCCAGTAATATTACTTCTATATACACATTTTAAAATTAATATATATGGTTATAAAATCAGTTAGACTAAAATATGTTTTAAACATATGTGCACAGGCTAACTCAGACACATACATATACAACCATTAGAAAACAGTTAACTCTTAGACAATCCCAATATAGATAACAATTAACAATCTCAAGCTGTTGTCAAGGCAACCTTCTTTTAACAATAAAGGTGGAATATATATATATTCTAATGGGGTTCTTTTTTCATTTTCTAATTGTAATGCATATAAACTACTAAACGTCACATGATCACTATCTCATACTAGCACATAATTGTTATTAAATACTCAAAACAAAGCAAAACTCTCCATACAGTAGTGCCATCTTGTGCCAACAAGCAATCAATGGATGCCAGAAGGCTTGTGCATAAAATCCCTATCTAGTGCCTACTCATCCAATATCCCCAGACTAGTTTCTGGCTTGTGGCCTTCATCAGTGAGGAGCCTTGGATCTGAGAGCACTGCACCTAGATCTTAGGATCTAATGCAACCCTCCAGCAGCCACCTTTTAACTCTTCTTAACTACAAAACTATGAGAATGAAATTGAAAACACAATAATATTTTCAATCCAAGCTCAATAGCTTATATAGTCATATGGATCTGAACTCAATTCAGCACCCATACATTTTGGTGTCTTTGGCTCTTTAACAACCATAGCCACCACTATCCTGAATAGGATAGTGGTGTTAAAGAGCCAAAGACACCAAAATGTATGGTTGCTGAATTGAGTTCAGATCCATATGACTATATAAGCTATTGAGCTTGGATTGAAAATATTATTGTGTTTTCAATTTTATTCTCATAGTTTTGTAGTTAAGCAGAGTTAAAAGGTGGCTGTTGGAGGGTTGCATTAGATCCTAAGATCTAGGTGCAGTGCTCTCAGATCCAAGGCTCCTCACTGATGAAGGCCACAAGCCAGAAACTAGTCTGGGGATATTGGATGAGTAGACACTAGATAGGGATTTTATGCACAAGCCTTCTGGCATCCATTGATTGCTTTTATTGGCACAAGATGGCACTACTGTATGGAGAGTTGTGCTTTGTTTTGAATTGTAATGCATATATATATATATATCAAGGTCATTTACATAATGTATACCTTATTTAAATCTCACAATGCATCCTGAAGATTATGAGTAAACAAGGCAAAACTCTCTCCCTACACTAGTGCCATCCTGTGCCAACCCGAATAATCAATGGATGCCAGAAGGCTTGTGCAAAAAATCCCTATCTAGTGCCTAGTCATCCAATATTCCCAGACTAGTTTTTGGCTTGTGGCCTTACTCTGGTTGGCACAGGGAGGCACTACTGTATGGAGAGAGTTTTGCCTTGTTTAATAACAATTATGTGCTAGTATAAGAGTTGGTGATCATGTGATGTTTAGTGGTTTAAGATTATGAGTACTATAATTCTGGTCTTAGTAGTCAAAAGCATGCTCAGCAATTTTTAAAGATTTTAATGTTGAATAATATTTTCTTTTTCAAATATTCAAAATGTTGATACATATATAATTCCTAAATAAAATCTTTGAGTGTGATGAAGTATTTTATACTATGCATATTTTAAAAACTACTTCTTGCCATAATTTCTAAAAAAAAACTTCTGGCATTTGGATTTCTTAGGAACTCCCAAACAGTAATACCATTAGATTGATTTTGCCCTGAATGATTTAGCACAGTGGTACAGTAGCAGATTCTGGAGCATAAAGTCCTTGTATTGAATCCAGTGCTGGAATTTCTAGCCCTCAAACTTCATATAAACTTTCAAGCAGAAAGCCATTTTATTGTTTTGAAAATAACCAAATAAAACAATAAAATGGATTAAGAAAATTAACTTATAGAGATAACTTCTATCTGCACTCATAGTTTTATATAAGGATTGATTTAATCATTGAACACTAGGTCATTGAATTACAGGTATAAACCTCCATTAATCCAAATTTTCTGTTCTAAAGATTTGTGAAGTTTTTAGATTTCAAGAATAGAACCTTTATATCCTCATTATGCTAAGACAGAAAGAAACAGCTTACTACAACTAGTCTTATTAATTTATAGATGAATATTTCTTTTTTTGTTTAATTTTACTTGTGAATATATTTATCAACTAATTTATTTATTATAAAAGATTAAAAAAACAGTTTTGCAATTTTGCTTAGAGCAGAAGTTTTCAAATGTAAAAAGACTACCATTAATCTGAAATTCCCATTTTCAAGTGTTTTTTTTTTAAAAAATCTGTGAATTTTTTATATTTCAACAGTGTATTAAATCCAATTTTTGCTGAAAATTTAAATAAACATCAATTTTACTATCATAATTCTGTAAATATATATATTGTATTAATATTAATTATTATTATGTATAAAAGTGTAATTTAGTGGTTAAGAGTATTTGAAAGATTGAAAATTGTGTTTTTTATTTGTTTTAAAAAATTTTCAGTTTGCTATTTATATATATAGAAATTTTTTAAAAAGTTATTATTTATTTTTTTGTTTTGTTTTATTATTTATATATTGTTATTTTACATATAGAATTATTATTATTTTTTTATTTTTAAAAAAATTATTTTGTTGATTAGTTTTTTGTAAATTTGTTATTAAAAGATTTATTTTTAAGAAAAATATAACGTTCGAAAAATACATAAAATAAAGAATATGGATTGTATTTGTATTTCAAAATGTTTATATAATCGGAAAAAATAAATTAAGCATGCTGTGGTAGAATGTATTATATGTGATGAGGTTTATCACTTGAAATGTGTAAATAAGATTAGGAAGGATGTAATAGGTTTATGGTTATGTAGTCAGTGTGTAAATATGATAAAAGAGGTGAGAAAGTGTTTTCAAAAGGTAGATAGTCCAAAGATAGTGGAAAGGGAGCAAAATGTAGTTAAGAAAGATAGGTTAGAGTATGGTTTTAGTGGAGTGTTAGGAAATATGGGTGGAGAAAGTAATAGTGTAATGGAGATGATTAGTCAAAAAATAAATAAGATAGAGGAATAACTTTGGATGTAGAAGTAAAATTAAAATCATTAGAGATAAAATGTGAGGAGATAAAGGAATTATTGAGTAGGAATGATAATGAAGAAATAGATAAGGAGGACCAGAAGGTATTAGAAAATGTTATGGATGGAGTAGAAAAAGTAGATTATGAAGCACTATTGATAGGAGATTCACTAATTAGAGAATGTGGGGATATAATTGCAAGGGAAAATAGAAGTAGGTATGTAAGAGTATGTTTGCCTGGAGCTAGAATTAGGGATGTAGCAGATAAAGTAAAAAAGCAAGGTAGTAGAGATGTATATGTTATGGTGGGGACTAATAATTTATCAGAATCATCAGAGAGAATAATGAATGAGTACGTAGATTTGATTAGGAATTTGACTATGATTAAAGGAAGAGTAGAAGTAGTTGAATTATTACCAAGATTTGATGAGAGGCATTTGTTAGATAGGGCATGTCCTATAAATGAGAGATTGAAAAAATTGTGTGAGATAAATAATGTTATGTTTGTGGATGTGTGGGATTGTTTTATTGGAAAGAGGGAGTTATATAGTAAAGATGGGTTGCATTTAGGAAAACAAGGATATGAAGTTTTAGGTAGTTTGATTTATAAAGAATTTTTTTTGGGAAACTTATAAAGGGGGGGGGGATTTTAAATTGTAATATTATTAAAAAGAATGGATGGAATATAAGAAGTAAGCAAAAGGAATTTGATTTAGATATAAATATAGATATGGAGAAGGAATGGTTTTGTAAAATTAATGGTAAGAAAGTAATTTATAAATGTAATGGAGAAGAAAGAATTAAAAGAATTTATAAAAGAGTAGTTAGGAAAGAAGAAATTGTTAAAATTGGGTTTTTGAATATGCAAGGTGGTAGGAGACCAGAAAAGTGGATGGAATTAAATAAAACAATTGAAAATGAAGAGCTTGAGGTATTAGTAGTAATGGAAACACATCTAAGAGAAGAAGAACCTATTTTGGAACAGTTGGTATGGCAGGGTATAAATAGAAGAAAGAAAGAAAAAAGGGGTGGTAGTATAGGTGTTATATCAAAAAAATATTTAAATATTGTTAAATGTCAAGAACATTTGTGGTTTGAAATAAGGTTGGGTAGACAAGAATGGATGGTGGCTATAGTTTATATAGCCACTGGAGATAGTCAAATTATAATGGAGTGGAATAGTAATATATATGAATGTCTAGTTAAGGATATACAAAGTTTTAAAGAAAAGGGGAAGAGAATAATGGTTATAGGGGATATGAATGGACATATTGAAGAAATTGATGATGTAGATAATAAAAATGGACAGCTTTTGAAGAATATTTGTCAGAACGTGAATTTGAGTATTGCAAATTTATTAAATATTGATGAGGGACAATACACATGGTTCAGAAATAATATATTTCACACACTAGATTATGTATTGGTAGAGAAAGAGGCAATAAATAAAATATGGAAAATTAAGGTGTTTGATAATGAAGAAAAAGTATGCACTAGTGATCATAACTTCATTGTAATTGAAATGGTTAGTAATGTGATGGAGAATAGAAATAAAAGTAGAAATAATAGTGAAAGATGTGGATGGAGCATGAATGATAAGAATAAGTTGGAAGAGTATAAAATACAAGTTGAAGAAATCATGGAAGAGTGGGTTGGGGATGAGTATAAGGACTGGTGTAAAGAAGTAAAAAAAGTGGCAAATCGGGTTTTAGGTGAGAATATTCAGAAGAATAAATGTAATAAAAAATGAGAATTAGTAAATGTGTAAAAGAGAGGAAAGAAGCATGTAGAGAATATAAGTATGCTATTGAGAATAAAGTAAGTTAAAAATATATTAATGCTAAATGGGAAAAGTACTTAGAAAAGAAGTTGGCTAAAATAGATAATTATAGAGAGAGAATGAAATTGAATAGTAAATTGTTGGAGGATATTAATAAAAGTGGAAGAGATGGGAGTAAAAAATTTTGGAATTACATTAAAAGGAAAAATGTAGGGGGAGGAGAGAGATAGTATTACTAGATGATGAGGGAACAGGGTGTAGCTCTAGAGTAGATTTAGAAAGGATCTTAAATAGTTATGTAATGAATATAGAAAAGATGTTAGATGTGAATGATAGAGTAATAGAAAACATGAAAGCATATAATAATGGGAATATTAGGTTTTCAGAAAATGAACTGAATGAGGTAGAGAAGAAATTGAAAAGTGGAAAGACAAGAGGTTTAGATGGATGGGCAGCAGAGATGGTAATGAATTCAGGATCTAGGGCAAAAGTAAAGTTATTATCCTGTTTAATAAAATGGCACAGAATAGAGTTTTCCCAAGTAGTTGGAGTAATACAAGAGTAAGATTATTATTTAAAGGAAAGGGTAAGGATCATAGAAAGTTGAATAATTATAGGCCGATTGCGGTAATATCAGTTTTTTATAAATTTTCTCGTATATGATGGCTAGTAGAGTTGTAAAATGGATGGAAGGGAATAATGTAGTGGGGGAAAGGCAAGGAGGTTTTAGATTAGATAGGCATATAGGGGATAGTTTTTTGTAGTTACACAACTTATGGATATGAGTAGGAATTCAGGTAAACAGTTATATATGAGTTTTATAAATATAGAGAAGGCATATGATAGAGTAAATAAAAATAGATTATGGATAAGTTTAGCAAATTTGGAAATGAATGAAGCTTTAATAGATATTATTAAGAAATTATATGAAAATAATTATTATATATATCAATTAGGGAAAATAGAATCAGTTAAAGTTAAAAATGGGGTGGGGCTAAGGCACGGATGTCCTATGTCACCTATTTTGTTTGGGTTGGATTTGAGTGAAATGGAAAGAGCAATAGAAAGATTAGGAAGAGGGATAGAGATACCGTTAATAGGTAGTAAGGGAGTATATATTTTGTCAGCTCTTTTTTTTGTGGCTGATATATTTTTGTGTGCAGAAAAAAGAGAAGATATGGAAGTTATGCTGAGGACATGTGCAAGGGTGGGTAAAGAGATGGGGATTAAATTTAGTGAAGAAAAATCAAATATAATGATGGTTAATACTGGGGAAAGAGAAGGTGTAGTATTTTTATTGGGAGATATTAAGTTAAGTGTGGTGAATAGATATAGTTATTTGGGAATTATTTTAAGTAATCAGAAAAATTATTTGGATGAATGAGAGAAAAAAATGATAAATGAAGCAAAGAAAAGAAAGGGATTGATAAAGAAATTAACAGTGTTTTCATATAATAAATATGATGTAGCTAGAATTATATGGAAAGGAGTTGCAGTAGCAGGGTTAACTTATGGTAATGATGCATTATATGTTAGTAAAGAGATATTAAATTACTTACAAAAAGTTCAAAGAGAAGTAGGAAGACATGCATTGGATGCAGAAGTATGGACAGCAATGGAGGCAATTTAAGGAGAAATGGGATGGTCAAGTTTTCATATGAGAGATGCAAAAAGTAAAATGAAAATGTTTGGTAGATTGCAGTTTATGGATAATAAAAGAATAGCCAAAATAGTATTTAATTGGGTTATGAGTAAAGGGCAGGTAACAAGATGGGTGAGAAAGGTAATGTGGTATGCAAAAGATTTGGATAAAGAATTTATATCAGTATATTTGTACAAAAGATAGGATGATTGTGTTAAGAGGATTGTTGAGTGTTATAGTAATAAGGAATGGGATAAAAGAATAGATTTATTAATAAAGAATAGGGAGTTAGAGAGATGGAGAAATAGTATGTAGAGTAAAAAGAGTTTAAATATATATAGAAATAAACAGAATATTAAGTGTGAGTTAATATATGATAATAGTAAGGAAAGTAGATTATTGTTTAAGGCTCAAATGGGATCTTTAGCTACTAGAGAATATACATATAAATGAAAATATGGGTGATTTATTTCATAAATTATGTAAGGAAGGAATAGAAAATATTAGGCATTTGTTAATTGAATGTAAATGCTGGAAAACAAAGGGTCCATATAATGAAGTTATGGAAGAATAAATATGAAAAAAGTGATTATACAGAAAGTGAATTATTGGATTTTATGCTGGGTTTGGGAAAAGATAAGGGGGATTTAGATATAAAGGTTATAGAGTTGACAAAGATTATGTTATGGAAATGGGATAGAGCAGATTATGGGAAAATTTAGATAGGGGAATGGAAAATAAAGTGGCTAACAGGTTTATCTGGGCATAATTGCTGAGATATTTTTGACTTCGTTTAAGGAGAAGCCACAATACATCACATCACACAGAAAATTTAATTTACAGTGATCAAAAAGTTAACAATAACGAATATAAATGCTGCCAGCTAGACTCAGTGAAAGAAAGAGATCTTGAACATTGTTCAGACAACTGAGGGACAGGACACAGAAACAAATGTTAGCCCAAAGTAAATATAATTATTGATAATTTTAAAGTTTTATTAAATTCAAAAATAAATATTAGTCAAACAAAATATAAAAGTTTGACCTAAATCCCCCAACTTTCTTTGTCAGAGATTGCAAGTGAATCTTATGGTATATCAAACACTCCAGCAGATAATTGTGTTTTCTCACCTAAGAATTAAAGAGATTTATCAGAATCTTTCTGCCAGTGATCTATCTACTCTTCAATTTCTATTTTCCTTTATTTAGAGATAGAAATCAATGAACAGTGAAGAGTGAACTTTCCATAACCCTGTGTAAACAACGGTACAAAACAAGGATGACATATACCTGCAAAGACTTATAAGAAGTTATTGCAATATGATTCATAAGGTTAACTCCATACAAGGAAAGTGGCAAGATTATAATGTCTTAATCTTTAATAACAAGGAAATCTCAAAATATCTATGGTTTAAGAAAAACAACTATATAACTGATAAATTACTAGCCAAAAGATTTATGGTCTGCAGGAAATGCAAACACACATGAAACTAATATAAATTCCAATAAAATAGGAAAGAGGTGAGATAAAAAGAAAACTACTTATATCTGCCAAAGCTTTTAACAATAAATAATAATAATAATAATAATAACAATGATTAGAAATTATTAACTCACAACACACTCTCCACCAAATTAAAAAAATCAAATATTAATTTAATTATTTACAATTTATAGGTTTTAAACAAATACATCTAATAAAATATTAGTAATATCAAATTTTTTACTCATAGACCTATCATATATTTATATTCTTTTCTTGAATCTAAAGTTTTGAGATTTAGCCCTGGTTAAATATATATAATGTTCAGTTATCTTTAAAGCTTCAATTTTACTGTCTGTTTGATCACAGCAGTGTGCACAAGGTTTTAGTTTTATTGGTGTTATGTTATGATGGTTTTGCATCTCCATTTATCTGGTCAGGAGTATGAAGGCAATTCTTAGGTTTAGTTCTGGACTAAGTGTTTAAAACATGTTCATGATGGCACAATTTTGAGCTCCAGGTTTCATCTTTTGATGGCTTAGCACTGCATACTTTTAACAGGGTTCTTTAAGGTGAGTAGCATTGCTAATTCCAGTATTAAGCATATTTCTTTTTTTTCTTGAATGGTTGCTTTAGCAGTTAGCAACCCCCTCCCACAGCAATCCTCTATTAGCCATCTTGACTTCGCAATTAGCAAAAGAAAACCATTTAGCAAATATAAAAATATATCTGCACAAAGATTAGCAAATATAAAAATTTATAGGTCAACAGTCTGCCATTAGCAAATATGAAAGTTATATATCCCATTCAAAAACACAGAGCTGTTATATGAAATTGTTATCTCCTGCCAGATCTTAATTAAAAAGTTTTAACCAAGTTTAATCTAATTATCTCATTTTAATCCCACTTAATAAATTAAAAAATGAATTTCCTCTTTTAAAATAGATTAAAACAACAAACACACACAAAAAAACTTATCTCAATCAAAACTCCTAATTAAAATGTTTTAGAATTTCCATTTATAATCAAGTACATGTGTTATGGCACATACTCTTAATAAATAAAAAAATAACAAAATACAAAATTTTTAAATACAATTTTCTTTCAAAATTTTTATAACTATACATGTTTTGATTTCATGATGGTTGCCTTTTAAGTGGATAAAGCACCCCGTTCAATATATATGGAGATATGTGGAGTCATCCATTTATAATTACTTAATTAAAAAACATTTGACTTAGAATAGCAACTAATGAAAGGTAATTGCTCCAGGCAAAGAGTGAAAGTAAAACTGTCAGGCAGGAGCATATGTTTATAAATGTTTTATATACTATATAAATTTATTTTATTGTTGCACATAATATAATGCAGTGATAAAATGGTGAACTTGGAGCTTATGATCCATGGGTTGGTAGGTACTTCATCTTTATTTCATCTTTATTACTTTCAGTGCTTGAACTTCTTAAAAATTCTTGAGGAATAATTATCTTTAACAGTAGTATAATTTGTAATGCAAAATGTGCTTGTATTTATATTAGCACAAAATTTTTGCATAGCGTTTGCTGAAAAATAAATGAAAACAATTCTTTGTAATTTTGTCCAGATAATAGGAAGTTTTGAATTAGTGATGTTGAGATTAATGGTAAGCTATATGTAATTGGTATTTGATACAGCTGATTGTTTTTCAATTATGCAGAACTCTAGACAGCAATACCACAATTTCAATATAACTTTTTCACTCAAAATGAGTTGTTGTTGCATAGCAACCTGAGTTATTTAAATTTATCTAGTGAACTTTATTAGTTTATATAATAATCATAGACTTATAAACATCTGTTTGTATGGATATTTTTTACAATCAATTCTAATTATAATGTGATTATGATATTTATAATAGTTATGCCATGTTTCTGTGAGGAATATTACCTCTTCGAAGGAGGGGGAGGTATAAAATTTTTAGGAAACTGCAAAAAATTGTAAAAAAAACAAACAAAACAATGAGGTTATCAGAGGGATTGATTATCATTCTTTCATGAGATTATAGACTATTACAGTTTTACTTTCATTGGGAATGGTGTCTTGTAAGACTTGATGAAATGGTTGAGAAGCAGAATCTGGAACTCAATGTTCATGGATAGCTTTGTCACTTCCGGTGCTCAAATTTCTTTTGAATCCTGAGCAATAAATCATTAAATTATAAATATATATTGTGGGAAGAATGAATTCACACAGTAGAGTTGATTTCATACTGTATATAATACTAATAGTCTTAAAAATATCTAGATTGTAAAAATGAATCACAGATGAAAAGCTTTAAGAAGTGCTCTTAAATAAAGGGTTATTTATTAATTCTTGAGTGAAAGTGGGGAGGGTATCAAAGTTTAGGAAATCGGAAAAAAAAAAGAAACTGTAAAAGATAATCATTAAGACTATCAGAATGATTTTAATGCAAAAATGTTATATATAACTGGCTGCTATTCATGGACCTAGGGATTTAGTCTGTCTCTCTATCAAGGCACCAATTCATGCAGGACTTCATTATAACATAGTACTTGCATTAACAGTGACGTCCTGCACGAAAGTGACAGATTACATCCCTGAATTCATGATTGACAGTTTATCTCTATCACTTCCGCTACTCGAATATGAATTTCTGAGCAATAAAACTATTTGATATACATATAGACAATTGACTTGATTGAAATGGCATAGCAAACTTGATTTAGTACCATTATAATACCAAAAGTTTTAAAAATCCATGCATTGTAAAAAAACGATCATAGATATAAAAAAAAAAAAAAAGTTTAAGAAGCCCCTGGGACAAGAAACTAGAAAATAAAACAAAAAGAGTTTAATAATAGAATTATATTTTAGTTCTGATAACAGTTGTCATGAAATGTCTCCGAGATTATTAATGACCTCATTAGCAACATCTGAGCCATTTTGCAAAATGAATATATTTTCTTCTTTGAAAGAATAACATTTTATCTATTGTCGGAGAATTAAATATTAAATTTTAAATGATATACATTTTGTAATCTGATGGATTACTGTATTTATTTTTAATTAAATCATGTGATTTTTAAAAGGAAAATTAAAACTGAACAAAAACAAACAATGTAATAGTTTATATATAAATGTGTGTGTAAAATATAGTCGTGTGGAAAAGAGTTATATTTTTTTAAATAGCCAATTCAGTAAAGACATGACCATTTGAAAATTAACGAGCCTTGTAAACGCTTTTCTTTTTCGTTTAATCCTTTAGTGATTGCTTGATGTGTAATTGCATTGTTATTTCTGGCTATGGAGTTTAAATTGACCTTCATTTCACTTTACAAGTTCATATATGAACAGCTAAGTAGAGCAATGATAACTATAGGGTAAAAGTTCAAATTAACTGAAATGTTATTGCAGTTTCATTTGAATGGAGTCAGATTTTGATTTATAAGAATTAAATGTTATTAGTTTTCATTCTCTGCAAACATATTGCTAAATATTTAATGATAGCACATTACAGCACTGAGAAATATAAACTCCGAGTTCTGGCTGTATTAACATGATGCTTCCAGTGTCAAAATTCAATCAAAATATAACTCTATTCCTAACTGGTTTGAAAATTTGCCTTTGCTATGGTCATCAAGTGCTTATGTAAAATAATTTGAAAGCAGATGAAAATAAATTCATTTTTATTTCTAAATAAGACCGAACTTTGATCCTGGAGTGTACTATATTAAATATAGACTGTGCTTGGATATTTATTATCCTATATTTTACATTGTAATAATATTCTATTGGTTTTACAAATATATATTTCATTGAATTGTATTATATTTAATTTTAGTTATAAATATGCTACTGAAAAAAGTCTTGATTCAAAATCACCAAAACTTCAATACAATGGAACCATGATAACCATTGTGTTTTGTTCCAAATCCCTAATTAAAAACAAAATTAGTAGATAATAGCTCACTTTATGTTTATATAACTTTCATTCCAATATGTATTGTTTACTGTACTGACTTGCATGTTGACTAATATTTTTCATCCTACACATTGGAATATATACATATACAAAACAGATAATATAAAACATATATATATAATGCAATTTAAGATTATTAACAAAAGTAATTTTTCAAAATTAAAATAGTGTTTTTATGAGAAAGATGATGGACATATGTATTTACATATCATGCTACTGCAAAAAAAACAAAACAACTATATCCTTTTTCTTGATATTTTAACTCTAGACTTGCTGTTCATTTTTCATTATTTAATAAGTATATGGTTTGTTCTTTTTAAATAAACAGCAGACTTATGGAATATATATATATTTACATTTAAATTAATAATTTTCAATTTAACATTTAAAAGAAAAACTTCAAAAAAAATTGTTAGACTTGGCAGAATTGCTATGATCATTAGCTTTATGCTTTGAGACCATTTCAAACTAAATGTTAATTTGTTGAAAAAAAAATTGCTTACATGTGTTAATGTGACCTATATTGCTAAGTCTGAGTGAATGTATAGAACTCAGGAGAATGTAAATTCTTAAATGATATCTAGAGGACACTGGGTGATATGAAAATGTCTGTTGCCTGCTATAAAATGCATGTATTCAAATATTTATATAAAATTTACATTCTTCTAATTGTTTTATAAATGTTTTTGTTTGTTTATTTTTTTGATAGCATCTAATTGAAACAGTAGATGTTAAGTCTGTATAGCAATTGCTTCCCTGTATAGTGTTTTGCTCAATCTAGAAGTGTTTTTGAAAATGAAAATTGCATTGTTTTTGATAATACTTTAAATATCAGACCTACATAGCTTCAAATTCAACTTAATTTAATTACAGTGTGAGATGAAAGTTATTATAAAGTACTGATCAGCCTAAATTTCAGGATTGTTCTGAGTTGATGCAGGTCTTTTCAAATACTTGTTTCTGATCAGTTCTGTTTGTAAACTTTTGGTCCATTCTATATATTTAGTATGAGAATAAAAATACAGGGATTTGGAAATGATTCATATATTAGTTAACAATTATATTTCTTAAAGAATCATTAGATACACAAGATCATGAGTTTTAATGCCTTGCATAAAATTTTACATGTATGTATTGACATGCATAAAATTTAATTATATACTTTGGAGATTGTCTATTGATATTTAAATGTAATTGAGATGCTATAAACAATATTTGAATAATACTAATCTGCTCCACAATCTATATATTTTTATGACAGATATCCTTGTATGAAATAACCTATGAATATTTCACTAAATTTAATCTATTAATAAAAAAAAAAAAATTATTTTCTAGAGATTTCCATTTTCTAATTAGTAATCATTTTCTAATTATTTTATATTTTTTCTGATCTTTTTTTTTTTTTAATATGGTCTTTTTTTTTTATGTCATTAGACAGGGAGAGAATATTTTTGCATATATGTTCCTTTAGCCTGAATGATGTTATATATTTATAAATATATATATGACAATAAATTAAAGTTCATTCATATATATATGCTATAAGTATAACCGGTAATGACAATCTATCATTGTTACCAATAGTAATAAATTATTTTTTGGTCATTAGGCTGACCTTACTCTGTCTTTGGGCAGAATCTTGTTACAAACATCTCTCTTTATATATATATGTAAAATAATATTAAATCTTTAAAATGCCATCTACCATATTTTTTGCTTTTATTTAATATGATGCCACATAACGTAAACAAATATTATTTTTGCATTACACGGTCGTAGGTCATCTATTCTTTCAATTGCTTGCGAAGGCAATCGATATCTCCGTAAAAATAATATTATTCTTTATAAAATATCATTAATACAATATATTTGATGTTAAAGTTTCAATATATAATTTGTATTATTTCAATAAATATTTTCATCAGCGTATTAACATTCAAGGCAGAGAGTTACAAGGAATCTTGATGGTCAAGTAAATAACTAAATATGTAATATATATACATATTGAAATGAATAATCTATTATTAATTTTAATAAACAAAAAAAAAGATATTTTTTTCTAAGCAAAATGAACTATACTCAGTCTACGCAATTTTTTTTTTTTTTTTCTAAAGAAAAAATGAACTAAAAGAAGTTTTAATAAAGAAACTAAGTCTTGGGGTAGAAAACTCAGGTTTTTTTTTTTTTTTTAAAGCAGATTGAAATATTCCTTTTTTTTTTTCATGTGTCATAGCATCGACCTGGAAGCGAACCCGCTAACCCGGGACAACTGCTTGTAAGGCTGCTGTGCTAACCACTCGACCATCAACGCTTGACTGAAATATTACTTTCAGGATTTTACCATACCTTTGTGAATAAAAAGAAGGGATACTACTAATAGTTAGCTAGATCTAATCTGGAACACTAAATGATACTATGAATAACTCCGGCTGAAATGAAGAATAAGGACTTATTTAAAAGACAGCTATCTGTCCGAAAAGAAGTAAATGACATTTTTTTTTTTTTTGCATCAGCCTTATATTTAGGAGTGATTTGTACTTTGGTTTAAATAATTCGAATTTATTTGTAAACAACGCTGATTATTTAGATATTATTTAAAAGAAACTGTCAGTTCAAAAAAGAAAATGAAATGAATTGTAAAAAATTATCTTTACTGGATAAATTTTTTAAATGAAAAAAAATTATTATATATCACATATGTATGCTAAGTTTATGAATTGTATGTAAGTTATTAATGAGAGAGAAATGCAATGCGGACATATAAATTGCCTAGTCACAAATAATCGTAGTTAACAGTGTGATTATTTCCATTAGTTTATTTTGATGTTTATTATATTTCCATTAGTTTCATTCGTAGTTAAACTATATTTCATTAATGAAAATTAAATTTTATGTAGATGGATTTATATATGCAATGTTTTTATAGGAGACTTAAACACAGACTTTCAAGTATCCTTCAACCATTCACACTGCTTCATACCACTGAGACACATGTAGAAAACATAAATAATCACCAATATATGCATTTCATGCAGAGACGGCACTCATCAGTTGGTCCAGATTATCATCCCCCCCCCATACACATATAATCAGTGCTCAGTTTATATTAAGATAGCAAATCTTCATAGCCATCCATATCATTGAAAATCTGATGATGGGATACCCAAATGTCATGCTGATGCCAATATTATTGTTAGAGGACCTATACATGAGGGGTCAGAGTGATTTGAGGTTATCATGGGCATAGCAATATTGGCATTAGCATGGGATTTGGGTATTCCATCATTAGTTTTTTCAATGATATGAATGGCTGAAGAGTTGGAGGTTCGAAAAGATTGAGGCCTGTCCATTAAAGATGAAGATTTGCTATCTTAATATAAAATTAGTATAGATTATATATGTGTGTGAGAAATTATGATCTGGACTACTTGATGAGTGCTGGTTCAGCACGAAATACCTATATTGGTGATTATTTATCTTTTCTACATGTGTGAGGTCATGTGTATCAATGGTATGAGATAGTGTGGAGGTTGAGGGTGCTTGAAAGCCTGTGTTCAAGTTCCCTATATTTACAATTAAGCTCCAGGTATATGGAGAATACCTGTATTTCAAATATTATTAAATATTTAACAGTTTACATATGTTCGCATTCATATGGGAAAATACATTCCAATCAGTTGGAAGAGTTAGAAATCTATTTCAGAATGAGTCATCCTGTTTAAACTGTAGGTATATTAAATTAGGTTTAGGAGCCTAAAGGGCTACTCTTTATAGCTATTGTATAGAACATTTATTCAGTTAGGGTTCAGATCAAAAAAGGATCATCTCTTTATTTAATATAAGAGGAATTATGTTTAAAATAGGATCTAAAAATGACCATTCCTTATGATTACTGTAATAAAGATAGTGTTGATGTTTATCCCATATATAATGTGCATATGCATAAGTACTAGGAGACATGTTAGTCAAAGAAATGTTACATTTATGAATTCATACATGCGTAAAGTTATATTTAAGGATATTGAAAACTGGGTTAAAAGTATAGTGGATATGGCATTATCTATTTAATATATTGTTACTATGATGTATAAGATAAAAGGTCTTTGTTAAATAAATAAATTGCATATGAATTAATGATTATACTTTGTAAAAAAAAAATATATGAGTTGTTAATTTTATTAGTAGTTATATTTTATTATTATTATTATTATTTTATTATTATTACTACTACTACTACTGCTACTGCTGCTGCTGCTACTACTAATACTACTACTGCTACCACTACTACTGAAATAAAATACTAGTTTTTTACTTCACCTTCGATTAGTAAATAGTTTAGATTGCTCTTTACGCAAAAAAGTGAAGCTTGTCTCAATCTTATTACAAGTTATATGGCTTAGCGCTTTCAGAGACCTTGTGTCTCCATAATCATAGCCTACTTTTAACTGAAGTTTAGTTTTGGTTTATGTAAAATTTTATGCAATTTCATAAAATTTTACATAAACCAAAATGAAACTTCAGTTAAAAGTAGGCTATGATTATGGAGACACAAGGTCTCTGAAAGCACTAAGCCATATAACTTGTAATACGATTGAGACAAGCTTCACTTTTTTGCATAAAGCACAATCTAAACTATTTACTATTATTATTGTAATTTCAGATTTTTCTTCACCATTAACAACTATGTAAGATTTAATATGCTTGATGTATATAGTGAAATTAAATTCTTAAAAAATTGCAATATTTCTTAAGGCTAAGCACTTTCAGAGTTTTCATCTCCATATTTATAGCCCTTGACCATAATAATTTATGCAAATCTATGCAAGCTCATTTATATTGTCCATCTCTTTGAAATAGAAAAGCATGTATCTTTCCTGTTTATTGCCTTCATATCTCTTGCTATATACTATGCCTCCTTAATTTTCCTTTTGATGTCATTCCTCTCAGTGGAAATTATTGTAGCACTTGCAGGTTCAAATTCATGATGATGATGATGATTATTATTATTATTATTATTATTATTATTATTATTATTATTATTAATAATAATAATAATAATAATTTTATTAAAGAAAATAAATCATACATTAATTGATAAATATACATGGAAATTATTATTATTATATCATTTGTTACTTTGCTTATGTAAGATTGCTTGGTCTACCATCATTCATTGGGAGTAACTTGTGTTCGCTGCAGTTAACCTGGCATTACACATGGAGCTGTATAATGATTACATTATTATATTGAATAAAATATTGTTTTAAATATATGTGTTAGTCTATTTTCTGATGCTTAAAGCCAAGCAGCACCCATGTTCTTAATATATTGAATGTGGAAGCACATCTAAGAGAAGAAGAAGAAGTGCCTATACTGGAAAACTTGGTATGGCAGGGTATAAATAGAAAAAAAAGGGGGTGGTAGTATAGGAGTTCTGTCAAAAAAATATTTAAATACTGTTAAATGACAAGATTATTTGTGGTTTGAGATAAGATTAGGAAACCACAAATGGATATTGGTTATAGTGTATATAGCCACTGGAGATAGTCAAACTATAATGGAGTAGAACAGTAGCATATATGAATGCTGAGTTGAGGAAATATAGAGTTTCAAAATAAGGGGGAGAAAATAAATGGTTATAGGGGATATGAATAGGCTTATTGATGAAATTGATGATGCAGATAACAAGAATGGTCATCTTTTGAAGAATTTTTTTCAGAAAGTGAATTTGAGCATTGCAAATTTATCAAATATTTATGAGACAATACACATACTTAGTCTAGAAATTATATATCTCACACAATAAATTATGTATTAGTAGAAAAAGGGAGTAAACTATGGAAAATAAAGTGTTTGATAATGAAGAGACAGTATATAATAGTAATCATAATTTCTTTATAATAGAAATGTAAAAGTAGAAAAGATAGTGAAAGATGTGGATGGAGAATGAATGATAAGAATAGGTTAGAAGAATATAAAATAAAAGTTGAAGAAATCATGGTGTGTGAAGTAGAAAAAGTGGCAAAAAAGGTTTTACGTGAGAATATTCAGAAGAATAAAAGTAAAACAGGCAAAACTCTCTATATGTATTGCCACTCAGTGCAAGACAAAATAATCAATGGATGCCAGAAGGCTTGTGCATAAAATCCCCATCTGGTGCTTACTCATCCAATATTCCCAGACTAGTTTCTGGCTTGTGGCTTTCAAGGCCACTGAGTGGCAATACATATAGAGAGTTTTGTCTGTTTAAATAACAGTTAAGAGCAAGCATAAGAAATAGTGATCATGTGGTGTTTATTGGCTTAAGAATAAAAGTAATAGAAAAGTGAGAGTTAGTAAAAGTGTAAAAGAGGGTGGGGGAGCATGCAGAGAATATAGGTGTGCTATTAAGAACAAGAAAATTGAAAAAGAGGTTGGGGGGGGGGCAATCAAGCAGAGAATATAGGTATGCTATTAAGAACAAGGAAATTGAAAAAGATGTTAATGTTAAATGGGAAAAGTATTTTAAAAAAAAATTGGCTTATTATAGAGAATGAAATTAAATAGTAAATTGTTGGAGGATACTAATAAAAGTGGAAAGATGGGAGTAAAAAATTTTGGAAATACATTAAAAGAAGAATGTAGGAGAGAGTGAAATAGTATTACTAGATAATGAGGGAATAGAATATAGCTATAGAGAAGAATTAGAGATAATCCTAAATAAATATGTAATGGATATAGAAAAGATTTTAGATATGAATGGCAGAGTGATAACAAATATAAAAGCATATAGTAATAGAAACATTATGTTTATAGAAAATGAATGAGTTAGGGGAAAAATTGAAAAATGGAAAGGCAAGAGGGTTTAGATAAATGGGCAGCAGAGTTTGTAATAAATTTAGGAAGTAGAGTAGATTAAACCTATTATCATGTTTTAATAAGATAGCACAGAAGAGAGATTGTCCGAATAATTGGAGTAATACAAGAGTAATGCTACTATTTAAAGGAAAGGATAAAGATCATAGAAAGTTAAGCAATTATAGACTGATAGTGGTAATGTCAGTGTTATGTAAAGTTTTTGCATATATGGTGGCTGAAAGGTTTGCAAAATGGATTGAAGAAAATAATATAGTGGGAGAAATGCAAGGAGGTTTTCAATCAGATAGGCATATAGGAGATAGTTTAATAATTACACAACTTATAGATATGAGTAGAAATGCAGGTAGACAGTTATATATGGTTTTTATAGATATAGAGAAGGCATATGATAGCGTAAATAGAAATAGATTATGGATAAATTTGGAAATGGATAGAGCTTTAGTGAATGTTATTAAGAGATTGTATGAAAATAATTACTATATGTATCAATTAGGGAATATAGAATCAGTTAGAGCTTTAGTGAATTTTATTAAGAGATTGTATGAAAATAATTACTATATGTATCAATTAGGGAATATAGAATCAGTTAAAGTTTAAAATAGGGTGGGATTAAGGCAAGGATGCCCTATGCCACTTATTTTGTTTTTGTTGTATTTAACAAAAATAGAGAGAGCAATAGAAAGACCAGGAAGAGGGGTAGAGATACCATTAATATGTGGCAAGGGAATATATACATTATCAGGTCTTTTTTTTTTGCAGATGATGTCTCCTTGTGCACAGAAAATAGAAAAGATATATAAGCTGAAGACATGCACAAGGGTGGATAAAGAGTTGGGGATTAAATTTAGTGAAGAAACAAAGGTAATGATGATTAATACTGGGGAAAGAGAAGAGAAATAATTTTTATTGGGGGATATAAATAAATAAAGAAAATATAAAATAAATGAACTATGTTAAGTCTGACTATTATATAATAATAGATGGTATTTGTAAATTTTTGGTGGGTGGGAAGGATAAAAATTAAAAATCATTTTATTGAAAACAACCACTAATAATAGTCCTTAAGAGTAAAAAAAATGATGCAATGTCTTATAAACATGGAAATGTGTAATACACACACAGATATGCATAGAAGGATATGAAGTATGCAGGCATGTCATTAATGATACATTGTTTATTTTTTGCAGATAGGACTAGGATTGGCATCCTTTGTCACTGTTAGTTTGGGCGGACTTACTATTGGAATTGTTAATGGACTTTTAACAGCTTTAATTACAAAATATACTCAAAATGTGAGAGGTATAAAAATGTTATCTTTTTTTTTTAAATGTACTTTTGTAAATATTTGCATGTATATGTTTTTTGTGATTCTGAGTGCATGTGTGTAGAAATTTACATCATAAAGCACTCTAAAAGTCTGTTGAGTGTGATAACCACTGCTCAAATAATGTGAAAACTTCTCAGAAAGTCAAATGATTCATTTTGTCTGAAGTCACCAAAATCTTTTAAGGGAAATAAGATCAGAAAATGCAAATTGCAACAATGAAATTTTAATCTTTGCAGATGTAAATAATACCTTACTATAAGTAGTTTAAGTTAATAATTTCCAAGGCAGAATTGTTAAATATTCATTTTAATTATAAATGATAACAGTCAGCCCTTCAACTACCAATGATCTCAACCTGTCGTCAAGGCAACCTTTTGTAACAGTAAAGTTGGTATTATTTTTATTTATGGTTATTAAATGATCAAACATCACATGATCACCATTCTTTATACTTATACAAACTTTTTCACAGAGGTCAAACTCTCCATACAGTAGTCCTACTCACTGCACGTCAGCCAAGACTTCTCACTGATAAAAGCCATAAGCTAGAAACTAGTCTGGGGCTATTAGTTGAGTAAGCACTAGATAGGGATTTTGTCCACAAACCTTCCTGCATCCATTGATTACTCTCACTTGCACTGAGTGACACTATTGTATGGAGAGTTTTGTTTTTGTTTATGGAATAATATATTTATATAGATCTAAAGATTCGCAACCTCCTTTAACCAAAAAGGTGATACCACCTTTATTGTTAAGGGAGATTGCCTTGACTACAGGTTGAGATCATTGGTTAGTTAAGTATTGATTGTTATCATCTAAACTTATAAACCTATTACGAATTTCATAAACTTATAAACCTATTAAGGCCTTGTGTATTTTGCTTTATTGTCATTTTAATTAGTTTGAAAATGCTCAAAGTTTTTGTAAATATGTAATATTAGAACTATATAGAGTAAAGAAAACTTTTACGTAAATCTATTGAAAGCAAAGGTCTCTTCAACTGCACACAAACAATGATAAAATACTTAAATATCAATCAGATTAAATGAGTATTGGCTTGTTTTGACATTAATTAAGAACTTATAAGAGAAGCCACTGATAATAATTTTTTTATTTAATGTTGTTCACTAATTTAATTTTGAAATGACATATTTGATTTTGAAATGATATATTTGATTTATTATATTGATAAGTTTTTATATATTAAGTTTTAACATTTGCATTACAAATATTTATAATATAGACAAAAAAATGAATAACAGACATAACTAATTATAGCTGGAGGAAGTTGTGGACTTTGTTTGCTAATATATCATTTAAGATTATTACCTTTTCTTTTAGATTCTTAATACTAATTTGAGAATTCTTTCAAATTTTATATGTCATTTTGCACTATCTGCATCTAGATGGATATATAAGGGCCTAGGCAAATGATCTTAACTGGGCCAAAATGATTGATAAGTTCGGGTGAGTTATCGCACTCAATAACTATAAGTATTTATATAAAGAAATACACGAATACGGTAGTTTGAGTTAATTGGTTTAATAATATAAATATCAGAGGGTTAATAGATGGATACCTATTATTAATTACCTTAATATATATAAGAGCTGATTAATACATAAAATACATTACTATAATCTATACATGTTAATACATTATATTTTAAGGCCTGAAGACTTACATAAATTATAATCCAAGATCTGTATGACCTGTATTTATGCCCCTAGGTCTACCTTGGTACATTTGGAGGTAGACCTCTCTGCAAAATGAGCTGAGAGTGAAGCAGCATGATTTTAGAGCACACTAGAAAACACATCCATCCTTCAAACTTCACCTCACAAGTCTGTCGCTAGTTTTTTTCCCTGCTGTTCTGGGTGTTACAATGTATATTCCCATTGGTCATTCGTTGACACAAGATTCAAAGTGCCAGTTTGTTTATCTACTTTTTAATCACATAATAATTTAATTGCCAAATTCCCAGAAGTAATTTTTGGCTTAGTTTTTTCCATTATCACTGACTAATCAGTTATGTACATTTCACTACTTCAATATTATCTTATGGTTATTAATTATTTCTAAATCTAATTAGTCTTTGCTTCTTTTAATTTGCAACCATTGTTATCTCATTTTACAATATTAATAGTTAATGTGAATGCTTATAATAATTATATTTTTATATATTCATGTATATATGAATACACAAAATATTTAGCACATCTCCCCAAGTTCAGAGATTTAGCTTTCAACTTTTTTCTTCTTTTTCTCTGAACTTAACACATAATCATGCAGGTAGAGGGGAATCTTTCTTTCCCTCTTTGCATGTGGATGCAATTTAATTTTACCATCCATGATTATTTCATTTTCTTGACTATTATGACCTTCTTCCTCAGTAGTAATGATTTGCATTTCGCTTTTAGTTTCATCCTGAGTAGCATTCTCTTTGTCTTTACTTTTAAACAATTGCAGAGTCCATTCTGTTATTGCATTCTTGCACAATTGGTTAATGTGTTTACATAATATTTTACCATCTGACATATGGATGACAACCACTTGTTTACTTAAATGGTGTACAACACATGCCTGAGTCCATAATTTGTTTAAATTATTCTACACCCAGACTCATTCATCAGGTGAAAATTTATTGTTTATTGTGATTGGCATTTGAGGCTCTTTCAATCGCATTATTGTAGAGTGTTTTGTGTGTAATTTCCAGCCTAAGTATTTTTCTGCAGGTGATCTGCCTGATTTAGCTGTAGGTGTGGAATGTTGAGATAGCAATGCCATGAAAACTGCTTCTTGTAGTCTTCCTTTTCCCATTTTATTCATAGTCAACTTTAATCTTTGTACCACTTTCTCTGCCAGTCCATTTGATGGGGGGGGGTAAACATATGTTTAATCCCCTATTTCTGCATAAATTCGGTGAAACCCTCCATTATTGGATATGAGGGTTTCCAATAGCCTGTGGTACGAAAAAATTTCCATGAGCCTGTCAAGTGTCTCATCTGAACTTGTATTTTTCACTGGTTTGTGTTCGAACCATCCTAAGCAAGCATTGACCACTATCAGAAACAATTGTCTGTGGATTGGACCACAGTTGTCAATGTGAATTCTCTGCCATGGTTTCTCTACTTTTTTCCATGCTTAATAGTTTACTGGGAGGTGCTTTTGCACATGACTGGCAGATGAAGCCTTTTTTTTATTAATGTTTCTATATCAGTATTGATCTTTGGCCACCAGACATAACTATGGGCTAAAACTTTTGCCCTGACAATGCCTGGATGATTTTCATGTAATAAAATTTAGTATTTGTGATCTGTCTATTTTTGGTATTAGGACCTGATCAACTTTTAGAATGCAACTTTTGCATATTGATCAATTTTTTTGCGAGCTTTTTATAGCTCTATGTGAAAAAACAGAGGGTGTTGTGCTGGCCAGCCTCTTCTAATTTTTCCATTAGCCATTTGTAGCCAGCATCTTCATTAGTCCATGCTGCTGCTTTTTGGTTATTAAGGGTCTGGCTTTGAAGTGTCTATATAGTTTATTTCTATTTAGCTTGCTGCATTCTCTGAGTTGTCAGGCATTCACGATAATGCATACAATATTCTTTCCTATTCATACCCACAAGTATGTTAATCCATCTCAACATATGTGGACTAAGGTGTTCAGGAATTTGTTTGATGCCCAAAATTCCCAAAAGTGTTTTATGGTCTGTTATGATTTTGATATAAGATCCATATAAATACTGGTGGAATTTTACAAATTCCAAATACTATGGCAAGCACTTCCTTGTTCAGCCGACTAGTGTGATGCATATGCTATAGGTCATTCACCATATTGAGCTGGGTGTAACAGATTAGTGTTTCCATACCATATTCTGATGCCTCAGTGAGTAGGGTTATTTCTAGATCACTATTATAGTACACCAGTAGTTTGTTTGATGTGACTAAAGCTTTGGTATTGTAAAAAGCTCTTTCTCGTGCTGCTTCCCAATTCCATTTTCTGATTCTTTTTTAGAAATTCATATAATGTCTTGGCTACATGTGCTTTACCTTCTAGGAAATTTCTCAAAATAATTTACAAACCCAAAAAAGCCTGCAGTTGTTTTACATTATTAGGCTTTCTAGCTTCTGACACTGCTTTGACTTTTTCAGAAGAGTGCTTTATCCCAGAGCTAGAGACTATATGCCCTAAAAACTTTAATTCTGTGGGCTTCTATATTCATTTTTCGAGTAGTCAATTTCACCACAAATTTCTCTAGTATTCGACAGACATTAGTTAGATGACTATGCAATTCATTTTCTGATCTTGCCATAATTAGTATGTCATCAAAATAAGGGATAATGCCTTTGAATCCACTAAGCAATATTTCATTTTTTTCTTGACATATACTAGGAGTGAACACTATGCCAAATGGGAGATGTTTGCAGTTGAATAGACCCACATGAGTAGTCAGTGTTAGAATTTCAGCAGCCTTATTTGTACTGGAATTTGATGGAATGCCACATCTAAATCTAATTTAGCAAAATACTTTGATTTTTGCAGTGATGTTAATATTTCTCTGGAATTTAGAATGATATGTTGACAATTATATGATAATCACTGCATAAGCATATCTGTCCATTAGGTTTGGTGATAACAACCAGATGAGTCACCCACTCTGCCTCCTCCGTTGATTCTAGAATGCCATTCTTCACCAACTCATTTATTTATTTTTGCTACTTTTTCTTTCTGAGTGAAAGGGACCTTTCAAGATCTGCAAATTATTTGTGCTGCCTCTCGTGACATTTCCAGAGACACCAGTTTGATTTTAATAATTCCTGGTTTACCATTAAAAAGTTTAGGGAAACAATCTCATATCTCTTTCACTATCAATTTTTTTGACCATTGAGATTTCACTTCCCAGCTCAGCAAACCATTTATGACCAATGAGAGGGCTTATGGGGATGTATACAATATATAGCAGCAAGTTTGAAAATTTTGCCTTTATTACTCATAATTTGAGCTTAGACTACCCCCTTAATTTTTATTTCTTTTTCATTTACATCCAATGCTTTAAGCTTTTTAGGGGGCTGTCTTATTTCTGCCATAATTGATTTTTAATCATTTATGGATATTAAAGAAATGCCACTATTGCTGTCTATTTTTGATTTGTAAATGTATTATTTATAACAGTATTTTCATTTTGATTAGACTTGATTGTATTTATACCCTGTGTATTATTTTTCTTTAACTTGTTTGACTGTTTTATTTTCACCAAGTGACCTACTTTTTTACACAGTCTACATCGAGCATGTTTAAAATAGCCTTCTTTAGATATATGACCTAGTTTTCCATAACAATACCACTTTGATTTGACTTTTTTCAGTTTAACAATTTTGTTATCGGAGACCTTTCTGTCAGAGATTTTTCAACATTAAATATTCCGGTTTGATCGTAATCAATGACTTTTTTCAAAGCAAATTCTTTTGCTTGATCCAATACTATTTTGTGAGCTATACTGTGTTTGATTGCTTCATGATAATTTATCTCTTTTATCATCTAATAACTTCTGCCTTAAACTATCACTATTTATTCCACATGAGGAATTGTTCAAGTAGCGCTTCTTCAAGATACAAATCATAACAGCAATTTTTTGTGAGTTCGCATAGGGTTGAATCATAATCCTGCATATTTTCATTTCTGCCTTGATAGCAATTTTGAAAATGAAGTCTGGTGATGTGCCTAGACAGGTGAGGTTTAAAGTAAACAATCTTTTAACTCATTGTAGGTTAATTGTTCAAGAGTGTGGGGTTCTGCTAATCTGTTAGCTATTTGTATGACCGCTTTTCCTGCAAAACATGATAATATCACTGTTTTATATGCATCTTCAATTACTCTGTTAATAAAACAATATAATTTTCAATCTGCTGAACATACAGGCACCACTCATTTGCTTCTCTGACATCAAGCTCTGACCTTGCCGATTGCATTTTAAGCAAATTTATATAAACTAACTCGTTTTAATACTGTAGATTTATTCATTACTTTGATAAATTGTGACAGACCTATTTGTTTGTCAGTAGGCTGCTAAAGTTCAAATTGAACTGTCAATACTGCACCATTGCAATATCCACATGTATACAGATATATAAGGGCCACGCAGCTGACCTCAACTGGCTAAAATAATTGATAAGTTCGGTTGTAAGTTATCGCCCTCAATAACTCAACTAAATATTAAGAATCTAAAAGAAGCAGCAACTTATCTTTGGCATTAACTAATTACTTTCTTAGTCTACGTTACTTAAATTGACTTAAAATAAAATTTATGCATTATTAATAATATGAAGTAATAATTTCAGTTGTGGAACCCTTAGCAGTTTTTGGTATGGCATATCTTTCTTACCTGACTGCAGAAATGTTTCATTTTTCAGGAATCATTAGGTAAATATTTTTGTTTTGTTTTGAATTTATTTTATAGTTTTGATTTTTTATTTATTAATTTCATTGTTGTTTTTCAGCATCATTGGCTGCGGTCTTTTGCAAGCTCAGTACGCAATTGCCAACATTTCATTTAAATCATATACTACAGTTAAATATTTTAGCAAGATGTTAAGGTGAGTGTTTTATGGATTATCAATCTTTTGTCTAATATGATCAAAGAATTATGAGTTATTTTCAAGTTCTATTTTCCTACATTTTGCTTGATGTTATTTGGTTTTGCTCTCAATCTTGTGTGAACAATGTATGCTTAAATGTTTACCAAAGTTCTTGACTCTTACAAGGAATCCTTGTGTCTGAATAAAAACCACCTAACTTGAAACTGGACATACGAATTCAGGATTTGCAACCTAGATATTCTACTCATGTTATCTGAATAAAAATTTATCACTTAATATATGTTTTGCATATATTTTTATAAATTAAAATGTGTATATATTGTGATAAAAAGTTATTTGGAATACTATATATATATATATATATATATAGTATATCCAAATAGTATATACTTCTTTATATATATATACTTCTTATATATATATATATATATATAAAGAAGTTGCACAAAACTAAGTAGTTTATAAATAATCCTATGACAGCAACAAAGGCTATTTAAGCCATTAATCTGTTACCAAGTTAACCTCTTTAAGCAAAAGATTTCTTATTAGAAGTTACTTTGAAAACAGACTGTAGATTCATGATTTGAGTAAACTTTGGGTGTTATTGTGTGATTTAATATATATGACCAGCATATAAGTTAAATTGTCACAATGGGAATGTTTTTTGTTTGATTTTTTTTTCATCCTTTCAGTCAGCTGTTCTACAAATTCAAGTTTTGGAATCTAATTCTTAAAAAAAACTAACCAGAGTACCATCTATCAGAAGAATGTCCAAACTATTTAATATGTGAAATATATATAACAAATACTAGAATTAACTCTCTAATTTTCCATATACTAATAAATAAAAGCTATATCCAGTCTACAGCTTGAGTGCCATTTTAAATGGAAATTTACTATTAGAATTTGAAATTCCAAATGTAAATTCTATAAGCTTTTTTTTTTTTTTTTTTATCAGTATACTGAAAATAGTAGAGTTAATTCCAATGTTTTGTTTTATTGTTTATTATACTGTCTGATATCGCTATTTGAAATAAATATCAAATCATTTCAAGCATTAAGAAATTTTCAGCTGTGCCCTCTATCAATAAACATATTAAAGCTCACACCTCTCTGTTTGAATTAGTCCATGTTTTAATATTTAATATCTTTGCAGTCTGTAGTTCAAAGAGATACCTTTTTGAATTACCTGATTTGAGATGTGAGTTCTAATATGTTTATTCATAAAAGGTGTAGCTGAAAATTTCTTAACATTTAAGGTGATTTGATATATATATATAATCCAAATATGTATAGTGTTAAAACTTGAAGTAATACTAAATAAATTTATTTTAATGATCTTTAAATAATTCTGCCAATCAGTAAGATATTACAAATTACCAGATAATGTTAAATATTCAGCCAATCAGCATTCACAGGATGTATGTCCCCAAGAATGAACTCTTTGCTAATGCCTTATGAATAATCACCAGTTTTTCCATATAACACAGCAATTGCTTTATTCTATAAATACTGAACTGAAGACCAATTAGATTTTAAAGCATGAAATAATCTGGACATAATCTTTAAATATTAAATCTTATTTTGGTAATGTCAAAAAATTGATTGTTAGACTTACTTAAAAGTTATTGAGAGTAATTTACTTTTATTTCTAGTAGTGTTTATTTTAATTAAGTAAGTTATTAATTTGTAATAATTTCTATATAAGTTATCATTTTTAGTTGTTTTAACTTTATCTTAGGCAAATATTCACTAATATAATAAAATTTAATATTTAGAAGTGAAGATCATAATTACTTCCCACTTTAAAATCTTATCTGTCTTTGATTTTGCTGCATATATAAACAATATCTCTAATCATTAATCTGTTAATTATTTCATCATCTTTTGCTTTTAATCATTTTCTCATCTTGCACACTTCATCTTTTGCTTTTTTTCAGTTTATTATTGCATTATTTTTTTTCATAACTATATTATTCTGTTTTTATGTTGGTATCTTAAAGTGCATAATTTTTAAATTAAATTATATCATAGATATATTCTTCTGTATTAGAAACATATTAAGTTTTAATATTATTTGTACTTTCTATCATCTACATCAAGGCTTAGGACTAAATAGTATAGATATAATGGGAACATTGTATTTTTAATTCATTTACTTTGATTTACTTCTCTATTAAATAGAACTGGTTTTAGAGTTTGTTTATCTGGACTTCATTTTAAATCAAGACTGGATAATGCAATACAGACATAAATGTATGTTTACTGTTGTTGTTGATTGATTCCCATATGGAAAAATAGATATTTAAATATGCCAGACAAATTGTAGGCTGTTGAAGGCTTTGATATTATCTGTGATAATGTATGGATGCAAAGCATGGACATTTAAAAAACAGGAGAAAGTTCATAGACTTGTGTTTTTGAAGTGAAATGTTATAAAAGTATGCTTGAGGTGCCTTCTGAGAATATTAATGTATGGTTTTGGCGAAGGCAAATACACAAATACAGTTGTTGGTGATGGTAAATTGAATAAATCTACACTATTTTGTACACATGTTAGGCAAATACTGGAAAAAAACATCAGACTCAAACTGTGAATGGGTTAACAAGAAGAGAGTGACTAAGAACATTGTGGATGAATAATATTATCAAATGGATGGAGTTAACAATATTGAAAATATGAAAAAAGGAAAAAAGGAAGAATGGCTTGGAAATTGTTCATCCATAATATTGCTCATCATCAAACTGATGGATTAAGTAGATGATTATGATAATATTAATCATTTGTCATGTTATTTTAACTTTCATTGTAAATATCAAGAGCAAATGGAAATATATTGGGGTTTTTTTGGTTTGTTTTTACACCATGTAATTTACATAACACTGAAGTGTTTTTTTTATTCAGAAAAATATGAAATTTTCTTTAAAAATGTGAGTGGAAGAGATCATCATTTATTCATTAACTATTTTGAAATCACCAATAAATTAAACTAAAAACTTTAATGACTTATATTTACTAATATAATAGAAACATAAATACAAAAATTATCCTAACTGAATTTGATGATTTAATCATCTTTGTCCATAACAATTCTAATGCTAGAGCTATTTTTCCAAAAGCATCACAGAACACTAATAAGTGCTGGAGCACAAATAACCAGATTGATATTTTTCTCTTTTGATTATATTATTAAATGATCTAGATCTACAAAAAGACAGTGATCAGGATTGAAGTAAATGGATTCTGTCATCACAATTATTAACATATTATCAAGCCATCTAAAAAATTGAATGTAAAATAGATTTATCCAGTGATTATATTTGAACATCAGGGATTAATATTGATTTGGCAGCAGCTAGTAATAATTATGTTTAAGTCAGTGATTTATGAAACAAAAAGTCATTAAGAATAAAGAAAAGGGAAATGAAACCTTCGGACATGCACTCTTTATGAATTTATATGCACTCAGCAAAATCCTTTAATGTAAAGAGTTTTCTTCAAAAAGTGCTCAAATTATTCAGAGGGATGTAATATTTATCTTTACCAGTAGTGATAGCGATAGTCATATTATTTCTATTTACAGTCCAGCATTTTGACCACACATGATAAAATGTATTAACTTGGCTTTTTTATTTTTTAGTTAAGAAAATCTAGATATCCATTTACCATGCCTAACTGGGTTGACTTTCCCCCAAAGAAAAATTCTAAGTCTTTTTATGATCTAAAACAATTTCAGGGTTTGAACCTCAGATTATGGTCATGATAATTATATGAATTAATTCATATAGCAAGAAGCCCTTACTAATTGACACAATCATTTTAAGATATTTTTATGTAATCACTGTAATATTCTGATATAAGAGTAAAAGGTTTATATAGATACTTTATACATGAAAATTTAAAAATTTAACAACTTTTTTTTCTATATATAATATAAAAATGAATTGAATTTTAAGCCCTTTCTTGTCAGTTAACATTAATCTAATATAAAGGAGGCTTTAATGAAATTACCACTAAAATTCATATTCAAACTTTAATATCAAATTGAGTATTGCAAGTCTATTTAAGTAGAAACTGAGTTGCTTTGTTTGATGTGATTTCAATTGGTTTCCCAAACAGCTGATGACACCAGGTTTGACTGACTGAAACATGAAGCCTGTAAGAGGTTAGATGAATTTTCATCAAACATTGCCATATTATCACCATCAACCATTATCAATCCATTGCAGAATGAAGGTCTCTCCAAGTTCAATCCATTATCTTCAATGTCTAGCTTCTCTTCTCCACATCAGTTCTGCACACTTTCTTATTTAATTCATCTATCTCACATGTGGTCTATTTCTGGATCTTTTACAATCTTTTGAAATCTGGTTTAAGATTTCAATTGTCCATCTGTTATCACCTTTTCTATCAATATATCCAGTCCAACTCCACTTCAGCCATTTAATTCTTTCAACAATGTCAGTAACACCTGTTTGTTCTCTTACTCATGTATTGCATTTTCGATCTTTTCTTGTTACCCCTAACACATATTTCTCCATATACTTTGAGTGGTCTGAAGTCTCTGTATTGCTCTTCTATTAAGTGTCCAAGTCTGATATCCATAATCTTTCTTTTCAAATACATACACATATTTCTCCATATACTTTGAGTGGTCTGAAATCTCTGTATTGCTCTTCTATTAAGTGTCCAAGTCTGATATCCATAATCTTTCTTTTCAAATACATACACATATTTCCTTTTAATATTGTTATTTCTACCAAAAGCACTTCAACCAAGTTCAATTCTATGATTAATTTCATTCATTATGTTTCCAGCTGTAGTACTAATCTGACCAAGGTATTTGTAGTTATTAGTTTCTAATTCATCATTATCAATATTTATTTTCATTTTTTGAGAAAATCCATTGAACATTACTTTAGTCTTTTTAGCATTTGTCTTTAGTCCTACTTTTTTACTTTTATCTAATAACTCTTGCAACATTTCCTGAAGCTAGCATTATTTGCAAAAACAATAACATATATATTTCTGTACAGAAATATATATTTGTAAATCAATTATATTGATAGAATACATGTATGTGTCTATGTCTGATGTATAAGAGTCAATAGTACTCCATATTTTTATGTGCAGCAAATGATTCACTAATTGCACATTTCCACTTCAAATTTAAACCTTCTTTGGTAATTTTTATTTCATTTTTTACTTAGTTTATACTATTATAATTTGATTCACTTGTGGAATGAAGTGATTTTGTGTTAGTCTGTAGGTGGCATAAAAAATGATGTTTGTAGTATACTGCCGTAAAAATGCATCAAAAGTGCATTTGAGTTGAAACAGCTTCAATAAGAAATAACTGGAATAAGAAATCATTGTTAACTTTATTAAGGCAGATTAGTACTAGTATATAAATATTAATTAATACATTGGTAATAATATATAATCATTGTATTAATAAGTTATCCAAACACTGATCATATCAGTGCACAGTACCTTCTAATGTTGTAATTGGCTTTTGCAAAACAAAATGGATTCTTTTACATTTTCAGTTTTTATAAGGACAAATGATTTTAATAAGACCAACATCCACATGCACACGGATGTTAGGAACACCTTGTTGAATACAGCAAACACCCAGTAAATATAATGTAAATAGATTACAATAGGGAGCGCTGCATTAAATTTAGTGAAGAAAAATCAAATATAATGATGGTTAATACTGAGGAAAGAGAAGATGTAGAATTTTTATTGGGAGATATTAAGTTAAGTGTGGTGAATAGATATAGTTATTTGGGAATTATTTTAAGTAATCAGAAAAATTATTTGGATGAATGGGAGAAAAAATTGATAAATGAAGCAAAGAAAAGAAAGGGATTGATAAAGAAATTAACAGTATTTTCATATAATAAATATGATGTAGCTAGAATTATATGGAAAGGAGTTGCAGTAGCAGGGTTAACATATGGTAACGATGCATTATATGTTAGTAAAAAGATATTAGATTATTTAGAAAAAGCTCAAAGGGAAGTAGGAAGACATGCATTGGATGCAGAAGTATGGACAGCAAGGGAGGCAATTCAAGGAGAAATGGGATGGTCAAGTTTTCATATGAGAGATGCAAAAAGTAAAATGAAAATGTTTGGTAGATTGCAGTTTATGGATAATAAAAGAATAGCTAAAATAGTATTTAATTGGGTTATGAGTAAAGGGCAGATAACAAGATGGGTGAGAAAGGTAATGCATTATGCAAAAGATTTGGATAAAGAATTTATATCAGTATATTTTTACAAAAGATGGGATGATTGTGTTAAGAGGATTATTGAGTGTTATAGTAGTAAGGAATGGGATAAAAGAGTAAATTTATTAATAAAGACTAGGGAGTTAGAGAGATGGAGAAATAGTATGGAGAGTAAAAAGAGTTTAAATATATATAGAAATAAACAGAATATTAGGTGTGAGTTAATTTATGAGAATAGTAAGGAAAGTAGTTTATTGTTTAAGGCTCGAAGGGGATCTTTAGCTACAAAAGAATATACATGTAAATGGAAAAATATGGGTGATTTATTTTGTAAATTATGTAAGGAAGGAATTGAAAATATTAGGCATTTGTTAATTGAATGTAAATGTTTGAAAACAGAAAGGGTACATATAATGAAGTTGTGGAAAAATAAATATGAAAAGAGTGATTATACAGAAAGTGAATTATTGTTTTTTATGCTGGGTTTGGGAAAAGATAAGGGGGATTTAGATATAAAGGTTATAGAGTTGACAAAAATTATGTTGTGGAAATGGGATAGAGCAGATTATGGGTAAATTTAGAGTGGGGAATGTAAGAGAAAGTGGCTAACAGGTTTATCTGGGCATAATTGCTGAGATATTCTTGACTTCGTTTAAGGAGAAGTCATAATACATCACATCACATCACATACGCACATATACAGTAATTACATTCACAAAATTAAACGTATCGCTTTAATATAACTCATTTCACAATATTAATAATTAAATCTGTATAAACATTTAAAAACTAAATGCATACTTAATTTTTAATAATTTTCAAGTCAGACATCATTAATTTAAGACATCCCAGCAGGGAACTGAGCGTGAGGGGGAAGGAATAAAATTTTACATATCAAAAATAAATAAAAAATATTTCGAAAATTGAAGAGAAAAATAAAATTAGCTAAAAGTTTGCTTTTAGTTGAAATATTTTGAATAATTTATGGAATTTGATTTTTTTTGCACGATTTCTGAAATATTAAATAAATCATCTGACTTATAATCCTTCACGAAACATTATTTCACTTGAATTATTGAATATATAAACTACGTTCCATTTTATAATTACCACATAAATAATGTTTTTCGTGCTGTTTATTCAGGGATAAATTAATGGATTAAAGAACTAAAGGTTTTTGAAACATAATATGATCTTCCAAAAACTAGCCATAGATGTATTTTAATTTTAAATTATTTTTTTCTATTTGATATCGAAAATATTTTTTTTAAAGTAAATTCACTAATTGTCTGCACTATTTTTTTTTTCAGTGTTTTTTATTATATCCTTATATTTCAACTAATTAGCGGATTTCTTCAGAACTAAGAATTGACAAATATATTTGTTATATCTTATAAATATGTATTGAATATATCACCTCTAAATTTTATATGCATGTATAAAAAGAATTGCATGACTAACATAACCACTTAACCATTTGATAGGGTTTTTTTGCGTCTTAATGCCAGAATTTTCAATTAAATTATTCCTATTAAGCAGTGATAATAATTGTACACATAGTTTTACTCATTGTATTAAAATATTGGACTATCCGTAATCTAATATTAAATATTGAATATCACTGGTCAAGTCAGCATCACCTGAAGAAGATAGGAGAATAATACCACTTGAAACGTTTGCATATACTAATCTGTGTGTTATTACTAACAGTTGAATGTAATTAAATATTTAATAATCGATCATGAAAATAGTCCAATATATAAATGCAAATGAAATACCATCATCACAAATCTTCAGGAAATACAAAATTTCATTAATTATTTGTTTTATTTTTAAAAGCTTTTTATTATCCTTTCATTTCAGCTAATCAGTTCATCAGAATTAAAAATTGACAAATATATTCTATAAATACATTGATATATACCTTAATCATGTTTAAATTATATATCATCATCAACCATTATCAATCCACTGCAGGATGAAGGTCTCTCCAGGTTCAATCCATCTTCTCTGATCTTTAGCTTCTCTCCTCCACATCATACCTGCATACTTTCTTATTTAATCCATCCATCTCACATGTGGTCTCTTTCTGGGTCTTTTACAATCTTTTGAAATCCAGTTTAAGATTTCAATTGTCCATCTATTATCATCTGTTCTAGCAATATGTCCAGCCCAACTCCACTTCAGTCTTTTAATTTTAAATTATATATCATATATAATAAAGTATGATGACCTCTATATTCTTTTCAATATCTGCACTGGGAGTAGAAGTCTGCTCTAGAATCATTGTAAGCATGAATAATCACTGCACACTAACTAGATGGTGTTTCAAATTCTGGTCCAAAGTTTATATAATATAAAAGAGTCATTTTTTTTTGTTGAATGAGTGTAATGCTCTGCTGATGATGCAATAGTCAAATTACAGATTTTGGAGCACTAGGTTCATGGATCATAGCTCACTTCTGTCACTTTTGGTGCAAATCCTGAGCAGTAAAACATTTTACCATTTTTATTTTAGTGTAATAACCAAAAACTAAACTGAGGACTTGGATGTGTAATTATCATCTTGTCTCCATTAATTATTCAAACTTACAATAGATGGCTCTGGAATAAGATAAATAGAAAGGATTACTACTACTAATGCATACACTTATCATTAGATATCTGAATAAAACCCTATATTTTAAACAAAATTATCCTCTACAAGCTTTTCTGCCTTTTGTTGGTAGTTTTAAATTCTCATAGCTTTTAAAAGCATTTACCTGTTTCATAATTACAGTACTTTTATTTATTTTTCTCTGCCTATTTTCATTGCTTTAAATTTTATAGCATTTATTTTATCCTTCTCTCCAAGCTTTATAAATCCTTCATAATATTTTATTGAACCCAGTCTTATAATCTGCAAGTAGAAATATATTATCCACAAATCTAGTATAATTAATTCTTCTATAACCAATGCTAATTTAATCTTCAGTAAATAAACATTTATTTAAAAATTCATCAAAATATGTATTAAGTAAAACAATATGTAGACACCATCTCTACCTTATATGCTCCCTATATGTATCTCCTCTATATAAAGATTGCTTAGACTTACATATATTTTTGAATGTCAATTCATAATATTTAGTAATATCTTTCCTTTGAGACTACGATGTTGTTGTTTTTTTTTTTTTGCAGTATATGCTATAAAGATTCAATTCATTCTAAAAATGTCTTTTTGAGTTCAGTAAAACAAATATTAATGTTATATTTGAATAAAATTTGTAATAATGGCATTTTACCATAATTATATATTGGACTATAGTTTGATTGTTAAATATTTATAGAAAAATTCAAATTATTTAAACTTTTCCAATTACATTCAAATGTTAGTAATAAAAACACAGATTTTAACATTATGTTTCAAGTGATATTAGTCTCTTCTCTTCCTCAAGTGTTGTTGGCCTGATTGGTGACAAAACTCAGGATTCAAACTAGGGACTATTAATTTAAGATGAGACTCTGCCCAACCAGGATATTCTGTCAAAGGTAACAGTAAGTAGAAATTGTGTATACTTATCTATGAGGGTGCTCATAATTGTAGATATATATATATATATATATATATATATCTACAATTATGAGATATATATATATATCAACATATATATATATATATATATATATATTGTTGAAACTAACCATCTCATTAAAAAGTGGCAAAGGAACACAAATTAATGATTAGAAAGGGGAAAAAGCAGATTTGTTTAAAATGTCAGACCATTCATGTACTGATGAACAGATTGGCAATTTGAGACAATGCAAGCAGAAAGTTTAAAGAATCTACTCTCATGACATTAGCAAATAATCACTTAAATCAATCTATTGTAATAATTCCCAATGCTTGAAACCCACTCTTTGCATATTATCTTATAAAGAAACAAAATGTAGATATAAAGACATTCATAGATAATTGTATAAAATTTTTACTGTTTGTTGCCTTTGTCAGAATGCTGATTCAGTATTCTCAACTGTAAATGTCCCAGTTTGATTCTATGCTCATACTGTTTCTGTTCTGGTCAGAAACAACTGAAGGAAAAGGGTAATCTATTCAAAACATTATATTTTATATTAACCTGTGTATTATTATTAACAGCTGAATGTACTTGGAAAAATATAATTAAGTTTGAATTTTTCTAAAAACATTTAACAATTAAACACAATAATGAAAATAATCTAATGTATAACTATAAAATATTAACTTAGGTTTCTCTTTATATATATTTTCCAATAATAGTTTTATCTAATTGCTCTGTGGATTTTAGTGCCATGGAACGGTGTCAAATCCAAGGATATAAGGTTATTAGATCAATTCCAGTTGTAGAAATTCCAACTCTCAGGCTTCTAATGAATTATTAAGCAATAAAGACATTTGTATTTTTATAATGGACTATTTCCATAATCTAATATAAATATTGAATGTTTTTAGAAAAATTTAACTTTATTTAAATATCCAAATACATTCAACTGTTAGAAATAGCAGACAAATTAGTATATGCATAATGTTTCAAAAATATTATTCTCCCCCAGTACTAGTATGGGAATTGAATCAGGACCCTTAGATTTTTGAATATTGAATTTTAAGGTAACTTTCTAACCAACTGAGTCATCTGCCAAAGGCAACAGTCAGTAGAAATTTTATATATTTATTTATGAGGTTCCTCCTGATTTCTCCACTTTTTCCTAAGAGCAAAGTTGATTATTGGTTGTCATACATTATGTATAGTCACAATAGGTTGACTTATGGGATTGTTTGCTGTTGTCGTGTGAGCAGCTTCTTTAAATTTTCTTCTTTGTATCTTTTCTTTTTTATCCAACATTTTTGTTTTTTTCCCAATTAAACATATGTTCATTGGTACATACATAGTCTGCTACTTTAGACACATCTGTTTCCTCTCTTCTAATCATCAGTTTGTATTTTTGCAAGCACTTTTCAATGGGATGATTGGTCTTACCAATATACATTCTTCCACATTCACATGGTATTTCATAAATGTAGTTTTTCTTTTCAACATTTCAAGTTTAGGCTTTGTAAATATTAGAATTCCTCAGTGTGTTATGGCTCTGGAAAGCTGTTCTGATGTTATACAGATTGCAGATTTTCCTTAATTTGTCCACTGTTTTTAGGGTACACTATAGTACCAATAATTGTTTTTTCTTTTGATAGTTCTTTTTATTGTCTATTGAAAGTTTTCTTAATAACAGCTGATGGATAACCATTTTTCATAAGTTTGTTCTATATAGATCTTTTCTTTTTTTCAAATCACTGGTTTTTGAACAAACTTCTTTTACTCTGATCCATAGTGATAGTATAACTCCATGTTTTGTGTTTCAGGTGTGATTGCATATATAGGCTAAGTATTCTCCTATATGTGGGTTTTCAGTAAACTGTAGTTTTGTTTTACCATAAGTGAATCTTGTCACAAGAATATCTAAGAATGCCAATTCTTATCTTGTTCTGATTCTATTATGAATTTACTTGAAGGGGATATGTTGGTGATACATTTCCAGAAAGTTTTAGTAGTGCTTCAAGTGGCCATATAGCAAATGTATCATTCATATAGTAAAGCCAAATTTTAGGTGGGTATGGAGTAGTTTTTATGGCTATGGTTTCAAGTTCTTCAATGTAAATATTGCTAATCAGAGGTGACAATGGCGAGCCCATAGCCATTCATTGATTTTGTTGAAAGAATTCTGTGTTATATTGAAAGTAGGTTTTTTATGCAGAATGTTAATAGTTTCATTATTATTATTTAAAATTGTATTTTGTCTCTCTACCTTTTCCCAATTTTAAACTGTTTTTGTTTTCAAACACTGAACATGTCCAATTTATTTAAATTAAGTCTACACAAGTTATTAAATCAATTGTTTTAAAATAATTAATATAAAAGTTTTTATATAATTACAACTTAATTATTAAATTATAACTGTTACTATCATTAGAAAAAAAACCTATAATGTAAATTTAGCCATACAACTTTTACATTACTGTTCAATTTTTGTACAGATAAATAATATTTCGCTTTTTTTTCATAGTATAATAATATAGATATAATAAACACCTTCATACTTCCCCATTCTTTTTAAATTCACTTAAATAAAGATATAATAAAAGACAAATGACCCCCAAGATGCATTTTGTGCTGAGGCACTATCTCATATATATCTTTATTATATGAAAAGTATTTATCTAGAGTAAATTGTTACATTTCCATTTACCATTGTCAAACTTCCTCACCATTTCAGATAAATACAATAATGATTATTACTAATCATTTGTGAGTGGATGAAGTTTAACAATAATTAAAATTTAAAAATTGTTTTTTTTTTCATGGAGTCACTAGATCCATTTTGTTTTCACTAGACTTATAATGTTTGGCAAGAAGCAGAAAAATTTTCAAACTTTAATCAGCTGATCGTCATGAATGAGACTAATTTTCATAAAAAATAAAACTGTAAAACGTGTAAAGGACAACCGATCTTAAAATTAAAAACAATTATAGATTCAGTTTGAATGAGTCACCTCAAGATCAAAAAAGTATCAAACATGAACTTAAAAAAATAAATTGTTACATTTTTATTCACTATTGTCAAACTCACTCCACTCACAACTTCAACACCATCCACCTCAGATAAATACAATAATGATTATTACTGATCATTTTCTAAACTAGAGATTATCCCTAGCACAGATATAAACTTTAAACCTCAGTTAAAAATTAATATATTTGATCTTTTAATTTTAAACATATCCACATATGGAGTTTTTTACCTTTCTCTTTTCCATGTGTAATATCTGTATAGATATATTAAACAACTTCTTTTATTGTATCTTTATTTATTTATATGAATTTAAAAAGAATGGAGAAGTCTGAGGTGGGTAAGATGGAAAGTTACTTCAGCAATATGGAAGAGAAACTAAGGCATATAATGAAATAATTTATGGAGTGTCCTGAGTTCAAGATGGTCCCTGCAAAGACCGAAATGATCTTGGACAAGATAACTCCGAATGAAGTATTTGAAGATGTAACCAAAACATAGGATCAGAAAAGATGTTACACATGGTAAAGAGAAAGGTGAATAACTCTGTGTGTGTATGTTTAAAAGTAAAAAATCAGATATATTAATTTTTAACTGAGGTTTAAAGTTTATATCTGTGGTAGAGATAATCTCTAGTTTAGAAAATGATTACTAATAATCATTACAATAAATATTTATCTGAGGTGGATGGTATCAGAGTTGTGAGTGGAGTTGACAATGGTAAATAAAAATGTAACAATTTACTATAGACAAATATTATTCATATAATAGAGATATATATGAGAAATAGTTACCTGAACCAACTGATGAGTGCTGGTTCATCAAAAATGCATCTTGGGGGGCTTTTGTCTTTTATTGTATCTTTATTTATATGAATTTAAAAAGAATGGTGAAGTATGGAGGTTGCTTAATATATCTTTAAAAAAATATATATATTTTTTTTTTACTTTGATTCAATGAATATGAATTTTTGTATTTTTTTTTCCTGAGCACTAATAATAGTTTTTTTTGTTTTACAGTTATATTTTACAAGATCTATGGTTTTTTTAATTAGACATCCAATGCATCAAATTTGGTTCCACAATGTACACTTTTGGCATATGCCCTATAGGTTGGCCATCTCTGATGTAGGAACAACTCTAGTCAGACTCACTAAAAAAATTTATATATTAAAAAAAAAAGAATATTAACATATATATTAATTAAAAATAACATTCTACTCATTTATCAGAAATTGCATTTTATTGATGTTAATCTAATTCTAAAGTGAAATCTTACAATATACAACATAAAATATATTTTCACTTTATCACAGTTGTCTTATTATTATATGATGGCCTGTTTCCATTATCTAGAATTAATTGTTAAAGGTCTTAGAAAAATTCAAACGTTATTTAAACTTCAAATATTATTCATCTATTTGTAATAGCACACTGATTAGTAAATAATCACTGTTTTGAGTGATAGTAGTATTCTTTCTTCTTCAGGTGTTACTAGTCTGATCAGTGACAGTACTGGTATGAAAATGAAATCTTTATATCAATGAAGACTGAATTTAAAATGATGCTCCAACTATTGTCTCCTTAAATTCAGTATGCAACATCTAAAGATCAGCAGTTTGATTCCCATGCTAGTGCTAACATGGCCAGACCATGAATAGTTGAAGAAGAGAAAATAGGACCACTTAAAAAAATCATGTTATATAATAACCTGTGTGTTATTGCTAACAACTGAATGTATTTGAAAATTCAATTAAAGTTTAAATTTATCTAAAACATTTAACAATTAATTCTACAGCATACAACTAAAATGCCATTCTCAAATTTTCTGATAAAAAATAGTTCTTACACTTGTTATTCTACTCATTTTTCATCAACCAACTTAACATATATACAGACATTATCGTGATTTGTGCATGTGTGTGGTAATTGAAAAAAGATAAAGCATGACAATTAAATGACTATGCATAAATTTAGTTTAAATCTAGAGAATTAGATTGCTGAGAAAATTAATAACTGCAAAGTTAACCATTTGTACCTCCTATAAGTTGATATATAGATTCCCTTCACTTAAGATAATAAACTAATGGAAGCTTTTAATCTAAATGAGAAAGTATTTATTAAAGGATTTTACATTTAAATCTATCTTCCTTGTCTTGGAAAAAAGTAATTATAATAATGTCAAAGGAATAATTTATGAATGTCAAATGCGTTGCAAGTGAAAAAAACCTCTGTAGATCCTATATATATTTTATCAAGTAAGGTTAAATTTTTAATTAACTAAAAACAGTATTTAATACAATTTATACCGAATATCTGAAATTAGATTTGTATTAAGTGTATGTATTTATTTTTCCAGTTAAGAGGATATAATTAAAAATCTAACAAATGAATGTGTGATTGTAAATAAATAATATCTTCTGAAGAGTATCGAATTATTACTTTGTATGTTGTGAATTTATTTATAGACACAGACAAATGACAGAATAAAACATTTAATTGAAAGAATAATAGTTTAATTTTAATATGTAAATTACTTAAGTTGATTTATTAAGGCTATAACCTTATAACTATGAGCCTAAAATGCGACAGTAGGGACCTCTACAAATCTAAACACAAGATTAACGACTTTAAAAGACAAGAGAAGCTGTCTTATCTTAGTCCTAATTTCTAAATATATAGGTGAATCTAAAGTATTTTGATTTGAGAGCGTGAAACCTTAAAGTAATGAGAATGCACTTTACAAATTATTAATTATAAGTTGCTTTATATATATTTTCAAATAAAATTTATGTCCATATTTAACTGTGATTTGCATACATACATAGTTAATAGTTGAAGTAATAAATGTTCAAGTATTAGCTAAATTAATATAATGCCATCTAATAACAAAGTAATTCACAACTGCAGACAAAAAAAAAATCAATATATTTTGTGTTGCCATCTAGGATCAGATATAGACAATTCATCAGAAATATTTAATAGGAATAACACCAAGTCAGTATAAATGACCACATAGTCCTTTTCAAATCAATTTATAGTTTAAATTCACAAAGAAGTGTTCATTTCTACTCATTTTAATAACTTTCTAAATAAATATCAACTATATAAAGATCAAATTATCATTAAACTATAATCTGATTTCTGCTCTAATAAATATTGTGTACTTTACTATCCATATAAGATCATGAGTGACAGATAAAAATGGATTAATTTTTTTAACTGCAACATGGATTGCTTTATTTGTCCTTCAAATCACATACTCATATATATAGTTTTATTTACTTCATGTACTTTAAAAAATTTTCTATGGATTTTTTAAATAAATGCTTAATAACAAAAATTATGCAAATATTAGTGTTAAACACACACACACACACACACACATATATATATATATATATATAAACCCTTAACAAAAGAGCTATTACAGGTTAATGAAGAAAACTTACTTAGCCTCAGGAAGAATGTCAATTAATAATAATTGATAGTTTCCAGGCAACATTTAAGGCAATGGTTATCTCTGTTTACATGGATAAAATATCTTATTTCTGTTTCTTTATTAATGGCAATCTATGGTAAATATTTAAATCAACATTAACTTAAAAACATACATATTAAAACAAGATCAAAAATTATTAACAAAAAATATTAATAATGCAGTTATAAAGAAGATAGTACAATAAGATATTGAAAGAGAGAAAATATATCAGTGAATGTATTGATTGTGAAAAGTGAGGAATTTATGGAACAAATATGATTTATTGCAGCACTTATATAAGTGATTAGGTGTATAAAATTAATTGAAATTTAAGAATTTCTAATTTTTTATGTATTTAATATTTTTGTGGATAATAGGTTGATGATATCATGGATGGTGAATTAATGAATACGGGGGATATTATATAAAATGATTTTTACCAAATCATTATTGTTAAAATATACCACAAAAAAATTAATATTAAAATTAAGGCAGAAATATGATGTGATGCACTGTGACTTCTTATAGGGAGTCGGGAATCTCTCAGCAACTATGCCCTGAGAAATCTGTTAGCCACTTTGACTTCCCTTTCCAATCCCCACTGTAAGCTTTCTCATATTCTTCTCTATCATATACCATCCCATTTTCACAACATAATCTTTGTTAACTCCATGTCCTTTATATATAAATCCTCCTTGTCTTTTTCCAAACCCAGCATAAAAATCAATAAGCCACCTTCTGTATAATCACTCATTTATATTTATTCTTCCACAACTTCATTATTTGTACCCTTTCTGCTTGCAGGCATTTACCTTCAATTGACAGATGCCTAATATTTTCTATGCCTTCCTTACACAACTTGCAGATGAAATCACACATATTTTTCCATTTATGTGTATATTCCCTTGTTGCTAAAGATCCCATTTGAGCCTTAAGCAGTAAACTGTTTTCCTTACCATTATCATAAATAAACTCGCACCCAATATTCTGTTTACTTCTATAAATATTCAAACTCTTTTTACTCTCCATACTAGTTCCCCATTTCTCCATTTCCCTATTTTTTATTAATGCATCTATTCTTCTATCCTATTTCTTAATACTATAACACTCAGCAATTCTCCTAACACAATCATTCCACCTTTTGTATAAGTATACTGATATAAAGTCTTTATCCAAATCTTCATATTGCATTACCTCTCTCATCCATATTATTGCCTGTCTTTTATCAATAACCCAATTAAATACTATTTTGGCTATTCTTTTATTATCCATAAATTGCAATCTATCAAACATTTTCATTTTGCATCTGTCATATAAAAACTTGACCATCCCATTTCTCCTTGAATTGCCTCATTTTCCATCCACACTTCTGCATCTAATGCATGTCTTCACACTTCTCTTTGTATTTTTTTTAAGTAATCTAATACCTCTTTACTAACACATAACACTACATTACCATATGTTAACCTTATTACTGCCACTCCCTTCCATACAATTTTAGCTACATCATATTTATTATATGAGAATACTGTTAATTTCTTGATCAATCCCTTTCTTTTCTTTGCTTCATTTATCAATTTTTCTCCCATTCATTCAAGCAATTTCTCTGATTACTTAACACAATTCTCAAATAGTTATATCTATTCACCACACAACTTTATATCCCCCAATAAAAATTCTTTCATCATTACTTTTGATGTTTCTTCACTAAATTTAATCCTCATCTTTTTATCCTCATTTGTGCATGTCCTCAGCATAACTTCCATATTTTCCCTTCTTTCTGCACACAAAAAAACATCATCCACAAATAAAAGACCCAACAATGTATATAATCCCTTGCAACCTATTAATGGTATCTCTGCTCCTCTTTCTAATCTTTCTATTATTCTCTTCATTTCTCTCAAATAGAACAAAACAAAATAGGTGACATAGAGCATCCTTGCCTTAGTCCCAGACATTTTTAACTTTAACTGATTTCATATTCCTAATTGATACGTATAGTAATTATTTTCATATAATTTCTTAATAATATCCACTAAAGCTCCATCCATTCCCAAATTTACTAAACTTACCCATAATCTATTTCTATTTACTCTATCATATGCCTTCTCTATATCTATAAAAACCATATATAACTGTCTACCTATATTCCTACTCATATCCATAAGGTGCATAACTGCAAATAAACTATCTCTTTTATGCTATCTGATCAAAATTCTCTATCACAATACCTTGGTGCCATCTATTGTAAGCATGAGTAATCAATGGATACATATAATCAATGAATAAGGTTAAAGGTAATCATGTGCTCAGCATTCAGAAGAATTTTATTCCAAGTAATTGGGTCTCCAAATTTTGGGTATAGCTGGTAGATGCACCAACTGTTAAGATCATTATTGTTAAAAAATGATAATAAGAGAGATAGCATTTATTTTTTTATTGTACCAAAATTTATCCAAGTGTTATGTGAAATGGGTTTTTTTTTTTTTTGATAAATTTGGACTTTCTGAGTGAATATCCAAAGATTTTGTTAATAAAATAAAGAATTTATCTAAGTCCATCGATTACTTCGTTCTAACTTATTATCACTGCCAGAAATAATCAGATATCAGCATGTGGTTTGTGGCTATTGAATTTTTTCCAGTAAAAAACACTAAATTTCACACATACTCATCTATTGCAAAAAACTTCATTGCAGAGTAGTTGGTGCATCTACAGCTATACCCAAAATTTGGAGACCCAATTACTTAATGCTACATATATTTCCATAAGCTGTGTATGGCCATATTTGCAACTTGCCTATTAATAACATCATCCTTGTATTTATCAATCAAAATTGCCTCCTTAATTTTCCTCTTTTTATGATTTCTTTCTTCCATTAATATTTTTATTTCACTACTATTAAATGTAAATCTATAATTACAAGTTTTTTCATGGTCAAAGAATACTGAAGCTGTATTAAATTGACTATTTACATTATTTTTAATTCGATTATATAATAATTGATGCTCCTTCAATCCTTTCACCACAGAACATCTCGATTCACCGATATATAATTTCTGACATCCATATGAAATCTGATAAATTATATTACTTCTTTGCAGTTTAGGAATTATACTCTTAGAATTATTAATCAATCGATTAACATTAGGAGGAACACAAAATGAAATATACTTTTCTTTAAATATATTTTTAATTAATTTAGATTGTATATTACTTATAAACGGCATAGATATCCATTTTTTACTATCTAAAGTAACACTGCAAACTCTCTTCTTATTATTAAATGAATTTGCTGTACACAAGATTTGGCTTTTATCATAACCAACATTTAAAAGTTTATTAGCAAAGAGTTCAATATTTAAAATTTTATCACTCTTATATTTACATAATATTTATATTTAATATATATATAGTATTATTTCTGAAAACTTCTGTGTAATAAAAATATAATAGTTAACTAGGATAAAAAGCATTATAATATATTATATAATTTTATACTTATACCTAAAAACCTAGTATAGTTTCAATGTGTTAAAATGTTAGGTTTTTTTCTTTAATGATTGTATTATATATTCTGTTATAATGATTTTTATATCACATGTATTAATGGCAGAGATTCAGTTATATATATATAAATATCACTTGTTTCTTTTCTCATATTTGGTGCAAACTTGGTTTGCTTTTATATTTCTTTGGTATAATGTAAATTACCTAATATTATTTTTATTTTAGAGAATAAAGATTAAAGCCTTTCTCTAAAGTATTTACATACTTCCTTTAATAAATAATCACAACTTTAATATTACTTTTGAATATATGCATTTCTGTTGCTGTTAATGAAACGCTGATTTTTTTATAATTATTATTAAATTTCCTAAGATTTTCGACCTCTTTGTGTGTAGATCATTTTCAGGGTTTTATAAATTAAACAAACTAAAAACAATGATAACATTAAAATTAAATGTTCATCACTTCTACTATTACTATACATTTATATTTTTTTATACATTATTTTACTTTTTACTATTGTTAATACCATTAATTTTACAATTTTTGTTTTTACACACCTGTATTTTATAAGTGCAAATAATAGAATAGCTTTATTTCCTAGACTTTATTGCAAAAAGCTCAAAATTCAAATGAGTTAAAACTGAAATCGATCTGAGAACTTTATGCCCCATAAGCTGCCATTCTACTACTGCCCTCGGCCATGCAGGGTCTTATTTTTAATGATAAAATAAAGCAATTGCTGTTTTATTAGCAAAAACTGAATAGTTTATACAAAACTAATATATATATATATATATATATATATTATAATGGCAACCACCTTTTCAACAATTGGTAATAATCAAGTTAACAATAAAATGAAAAAATACAATATTTGCAAATTAATTTTAATCTAGAGAAATTTACAGATAACTAACGAGTGACCATGTACATGGTGGAGTGATGACATACAACTTATTTTTAATTGACAAATCTATAATAGTCACAAGCAATGATCAAATTGAACATACATAAAACAAGTTTCGATGCAGATTCAGTTATATTTCCTGATCATCATCCCTTCTAATACTTTATTACATTAACAAAATAAGTAATCAGCTTAAACCTTGGATGAGAAATGATGAACAACAAAATTATTAACAATAACAATAACTTTAATTAACAAACAGAATTTTAATTAAAAAATGTATTTACTGATGAGAAGGAAAAAATCTTTGTAGCTTATAACTCATTTTGAAGCTATAGAAAGTTCAGTTCATTATCTTAATGTCTTTGTGAGTCACATATATTTGTATATTTCTGTCTCCATAAATGTGGATATATAGCCATTGAAATCATCAATTTTAACTCTGCTATGCAATACTAACATTTTAACTGTTTTTAATTCACTGCATGACAGTTTTTTCTATGAGAGTCTCCATTGCAACTTTCCTATGAGGGATCGACATAAGTAGTGACAGCCTAATTGTAGAAGTACATTTTCTTTAGAGGGTTAGTTTTGCCAAATATTTTTTCAGCATTGATTGGTGATGAATAAATCGGAGAGATCATTGTTAATTTTAAGGCATTTTTTTGTTTACAGCTCTATATTCAGCTAATGCTGGAAAGATGAGGGACAGCATTCTGGAGGGTTTTCTACTCCATAAAATGCAAGATATTCACATAAATAATTCATACAAATTTATTGACTTCTACATAATTAAAAACACGATGAAGAAGTATCCTTCCTCCCTTCTTGGAAACACAGACAATTTTAGTGTCGTCCCCCCCAGTCATTTGCAATTGTTTTTTATAGCAATGTTTCTTTTATTTAAAATAGTAATATTATTTTAATATAAAAAAAATTATAATATATTTTAGTTTTACACTTATTGTTATCATTTTAAAAACACTTTAAAATTTATTTTATATACTTTTAATATTTCGTTATATATAATAATGAAAAATATTAGCATAAAAGCAATACCTGGAAACTCAGACATAAGGGTTACAATAAACATACACATATATGTATATTTAAAATGTGCATATTAAACTTACAAATTTATGTGTTTGTGTATTTCAGTTCAACTGCTGACTCCATTATTTTCATGTTTTTGGGACTTGTATTAGTAAATGATAAACATGAGTTTCATGTCGGTTTTGTTGTGTGGACCATATTTTTGTGCCTCGTATGCCGAATCATTAGTAAGTATATTTTTGTAAACATATGACCTGTAAATTTATCTAAATATTATAATAAATAACCAAGTAAATGTGCTAATGTATAAACATATTATTAAATAATCACTTTTGTATGTCTTATTTCACTTCTATTAATACATTTTACATTCTAACTGACAAATCTAAATCACACTTTTTATTGGCACTTATAGGTTTTGTGCCTTTCACAGTATTTTCACCTTAGTGTGAGGCAGTGGTGTGTGGTGATATTAGAGAGGAAGGAGATAATCTAATTTTTCATTGTTAATCAACTTACAAACAGTAACAAATATTTTAAATGATATTGTTGGTCTTAGAAGATTTAATGATATTTCAAGTCTTTTTTAAGCATTATACAAATTATTAAAATTATTAAAACTAACTAAATCATACAAGTTTGAGGGAGGGGGTTGCAGGAGGGGTATAAATATACTTATTTGCTTGTTTTCCAAGCAGTTAGCCCAATAGTTATCAATAAATGAGTATCTAATTGTTTTAATAGTAAGATTAAAAAATAATGAAAAACCATTAAAAGTCTCACTACCTCATAAATAATGATGTCTCATCTGTTAGTCAATATTGGAGAGGAATTAGTCTTGTAATAGGTTATTAAATGACTAGTTTATATATAATAGTCAGATCATAAATTCTCAAGACTTTTATATTTTCTCTTTAATTATTTATTTATATAAATTATATTGGTATCATCTGGCTTTAAGCATCAGAAAATAAACTAACATGTGTATGTTAGCTGTTACTATGTAATGATCAGAGTAAGCATAAATTACATGTGTGCTACCTGGCTTTAGGCATCAGGAAATAAACTAACGTGAATATTTAAAACAATATTTTATTCATTATAACAGTGTAATCATTACACAGCCCCATTTGTAATGCTGGGCAAAATCTTAGAGAACATAAGTTATTCCTGATGAATGATGGTAGACCATATAATCTTGCATAAACAAAGCAAAAAATTATGTAATAATAATTTATTTACACGTGTACTTATTAATTGATGTACAATTTATTTTCTTTAATAAAATTAACAAATCATGTAAAAGTACTTTATTTATAAATTATAATTATCAGTTGGTATGCAATTTATCTCTTTAACAAAGTCCTTTAATCTTTATTTATCATAATATTAATATATTTATAGATAATATAACATTTACTATATCTTTAACCTTGACTTCAATAAACTTAAATATAATTCTACACATGTATGAATTCATAAATATAAATATTTCTTTGACTTGTGTGTCTCCTAGTACTTACACCTACATGTTCTATATGGGATAGATATCAACACTATTTTTACCACAATAATCATAAAGTATGGTCTTTTTAAGATCATAATCCTAAACATAACTGCTTACATAATAATAACTATAAAGGGGTGGCATTTTGGTCCTAACCCTAACTGAATAAACTTTCTATACAATTATAAAGAGTGGCCTTTTGGTCCTAAACCTAATTTAATGCAACTACAATTTGTACAAGAGTGACTCATTTAGAGATCAATCCCTAACTCATTAAACTGATAGGAATGTATTCTCCCATATAAATGCAAACATGTGTAAACTATTATACATTGAACAACAACTGTGTATATATATAAATCCATCTACATAAAATCCAATTATCAGTAATCAAGTATAAGTTTAACTATGAATGAATGAGACTAATGGAAATAATTACAATATTTACATCATTAAATATGGTTATTTGAGACTTATGCCATTCATACGTGCGTATTACATTTATATGAATATCATTGTTTTTTACATTTCCCTTTTATTAATAACTTATATAAAATTCATAAGCTTAGCATACATATATGATATGTAATAATTATTTTTTAAAAAATTAATAAATACAGAAAAGTTATTACAAATTCATTTCTTTTTTTAAAAACCAACAGTTTCTTTCAAATTAATATATGGATAACAAGCATTATTTACAAATTCAAATTATTCAAAATAAAGTACAAATTAGACTTTAAGACTCACCAAAACAAAATAATTGTCATTTACTTCTTTCTGACTAATATTAAAAGTCCATTTCTGGTGATAATAGTCTTGTAATTTCTAGCTGTCATTTAAATAAGCCTATTTCTTTATTTCAACCACAGTTATTTGAAGTATCATTCATCAGTGTTCCAGATCAGATCTAGCTAACTGTTAGAAATATTCCTTCCTCCTTTTTATTCACAAAGCATAGTAAACATCCTAGGATTTGAATAAAGTAAGATACCAATCAGATCAAGAGAAAAGAAAAAAATGATTTTTATATTAAAACTTAGTTTCTTTCTTGCGTATTATTTTAGTTCTTTTTTAAAAAGAAAAAAAACACAAATTTGCATATATTTATTTTAGTATAATGTTATGCGTTGGGAATATATATCTATATATATATCATAAGGATTTATGAAAGGGAGTGGAGGGATAATGTACAACAACCAGTAAACAGAACTATAACTATGATGTTAATTTAGTGGGATTTATGATTTGGCATTTGTAAATTAAGACACCCAAATTGATTCAGCAACTGATATCTTCTCATGCAGCAGATCTTGACTCAAAATAGACTAATCACTAATGATGATGTTTATATCAGGCATCATCAGCTTGCAACTCGAGTCTGGTAGTTATCTAACCGTATCATCCCTTTTGTCAATAAAGTTAATAAAAATGATATCACCATAAGTAGTTGATATATACAGGTGTGTGTGTGTACTATCATGGAAAGTTTATGTTTTTGTAGCTATCTCGATTCTTCACTTACATGTGTGTATCACAATTTAAATAATGCGCTAATGAAAAAAACATTAATTTATAAATGTGTAAAAAAAGTTATTAACTAATCTTTAAGGTGTATTATTATTTCATAGTCTTTATGTGGTACTTAAAGCTTTGTTGAATCTATTTCCAGTATTCTTCCACTTCCCACGCATCATATATAAATCTAAACTAATCAGAAATTGCACAGACTCTGATCTAATATTATCTCAGTTCATCCTGATCCTAAATTAAATGAGATATAGCACTACAAAATGAAAAGAGAACACTTGATTTATTGACATTATTAAAATGAGTTATAATTAACTCCTTTTATAAATTAAATTATAAGCTGATTTAAGCTGTGGATATCTCCACTATTTTAAATTTTATATAATCCTATAATTGGAAGTTTTCCAGGGTTTTTTTTTTAATTATGCATTTTCAGGGACCTCTAATATGGCTAATTAGAAGCTGTCATACTTAATATTTTGTATTTTTATATATATATATATATATATATATATATATATATATATATTAAAAATACAAGAAATTACACCAAAGTATGAGAATTAATTGTAATTAAAATAAATTTAATATAAAGTGCAGTAAATAAAATAAAACATAGGGAAACAAAGTAACAAATGTGTGTTATTTCTGTCAGTGGATGGAAATCTCTAGTAGCCTGCAACATGGTCACAAATGTATCTTCTTCATGCAGTCACTGTCACATAAATTTTATTAAATAGAAATCCATGTGTTGTTGCATAGTTTCCCAATGCATGTTTTTCTGTCAAATTTTAATCATTTTGGCAAAATATTACAAAAAAAAAAAAATAATAACCCACACATTCACTGACAATCTTATGCCATATTCAATGTTAACATTTCTACATCTATATATATAAAATAATAATTAAATCTTTTTTTATATAAAATAAACTTTATTAATTACAAATTATGTTCAAGTATTAATATGTATTCAGGGGAATTTTTTTTATATATGGCATAAGGTGCACGGCTTAAAAACATAGTTATTATGGCTAGCATCTGAAGACAGATATAATGATTCAGTTTTAAAATATAATTTATATCATTTTAAAATAATGAACAGCTAAGAAAAATATTGTTCTGACAAATTTTTTTCATAATATTTCAGTATATATATATATATATTGGGCATATATATTATACCACTCTTTATTTAATTAAATCTTGTGACTGATATACTTCACTTCTATGAAATATAATAAATCATAAATAGTTTGCTAAGATGCAGCTAAAGATAAGTTTATGAATTTGAAAAATAAAACTCAAGGCTAAGTGCTTCCAGAGCTTATTTTACTCACCCCTCCTCCACAACAATTTGAATTCATAAACTTCTCTTCAGCTGTGTCTTAGAACACTATTTAAGATATTTAATATAACAGGAATTTATAGTGATCTTAATATTTTTTAAATTTAACAAGTAATACATGTTTAGTAAAATAATTTAGAGAAAAAACATAAACAAATACTTCTATGCCCCTGAAAAGTGATAATTAAAAATAAAAACTAGCAAACTTCTGGTTACAGAATTATATGTAAGTACCAAATTAATTTACACATCAAAACAAGAACTTAGAAACAAATGGAATGTGATTCATTTTTTGTTTATTGTATCTCAGTTTTGATACTTGAGGGGATTGCACTAAAATATCACTCTTTAAGTTGGAATTTTTAAACTATATTTTATATTATTACCACTGCTTCATTTACCGTTTATATATATATATATATATATATATTGTTTTCAATTGTTTTTTTATTTATACTTTCAGGTGTGTTTGTGTTGACTTTTATTTCAAATTATTTTGAAAGAGTAAGGACTATAAATTTTGAAGAACAGTTTATTATGGTAAGCATATGTGAAATTGATAAAAATTTAGTACCTTCTCTTGAATTTTAACTAATTAATCCATTGCATTTGTGAACTGCCATCATATTTATCTCATTATTGGTACTATATATCATTTGCATTATTACTCTTATTTCAAAAGGTTTTGTTTTATTTTGGAAAACTTTCCAATAATCAGCATACAGATGTGCATATCTTTGTATATTTTTATGATATTTTACTTGATTTGCATTAAATTTACATCTTTTATGTTTTAATATTACTATAAAAGGGGGAATAAATGTAATATAATCCTTTAAACTATTCAGTCATCACATATATTTTAGCATACAACTTGCTGTTTATTGACATAATTTTCTATTCTCACTACTTTTATGCCATTTAGTGTAAGATTTAATAATCAATAAATGATAGCTCGCAATTGTTAATAAGTTCTTATCCAATTAAGTCCTATCAAATATCCCCATACTAGTTTTTAGCTTATAGTTTTCACCATTAAGGAGTGAAAAGGTACGTCCAAAATGATGGTCCAAATGCACTACTCAAAAAAAAAAAAGCTTCACACTGATAAAACCATAAACTAGAAACTAGTCTAGAGATATATGGATAGGACAGCATTAAATAAGGATTTATTAAATACTACCATCTGGCATCTATTGATTATTAAAATTTCCTCTAGATGGCATACATGTGGTATGAATAGAAAATTATGCTGATAATTCCATTATGCTGACTTTTTATAAACAATGTTAAAAAAAGTTTATATAAACACCACTAACAAAACACCACATAAGCCAAGCTTACTCGTTACTTTTAAATAGTAAATATTCTTATCTTCCACTAGATGTCAGAACTAGAATAGGAGAAATGAATTATATAACAGCAAGCGTTAGATTATGTCATATAAAAAAAAAAACTTTTCAATAATATTAATAATTTTTATTAGTCATTTTTTACAATCACTTAATGAAGGTGTTAAAAGTGGATAGAAACCAGTCCTTATTTTGTGTGAGAGTGATGCAATAAAAATTATACTATGGAAATATTATTAAGTGGATAATCTCTAGTTTAATGAATGATTAATAAAAGTTATTAATATACTTTCATTACTAGTTTGTATTAAAGTTGTGAGGTCAATAAGTTTGACACATTAATTAAACTGTAGTATTGGTGATCTATATATACTGAACAGTGATAAAGATATATGAAAGAGATTGTAATCTGGGACAACTGATGACTGCTGGTTCAGCACACAATATCTTGGGGGATAATGCTCTTTTTCACATATCTTTTGTCTATAAGTTTATAATTACACAAAGTGTTAAAAGTGAATAGAAACCAAATCCCTATTTTGTGTGAAAATGGTATAGTGAAAATTACACTACAGAAATATTATTAATTAAGTGGATAATCTCTAATCTAATGAATGTCTAATAAAAATTATTAATATACTTTCATTAAGTGGTGTGTGTCAAAGTTGTGAGGGCAATAAGTTTAACACTTATCAATTAAACTGTAGTATTATCTATCTAAAGATATGTGAAGATTGTGATCTGGACCAACTGATGAGTGCTAGATCAGCATGAAAGGTGCAGCTTGGGCATCGTACATCTTTTTTCACAAATTTTTGGTCATATGTTTATGATTACATCCTTCTGCAAGGTGTTAAAAATGGATAGAAATCAGTACCTACCTTGCATGAGAATGGTATAGTGGAAATATTATTCAGTATTTTTAATTGCCACTATATATAATGCTCTGTAAATGTTCATAAGCATTATATTGAGGAGTGCAATGAAACATTGCTGAAAAAACTATTATAATAATGTATTTATAAATGTTGTCTCTGACTGCCTGAATATTTATGATGATTGCAATTTACTTTTAATTAAATCTTGGTTTATTTCTCTAGAATTAATGATTAAATGTCCTTGATAAATCTTAAACCTTTTCGAATGAAATCAGCTGTTAGTAATAGTACTAAGATTAATATATAATAAAATGTTTTTGAGTGAAATTATTTTCCTCTCTTCTTAGGTATTGTTGGTCTGACTAGTGACAGTATTAGTATAGAAATTGAACCTGGAATTTTTAGCTTCATGAATACTCAATTTAAGATGTATCTGCCATTTGTTTTAACTGTTTAAAAGGCATTGGGTGCGTAAAGTAACACTTCTTTATATCTGCAGATATTTTCAATATGGACAACTTGCATTACACTTCAAAAGAGAAATACGTTTTGTCAAATTATAATAGAAATAAGTAGAGACTGAAATATCTAGAATTAGGATTAATGAAAAAATAATCGAATATTTAGTTGCTCAGAAAGACAGGTGATGATCAAGCACCAGAAGTGATCAATTGAATTTCTTTAATTTAGGAATCGTTAACTCTCACGTTTGGGCAAGATTTAATATTGGAGAAAATAGCAGAGGAATTAATGTTGTTGCTTAAAAAATGAAGATTTTTTTAAGTAAAAATAATTCTGCGAAACAATTGTGCAAAATACAAATATAATAGTAATAGATATATATGATAATCGAATGGTTTTATTACTCAGAAGGTCTTTTGGTTTGGAAATGCTCAAACTGGATCTGACGCTACTACTGCACCAAAACGATGCATGATGTAATATTATTGATTTGTAAGAAGAGATTTTTGTCAAAGGTAAATATGTAGAATTAGCGCTGAAAAATTGTGAAAGAATAATATCGATTAGTAAAAGAAAAAAGAATTCTTTTTAATAGAACAAGCTGAAATTTAAAAAATAATATGATTTATCACTCTTATGTTTTCACTCTTATGTTTCTAACAACATTTTAATTTTTTTAATTATAGAATTAAAAATAATAATTAAAGATTCATGAAACAAACAAATTTAATCAATTCAGACAGTGAAAATAAATTTTGTATTATAAAGTCATAAATATGAGTTTGAGAGAGAAAGAAAAAAAACGGATGGGACACAATATACGAAGTAAAAACAAAAAAAGTATTTATGATTGTTTGTATGCGTGCATTTACATACGTCAAACGTTCTTTTTTGGATTTTACTATATGTAAGAATAGGTACTATTTTCCAGAAGAAAATAACTGCGCGGTGTTCCTGAATTATCGATAATCAATTTTAACTACCATGCATAGTTACCACGAGATCAACCCATCTCAGAGACTTTCACTATAAGAATGAATTAATAATTTTTCTAATCTATGAGAAAAAATATATATATATTTTTTTGACATCTTTTATCCATGAAAATGTTCAAACAGTTAAAGAACTTCATAATGTACTTATGTTTGCATTTTATACAACCTGAATTCAAATCTGAACTGGGTACATTTTTTATAGCTGGCCCATAACCATCCAACCCTGATAAGTATATTGATGTCTAGCTATTATTAATTAGAGACAAAGTCATGATGGAAAAACACTCAAATCCTCACCACCTGACAACTAGAGAGCCTAGTGATTCCTGTCTTCTTCATTATTTCTCTATGAGAGGTTTCTGCAGATGCCTTTGACTTAACCCACTTCTGAGTAGTAGATTTTCTAGAATCCCTCCACAAAATAGTGAAGAAGAGGACATAAAAAATGAATAAACAATAATAAAAATAATGCAAAGTAAGCACTATGTATGCATAATATTAATAAATACATTGTGTGTATATGTATGCAGTCAACATTTAAGTAATAGCAATATCATTAATCTCAATCTATTAACAAGGCAACCTTCTTTAATCAATATAGGTGAAATCCACCTTTATCTATAATGTAATAGATGTATTTACAACTTTATTGATTAAATATATAGGGTATATGAGCATTCAATCATCAGATTTTCAATTGGATGGACAGTTGGAGTGTGGAGTGGATTGAAGCCTGTCCATTAAAGTATGAGGTTTGGCTATCTTAATATATATCTGAGCACTTATAGCATATATGTATAGAGATGGTAATCTGGACCAACTTATGATTGCTGGTTTAGCATGAAATATGTGTTATTGGTGATTATTTATCTTTTCAACATATATGTGTTCAAGTGTATCAGTGTTATGAGATGGTGTGGAGAATGGTGGGAGGTATGAAAGTCGATGCTCGTATACTCTATGTATTATATATGTAGACACAGATATATAATAAGCCTGTGTGTTCCAGTTATTTATTGATTAAAGGAGATTTCCTAGGCACTAGTTTGAGATTGTTGTTTGTTAATACTGCTGGAATTGTTTAAGTGTTGACTGCTTTTATGCATTAACACTGAGTAACTATACAGCCTTAAGCATTATTATTGTTTTAATATATATATATATATAAATTGATGTATATATATATATATATATTATATATATATATATATATAAATTGATGTAACAACATCTCTGGAAGCTATGTTTAAATAACATCCATGCTTATAAGCACCAACAGTTTAAAAATTAGATGGTTTAGATTTGATCTATTCTTTTCTTTGTATTTATTGATGTGTTAATATCTCTATTTCTGTTTAAATTCATATACATTAATTTATGCATATCTGCCATACAAGGGTGCCACCAGACCATTCCAACCTGGAAAATTTATATAGTAGGCAGATACGCATTGCTAAAGATCCAATTTTATTTTATTATAGACCGTTAGCCCATGCCACTACCTCTAGGGGTAGCTGAGATTTATAATCTAAATTCTGAATGTATATATTTAAGAATGAAAAGATGAAAAAATAAACTACTGACAGTAATATTACAGAAAAAACATTTATTATCACATATTTTACATGCATATTCTTGAGGTTACAGCCTCAGTAAATATTACTTACTGTGTGTTTAAATAAATTTATAAAGTTGAATTGGAGGAATAAACATTATTACTTTAGTTTAGTTTGTATATTTATCATATTTAAATTTAAGTTTAGGTTGCACAGGTGGAGATTCTTGTTCATACATTTTAAGCTTTTAATAGACGTAAATATGCAACATAGATTGCGCACATAAAACCTACGCAACCATGCAGCCATTTACATTCAGTTTAAATTTTAAGCTTTAATATTTTAAAAACCAAATGAGCATGCACATGTATACATATATGTAGCACAACTGTCTACCACGAATTATTCTAGTTCAATTATTATTAATTGGAATGTATTAAAAAGGTTATACTCTTCTTTAGTTCCTTAAGACACTCCTCATGAGGTGTCACATTCACAAATAATGAACTTTAGGGGAGTCTTAGGCAAATACATCAAGACACTCAACATAAGGTGTCATATTTAGATGCCGAGTGTGGAGGTGCGTGCATGCATATACACATAATACATAACATCATTTAATTTAATTAACGATTATAATTTTCATATTTTAAAAACTAAATGAGCATGCACATGTATACATATATGCAGCACAACCGTCCACCATAAATTATTCTAGTTCAATTATTATTAATTGGAATGCATAAAAAAGGTTATACTCTTCTTGAGTTCCTTAAGACACTTATCATGAGGTGTCACATTCACAAATAATAAACTTATAAGAGAGGCTTGGGCAAATATATGAAGACACTCAACATAAAGTGTCATATTTACCTACAGATGCCAAGTGTGGAGGTGCATGCATACATATACACATAATACATATCCATTTAATTTAACTAATAATTATACTTATTAATTATAAGAAATAAATTAATAGAAATGAGTTTTACGATTACATTTAAAATAGTAATAATTAATTTAACATTCCATGTTGGTCAGATAAGAGTTCATGATTTAAACTTGATTAGGCCTTAATTGTTAAGAAATAATTTAATGTTCATTTAGTAAAAAATTATAATAATTAGAGTTCATAGTTTATACGTTACATTAGAGAAGTTCCTGGTTTCTTGTGCCAATTCCCACAAAGTCTTCTATTATTCATACTTTTTGTTTATGCCGTAGTTATCAATATGGAGGCATCCTTAGCTGGTTCGATCCTGGAACTATTTTATGGCAGTACCCATATGATTCGGGGTCTACAATAGTACCATTCTTATTTCAACAGTCTCTTCATTTGGAAATAGCAAGAAGATGAAAAGTGCGTCTTTTCCCCCTCCTCCTCAAAAATCCAGCTGGAACTGTTCTTAATTTGAATTTTTTTCTTTTTACATTAATCCTTCAGATTCACCAAACACAATTTCCTCTTCCGGTGGTTTTCATTAGGGTCCGAGTGTTAGTTGACCTTCCACAAGCAGTCACGCAATCTTTTTTAAATTTTTTTACATCTCTTATCTGACCTTTCATTATAAATTTGCCCCAAGGGCTTGTTTACTTTAGATTAATTAAAACCAACAATCATTTCCATCTTGAGTTTTAACACAATAGAAATTAATTTAATTATTGTACATTTTTTAACCTTTTAACCGCTAATTATATTATTGGTTGTATGAGGTAAAAATCAAATCTTTTAATTGGCCAACTCACAAACTGAAGACAAAGCCTATTGTTAAAACATATTCGCCTATAATATTAAATTCAACTCAGATACATTTATAAAAAGTATATTACTAATTTTTCAGGTTATGAAGAGAACGAAAGTTCTTTCAAAAATAAATTGCTATTTATTTATTCTAAAATATTCAATTTCGGCAACATAAAAGCTATAATATAAACAAAAAGGTCGACTTTTACGTTATAGAAAAGTAAATATTTCTTTTAAATATTTCTTTAATATTTTTACTAAAATCTTCAATATTTTTCGAAAATAATTTTGTTTTTTTAGTTTTTTTTTTAAAAAACTAGTTTAATTTCTGAAATTATATTTTTTTAATACTTAAAATTGCATTCGAAATGAAAATCTCAGTGTTTTTCTTTATTTTCTTTGATCAGGCGGTTTCTTTGTTCTTTCCAGCCAATCAGAATGTTTTTTTCGGCTGAGAGCCGACTATACAACCAATTACAAACGATGTTCTTTCTTTGTTTAGGTTTAAATGGGTTTTTTTAAATTTTTTACTTGTAAAATAAATCGGAAGAGGGCACCATCTTACAGAACTTTTAAAAATCTATTCAAAACCTATCAAACGAATTTTTTAGCATAAGAACTGGCAGAGTTAGAGTGACGTCAGATGTCGACGACGAGCTTCGTAAGAGACGGTTGAAGAATTAAAGATATAATTTTATCTTTAAATCTTTAAGTTTTTTTCTTAAAATTTACTTTAAAAAATACTTTTTTTAAAAAAAATAAAGTTTTCTTTTAATAATCTTCCATCTGTGCAATTTAGATACACCTGGATCTCGTTTTATGCAGTAGATAAGTTCCACAGAAAACCCACATTAAAAAAATCGCACAAAAATAGACTTAACTTACCTTGAATAATGAGGGATAATCTATATTCTGTAATTTTCAGAATTTACATAAAAGCAATGCAACAAGGAAAAATTACTTTAAAATTTGCATTAAAAAAAATAAGCAAATAAAGTATGACTAATAAAAAATTTCAAATATTTGAAAAAAATTAATACAAGACAAACTTTTTTTATTAACTACACTGTTTAATTTTATGTTTTTCATATATATTTTAATTATTACCACTATTTGAAACATGTGTTCATTTGTAAACTGGTAAGAAATCAGATTTGTGATGTGATGTACAGATAGTGTCACTTTTAGTCCTGTGCTGTGTTAATGGTTTTTTGTTTCTATATTTAAAAAATGAAATCACAATAAAAACAAAAAGATTATACATTATCATTAAAAAGATTGTTTTCAGTTTATAAAATCAATAAAATCTTCGTTTTTTTATTTTAAAAATCTAAAAGATTATTTATTTCTGTTATAGCTAACAAAATACGTTTTAAAAGTTTAAAATTTTTGAATATTTATTGTGATATAGCTAAGATTCTAAATACAGTCTCAGGTCATATTCACATTAGCTGCTAATATAACTTTATATTTTTGAAGAAAAAAATGTATTTCAAGTCAAAATAAGTTATTAATAATTTAAATTTCTTCATATCTAATAAATATAGTGAAATATGAAAGGTATTAAGAAGAAACATGAATCGCATAACTTCAAAATCGCATTAAAATAATCCACATAAAATGAGACCAGGTGTATATATGTTTTTGCAAACTTTTAGTTTTTAATTTTTAATTCTAATTTTTATTTAATAACTTTTATTTGTGAACATTTATATTTTAACTCTTTTTTAAAAAAAATAATAATGTAATGGCATGTGTGCCTGTTACAATATATATAGTATTTAAATACACATATGCTTTATATTCCTGTAGTTTAGAAGTAATTATAGGGAATATGAATCCAGACCTTCAAGCTTCCTTCAATTATCCAATCTATCTCATACAACTGATACACATGACCACACACATGTAAAAAAGGTAAATGATCTCCAGTATACATATTTCATATATGTGTGGGAAATAATCTTGTCCAACTGATGAGTGCTGGTTTAGCATAAAATATGTATATTGAAGATCATTTATCTTTTTCATATGTGTGTGGTCATGGGTATTGGTTGTATGAGATAGATTGGATAGCTGAAGGGAGTTTGAAAGTCTGGATTTAAATTCTGTATAATTATATATATATATGTGTGTGAGTATAATTGATATGCCACACCCATTCCACTTTTCATGTGACCATTAAACATTTTATCGATAGACATACCATCTATCACATTCTTTTTTTCTATATGTCATAGCATCGGCCAGGACGCGAACCCACAACCGTCTGCAACCAACTACTTGCTTGCAAGGCGGCTGCGAGAATTTCTCGGCTAACAACGCTTAACATCTATCACATTCTTGTCTGAAACATTGCAAACCATAACAAATAAAGAAATGAAATATGTAAATTGCAGATTTTTAAATGATTAATTATTAAATTACCTTAAAACAAATTTCTTGACTGTTTGATAGAAAATTTACTTAAAAATTCTAAGTCGTTTATATATTTGATTTCTGTTAATTATGTTTTGCAATATTGGTTTTTATTAGACCTAAAAACTTGATAGAAAGATGAGGGTATTTTTTTTAATCTTATATCTGGATATGATTTCAACTAATAAAATATTTATTACTGACATATAAACATATTTAATTAACAATAATTTGGCTGGGTCATATCTGCCGTTAATAGGATAAAGATTGAGATTTTAAAAGAAAGCATCGTGGATGTATTGAAAGTAACAATACATATAATAGAATTAAATGTTTATCCAATAAAACAACATACAAATTCCTAAAATATGAATGTAACAAAGGGCGATAGTAGATAGATGAGAAATTCGTATTTAAAAAACAGGCTTTCTTCAAATTCTTACAGCATTCAATGAGTTTATTTATTTTTAAAACAAGTATTTTTTGTTAAAATTTCAAAATACTAATTTTTATATTAAGATAGAACACAAAATATTAAACAATAACATAGTTTTTATTAAAAAATCATTCTTCGCAATTTTCTTCACTTTGAACATTTGGTAGCAAATGTTCAAAGTGAAGAAAATTGCGTTTTTTATTAGAAAGTTACAAAATTTTAAAAATATCTACAAGCATTACATTTGTAAATGCCATTTAATAAAAAATATGAATATTATTATTATTATTTAAAAAAGTAATGTTTATTTCAATAAAGAGGATTTCTCAATTTACAATGTCTTCATAATGGAATAAGAACTACTCTACTTCAGTGTCATCTACTGCAAGTTTGAGTAGTCACTGATTACCATTATAGTTATGCATTACATTATTAGTTATGCATCCAGCAACCCTTTTTCAGCTTTGAACCTGAGCCTCATTCATAAAGACAAAATCCAGAAAATTGATCTGCGATATAAAATGCATTATAATCTGGCAATCACTTCTATAGATGCTCTAAAGTAGATAGCTGTTTTTGTTTTAATACAGATTGTATAAGTTAAAGAATCATGTGATATATAAATGTTATGTGATTCATTTATATGTGGCAAAATTGCTCTATATGGTACAGAACAGTGGTAAGAGTGGAATGCTTTAAGATCTAAAGCTCTCTTAATCAATTTTTAGCTAAGAAAAGAAAATTGAATGGAGGAGGTGCTCAGCATACTACAATATTGCTTGAATATCACATGATCTTTTAAGCAATAGTTAATTCCCCACTGCCATTACCTGAGGTTTGTATGTAATTTTATTTTAAATTGGATTGAGCAACTATGAATGTGATTAACCCTTGAGTATCCCCAATAGTAGTATACCAGCTAATGTAGATTAAAAGTAAATAAATAATGGGCCCAAAGCTGAGAAGATCACATCTTTCTTTAAAATTGTAAATACTACATCATATATCTAGATTAATTTCAGACTTTTACGTTTAAATGTCTATTCATAATTTTAAAAAATGGTCAGGGTTATCAGGTTCAAACTATGTGGAGATGGATGTACCAATCATTCCACCATGAGAGTGATTATCAAGATTATATGGGCTGGAAGTAATCTTATATATACATATCTAAAAAATGAGTAAAAAAGCTGAAATAAAATCTGTATATATTTGATAAGTAGCTCATTAAAAAAATAACTCATCTATATATATTATTTGATTCTTTGACCCAAGACTTAACTAAGATGTGATAAAAGAAAGCTACTTTCTATTCTAGTACCTTCTATCGTAAGCTTGACTAGTTTAGTAATTATTGAAAGATAGCTCAGATGACGATTACTCATGGATAAGGCAAAAGCCAGATGTTGACACTTGTTTACATTTATATTTAATAAATTCAGTTATAGTACTGTGAAATAAATTGATAAAAGAAATGTTTAATTAAACTAGTTTTTAAAAATAAAAGCTTTGAATAGAGACAAACAAATTAATTAATTGTGTAGATCTTAAAGCTTAGATTATACAGAAATAAATTTCTAAGATAAACGGGGAATTAGTATGTGTAATTAAAAGGTTAAGAGAAATTTTGTTATACAATAACTATTGATGTACAAGCAAATAAAAAACTAATTCTAATAATAAATTAAATTGTTTACGCAAAACTAATTAAAGTAAAAGTCAAATTTTTCCAGAAAAGATAGGAAAACAAAAGAAGAGAGGGGAATATAAAAAGCTAGAGAAAAAGGACTGTGATCTCTTTTGGGCTTGCTGCCTGCTGTTGCTAATTCCATGAATTGAAGTTGCAGTGCAGATCACCATCAGTGGACTTCATTCCCAGGATCTCTGCTCCTGTAGATAACCAAGCTGATTAGGACTTTAAGCAGACCATCTCAATATTATTACTGCCACAGAGGCTCATCGAGGGTTTTATTTTTAAAAAACTATAGACTGTAGTGACGGTAAAGTACATCGTTGTTTATCTAAGCTGTAGGAACACTTTATTCATTTATTTGTTATTCAACTTGATGATTTATACTGGCACAAGTGCGGACTTATATGTATTTTGAAGATTTAATTATTTAACTGTTTAATTGATAATAAATTGTCTTGATACTAATATATGTGTTGTTGTCTGTCAACATCAATGGTGTATTCATGTTTGCTGGTTGCCCAGTTACCGTCAGAGACACAGCAAATTAGTGGCACAGTCATTTTGCACTTAAGTCATAGTAAGTTAGTGGCAGCCAGAGTTGGAATTTATAAGACAGACAGAAATTAGTAGCTGGGAAAATTATCAGTAGTCTGTCAAAATGAGTTCAATTGGTCAAATAATATAACGGATTTGAGGTTAGTAACACTTCAGAATGGCCATTATACATTATGCAGATAGAAAATTTCTTTACATTGAATGGTATAAAAGATAATAAATGAAAATAGTGGCACTTATGTGTTTCACTAATAACAAAAGTTAATTCATAAATAGTTTATTTGAGATTCCCCAATACAGAGAATATAAAATATGAGGAATTAATAAGCAGATTACGCGATCATTTTAGTCCTCGTCTGTCCTGGTACATAGCTTGTTTAACCTTATGAAATAGGAAGCAGTTTAATGGGGAAAAAATTAAAGAATACAACTTAGCTCTGAAGGAGTTAGCAAAAGATTATGGATATAGGGAATTCACTGAGAAAATGCTCGTGGATCAAATATTATGGGGAATATCTGTTAATAGGCTCAGACAACAATTACTATTGGAACTGGATATCGGAACTGGATATCATGTACGAAATGGCCATTAAAAAAAGGCATAGCATATGAACTAATTCTGAAACAGACTCAACTAAAACTGAGGAAAATACTAAAATTGGAGGGTTTAAGACAGAAAAGGAGAGTATCATACCATAGAAAACTGATCGCAATAAGAAATTTTTAAAATAACATGTTTTTGCTACAGAAAGTAGGTCATATGGCAAAAGAGAGCAGGTGGCTCAATAAAATAATTGTGGTAAAAAGGGGCATTTAGTGTGTATGTGCAACCAGGAAGGTAATAGTAAAGGCAAAAGTTTGTTACCAATGCAAGAAAATAGGATTAACCATATGGTTAAAAACATAGACATACAGGGATTAAATCAGTTTATGATTAGGTTAATACTTTGTGGAAAAGAACTGTTGATGGAGATTGATAGTGGATTAGGTATTTCCTTCATGTCAGTAACAAACTGGATGTTGCTATTATCAGATAACATGGAAAGTAAATTACAGAAAACAAACATTGGAGCATGTGATGTATATGGAGATTTGCAAAAATTATTAGTCCATGTAACAGTGTCCTTAACCATGGCAGTAAAAAAAATTAATCTACCTCTATACATAATGAAAGGGAAGATTAACCCATCCTCAGGATGGAGTGGTTCCATGAACTAGGAATCCAAATTAATATTACAACTAGCCCAGTTGATATAGAATTGCTGGGAAATGCTTGACCAGTTGTGTAAACCTCATAAAATTCCGATCGCTCAAAAAGAGAAAGTAGCGGAAAAACTAAAGTCTTTGGTTACTAAGAATCTATTAGTGCCAATTAAAACATCAAATTGAACCATACCTTTAGTAGAGAGTGATAACTAAGGCAAAATTAAATTACACAGTGATTACAGAGCAACTGTAAATAAATATAAACAGGGGAGCATATCCTGTTTCAAATGAGAGGGAATACTAGTCAGTCATCAAAATGCCTCACATTTCACAAAGTTGGATTTGAATTCTGTCTTCCACCAGATACAGGTGATGGACAAATCAGCTGAAACATTAACTTTGACAACTCTGATGGGATGATTTAAATGCAACTATTTACTGATTGGCATATCAACAGCCCCCAAAATTTTTCTAGCAAAAATTAATGCATTGCTAGAGGGCCTAGAAGGGGTTATCCACTATTTCAATGATATACTCATCATAGCAAACTCAGAAGAGATACTGCAAAAAAGGTTGTTTACAGTAGGTGAAAAATTAAATAGATTGGGAGTGAAATTAAACACCCAAAAAAGAGTATGGCATGCAAAAGAATTAGCTTTTCTTGGTCATATAATTTATATTGGGGGGGGGGGACCAGCATCCAAAAAAGTAAGAGTACAATGTGACAAAACCTACATAAATGTTAAACAACTACAGGCTTATTTAAGATTGATAATTTTTTTGAGACTTTTTAAGTAAATAAAGCACATGTAGCAAAACCATTGTACGACTTATTGAGAAAAGATCAAGGGTGGAAATGGTTAGAAATTCATGATGAAGCATTCAGAAAAACTAAAGTTCTTTGTCATCTGACCAATTATTAGTACACTTTAACAGTAATTTGGAAGTGCATTTAACTACTGAGACTTGCAGTTCTCTCATACATATTATAAGGGGGAATGCCCCATTGCATATGCATTGTGAACACTCCTAAAAGCAGAAAAACTACAGTCAGATCACTAAAGAGGCTTTAGCTATTATTTTCACTCTGAAAAAATTTCATCAATATACTTTCGGAAGGCTAGTTCAAATAATAACTGACCGAAAACAACTGCTAGGAATTCTGGGCCATGATAAATTAGCCCCTGACTACTTAAGCCCACACATTATGCATTGGAAAAATATTTTGTCATCTTATGACTACAAATTATAATAAAAGAAGAGCAAAGAGATTTTATATGCTGACACATTATTCCCAATCACAGACAAAGAAGAAACAAAAAGTATGGAGACAGAGATAAATTATATTGACTTATTGAAATCAGAAATATTTATTGGTAAAAAAGTGGCTAGCTAGACAAAAGCTGCTGAAGGTTATCAACTCCTTATGGGTTGGATAAAAAAATGAATGGCCTGACTCAAAGGCTCACTGTGTTGCCCCAAGGTTCTGGATAAACCATAATAAATTGCCTATTTGTAAAGGTTGTATGTTAATGAGTGATCAGGTAGTAATACCAAAGTCATACAACAAGTTTTAATGCTACTTCACAAAGATCATCCTGGAATTACATGGGCTAAAGCACTCAAAGGCTCACTGCATTGTCTCAAGGTTCTGGATAAACCATAATAAATTGCCTATTTGTAAAGGTTGTATGTTAGTGGGTGGTCAGGTAGTAATACCAACTGAAGTCAGACATCAAGTTTTAAAGCTACTCCACAAAGGTCATCCTGGAATTATGTGAGCCAAAGCATTAACTCACAGCTACATCTGGTGGTCAAAAATAACAGATTGAACAATACATCAAAAAATGCATGGCCCGTCAATCTGAGATGAATATAAAAGCAAAAGAATATAATTTATTGTCAGTAACAACAAAATCCTGGCAAAGAGTGCACATAGAGCATGCAAGTCCAATAAACAGCAAAATACTGCTGATACTTATAAATGCATACTTGAAATGGGCAAAGTGTCGCATAGTAAAGGATATGAGTGCAAAACAAATAATTGAAACTTTAAGTATGTGTTTTCTTGTTTTGCTTTACTAGAAACCATCATGTCTGACAATGGCACCAGATTTACCACATAAGAAATGGTAAACTACTTTGACAACAATAATATTAAACATATATGAACACATCTCTATCACCCAGAGTTGAATGGCCTCACTGAAAAGGTCATACAAATAATTAAAAAAAGTCTTTAGGAAATCAAAGAATGAAACTATGCAGCAAGCAACATATAACACTATGCTTCATCAATACTCTACACCATTGATAGCTACAGCAAAATCTCTGCACAATTATTGATGGGAAGGAATTTTTAGATTAAACTATCATTATTACTTCCAAATATGGTCAATAAAGTAGAAAGTGAAAATACACATACAACTGGTGACAAAAGTGAAAAAAACATATGTAATAGATGCTAAAGTTTGGGCTCAAGATATGATCAGAAAGAAATGAGTTCTATGAGTAATCACAAAAGTATTATAAAAAAAATAGTAATCATCCAAGCACAGAATGGGACAACATACAGGAGACATATAAATCAAGTCCATTATTAATTCGAGCAAGACTTGCAAATTTCAGTGGCTATAACAAAAGAGGAAACACAGGAAATACAAGAGTTAGCAGAACTGACACCACATGAATTAGTGATCAAGAAGGATCAAAAACTGGAAAGCAATGAAAGTGAACTCAAAATTAGGGAACATGGACTTCAATTAACTCCGAAGCCAAACATAGTACCAACTAGATCACCCAGACCCAGATGATAGATATGGAGGCTAGTTAAATTCAAGGACTACATGTAAACCTAAGCAATTTTCAGAAGTAAGGGGAGGAATGTAAAATATTCAATTTATATTTAATAAATTTAGTTATAGTGCTGCAAAATAAATCAATAAAAAAATGTTTGATTAAACTAGGTTTTGAAAATAAAAGAATTGAATAGAAACAAATAAATGTATATATTAATTGTGTAGATCTCAAAGCTTAGATTATATGGAAATAAATTCCTAATATAAACAGGGAAAGTTAAGAGAAATTTCGTTAAACACTAACTATTGATTTACAGGCAGATAACAAACTCTAATTCTAATAATGAATTAAATTATTTAAGCAGAATTAATTAAAGTAAAAGTCAAATTACTCTAGCAAAGATAAGAAAACAAAAGAAAAGGGGGAATACAAAAAGAGAAAAAGGACCATGAGCTCTTTTGGCTTTGCTACCTGCTGTTGCTGATTCCACGAATTGAAGTTGCAGTGAAATCATCATCGGTGGACTTTATTCCCAAGATCTCAACTCCTGCAGGTAATTAAGCTAATTAGGACTTTATACAGACCATTTTGTTTCTTAAAAGACTATAGACTGTGTAGTGAAGATAAAGTACATCATTGTTTACCTAAACTGTAGGAACATTTTATTTATTCAATTGTTATTTAACTTGATGAGTTATGCTTGCACAAGTATGGATTTATTATATTGAAGATTTATAATTATTTAACTGTTTTAATTGCTAATAAATTGTCTTGATAGTAATATATATGTTATCTGGCAATGTCAATTATGTATTCATGTTTGCTGGTTGCCCAGTCACAGTTGGGAACACAGTTGATTTATGGATGAGGTCTTAAGTGATTCATCATCTGGTAATCACTAATTACTCAAGCTTACTAAAGATGGTACTAGAATAGAGATCTGCTCATTTGAAATCTTTTTGATTTTTTCTGATTATTTGTACTTTCTCTTGCAAGATTTTGTAGTAATATCTTGTGCCAAAGTCATAAGAGAGGGTATCCTAGAATTGGTGATATACATTAACCTAATAAAATTGCAAGACCACAGCATAAGAAGTGCAAACATTTCTTTTTTAATGCAGAACCCATTTGAACTTCCCATTTGATTCCAATTTATTTTGTTATGTCTCTGAACAGAACATTACAGGTGAAAGACTGGTTGCCTTATGTTATCCTCTTATTCAAGGTATGTTACATATAATATAAAATCATGTTTAGATTTGACTGTTTCAGATAAAAATAATTTTAGATATAATTTGAAGCTTCAAAATTTTGAACATTGGCCAGTGAAATGTGGATGACATTTAATGCTTTTTCATCTAAACTCATTGTGTTCTCTCCCCCAGGCAATCATCATTTTAGAAATCTTATACATTGGATGATTGTCATTTCAGAATCAGCATGAAACTGGGGGAATCTAATTAGCAGATTAAAACATTATGACCAGAGTCCCGGATGCAGATGAATTGCTTGGAATATCAATGTGGGGAGATTTGAAAAAACAGGTAATGAATGGGAATAACTATGAATTGCTTAAAATAGCCTGATTCTGGATCATTATCATTTCCAACCAGAAGAATGAATACATCTTCTAGTTCATTCCAGTTACTGTGATACCTAACTTCTTTTATTTACAGCACACCAGCAAGCTTTCTATTTCATTCATCCATCTCATATGTTGTTTCTTTCTAGGTCTTTTCAATCTCTTGGGATCTAATTGAAAACATAAACTATCCATTTATTTTCACCTCTTCTAGCAGTATGTCCATCCCAGCTCATTTTAATCTCTTAATTATTTCCATGCTAGACAATAAAGGAATATATATATATATAATTAAGATGTAGTCAACTTTTATGTAATTGCTTTTTATTGTTAACTGTATTTTCCAAAATTTGTTGCAATAAATTATACATGTAAATTGATGTTCAATTTGTTTGTTTCATGTAAATTTTTAATTTTGAATGTATTATATTTTATTGTTTTAAATGTTAACCAATTTTAAAAGAATAATCAGTTCATTAAGATGATAAATGTCAGTTTTTGAATATTTATATTTTAAAGGAATGAAAACTTTATATTATTTCTAGAGTTATGGGGGCCTTCGAGGAGCCGTCGCCTTTTCATTAGTTATTATGCTATCAGATAAGGACATCCTTCCACCAATTAGGCGGATATTAGTCACAACTACTCTCGCTGTAATTATTTTCACTGTTTTTATTCAGGTAAGAAGCAACTATAGATGTATTCAGAGATTTTTTTTCCATTTTGATTGCCGCTATTATTCAACAATAACTACATTTCACATACAAATGAAAATGGCTTCTTATGATGGCAATTATGCTGTAAGCTAGGTATAGCCATTATTTATTTTTATTTATTTATATATTGGTGTATGGAAAATTATAATGACCACTAGAACATCACATGTTCACTATTTCTTAGGCTTACATAACCTGTCAAACAGCAGCAACACTTTTTGTACTGGGTAACACTATTGTATGGAGAGAATTGCTACTGCATTACAGATTGTGTAAGAATAAGAATATGATGATCATGTGATGTTTTAATACCAACCCTGGCCAAAGGATGTTGGGGACTATGATCATTAAAAAACCATGACACCAAAATATATAGATACTGAACTGAATTCAGATTTATATGACTATACAAGCAAAATAGCTTAGATTGAAAACATTATTGTGTTTTTATTTTGGGCTCATAGATTTATAATTAACTAAAAAGGTAAAAGCTGCCTGCAAGAGTTTTGCATTAAATCCAAAGATCTAGGTGCAGTGCTTGCAAATCCAAGGCTCTACAATGATAGACACAAGCTACAAACTAATCTGGAGATATTGGTTGAATAGGCACTAGATAGAAATTGTTATGCATGTAAACTTCTTGCATCCTTGACCGCTACGACTTGCAATGGGTGGTACTATTTTATGGAGAGAATTGTTGTTACTGTTTTATGTATTTTTTATCAATAACCTATTATATACAAATATTGGCTGATGTACAAAGAAAAGTTTAAATTATATATTCAAACATATAAACCAATGACACATTCTAACTTAAGCAACACCGATGTTTACCATAAATGGTGCCAAATAGGCAGAAGGTAACAATTCATATGGATAAATGCTTAGAGTAAAAAATAAAAATGAAGGAACCTTGATCTTCTGGGACCACCAAGCAGCTACATGCCACTTATTTCAACCCAGTTCTGCCCAAATAATTTGCACAGAGAAGAGCGATGTCAAAAGAAAAGTCAAAGAGGCTTATTACATAGCAGTTGACCTCAGTATCATTAATAGAAGAGAGGCATGCTTTGCTCTCTTCAAAGAATAGACTAATTAATTAAAAATTCAAGCTCATTTGCGTATATGTATAACAATTCACAACAGAATCTTCATTCTTAAAGCTATGAGTATAGGATTTGAATATTTAATTCCAAAAGTGCTAAGCTAGTATATTAAATCTTAAATTATAATTACAGCTTCACTAACGTATGCAAAAAAAATCGCACAATTATAATTATAATTTTATTGGTGAAGAAACTAATCTATAATTATTTCAAGAATACATACTTTTGCAGAATGATAATCTTAATAAAACTTCATGTTATAAATATTGCATAATTGAAAAAGGCTACATTCCTGGATAAGAGTTTGAGAGATTATAAATATGGATTAAACATTCTTTCTTATTTCTTTTGAATACATTGAATTTTTAATTGTTAAACACAGTGGAGCAGTATGCAAGCCACGTAAAATTAAAAGTAAGTAGCTAACACGTTTCTCTTGGTATAATTGCTTAGAGATTCTTGACTTCGTTTAAGAAGAAGCTACAGTACATCACATCACATCTAAATATATGAACAATATGGATATAATATAGTAATAAAAGTATTTTATATGTTTTTTTAAGCAATTACTTGGAAATTAATTGGCTACTTGTAAAACACAAGCAGGAGTTGAAATGAGAAGCATGGTCAGGTTTTGAAAATGTGTAGCATTTCGTTGAATTCTTATTGTACAAAAGACGTGGGCTTGGGAAGTATTGGTTAATAAGAAATATTTTGGTTACAACTGCGCCTTATAGTAGATTAAACAAAAATTTTCTCCTTGATTGAGAAATACAAATTAGAGTCTTAATGATTGGTAAGGTTGTTTATAGATGTCTAGAAAATAAATTATCTTCTTTAAATCTAATAATGATGTTTTTTACTAAAATTTTATATATAATGTTTTTACAATTGTAATCAACAAATGATAAACATCAGTTTTCATTTTTATATATATTTTTAAATTTTGCTGTTTAAATTTATTTTATTTTTTAAATAGTATAAAACAGCGTTTCTCAAGCTTTGGGTCGTATTAAATTTTGAATGGGTCGCGAATATGCACCAAGAAATAAAAACATAAATATTTGGTAGCAAAAATATTTTTACATTTTAAGAAAATATTAGTATTAATAAAAAAAATTAAATAATACTACCTATGCTTTGTGTAATTTTCTCAAATTCAATTGTAACTTAAATAAAATTCTGTGTACTGTAATTTATTTTTGTAATTTTTGCTTATATTTCGTATATAAATAAAACCTTATTTGAAAAGAAAACACTTTTTTTTAATAATTAACAAAATGTGTTAAGCGTTTAAATTAAAAATATGTAGTTTAACTTGAACTGACAAATTATTTGTTCATTATAAATATTATCAAATTGATCTGAATATATACATATATACAGTGCCGTTTGATGTAATATCTCTTATTTTATATATATTGTAACAATATTTATAAATTAATATAATATGTATTTGTAATTATTAAATTAATATAAAAGATATGTATTTGTAACTATAATTTGTAACTATTTTAATATGTCACATTTGTAACCATAATAAATATTTAGATAGGGGAAATTATTAATTATTAGATATATGCCTATCCAATCTGTACCATTTGTAACTATATTAATTCATCATAGCATAGATAAAGAAATTATAGAATCACTGTGCCACTTGAAAATATCAGCATTAAAGATTCTTGGTATTTATTTATATATTGGGGCAGTCATTTGAACAATAAAACATACTGGCCATTGTCATCTAATAAAAATAATATTAAATATAGCAACTGAATAAAAGTACCCACTGTGAGATTCCTGGAGTGCCTTATGCTTATCTCCAATACTAGGTGCTTCTAACAAAGAATCCTTCCTATTCTTCTTTCCAAATATATAAGACCATTCATGGTCTTATGCACACACAGGTGCTATTCATGACAACTTATAAAAAAATATATTTTATAAAACTAATATTATGAAGTTGGAAAGGGATGATATCACTCTTTATTCAGTTTAGCTAAGTACATGTGTTTTCCCATGAGCGCCACTAGATTGTTTTCAATCTAGATAAGTATCTATTTATAGTGTACTTGAGTTCAAACTCATTCAGTACATATTTATTACACATGACTTGGATGACTATTGAACAAAAATGACATTCTTACATTTTATCTATATTGATAAAATCACAAGATCCCAATATTACCAAAGTTTATACTATAGATCAAAGATTCTTATAGACATTGCTAGCTCATTAGCGTATATTGATGAACAGACATGTATAATCCTATTAATGGCTTCCAAACAAGCATGTGAAGACCATTATTGATATTGATGGCCATTTAACTAGATTATTTATCACAATAAAGGTAATAATGATGATGATGATAATAATATCATAATAATGATAATAATAGTGATATCATAATAATGATTATAATAGTGATGATGATACCAGCCATGGCTTATCAATAAACTCACAACAATAAATTCATCTTTATAAACTTATAGGCATCTATTAAAATTATCCTATTTCATACTGGGATTTAATAATACTAATGGTGATGATTGATCATCATGAATCTCTTTGCATAATATTCAATTTTCTATAAACCCCTATTTACTAAAATATATTCATTACGCTAAACATTAAATTTAATGATTATAATTTATTAATGATGATTGATGGCGATCATAACTTTTATATAGTATTATTTGAAACATTTTTAACTAATAACATGATATCCATCTTTGATGAGGATGATCTAAATTCATGGACACAACACAATTTTAGCTTTCTATGTTGAACTATAATTATCAAAATTTGGTTATTCTCAAGCATAATCCTTAAATACTTAAATATCAACATTCTAGTTTACCTATTATTTTACGGACGCTTAATATTTGCAAGTGATTGCTCAATATATACGAATGGTAATACTTAATAACTGCGAGCAATGATGATGAATTAAAATGATAGAATTAAGACAAAAAAAAAAAAACACAATATTCTTAATAATAACTCGGAAACCAATTAAGATATATAATTATATTTTATTAACACTACTACTCTTTCTTTCCTTCTTTAAAGTCAAATCGACAATTAAATAAATGGCTTATTACCATATTAATTCAATACAAAAATTAATATAAAAATTTATATAAGTATAAGCAAATAAATCTAACATATAGGTTTGTCATTTTTCTTGATATCTCAAAATAAGCTGACTTAAATCAATATTAGAAAAAAAAATACATATTCTATAAATGCTTATTTAAGACTTTTCTTACTCATCATATCATAAAATAAATTTCAGGTGAAACTTGTATATGTTATTTCATTTCCATTCAAATGTAATGCCCTACTTTTCAATTTACCATTTTAAACTAATCATATATAACCTATTCTTTGATGTGTTTGGATAAGCAGTTACACATTCACGCATTCGGTAATGTTAACATATATGTTTAAAATGTATACCCATAAATTACATATATAAAAATATCTTTTTCTTTTGCAACCTTATAGCGAAAGAAAATAAAATACATATATTAATTTTTAATATGCAACAAGATAAAATAAAAATAAAAAAACATTATAAATGCATATATCTATAGGTTGCTCATTATCATTAACAACTGAAGAACAATTAAAAAAAAACATTTCAACATTACAATATATAATAAAAAAAAAAAAAAAAAAAAATAATGAAAAATTTAAGTTTAAAGATTTAAACTATGTTTGTGCTATGTTGTGAGATATTGCAAATAACTATAGATAAACAAGTCTTTAATGTTTCTGTATCAAAAAAGAAAATTGCTTTGACCAGTAAATTAAGGTTTACTTTTAATAAGTAAAAGAATAAAATCGGTTAAAGAAAGTTCATATTTACCCGTCTACTTTTTACTTCTTATTAATGTCCTGAGTTTGAATTTTCAGACTGCTTTTCTTTGCTCACCAACAACAACAACAACAAAAAAGAAAGTTATTGCAGATACTTTTAAGATAATGCTGAATCAATTGACTTGCTTGTTTCTTCAATTCCATTATTATTCACTGTTGATTGGCTTCCTTCTACCATTTAAAAAAAAAGTTATTATAAGTACTTTGAATAAGTAGGTACCGGTGGATTTGCTTGTCTCTCTCCTTTAAAAAAAATAATTGCTGTTGATACTTTAGATGATTGAGGTAAATCAACAAAAATTTGATTTATGGCTTCAAACTTGGTTCTACATGGCTGTTATAAATTTTCTTTTCCTCCTATTTCCTCTTCTCCATTCATTCGAAGGTAATGAGCTTTTAATAAGCCAGGAACTAGAAACAAAGCATTCCATATAGCTTGTGTGGTTGGCTTCAAAATCTATCATTTTGTTGGTTATTACTGGATACATGACTTCATAGACAGATCAGCGATTTTGACTCATTCTGTATTAACCAGGAAGCAGAAAAAATGGTTTAGCAATGCAGAGGCATAGTATTATGCATAACCAAATATGTTAATATCATTTTTATATAATTATTACTAACTTCTAATAAATTCAATCTTGTTCCATTTCTCTCCTCTTCTTTAATATTGCTGGAAATTGCTTTATATAAACGCACATTTCATTTGCTCTTTTTTTCAACTTTCAAAGAGTGAGAAAAAAAAAATTAAAGCGTTCACTCTCTTTTAAAAAAAAAAAATCAGAGCTTACATTTCTGCTTAAGAATAATAACAAGGAAGGACCGACTGAGTTGAGTCTCAAAATAATAATAATAATCTGAGTGACTCTCTCTCTAAAAAAATTAATGACTAACTCATCATCTCTCTAAAAAAATTTAAGACTAACTCCCTTAAAAAAATTGTTTCAATCATTTATATCGCGAATTTCAACCAAAGAAAAAAAAACATCTGGAAATCTTTATCTTAAAAAAAAAATCAAAGCTTCACAAGTTTGACGTCGGTCACAATCAATAAAGACTTAAAATTGATCGCTATCATTATCTACATCAAAGCACCTCTTTTGTAAAAATAATCTTAAGACACAGATAACAACAAACCTGGAATCTATAGCCATCAGGAATACGTGTAAAAGCATCTTTGTGTTTGTACAGATGTATTCATTCTTTCACACGTGTACATTTTTTATCTCCTAATCTAACAATCTTAATTGCCTTATTTTACACTTTTCTGATTTACTCTATTTTAACAAAATGAAAGTTAAATAAATTTAACACATATTATTTAATAAAAAAAAATTATATAATAAATCACAAAACTGCTTATTCATAATAATAAATCTATACATATAAATCTCTGTATGTATAAAAGAAAAAAAAAATTTTTTTTTTAAATAATTGAATACTATATATATATATCTACAATATATATATATAATTTATATATAATATATAGGGTATATGGGCACAAACTTTCACATGACCCACCACTTTCCACTCTATCTCATAATACTGATACACTTGAACACATATATGTCGAAAAGATAAATAATCACCAATATATAAGTATTTCATGCCAAACCAGCAATCATTAGTTGGTCCAGATTATTATCTCTACACATATATACAATTAGTACTCAGATATATATTAAAATAGCCAATATTCATACTTTAATGGACAGGCTTCAATGCAATCCACACTCCAACTCTTCAATCATCCATCCAGTTGAAAATTTGGTGATGGAACGCTCTAAGGCCACCCTGAGCCGAGATTTTTATCATACCCATGTTGTTATGTCCTGTACACGAAGGGTCAGATTGACTTTAGGTCAACATAGGTATGATGAGAATCTCGGCCTTAGGGTGGCCTTTGTGCATTCCATCATCAGATTTTCAACTGGATGGACGGTTGAAGAGTTGGAGGGTGAATTGGATTGAAGCCTGTCCATTAAAGTATGATCATTAGCTATCTTAATATATATCTGAGCACTTATTGCATATATGTGTAGAGATGATAATATGGACCAACTGATGAGTGCTGGTTTAGCATGAAATACGTATATAGGTGATTATTTATCTTTTCGACATATTTGTGTTCAAGTGTATCAGTGTTATGAGATAGAGTGGAGAGTGATGGGTCGTGTGAAAGTCTGTGCCCATATACCCTATATATTACATATATTGATACAGGTATATAATAAGTCTATATTTCAGTTATTATAATTTATATAATAAACATTTGGGTCACAGAACTATTTCAATAAAGTCTATTGGGGTGCGTGGCCAAAAATTTGAGAAACGCTAATATAAAAAATTAAAATTCAGAAATAAAAAATAGTATCAGAAAAACTGATATTTATTAGTAACCATTCAGTAGACTGAATGTTTACTATAGCAAATAGAGGGATTTGAACTTAGGATTTTTAGTCTATATTCGTCCTCAACTCTTTTTCAAACAACTGATACACATGACCACATTTATGTAAAAAAGATAAATGATCCTCAATATACATATTTTGTGCTGAACCAGCACTCATTACTTGATCAGATTATATATATGTGTGGGAGATTATGATATGGCCCAACTGATGAGTGCTAGTTTAGCATGAAATACATATAGTAAGAGTCATTTAACTTTTTTTACATGTGTGTGTGTGTGTAGTCATGTGTATTGGTTGTTTGAGATGGAATGGAGGATGAATATAGATTGAAAATCCTAGGTTCAAATCTCTTGTGATATTTTTTTTTTATCAAATTAATTATTTTGATTAATAATATTAACGAAAAGTTTAAAAAATATATAATGTGTTATTTAAAAAATATATAATGTGTTATTTAAATTTTCAGTCAATTACAATAAGATTTTGATTAAATTATATTATGCTCATTCCAATTAGATATAGGAATAGTGTTAATATGCCTATCCTGAAACCAAGATGGGTTCAAATCACAATGTAATAATGATAGAATTAAGATTAACTTTAAAAGAATAAGAACCAATTAAATGGTCTGTTGAATAGTTGTTGACAGTTTAGAGAAGATGAATTTTCAAGTTTGTTGAATAAAATATTAAGTATAGATGGAAGATAGCGAAATGATAAAAAATTCTAATGAAAGTTAATAAATTATAAATGAGGCAGAAAGGTTTAAAATATTGATAATGAAATGATTAATAAAATAGTATACAAAAGATAGAATAGAAAATAGAAATGCTTTCTTAACAAAAACAAATTTGGAAAAGAATGTATGGAGATTAAGCAATACAGAGATGGTTAATTTGCCTTATTATAGTAAACAGAAAGGAAAAAGTATGTTTACTAAAAACAAGTATTAAATGAAAATTACAAATGGTAAAAATGAATAATTAAATGGCTTTATTGCTAATGAGTTTGTAAGAACTTTGTTTGTTAGAAGAATCAGCAGTGAAATCCATTCAAGGACCTCATATTCCAAATCTGACACTACCACTGCATTAATCCATGAAACACTGAAAATGCTATTCTAATGAGATAAAAAAATTTGAAAGCATTGAAAAAAGAGATTGTGTAATAAAGTAGGAAGATTAAAGGCATTAAAACAGCGCACACAGCAAGCTAGAGTAATCAATGGATGCTAGCTTGTGCGTAAAATCCTCATCTAGTGCCTACTCATCCAATATCCCCAGACTAGTTTCTGGTTTGTAGCCTTTGTTAGTGAGTTGCCTTAGTTCTGAGAGCACTGTGCCTAGATCTTAGGATCTAATGCAATCTGTCTAGCAACCACTTTTTGTCTCCACTTAACTACAAAATATGAGTCTTAAATTGAAAACACTCCAATATTTTCAATCCAAGATCATCAGCTTATATAGTCATATGTCTGAACTCAGTTCAGTACCCATACATTTTGGTGTCTTTGGTTCTTTAATAACCATAGCCACCACTATCCTATTAGGAAGGATTGGTTTTAAGCCAATAAACATCACATGATCACCATTTCTTATGCTTGCTTACAACTGTTATTAAACAGGCAAAACTCACTATATGTATTGCCACACACAGCAAGCTAGAGTAATCAATGGATGCCAGAAGGTTTGTGCATAAAATCTCCATCTAGTGCCTATTCATCCAATATCCCCAGACTAGTTTCTGGCTTTTGGCCTTTGTCAGTGAGGAGCCTTGGATCTAAGAGCAGTGCACCTAGATTTTAGGATCTAATGCAACCTTGCAACTTTTATCTCCACTTAACTACAAAACTATGAGTCTTAAATTGAAAACACCTTAATATTTTTAATCCAAGCTCATCAGCTTATATAGTCATATAGGTCTGAATTCAGTTCAGTACCCATATATTTTAATATCTTTGATTTTTTAATAACCATATGCCACCACTATCCTATTAGGCAGGATTAGTTTTACGCACAAGCCTTTGGGCATCCATTGATTACTCCAGCTTGCTGTGTGTGGCAACACATATAGTGGGTTTTGTCTGTTTTAATAATAGTTATAAGAAAGCATAAGAGATGGTGATCATGCGAAGATATAAAGTCTATAACCATGATGAAGACTGGCAAATCACTAGGAATGGATTTCTGTGTGATCTTTAGAGACCAGTTTAATAGAATTAGTTTAAGTTTCTGAAAGACCAGTAAATATATACTCCAATAATTAAGATTTTAAAATTTATTGCATTTTTTTTTATCACTGAGCTTACAACATTGTAACCCCCATACCCAATTCATATGTTGAAGTTCTGGTTTACTTAGAAGAGGCTTATCTATCTGACTCATGCATAGAATATCCTTGTTTGCTTGAAAAGGATTATAAATCAGAATGATCTGTGAATATTTAACAGTAGTTTGCAAGGATTATGAAAGTATTTTTGCAATTCATATACTGAAATTAATTATGATAAATGGTAAAAGTTATACTTGAAGCAAATTACGAGAAAAAAAATAATGGCGGAAGTTGCTTACAATGAAATATAAGGAAGTACTGAAGCCTCATTGGAAGAATTTATCGTGACAAAATAAATGGTATTTATGTAAATACTGTTAATAAAGGGAAATGCACTTATTAATATGTATATATATATCTGATTCATATATAGATTATAAATATTTAACAGTTAGTTAATTAAATCACACACAAGCATGTAAATGAGTATGTAGTTTGTCATCAGTATCAATGCATAGAGAAAAACAGCAACTATCCTAATCACTATATAGTATTTTATTCCAGAATAAGCTGATTAGCAAGTGATCCTGGAAATTAACATAAGTTCCTGCCCATATCATCATGGAAACTTTTAATATTTAAATTTAAAAAAGTGTGAATTTATTTGAGTGAAGAAATTTTATTACGTATTTGTATATAGTTTGCATTAATAAATAATGGGACAAGAGATAAAATTAGAATTGTGAAAATTATTAAGAAATATTTGGAAAAGTTAATGTTTGCTTTATTGATTTTAAAAACTATTTGCTATAGTGAATTTGGTTAACGAGATTGACCTGTCATTAAAAAAATCTGTGTGTGAATCCAAAATATTTGTGAAATTAAGTCTTTTTATAGAGAGATATATTAAGGGCATGCTGGTTTTTTCACTATCGCTATGCCACTACTATAAAATTTAATAAGAAATAGATATCAGATGTTAGTACTTAATTCACCCCCATCTTCTTAACCAATAACTCCAGACTAGTGAGAAGCTTTGAATTTTAGAACAATGCATCTGATAAAAGCTGTCAGCTTTAAACTAATCTGGGGATATTAAATAGGGAAGCTCATAATAGGGATTTATTAAGTACTACAATCTAATATCTATTACTTACTAAGGCGGCTACTCTTATCTTTATAAAAGTTGCTATCTAGTGTCGAGGTTTGAGAAGCCCCTCTATCTGCAAATAAAGATATTGTTTGACTATTATAAACCTTCAAAGTGCATATGATATAGGTTAAAGCCTGTCTCTAAAATATTTACATATACTTTCTGTGTGCTTAATAAATAATTACAACTTTATAGTAGTTTCTATATTTCCAGTATAAAGATCATAATATTAACTCGTAAATCACAAGATTTCACAAAGGTTAATTTGTAAAGGAAATAGTGGACTTAAACAGTGAAGAGAATAAGAGCTTCACCCTCCCAAATCAAGATGCTCCAGATTGGCCTATATAAGTGGAAAGTTAGGTTCAAGAAAAGATGGCTACTCTTATCTTTATAAAAGTCACTATCTTGTGTCGAGGTTTGAGAGGTCCCTCTATCAGCAAATACATATATTGTTAGATTATTATGAACATTCAAGGCATATATGATATAGGTTAAAACCTGTCTCTAAGGTATTTACTAAGCTTACTGTAACTGGCTTAGAGATGATGTATGGTGCTAAAATAGCAAAATGTAAGCTGGAGTGATGTGATAGAATTGTGATATTTTATTGATTTATTAGAGCTAGATTAGGGAGGAGTGCAAAGACAGGAATGTTATTTATTGGTGTTCAATTTAATATTTATATAAATGTGTGATAATTTGATAAAAATAGTCTGTGCATTTAGTTGTTGTTGCCATAGCAATACTTGCAGATGCTGAGAATGAATTTAATAAAATGGTTAGTAGGAATGAATTATTTTAGAAAACAAAGTAATTTACTTAAAGTAATTATTATATAAGGGATTTGAACTCAGAATTTCACACAACCCTCAACTCTCCATACCATCTCATATTGCTGACCCACCTGATCACACACATGTTTGAGTAGAGAAATTATAGGGAAGGTAAAATAATATTTTTTTAAAAATTTATAAAATATTGTTATCTGATTTTTAAAATCTGGGATTGAATATAGAGCCAGTAAACTTGAAAACCTTTCTTTTAGGCTTTGGATTTTTGTTTAGATAGATTTTCATAGCCATTACATCTAATAATCCAATATTGATTAGTAAGTAAGTATATAGCTTTTCTTAGTTATAAGTAAAACAAAAATAGGTCATTTAAACTTTCACAATCTAACAATTGGGAAACCAATTGGAATATTTTTTCCCACAGCTTTTCTATTAGGGGCTGTTGGAGTCTGTGCTATCATTATAGTAGAGTAGTAATTGGCAAGTTAAACAATCCTTTAATCATTGTAGCAGATTATTTTATAATTCCATAAAATTAGAATTAAGGAAGAGATGTGATAGATGTTATGGTTGGAATGTATTTTTGGAGGGAGCAGAGTCATGGACTTTTGGAAAAGAAATGGAGATAAGATTAAAGATTAGATTTATAAAGATTATTTATTGAGAAAATTATGAAGTAAACGAGATATTAGATTGGGAATGCATTTAGAAAGAAATAAATTATAAATGAAGCCTGGGGTGTTTATTAATTCCTATCTAATATTGATTTTCCTTTTGTTTATGTTTGTAATTTAAAATTTGCAAAAGTGTTTTTAATATCTGCATAATGAAAAGGTTTTTATTTTTTCTTGATGATATAGAATCAACTGAGTGCAGTTTCAGTGATGTTCACCAGAATCATAGCTCTCACAGATAAAAAAATGTATGTTGCTTGATTTATATAATCAGATGATAATGAATGTATTTTATTCAAATAAATTATGTAAATAGTCTGAACAGGCACTAACCTGTATTCAGTGTGCTTTAAAATTTGCAATAATCAAGCACACCTTGCTGACAGAGGGATCTTCCAAACCACGACACAAGATAGCGACTTGCTCTCTGTCGACAAGGTGTGCTTGATTATTGCGAATTTTAAAGCACATTGAATACAGGTTAGTGTCTGTTCAGACTATTTACATAAGCTCTCTGTGCACTCTATAAATTAACTACTACTCAAATAAGTTATTTAAATATTCCACTTATCTAGATAACTGGATGTTTTTTTCTTTCTTGTTAATGACATTTTTATTGTTGGCAATGAATCGTGTCTCTCTAATTTTTTTTTTGTATCATCCTACTCCACACACATGAGACTGTTGGTATTTGTAATTTTAAGTTCATAATATTTGACAGAAACTTAAGTTCTTCAATTAGAATTTACTTAAAAAAAATTTAAGAAACCCTTTTCAGACTTTTAAAAATAGAGTGTGATGAAAATATAAATACATTTAAAGATATTCATGGAAAAAAGATATGTTGGATTAATGATTCCATTAGAATCATGTTTGAATTTTTTTTAAAAAATACATAGATTAATCTTTAATTGGTTTTAATCTTTATATCTAGATTAAGTACGATATGATAATCTTTAGCGTAATAAATGATTAGTAATAATCATTAATGTACCTACTTAAAGTGAGAAGTATCAAAGTTGTGACTACAGAAAGTTTGATACTTATAAATCAAATTGTAATAATCATTTAAATTTTAATGAATTACTATTACGGTTATTCATTTTCTATGCCTTTTAACCTAGACATATTATTTTTTATAAAACAATATTTTCAGAAATTAATTCTTTCAAATTTCAAAAATAATTTTAAGTGACATCTAATATTTAATGTTTTTTGTTATTATTAATGCAATTAATTACATTTATTGTATTACTAATAAATAAATTATTTTTAATACAATTAAATAATTAATTTTTTAAATTGAATATATTTGCATTTATTGCGATAAAAGCTTTTATTGATCCATGCATGCACACCCACATTTTATTTTCATTATTATTATTTAAAATCTTTAAATATTTATGCACACAAAATAAAAACAGAATTTTAGGCACAATTTCTAGAAATGTATATATATAAGGTATTGTGCATAATAATACATTTATTTGTTATAGTATAAGCTGAGATATTTTTTTTTTTGTTAATTTCTAAACTAACTTAAGATTTTTTTTTTTTTGAATTTTCATTAAATTAGTCATTCAATTATTGATTGGTAAATGGATATTCTAGCTATTTTTAACTATAGAATGAAACCAGAAAACCGTACATCCTCACTATTAGATATTTGACTAGACTTTTATTGTCTTCACTTATATCTCAAATGTTGGAAATGCTTTTGATTTGCAGAGAAATGTTGAATTGGAATAGGTTAAGCTCACTCTAGGTGTGAAATAAATAAATAAGCTCATCATCTTTACATCAGAAAACTATGCAAAGATTAGAGCAGCCATCTATTCTTTGTGTTTTCATTAAACTTAACTTATTCTCAATATTGGAAATTTAGAAATGGAATTAATACTTAAGCCAAATCTAAATATGACATTGTTAGTTAAGAAATAATAATCATTTAGAGTTATAATTATTTGGTAAACACACAGGAAGTGTACATAAATACTTTTAAGACAGGCTATAAACTGTATCAAATAAGCTTTGAAATTTATAGTAGTCAAGCAATATCTTTATTTTGCCGATAGAAGGACCTCTCAAATCACAACACAAGATAGCAACTGTTATAAAGTTAAGAGTGACCATCTTATCTTTAAGTAAATGATAAAGATAGTGTTTAATTTGTAAAAGCCTAACTTTAATATCACTGAAAGCACAAATAAAAGATGGCTGCTTTATTTTTTATATAGTTTGCTGATGTAAAGATGGTACGGTTATTTATTTATTTCATGCTAGACAAAACTTAGCCATTTTTAGTTTGATTTATATCAATTAAACTATGTCTATTTAATATATATATAAAGACATGTGAAAACCACAAAATCTTTAATTAATAGTTGAACTGCCCTCTAGCTGCCATGTTCAATAAATTTTTACTATAAGAAAATGGACTACTTTGTTTTTATTTAGAGTTATCCAGAACAATAAATAAATAAAAAGTTTTAAAATATAGTAAGTGATCAATTTTCTTATTATAAAAAGTTATTGAACATGGCAGCCAGAGGGCAGTTCAACTGTTAATTAAATAGACTTCATGATTTTAACATGACTTCATATTTATTCAATATTAAAATATTTATCGTTACATGTATGTTGAAATGATGGGCAAAAAATGTTTTATAAATCTTGTTTTTAAGAACAGCTTCCTTTAATAAAAAATAAAATGAAATAATAGTAACTGACTTTTCTATAAGATAACCTTCACCCCAACTGGTATTTTTCCCATTTAATGCTTGTCAAAACATTAGTTGGTATTATTTCATTTTACTTTCGGTTAATCTTTTATTAAACACCGTTTCTCCCAAAAATATGATTTAAAACATATATATTGCAATGAACGGGACCTTGGATGGAAATATCACTTTATAATTCAGATAAATATATATCCATCTTTATTGTTAAATGGGTGTTGTCTTGACAACAGTTTAAAATTGTTGATTGTTAATGATATTGGGATTGTGTAAGTGTTGACTGGCTTTTAATGATATATATATATTGCAATGGACTGGACCTTGAATGGAAATATCAATTTATAGTTCAGATAAAGTAGTATTTTCCATTCTTTATCAATTGTCTATCGTAGCACAGCCACAAAAAGAGATTTATTTTGATATAAAAATAAAACTAAGGATCCACCCACACACTGTCAGAATAAAGTTAGATGAGACAATATTACTTAAGATTCATCTAGATACTAATATAAATAATCCTAATCACATAGCCAAACTAAGCCCATACATAGTTAAATAAATAATCAAATATTTTATAATATAACACAAATATTGCAAAACTATGACAATCAGTGAGCATTGCTGAAGTAAATGTAACTAAGATAATAAAAAAAAAAAAATAGAGAACGCCCCCTTTGAAAAATCATTAAAATAAAATTAAAATTCCTCCAAGATCAAATCAACGCTTGTCAATCCCACCCTTGATTATGAAATTTACAAACTTTTCTCTGCTCTCAATAAATGAAATTAAGGACACTTAGTGATATTAATATTTAAACACATATATATAGCTTAGCAGTCTAATGTCATTAAATTCCTCTTGTAGAAATAATAAGCATTATGACACACAAATAATTACATTACTTCTGCTCCACTGCTAATATTTAAAATTACATAAATGATGAGATCAATAGAGAATGAAAATTTCTATGCTAATTTGGGATTTTCAATCCTGATGAGTTCACTAGAAGGAGAACTGAATGGTTTGTTACTGCTTCTATCAACTTTTATTCTGGAGTACTAGTGTTAACATTAAAGATTTACTGTAAATATTAATTTTATAAACATTAATTATATGTTTTTAGTCTGGAAATAAGCTTTAAAATTAATTCATGTTTTTGATATATATATATATCCCAGTGTGTATTTCTGGCTGAAAGTTCGAATAGAAAAATGTTCAAACCACTCTCCCAGATATTGTTTTTTTTTTTCAGCAACACACTCTGTGAATACATATAAAGTCTAAGCTTTATATTTATTCACAGAGTGCGTTGCTGAAAAAACATAACATTTGAGAGGGTAATTTGAACATTTATATGTATGTAAATAAAATAAAGTGTCCATTATCGAATAATGATTATAATTAAATTATAATAAAAATAATACAATATAACAATGATAGTGTATCTCACAAATAACTATAATAAACCACAGTACTTCCAGGATTATAATATAATTGAAAGTATGTCTGTGGTTTATTATAGTTATTTGTAAGATTAAATGGTTTCCAGTTAAAAAAGGTTAGGAAAATAACTGAAAGTACTTCTGAGGTTTATTATAGTTATTTATAAGATATATTATCATTATTATACTTTATTATTTTTATTATATATATATAATATAAATCCGTTAATTAAAAAACTATTGTAATAACAATAAAAATAATAGATATAACAGTAATTAACTATTATATACAGTCTTTCAATTTGCAGAAGTACTTTTGGTTAATTTCTTAACCTGCATCATCAACTGCATTTTGTTTTGTTTTTTTAATTTAACAGCAGTTGAGGCAAGTTAAGGAATTAACCAAAAGTACTTATATGGATTGAAATATTGTATATAATAGTTAATTACTATTACATTTATTATTTTTTATTCTTATATATATATAATAACAGTCAAAGCTTAAAAAAGCTATAGAATATCCACAAAATGATGAATTCCTCCTTTTATTTATAGTGGTTGCCTTGAGAACAGACTGTTGATACTCCATTGATTTTATAAGCTTTGGCTGTTATCACATAAATAACATTTGAAAATCAGTTCCCCATTGGAAAATTATTGTTTATATATTATATTTTAAGGGTATAAGCATCAAGCCTTTAGTAAAGTTACTTCAAATTAAAACTCTCCAAAAGACAAAACTTTCACTAACTGCCGAAATAAACTCTTCGGTAAGTCACTGATTTCATATGAATTTAAGTTATTAAAGATATTATAAAATTTAATGTATAAATTTTATTTATATAATTTTGTTATATAATTTTTTTTTTAGTTTTTATAAAGAAAATTTTTTTTTAATGAATTAAAAATTGAAAGCTAATAAATGTAGATGACTTAGATTCTGTATTTAATAATTAATAAAAAAATGTTTGTATAGTTAAATTATTTTACATCATATATTTCTCTGACATCTTATTATCTGTAAAAAAAAAAGAGAGAGAGAGAGAGAGAGAGAGAGATTTGCAATCAGAATTAAAAATAAAACCAAGTTGTTTTGATAGAAAAATTGTTTTTGTTTAATAACACATAATATAGTGGTAATAAATGAAAATTTTTTGACAAATTTAAACTGTTTTATTTGTTAATCATTATGCTTGAAATTAATATAATGCTGGATGTTCCTATTGTGTGTTTTTTTTATTGTTTTATATGAGCCTTCAGACATAATTTATTATTATATTTGTTTAAAAATATATTTTTATATATTTATACACAGTATAACTTAATGAAAAGGTTTTTTATGATTAGTTCCTTCTCCAAAATGCTTGTAGTGCCCTATTTAAATAAATGCATGTGTCACATAGCAGCATAGTTGATCTATTTACCACAAAAATTTTAAGATATTAGTGTGGTTGGATCATAAGTTATAGCATGAAATATGACAGTCCATTTATCCTTTGACTTAAATAAAACAACATGCTAATATTAAATATTATTTTAAATTGGGTGAACCAGCTATTGAAACATTTGAAATAATTCAATCTGTATATAGTACTGAAGCTATGCATGTTTTCAAGCAATTTTCAAGACTTCATAATGAAGGAAAGAGCATTGAAGAAAATCCATGAATGTTTAAAACACATTGTTAAATTTCATGTCATAATTCACTCTAGGCATGCTAGTGCCTTAACATGTTTGGGACCCATATCTGAACTATGTTATTTTGTAACTCATGCATTGATTCAGAGATGGTTCTGCATGCAACATGGAGAAAAAAAACATTCACCTTTTGACTGGAACATATGCATTGTATATCTTCTAAAATAAAATGGGATAAATATTTATAAAGTGCACATAACACACTTTTGTGAGCTTTTCATCTGAAAACCTAAATTTTTAAAAATTATCAGGAAAAAAGCCTAAAATATTATCTAATTAAAAAATAATTATTTGTTAAATACTATTTTAAATAATATTCTATAATATAAAAATTGCATTTACTTGACTTGAAAATTGCTTCATTATAGTTATTTTAATCCCACCAAAAGTGGAATTTGACCTGTCTTTGAGATTCCGGAAATCCATTGTCTAAAACTACAACTTTAATTTATAAATCATAACTATAGTAAAAATCAGTCATATATCACATGACCTATATAGCTTGTATTACTAATATGTAATATATTGTAACGATATATAAATATGTCGTTACATTAATTTAAAATAAAAACTTAAAAGTTCACAAATAAAAGTAAAAAATTAAACGCTAAAATTAAAATGTTTGTTAAACGTATATACATTCACACAGATGCCAAACTTTAAAAATATTTTTTTAAAAAAAAAAACAAATAAATAAGTATTTTAACGTACTTTTTTATAAAAAAAAAAAAGTACAAGATTTAAAAATAAAAACAGGTATTAATTAATTCTTGTAATCTGTAAATGGAAATGATTGTTTATAAATTGTTTGAAAAGCAAGCTAGCCTTGGGCTCTTGTATAATTAAAATGATCTGATGAAAGATAGATAAGAAAATAAAGAGAAATTAGCTTGACCAATGGAAGCACTAAGCCTTGGCTCGGACCCTAACGAAAGTGATGGATTAGTGACGTTTTGTTGATTGAATCCGTGTGGATAATATAAAAAGGGAAATACAGTTTTTTCTGACAGTTCCAGCATTTTGTGTTTGAGAGATGTGGTAGGACGCACATACCACACTCTCTAAAAAAAAAAAAAATGAAAAGACTGTGATGCCTTGAACCAGCTATTGCCATCTCCAGAACATTATCTTCCAATGGAGGCGTCGTGGGAATTAAAAGCAGAAACCTGGACTCTTCTACCGTGAGCTATGAACTTTACAAATTAACAACAACAACAAAAAAGTAATTAAGAACTTTCGTCAATGTTTTTTTTTAAAGATTCAGCTAATTTAAATTTTAAAATGAACTCTTATTTGATTTTCAAATTAATAATTGATTGTTTAAATTTATATAGTTAAGTTTTGCTAAAATCATTTCCATTTTATTATTATTATTTGTAGTAATATTTATTGTAGAAATTATTAAATGCATTACATTTAAGTTGGGTATAGACGTTGCAGAGATTCATTAGCGGTTGATTATGTTGTGGTTTTCACAGTCGATTAGAATATATAAGTCAACGATGCCACTGCGGTGTCTTATGATGAACACCAAAGGGTCTCCTGTATTCCCTCAGCAATTGACGTTATCGATTGACTTTGTATTTTGATCGGTTGTGTTTAATTTGGAATGTTTTAGACCATGGAATCTGTGCAGCCGAGCTATACTCGACATTATAAAACAAATTGTATAAAAATAATCTGTGCGAACGTATTTAAATGTTAAATTTAAGTCGGGCGTGAATGGCTATATAGTTTTGTAAAGTTATATTAAGGGAGGGTAATCTTAGGTTATTCATTTCGTAGTTGAATTGGTTCAATGGATTGGATATATTTGTGTAATTGTAGATGTAGTATGAGATCCGCTATGGGCAGGATTATATATATATATGCCACACACCTTCTGCTTGCCTATGGATGGGTTTGTAAGATGGCAAAGGACTGCAGTCCATTCCTATGGAGTTTTATGTTTATTGTTCTACTCGCCAACAGATGTAACATTGCTGTTGGTGAAGAGACAATGTCTTCTCTAATTCTACTTACTGATCAGATGTACATTCCTGACAGTATAGTATTTTGTGTTGTCGTATTTTCATGCTACATTGAATACATAAATGTATCAGATGGATTGGCGCCGGTTTGATTGTGAAATTTGTTGCCTAAGGTTAAATCAGGGAAGAATATTTTCTTTTCAAATGCAGATCTATGTAGTCTATTCATACTCGGCTCACTAAATAAATATTAAACTCATGGTTGTAATTTACTTAAATGTAAAACTAAAGATTAATAGAAAAATCTAAAATGTTGAATTTATTCCTCAAAATTTAAATGTTATTTTATATGTGCGTAAATAAATATTTTTATGTGTTAATTTCTGGCAGTGTCTTTTATTCTTTTATATTTAAGATATAAAATTTATATTTTATTATCTCTGCTACTCCTCTGAGCTAGTGACTTGGGCTAACGATCTGAATATTTAAATAAAGTGGAATCTTAACAGCGCGTATCTGCCTACTCTATAAATTTTTCTAGGTTTAAATGCCTAGATGGTGCCGTGGTAGTTGCAGATACGTAGATTGCTGTCTCCACTATTGTTTGGGATTGTTATAACTGGCTACCCAACTTGGGCCGATCTTTAATAAACACGAGTGCCCTGAGAATTTTAAAAGTGAATCATGCCCGTAGTATTTTTTCTGAAATTAGTATAAATATATTTGTTGTATTAATGTAAGGTTATACTTGGAATTTTGTCTTAAAGGTACTGCCAGTAAGAAAAATTGCGCATATGTAAATATAAATGCGAGGAATAAAATGCAATAATAAATATAAATCTTTTTTTTAAAAAAAAAAAAGTCTTGTTAAATTAAAATCTAATCGTTCAACTTGCCTAAGTAATAGTTAAAGGTAGGAGAAATGAAACTTGGAAGGGAGGGGGCAGAAATTTAGCTGGTAATAGGGAATCAACAGTCAACTTTTTTTTAATCATTATATTTGTGTGTAATTACTGTTTTGTCTTATAAAAAAAAGTTTTGTCTTTTTGAAATTTTCATATATAATCAATTTGTGTAACGTAATTACTAACACTAAGTAAAGTCTTTTTTTTTTTTAATGTTTTTGTTTTTTGAGGAAGTTTACTGATATGTAACGATATATAAATATGTCGTTACATTAATTTAAAATAAAAACGTAAAAGTTCGCAAATAAAAGTAAAAAATTAAACGCTAAAATTAAAATGTTTGTTAAACGTATATACATTCGCAAAGATGCCAAACTTTAAAAATATTTTTTTTTAAAAAAAAACAATAAGTATTTGAACGTACTTTTTTATAAAAAAAAAGTACAAGATTTAAAAATAAAAACAGGTATTAATTAATTCTTGTAATCTGTAAATGGAAATGATTGTTTATAAATTGTTTGAAAAGCAAGCTAGCCTTGGGCTCTTGTATAATTAAAATGATCTAATGAAAGATAGATAAGAAAATAAAGAGAAATTAGCTTGACCAATGGAAGCACTAAGCCTTGGCTTGGACCCTAATGAAAGTGATGGATTAGTGACGTTTTGTTGATTGAATCCGTGTGGATAATATAAAAGGGAAATACAGTTTTTTCTGACAGTTCCAGCGTTTTGTGTTTGAGAGATGTGGTAAGACGCACATACCACACTCTCTAAAAAAAAAAAATGAAAAGACTGTGATGCCTTGAACCAGATATTGCCATCTCCAGAACATTATCTTCCAATGGAGGCGTCGCGGGAATTAAAAGCAGAAACCTGGACTCTTCTACCATGAGCTATGAACTTTACAAATTAACAACAACAAAAAAAAAGTAATTAAGAACTTTCGTCAATGTTTTTTTTTAAAGATTCAGCTAATTTAAATTTTAAAATGAACTCTTATTTGATTTTCAAATTAATAATTGATTGTTTAAATTTATATAGTTAAGTTTTGCTAAAATCATTTCCATTTTATTATTATTATTTGTAATAATATTTATTGTAGCAATTATTAAATGCATTACATTTAAGTTGGGTATAGACGTTGCAGAGATTTGTTAGCAGTTGATTATGTTGTGGTTTTCACAGGCGATTAGAATATATAAGTCAACGATGCCACTGCGGTGTCTTATGATGAACACCAAAGGGTCTCCTGTATTCCCTCAGCAATTGACGTTATCGATTGACTTTGTATTTTGATCGGTTGTGTTTAATTTGGAATGTTTTTGACCGTGGAATCTGTGCAGCTGATCTATACTCGACATTATAAAACAAATTGTATAAAAATAATCTGTGTGAACGTATTTAAATGTTAAATTTAAGTCGGGCATGAATGACTATATAGTTTTGTAAAGTTATATTAAGGGAGGGTAATCTTAAGTTATTCATTTCGTAGTTGAATTGGTTCAATGGATTGGATATATTTGTGTAATTGTAGATGTAGTATGAGATCCGCTACGGGCAGGATTATATATATACGCCACACACCTTCTGTTTGCCTATGGATGGGTTTGTAAGACGGCAAAGGACCGCAGTCCATTCCTATGGAGTTTTATGTTTATTGTTCTACTTGCCAACAGATGTAACATTCCTGTTGGTGGAGAGACAATGTCTTCTCTAATTCTACTTACTGATCAGATGTACATTCCTGACAGTATAGTATTTTGTGTTGTTGTATTTTCATGCTACATTGAATACATAAATGTATCAGATGGATTGGCGCCAGTTTGATTGCAAAATTTGTTGCCTAAGGTTAAATCAGGGAAGAATATTTTCTTTTCAAATGCAGATCTATCTAGTCTATTCATACTCGACTCACTAAATAAATATTAAACTCATGGTTGTAATTTACTTAAATGTAAAACTAAAGATTAATAGAAAAATCTAAAATGTTGAATTTATTCCTCAAAATTTAAATGTTATTTTATATGTGCGTAAATAAATATTTTTATGTGTTAATTTCTGGCAGTGGCTTTTATTCTTTTATATTTAAGATATAAAATTTATATTTTATTATCTCTGCTACTCCTCTGAGCTAGTGACTTGGGCTAACGATCTGAATATTTAAATAAAGTGGAATCTTAACAGCGCGTATCTGCCTACTCTATAAATTTTTCTAGGTTTAAATGCCTAGATGGTGCCCTGGTAGTTGCAGATACATAGATTGCTGTCTCCACTATTGTTTGGGATCATTATAATATAAAGAGCCTGCTACTAGCTCTAAACAAGCTTATTTTTTATGATAAATGCTACAAGAGAAAATACATGAAGCTTTTATCTATGATGGTCCCCAGACAAGTTTCGAGCTATGGCTTTCATCAGTGAGAAGCTAGGACATAAGATTCAAAATATTAACTCAAGCCAAGCATTTATCTAATTCTTAATTATTAAGAAAAAGATCCAAATCTTCAGACACCTACATGTCTTCAAACTCAACTCTTTAACCAAAGAAACTATATGAGCCTGAACTAAATTCGAGCCATAGCTCGAAACCAGTCTGGGAATGGGGACCATCATAGATAAAAGCTTCATGTATTTTCTCTTGTAGCATTTATCATAAAATAATCATAACTATGCAAATAATACTAAATATGTTAAAAAATAAGGTAAACTAATGTAAACAAAGAGATCTATGGAAAGGGTATTATGCATGGAAAGTATTGAAAATTATAAAGTCTGTAATATGCACATGATATAAGATGAAATAGTTAATTATTTTTGTAATTTTGCATCCAGTTATGCTAAAATATTGGTGTATAAATATTAAATAGCATGAATTCCACATGCAAGGGAAGCTATATTGGAATAAATGCTGTCCTATAAATAGTAATTGTTGCATCTCTTAATTATTTGTAATTTGTGTTTTTTTACAAGAATTCTAAATGAATGTCAATTAGAGTTATTACAGTTTATTGCATTATTGATATTTTTTTGTAGGATAGAGTAATCATTTTATGAGAAATGTATGATTGTTTACATAGTTATTAATAAAATATCTTACAAACTTAGTCCTGTGTCAATCTCTGAACACTGAACCATATATTGATGCCATTCTTGTGATCAGTTATTATTAACCTAGGTATTTTTTATTGACTAACCTATTAATAACCAGACACATATGTGCAGTTTCAGTACATGATTTAATGGTGGATTCAAAAGCTAAACATTTGTGAATCAATTTTCATATGGGTAAAACAAAAAAAAAATCATTTTGATTATTTGACTAATATTATTATACTCAACAGTCCATTTGGGTTCTCACATCATATGACCTTGCAAACAAGATAACTAGCAGAATATTTTTTAACACTAGATTTTCATTTAATGATCTCATTTTTGATCAGTAAATGAATCACTAGTTGCTATGAACCAGTTTTTCCAAAAGAAACTATTCAATTTTGATTGTAATCTGAAATAAAATGAATAAATTTCACTCATCCTGGGTGTCATATCTCATGTCATGAGTGTCATGGCAGATGCATTTATCTTTGTGCTATGTAATCTTTTGTGTAGAGTCATTAATAAACTATTAGTCTATTGAAAAATGGTAACTTATTATTGTAAAGAGCTTAAGTAAAAATTATCATTTCTGTTTGAGATTATATGTGCTATAATATTATGTATTTATATAAACCTTGTACATTAGCAAATTTTTTACACAACAGTGCCACTTAGTGCAAGTTATAGAAATTAATAGATGCTAGGTGTGCATTTTAATATTTTTCTTATGAAGCATAAGAAAATGTGATTATGTGATGTTTTAATGGTTTAGTTTGGAATGTCTAGGAGTTATTTTTCTTTAGATATTATTGTGTTTTTGTTAACAAATCAATTATTATTTTAGGCTTACTATCTTTGGTTATATAATGGCTTGCCACTACTAGAATGAAAATGGAAAATGGTAATAGTGATTATTTTAACTTTGGTCAGGAAATTCAGTAATTTTTAGATTACAAAACATTAGTTATATATACATAGCATTGGATGAAGAAATAAGAACAGCAAATGAGGCTATTTAAAGTTCATTTTTAATAGTAGAAATCCAAAAAAAATTTGAAAGATTCAGATTTCAACATGTGAATGAAAATGAATATATGAGTGAAAAGTAATGTTCAATTTAACATAGAAAGACTGACAAATACATTGAGAAAGAAAGATTTCACAGTATACAAAATTAATAAGTAGATAGTTTATATTCATATATCAATTGTATAGAGAATGTTTCAAAAGTATGTAATTTCAAGGAATGGGGGGGGGGGAGTAGGTGAGTTGGTTTAAAAAAAAAATTAGAATTGTGGAAAATGAATGTGAATAAAAAAAATAGTTTGGAATTGTATAAAGATAAAAATTATATAAAATATAAAAGGATGTAGGGTAATACTAAAATTAACTAATTATTATTTGGAGGTAAGGCAAGAGTTTTATAAACTATAAAAAGAAAATAAAAATGGGATGAGATTTTTTTAGTTTATGTGAAGATGAAAAATTATTGATTAGTTATTTTTAAGGTATCAAAAGAGAGTCATGAACTATAATGAGATAGAGAGTTCTTGATGTTTTCGTTTTTATCCTTATAACAAAATTAGAAAATATGAGGGCAACAACTTTTATAAAAATGATAAGGAAAAAAATCATGAATTGGAATTGGAAAGTTAATTGAATAATAAGGAGAAAGGAGTACATGAATTTATTGTGTTATATAATGATTTTAGAAAGAGGGAATGTTTAATTTTGTTAATGGGATTTCTGGGCAACCTATCTATAGAAATTTCTGATTTTATTTAAAAAGTTATTTTCCATCATATCATATAAAGTCATTACTTTAAAGTTTAAAAAAAAGATATTTACAGAAATATAAAATTTACTTGTTTATATAAAGCTAACTAATTGTAATTCATTCTGGATCATTATTTTAGTGATTTTTTTTTAAATAATATTGTTGATCACATTCTAACAGTACCATAATAAAAAGTATAGTGATACTATAATGTTTTAAATCTAAGTATTTTTCTTAAGTAACAATATTTTGTAAATAGATTCTTTATTGCATTGAATGCTTTTCAGAGATTCTGTTTACAACCCAAAATTGTTTTTTATATAAAACTTTCTTTGACTGATATTTTCCTTAAATAATGTTTAAGACATTAAACAGCACATGATCATTATTATCTATTCTTACACAAGCTGTTAAAACAGAGGAAAAACTCTCCATACAGAAGTGCCACCCAGGCAAACAAGAGTAATCAATGGATGCAAAAAGGTTTGTGCATAAAATTCCCATCTAGTGCCTACTAGAAACTAATCTGGAGATATTGGCTGAGTAGAGGCACCAGAATGGGGATTTTATGCATAAACCTTCTTGCATCCCATTGATTGTTCCTGTTTGCACTGGGTGGTACTACTGTATGGAGAGTTTTCCATGTGATAAAAGATATGAAAAAATGATTTCTATGTGTAGATAGTGTAAAGAGAAAGTTAGGAGAAATGGAGCAAAAATATAGTTGAGGAAGATACAATAGAGTATGTTTTTACTGGAATGACAAGAGATATGGATGAAAAAAATAAATAATGCAAAAGCCAAAGAATAAGTAAGATAGAGGAAGAGATAAAGAAAAGAATGTAGAAGCAAAATTAAAATCATTAGAAATTAAGGGTGAGCAGATAAAGGAATTATTAATAAAACTGATGATGAAAAAGTAGATAAAGAAGTTTAGAAGGTGGAAGAGAATGTTATGGATGAAGCAGGGAAAGTAAACCATGAGACAGTATTGATAGGAGATTCACTAATTAGAGAATGTGGAGATATAATTGCAAGGAAAAATAAAAACAGGTATGTAAGAATATGATTGCCTGGAGCTAGAATTAGGGATGTTTACAGATAAGATGCACAAAGAAGGGAGTAGAGATGTGTATATTAAATGGTAGGAACAAATAATTTGTCAGAGCCATCGGAGAGAATAATGGATGAGCATATAGAATTGATTAATAATTTGAGTAAGATTAAAAAAAGAATAAGGGATAGTTGGATTATTACCAAGATTTGACAATAGGTATATATTAGATAAGGCATGTGCTATATATGAGAGATTGAAAAAAATGGGTGAAAGAAATGATGTTTTGTTTATGGATGCATGGAATTTTTTTATTAGAATGAGTTACATAGTAAAGCTAGATTGCACTTAGTAAAACAAGGCAGTGAAGTTTTAGGAAGTTTGATTTATAAAGAAATATAGTTTTTAAAACTTATAAAGGTGGATGGGGTTTTAAATTGCAGTGTTATCAAAAAGAAGGTTAAGAAAAGGCAAGATGTAAAAAATAAACAAAGGGTAGTTGATTTAGATATAAATGTATATGTGAAGAGGGAATGGGTTTGTAAAATTAATGGTAAGCAAGTTACTATAAATGTAATGGAGAAAAAATAGCCAAAAGAATTTATAAAAGAGTAGTTAGGAAAGAAGAAATTGTTAAAATTGGATATTTGAATATGCAAGGTGATAGGAGACAAGAAAAGTGGCCGGAATTAAACAAAGCAGTTAAAAATGAAGGGCTTGATATACTAGCAGTAGTGGAACACATCTAAGTGATGAAGATGGACCTATCCAGGAAGACTTGGTATGGCAGGGTATAAATAGAAAAGGAAAAAGAAAAAAGGCAATGATATAAAAGTTATATCAAAAAAATATTTAAATACTGTTAAATGTCAAGAATATTTGTGATTTGAGATAAGGTTAGGAAGACAAGAAATGGATGGTGGCTGTAGTGTATATAGTCACTGGAGATAGTCAATCTATAATGGAGTGGAACAGTCACATATATGAATGCCTAGTTAAGGATATACAGAGTTTCAAAGAAAAGGGAAAGAGAATAATGGTTACAGAGTATATGAAGGGGCATATTGAAGAAATTAATGATGTAGGTAATAAGAATAGACAGCTTTTGAAGAATTTTTGTCAGAGAGTGAATTTGAGCATTGGAAATTTATCAAATATTTATGAGGGACAATATACATGGTCTTTAAATAATATATTCTACACAATAGATTATGTATTAGTAGAGAAAGGGGAATGAATAAAATACAAAGAATTAAAATATTTGATAATGAAGAGAGAGTATGTAATAGAGATCATAATTTCTTTATAATAGAAATGGTTAGTAATGTGATAGAAAATAGTAATAAAAGTAAAAATGATAATGAAAGATGTGGATGGAGAATTAATGATAAGAATAAGTTAAAAGAATATAAAATATAAGTAGAAGAAATCATGGAAGAGTTTGTTGGGGGTGAATATAAGGACTGAGGTGGTAAAGTAGAAAAAAATGGCAAATAGGATTTTAGATCAGAATATTCAGAAGAATAAAAGTAATAGAAGAGTGAGAATTAATAAACATGTAAAAGAGAGAAAAGAAGCATGCAAAGAATATAAGTGTGCTATTAAGAACAAAGAAAATAAAGAAGAGATTAATGTTAAATGAAAAAAGTAAGAAGTTGGCTAAAATGGATAATTATAGAGAGAAATTTTTGGAGGATGTTAATAAAAATGGAAGAGATGGGAGTAAAAAAATTTGGGAACACATTAAAAGAAGGAATATAGGTTGAGAGAAATAGTATTGCTAGATGATGAGGGAATAGAATGTAGCTCTAGAGAAGAATTAGAGACAATCTTAAATAAGTATGTAATGGATATTAGAAAAAATGTTAGATGTGAAGGACAAAGTGATAAAAACATGAAAGCATTTAGTAATGGAAATATTAGGTTTACAGAAAATGAATTGAATGAGGCAAGGAAAAAATTGGAAAAATGGAAAGGCAAGAGGTTTAGGTGAATGGGCAGTAGAGATGGTAATGAATTTAGGAAATAGGGCAAAATTAAACTTGTTATCATGTTTTAATAATAAGGCACAGAAGAGAGATTTTCCAGGTAATTGGAGTAATATATTATTTAAAGGAAAGGGTAAGGATCATAGAATGTTAAGCAATTATAGACCCGTAACATCAGTGTTATATAAAGCTTTTGCATATATGATGGCTGTAAGTGTCACAAAATGGATAGTAGAAGGTAATGTTGTGGGAGAAATGCAAGGAGGGTTATCAGATAGGTGTATAGGAGATACTTTATTTATAATTACACAACTTATAGATATGAATAGAAATACAGGTAAACAGTTATATATGGTTTTTATAGATATAAAGAAGATATATATTAGAGTAAATAGAAATAGATTATTGGTAAATTTAGTAAATTTGGAAATAGATGGAGCTTTAATGGATTTTATTAAGAGATTGTATGAAAATAATTACTGTATGTATCAATTAGGAATATAAAATCAGTTAAAGTTAAAAATGGGGTGGAACTAATGCAATGATGCCCTATGTCACCTATTTTGTTTTTGTTATATTTAGAAAAATGGAGAGAGTAATAAAAAGATTAGGAAGAGGGGTAGAAATACCATTAGTAGGTGATAAGGGGATATATACATTGTCATGGTCTTTTATTTGTGGATGATGTGTTTTTCAGCACAGAAAGTAAGGAAGATATGGAAGTTATGCTGAAAACATGCACAAGGGTGGGCAAAGAAATGGGGGATTAAATTTAGTGAAGAAAAATTAAAAGTAATGATGATTAATACTGGGGGAAAAGAAGAGAAAGAATTTTTATTGGGGGATATAAAGTTAAGTGTGGTGAATAGATATAACTATTTGGGTATCCTCTTCAGTAATGAGAGAAATTTCCTGAATGAATGGGAGAAAAAAATGATAAATGAAGCAAAGAAAAGAAAGGGATTGATGAAGAAATTAACAATTTTCATATAATAAATATAATATAGCTAGAATTGTATGGAAGGATGTGGCAGTAGCAGGGCTACAAAGAGAAGTATGTAAACATGCATTAAATGCAGATGTGTAAATGTTAAAGAAGGCAATTCAAGGAGAAATGAGATGATCAAATTTTTGTATGAGAGTTGCAAAAAGCAAAATGAAAATATTCGGTAGATTGCAATTTATGGATAATAAGAGAATGCCTAGAATAGTATTTAATTATGTTATTAGTAAAGGACAGGCAAAAAGATGGATGAGAAAGATAGTATGGTATGCAGACGATTTGAATAAAGAATTTGTCAGTTATACAAAAGATGGGATGATTGTGTTAGGAGAACTCATTAGTGTTATAGTGGCAAGGAATGGAATAAATGAGTAGATGCATTAATAAAAACAGAGAGATGGAGAACTAGTATGGAGAGTAAAAGTAGTTTAAATATATGCAGAACTAAACAGAATATTGGGTGCAAATTAATTTATGATAATAGCAAGGAAAATAATTTACTATTTAAGGCTCGGAACAGAGAATATACACATAAATAGAAAAATGTGGGTGATTTAGTCTGCAAGTTGTGTAAGGAAGGCATAGAAAATGTTAGGCATCTGTTAATTCAATGTAAATTCCTGCAAGCAGAAAGGGTATAAATAATGAAGTTGTGGAAAAATAAATATAAACAAAGTGATTATACAGAAAGTGAGTTCTTGGGTTTTTAGGCTGGGTTTGGAAAAGGATTAGGGACTTAGTTATAAAGGCTATGGAGTTGACAAAGATTATGATGTGGAAATGGGATAGAGCAGGATAGAGAATAATATGGGAAAACTTAATTGAAAGGGAAGGGGAGGTGGTTAATAGGTTTCTCTGTGCATAGTGGCTGAGAGATTCCCGACTCCAAAAAAGAAGCCACAGTGCATCACATTGCATATGTTTTAATCTTTAAAACTTCAAGTTTAACAGCTAATACCACAACTATTTATGATCATGGCTTGTGATTCAAATTAAGAGCTAAAGTTTTTTTTTTTTTTAGATAATTGGGGATTTTTTAGTATAGTTGACTCCCAAACATTCCGTTTGGCCATTTATATAAAAAAAAAAAAACAGACTTAAATTTAAATCATTTCATGAAAAATTTCCAGCATTCTTCTGCAGAAAAATGATTGTTAGTCAACTTCTGGCTAAACTTGTTTTTTTTTTATTTTTAATCATATATTTAATGACCAATAATTTGATGCCTAGCTGGTTTTGTGTGAGCTGCCTAATTGGAAAAAAACCTAAACTTGGTTGAAAGTTTTGACATACCTGAAAAATGTTCAAATTTCATCTAGATTTGATCCCAAGAATGGAAGCAAAGAAAAAAAAACAGACTATAATTGTTTACATTGGTTTGCAAATGGACAAAAAAAAAGTTTTAATCTATTAAGGTCAGTTACTGTGCATGAATTTTAAAGAAAAATATAACAATAGACAAAGTAAACACTTTTTAACTACCTCTTGCCTAATTATTGTAATACATTTTTATTATATTTCACATTTCATTTTCTGAAAAATATGTTTACAGAACTGAAGATGATCTTAAAGGTCATCGAAACATTATAATAAAAAAATGTATATAATTAAAAAATATTTATGTTGTTTGTTAGTTATTAGTATATTTTAATATACTTATGATATAGTAGAATGAGGTGAAATATCAACATCCATATAGAAAAATCATGATTAAAATGTAGTGCAAAAAGTGTGGAAATGGACAGGGGGGTGATGTATGGTTTACTTTTATTTGAAGCAGTAGTTTCATAAATTTAACTTTCTTTTTTCAATCTCGCTTCCATTATTTTATTGTTGATCTTGATTACTATCATGCTTATAAAGCTAATTATTTTTTTCAAAATTTTATGGATTCTGATATTCTTATTCATATTTTATTCTCTAGTACTCATTAATGTTCTGTTTTTATTCAATATTGACTATGACTTATATAGACTTGCCTCATCTTTCTTACTGAAAAATGAAGAATTTTCAAAGGCTGACAAAAGGAACTGTGAAAAATAACATTTCAAGCCAGAGAAAAACAACTCCTAAAGGAAAATTCCTCCTTGTTTCTCCCCAAATCTCCAAATCAAAAAAGTAAAATCATATTAGAATATAATGCATTATTTAATGTATTTTATTTGTTGGGGCGGGGGATTCAAAGAGGTATTTTATTAGAGCCTAAAATAAATTATTGTACATGTATAAAATGTGACAACCAGAGTAAAAAAAATCAAAAAATATTAAACACTAATACTATTTTGCCAAGCACTTTTGGTATCATGTACCAGAATCATAGTGACATATTGGAACTGAACAGTTAATATTCCAGTGCATGCTCAATGGAACACTAGTGTTACACTGATTAACAATGTTATTAGATTACTGAGTATGCTCTGGGATATTAACAGTTCAATTCCAATATGTCACTATGATTCTAGTACACAGTACTGAAAGTACTTGACAAAATAGTATTAGTGTTTAATATTTTTTGAATTTTTTCAACTCTGCTTGTCAGCAATGATAAACTGTTACCAATAACCATTAATTGTATCTAGATATTTCAACCTACTTTTGTGTAGGGAACTTATATTATTTATGATATTAGAGTAATGTTTACAATAAATGAGTATTTAGAGTTTGGCAATGCCATTTTTCAATGTAAGTGTAAAACTGATGAGAAATATTTTAGAATAAAAACTTATGGGAAAACTCACATCATTACTAGACTTAATCAGTGATCATTGATGTGATGTCTATCAAAGAAAGTGTTATGTGACTCATCAGTGATGTAATGTCTATCAAACTAAGCTGTGACTTAGCAGTAATATAAAGAAGTCTACTGAATGAAGCATTATGTGACTCACCAGTGCTGTAAAATGTAATATTTATCAAAAAAGTGTCATGTGACTCAATGATGTAAGGTTTAACAAACAAAGTATCACATGACTTATCAGGGATGTAAAGTCTGTTGAACAAAGCATTATAATTCTTACCAAAGAAAGCATCATGTGATTTATCAGTGATATAAAGTTTACCAAAGATAGCATTATCTGATTTATTAGTGCAGTAAAGTCTATCAATCATAGTGTCACATGACTATACCAGACTACATTCAACATTTGCATTAGAAGCAGTTATCAAATCTACTACTTTACATCAGTGTCACACATAGTTAATAATCAGAAACTACTCTTGTGATTTGATCTACATTATTATCTAGTTTTCATTAATAACCCAAGTTTACAGTAGATGGGCCAGGGGTAAAAAATAGAGCAGATGATTAAACCCATGTTTACACCTTTGTTTAATTGAAAATTGCATTTTTTGATAAATTAGTGTTAAAAGAAAAATAAATATTTGTTACCTCTGTTTTGTTACAGGTTGTGGATCACATCATGGCAGGTATTGAAGAAATCACAGGGCACCATGGGGGAAATTACTGGAGAGTAAGTCGAAGTTTTTTTATAGGCAGAAATTTATGACTAATATCTCTTATTGCATTGCCAAATTTATGTCATATAATACTAAATCATCCATGCATTTTACTACTGTTACACAATACTTTATTTACCACACTCTTTTACAGTTTACAGTCTCGATTATCCCAGCAATCTTCTTCAGAACTACAATATAATACAAACATATGAATATAAATATAAATACACATGAACATATAATTTACATTCTATATATTCATGTATATTTATATTTATATGTTTGTAGGATTTTGTAGTTCTGAAGAAGATTGCTGAGACAAATGAAACTGTAAACGAGTATGGTAAATAAAGCATTGTGTAACAGCAGTAAATTGCATGGATGATTTAGTATTATATGACAGAAATTATATGGTTATATACACATATATATAATTGAGAGGTTGTGAAATCTTTTAGTTTTTGTCATCCTAAATGCTTGAGTTAATACAACTTTCAATGAATGGATAAATAATTTTTAAATAATGTACTTTATATAATTACTAAAAGTTGAATTACAAGGATCATACTTTCTGTATCCCCATCTCTATGGACATCATTCACTTTAGACGAACATAGAAAAAATTACTACTAATCATTTATTAAGGTAGAAATATTTATAGCCCATTTTAATGATTAATTTGAATTAAATATTAACATAATTGTTTTCTACTATTATTACATTAATAATTAATAAAGCAAGTCATATATAACATGACATTACTTTTATGAGCTTGTAATTACAAAAATGCACATAGAGAGCGTACCAATAGCTCTAACAAGCTCGTAAATTAACAAGTGCGGTTATGAGAAATATTTAAAATCTCTATCCAGAACACTCTTATCTCCAGACCATGGTTTCGGGCTTATGGCCCACGTCAGTGGAGAGCTAGAATATTCGGACACTAGACCTAAAATATCAACTCAAAAAACCAGCACTTATTTCAAACGTATATTTAAGAAGAAACTCTGAATTTTTCGGACATGAAAATGTCTTTAAATCCAGCTATCTAACTTAAATAGCTATATGGGACTGAAGTATATTCAGATCTACCATATTCTAATAGGCTCAGCATAGCCAAAGCCTTAAAGGTAAAATTATAATAATTAATAAAGCAAGTCATATATAACATGACATTACTTTTATGAGCTTGTAATTACAAAAATGCACATAGAGAGCGTACCAATAGCTCTAACAAGCTCGTAAATTAACAAGTGCGGTTATGAGAAATATTTAAAATCTCTATCCAGAACACTCTTATCTCCAGACCATGGTTTCGGGCTTATGGCCCACGTCAGTGGAGAGCTAGAATATTCGGACACTAGACCTAAAATATCAACTCAAATGTCATGTTATATATGACTTGCTTTATTAATTATTATAATTTTACCTTTAAGGCTTTGGCTATGCTGAGCCTATTAGAATATGGTAGATCTGAATATACTTCAGTCCCATATAGCTATTTAAGTTAGATAGCTGGATTTAAAGACATTTTCATGTCCGAAAAATTCAGAGTTTCTTCTTAAATATACGTTTGAAATAAGTGCTGGTTTTTTGAGTTGATATTTTAGGTCTAGTGTCCGAATATTCTAGCTCTCCACTGACGTGGGCCATAAGCCCGAAACCATGGTCTGGAGATAAGAGTGTTCTGGATAGAGATTTTAAATATTTCTCATAACCGCACTTGTTAATTTACGAGCTTGTTAGAGCTATTGGTACGCTCTCTATGTGCATTTTTGTAATTACAAGCTCATAAAAGTAATGTCATGTTATATATGACTTGCTTTATTAATTATTATAATTTTACCTTTAAGGCTTTGGCTATGCTGAGCCTATTAGAATATGGTAGATCTGAATATACTTCAGTCCCATATAGCTATTTAAGTTAGATAGCTGGATTTAAAGACATTTTCATGTCCGAAAAATTCAGAGTTTCTTCTTAAATATACGTTTGAAATAAGTGCTGGTTTTTTGAGTTGATATTTTAGGTCTAGTGTCCGAATATTCTAGCTCTCCACTGACGTGGGCCATAAGCCCGAAACCATGGTCTGGAGATAAGAGTGTTCTGGATAGAGATTTTAAATATTTCTCATAACCGCACTTGTTAATTTACGAGCTTGTTAGAGCTATTGGTACGCTCTCTATGTGCATTTTTGTAATTACAAGCTCATAAAAGTAATGTCATGTTATATATGACTTGCTTTATTAATTATTATAATTTTACCTTTAAGGCTTTGGCTATGCTGAGCCTATTAGAATATGGTAGATCTGAATATACTTCAGTCCCATATAGCTATTTAAGTTAGATAGCTGGATTTAAAGACATTTTCATGTCCGAAAAATTCAGAGTTTCTTCTTAAATATACGTTTGAAATAAGTGCTGGTTTTTTGAGTTGATATTTTAGGTCTAGTGTCCGAATATTCTAGCTCTCCACTGACGTGGGCCATAAGCCCGAAACCATGGTCTGGAGATAAGAGTGTTCTGGATAGAGATTTTAAATATTTCTCATAACCGCACTTGTTAATTTACGAGCTTGTTAGAGCTATTGGTACGCTCTCTATGTGTATTATTACATTGAGATCATTTATCTCATGTGTAATACCTTTATTAGATTACTTAAAACTTCCATTCCAGCATCCATTCTTGAAACATATAAATAAAGACATCTGAAAAAGGAAAATAACTCCAAAGAGACATTTCATACTGAATCAGCCATCTTTATTTGGCCCATGTCACAATATGTTATACATGTCTAAATGAACAATAAAGGCATGTTTAAGAGAGATTGTAACCTGGGCCAGCTGAAGTCCACTGGATCAACATGAAGTGCATTTTGGGTGTAATTTAACTTTTTCAGATAATTTTATTTATAGGAATGTGTGGTAGAAATGAATTGAATGTGCTTTTTCTGATCAATTTAGAGCACTTTGATGTCAAAAAAATTTCATTTGAGTTTAAGAGGAAAATATGTTTAAATACATCAATGATGAAAAAATTCATAACGCTCAACTTTGATGAGTTTGTACACATGCATAAACTATTTAAAACACCCCATAGCTATATTGTTTCAACCACATCCCCTTTAAGTAAAGAATAGTTTGAGGTTTTGCTGCAAAAATTCAGGCTATTCTTTATTCAAAGGGAAAGTGTAGTTAAAACAATATAGTTATGGAGTATTTCAAATATTTTATATAGATTTTGGGTAGCATTATGCATTGTTTCTATTACATGCATAAACATGTTTCTGCATGTTATTAACACTTGTAGAAGATTAAAAATTAATAAATAGGATACATTGGTATTAGATTTGCTGTGAATGAAATTTGACATGGTGACCTAAAATTTTATTTTAAAAAAAAAAAACACATTTATTCTAATCAAAATAATGGATAATCATTAGGGCTGACTGAACTTTTTGATGTCCTCCAAAATAGAAATGAAAGTGTCCATTTCTTCTTACAATCTCCTACATATAAATTCAGCTAAATAGGAATTGAGATGCTGATATGTTAAAGTAAGATTTGCAGTAACAAGTTTATCCCAATCAGAAGATTATATAATATTGAGGCAAAAAATAATTTATTTTTATTTTTAAAAGATTGTAGATGTTTTTAATTTGGTGTTTATTTACAGATTTGTTTCTGAAGTTGAGTTTCATTCACAGCAAGTCTAATACCAAAGTACCACAATTAGATATTGATAAGTAGTGGCAAAAATAATGAAGATGTAATGGAAATTGTAACCTAGATCAACTGAAGAGTGCTTGTTCATCAAGAAATGCATTTTGGGGACCACTTGGACCATTTTTCAGATGTTTTTATTCAAGTATTTAAGATACAAGTGGTGAAGTTGAAATTTCAGATTGCATCTGATATATTATAGATAAACATCTGTTGATAAAAAATAATGACTTAGGATTTATTATTAATAAACAATGGAAAGACAAAGAAATTTATTTGTATACCATTTCTGAATTTGGAATTAAGATCTCATCTGGCAGCAATCTATAAATGATGTAAGTATTTATTTCAACTTTCAGCCATTCAATTGAAAGAAATCATTAGCCTATTTAAAGATGGAAATCTATGTAGCAATTTGAAATTAGTCAGATTTTCTAACAATATAAATATTTAAAAATAAGTCAAACAGTAATTTCTATTTTATTGATAAAGAATGAAAAGATGTTTCACATAATCAAAAATATCTTCACAATTATATGTGCCTGTAGAAAGTCAGTAAATAGCAATGCACCTGTCCTCCATACTTAAATCTGAGTTTGAATTTAAGCCAAGTAAGCAGGAAATGTTTTAAGGCTTGAAATATTTTTTTATGTAGATAGTTGGTCTGTAGGCAACATAACTAACTATCTGACATGGATCAGTAAATGGGTATCCAGTTATTTTTAGCTAGTAGGTAAAACTATGTTTAAAAAAAATTCTCAAACCATTAATACCCAGCATTTGTGAAGCCTGGAATGAATAGTTTTCATCCTCACTGTATCTCTATTAGGAAATCTTTATTCAACAGTGTGTTATCCATAAGTTACTTTACCTCCATATAATATGAAGCATCCTATGATCATTTTGCAAGGAATATCAGTAAACAGAATAAAAAAACAACTATAATTTATATATATATATATGTGTTACATTCTCAGCAATACCATGTGATCATCCTTCTTAATGTTTACAATTTTCGTAACATAATCTACTATATGCGTTTTTATATCATTAAGATGCGTTATAAATATAAATTTATATTATTAGCAGTTTTAAAAAAAAAAATTTTTTAAATCAATTATTTCAGGAAGTTTTTTTTTATAAATTAATTTTTAAATAACCTGTTTTAAAATTCCCTTGAGTGTTAATGTGAAGTAGTTTCTAAATCATGGTATATTTTTTTAAAATAAAATTTAGTTAAAACGAATTACCTACTAATTGCTTTTAATAACAAGTTTTTAAAAAAATATGTTTAAGGTATTAAAAAGTAATGTTTTTAAAGCAATATAATACCATATAATAATACTTCTTAGTTAGAAGCTTTTTTATTTTTATTAAACCGTCTTGTGTTTTGATTAATTGACATATTACAATTATGATTATTTCAAATAATTGCCTTCAATTTCTTTGTTCAGTAGACCATTTTAAAGAAACCTTTTCAATAGTTTTAAAATGCGCAATTTTTAATGCTTGCCGCAGTCGCAAAAATTGATGGTCCAAATCCTGCACACACATATATATATAGATGTGTGTGGAATGCAGAAAGTTTTAATGTAACTGATGATTTTTAAATAAGACTAAGATTTTTTTTACCCCCAACTAAATGATCGTAGCCAGCCACTTTTTGGTCAGTGAATGAGTGTCTATGTTTAGTTGACGGATAAAACAAGGAAGGAAAACCCCGTGGGAAAAAGAAACCTCTCAAAACAATTTCCTTACCTTTTATTATTTCTCTGGTATAGATGCCAAATTTTACGTGTGATTGATGTAATGCCATTTTACTTCTAAATATATAACTAACAAAGAGCTTCTTGGCATAATGTTTAACCCATCCATACGTACCAATGATCAATGAATCTATTCTGGCCATGTGAAACTTGGAAATTCTTTTATATTTCCACAGGCTTAGGTCTTCTTTTTTCTTGTATCATACTAATGAGCTATCCTAATACATTAGTCAGCAAATAAGATTATTGTCTAATCAGGAGTGGCCAACAAGTCGGATCGCAAAGCCAATTTTGATCGATCGCGAGGACAATCTGGCAAGAACAGTCAGGTTACGAGTGAAACAATTTAAGTCAATATTTTCAAGTTTTTTTTGTTATTTTTTTAGCCAATTAAATAATTATGTTATTTTTTACCACCCTCCACTTAGACTACCCTATGACAACAAGTAGATCGTAATACATTTTTAAAATAAAAAGTAGATCTTATGAACACAAAAATTGGCCACCACTGGTTTAGATAGTAAGTAAAGAAAGAAAATCATAAAAAGTCTTTCACATATCATTTAATTACATTGGTGAGCATTGCCATCTAATTCTCTGTCCCTGTGATTTTTTTATGCCTTTTTCTAATTTGGCTAAATGGTCTAATTTTACTTCTTTAATTTTTTTTTTTTACATAATATCTTATATATTGCTGCTATTATAATATATTAACATAAATATTTCCGAAGACAAAAGATATTAAAATTTCTTTTGAATTTCTCGTGTGTAAACACAAGAAAAGGATTATTCATGTGTATAAAGATCAGTGTATAAGCCAACCTCATCATTATCATGGCAATGGCAATAATTTAGGCAGTGTGCATATCCATAATAATCAAGACTATGCACCTTCTGATCTATCTTTGCATGAACAAACTTCTTCCTGTTTTTATTCAAGGGAATATTCAAAAAAACTATTTGATATTGTTCCATTGAAAATATGGCAGGTAATCTCTCTCCAGGTTGCCTGTGACTCCATCTCTAAGTCAACCCATGTCATTTAGTAATATAGTTTTACTATTCACCATAAAAACTGTAAGGTTCACGCTACATTGTGTAATATGTGACAGTTTATTTCATGCCTTCATAGATTTGCCTTCAGTACTTCTTTTGCCATCATGAAATCTTGCAAACCCTTACACTCTTGAGACTCGTTGCTTCTCTGCCATACACAATTTGGATCATCTCAAATGTATCAGTAGAGATTTTTCCTAATTTAAAACAAAAATTTAGTGTTAGCTAATTGCTTCCTCATAGGTTCAGTAAGGTATGAAAGACACTATCATATTTTCCACCATAAATTATGGTCCAAGCATGCTAGCACCTTAAAATTTTTATGGCTAATATGATTCAGAGAGGGCATTGCAAACATTTTGAAAAAAAATACCAGTCACCTTTTTGTTGGGATATACTATGTATTGGTTGATTTATCTATATTAATATGACCTATATACCAAAACAAAATAACACAAAGATTCCTCTAGTTTACAATTAATTTGTATTTACTAGCAATAATTAATTTGCTCTATATCACTATATTCATAAGCTATCCTTACCATGCATGAGTTACAAATGGATGCTCAATATAAATCCCAATTAGTTTTGTCAACTGCTCACCATCACCTAGTAACATTGTCTGCATGTTAACCGGAACTAGTTTGAAATTTGCTTACCGCAAACATCTAAAATTTATTAATTACTTGTGTGTAAATGACTCATGATTGATGTAGTTCACAATTCATGTGATTTGGCATAATGATGTTTAAGGGCAGATAATCCAGAAAAGTCTTGATGTTACTCTGTTTTGACACCACATCAGTCTTTCAAAAACTCAAATGCCTATAGTTAGATTTTAACTGAAAACATTAAAATTAATGGTTATTGTCTTAATGTCAGTTCCTATATACCTAGATAGGAAAGGATATTTAGATTCAAAATTTATAATGAGAGAAATTTTCAAACCATTGCATTAAATAGTATAACAGAAGTTTAAAATATCTAATGGATGGCTATGATATTAATAATGCCTTCTAATGATGAAGGTTTATGACAAATGTATTTATTGATTACTCCTGCTTAAACATATTACTTAACAAATAGAAATGTGGGAGATGAATTAAATATAATTGCCACAATTATTATGATCTTTTAATATCTTTTAGATTTATGATTGTTTTATGGTTTTTTAGCATGCTTTTTATAAATATTTAACATTTATGTAAATTATGTTAAGAAGGTAGCAAATATTATTCAACTACCACCAATGATGATATAATATTATCTATCTTTTGGTTGTCCTGATTAGTTTTTCAACGAGCCATCAGACAAAAAACTTAACATATATGCAAATATTTACATATAAATATTTTTGAATTTATTAGTAGAAAAAGAAATGATTACAAAAATAAGCGTAAATAAGCCAAAATTATTCCGGAGATATAAATGTTGCACTGCCATCTAGTGTCCATTTTCTACTCAAACATATAATAGATAGTTTTGAAATGGGGTAAATTATGGGAATTAGAATATTAAAATTTAATTCTTATTATTTTAATCAATGATAGAAATAGATACTTGAAAATTAAGAGAATTTTTAAAAATAAAAATTAAATAAAATTCAAATCTATTCTGTTTGTGCTTAGAGGTAAGAGTCTTAGTTCAACTGATGTAGGAAGTTCCTTGAAGCTGGTTATGTGAACCTAATATTGTCATAGTTGAAATTTAGAATCTGGCTATTCTATCTTCATTAAAAATGAAGTAATACAAGGCACTTAAAAGATTTCATTCATAAATAAATCACGATGTTGGAAAAAAATACAAAAGATTTTCATTATATTTTTATTAATACATTGTACAAGCTTAACACCTGCATTTATATATGTAATATATGTGGGATTCGAACTCAGACTTTCACATGACTCATAACTCTCAGTGCCATCTTATATTGCTGACCCACCTGATCACTGTGTACTCTCAGTGCCATCTTATATTGCTGATCCAACTGATCACTGTGATCAGGTGGATCAGCAATATAAGGTGGCATTGAGAGTTGTGAGTCATGTGAAAGTCTGAGTTCGAATCCTGATTATATTTTTATGTAAATTGAAATTTTTTGCATATAAAATATTATATTTGTCAGTAACTTTACTATTAAGTTATATGTACAAATTAATTATTTTTATTTTACCATCTAATATAAGCTTTAGTAATTAATAGATTAGATTACATAATGATACTGGGAAAGTCAACATTGAGAAAGGTGTAAGACAAGGTGACTCCATATCTCCAAAACTTTTTAAAGCAGTGCTGCAAGAAGTATTTTGTGGATTAAAATGGGAAACTAAAGGAGTGAAAGTAAATGGAGATTATTTAAGTCATTTAGATTTCGCAGATGATGTAGTTGTTTTTGCAAATAATGCTTCCGAGCTGCAGGAAATGTTGCAGGAGTTATCAGATGAAAGTAGGAAAGTAGGACTAAAGATAAATGTTAAAAAGACTAAAGTAATGTTTAATCGATTTGCTCAAAATATGAAAATAAAGATTGATTATGATGAATTAGAAGAAGTTAAGAGTTACAGATACCTTGGTCAGATTATTAATACAGATGGAAACATAATAGAGGAAATTAATCATAGAATTAAACTTGGTTGGAGTGCTTTTGGTAGAAATAACTTGATATTAAAAGGAAATATGCCTATGTGTTTGAAAAGAAAGGTTTTTAACAAGTGTGTTTTACCAGTTCTTACTTATGGATCTGAGACTTGGGCACTTAATAGAAGATCAATACAGAGACTTCAGACCACTCAAAGAAGTATGGAGAGATGTATGTTGGGAGTAACAAGAACAGATCGAAAACACAATGTATGGGTAAGAGAACAAACAGGTGTTACTGATCTTATTGAAAAAATTAAAAGATTGAAGTGGAGTTGGGCTGGACATATTGCTAGAAGAGATGATAATAGATGGACAATTGAAATTTTAAACTGGATTCCAAGAGATTGTAAAAGACCCAGAAGGAGACCACATGTAAGATGGATGGATGAAATAAGAAAATGTGTAGGGGTGATGTGGAGAAGAGAAGCTAAAGATCGGAGAAGATGGATTAAACTTGGAGAGACCTTCATCCTGCAGTGGATTGATAATGGTTGATAATGATGATGATGATGAATTAATAGATTCCAGATAATTGTGTTTAATAAATCTCTATACAGTGCTGTCCTATTCAATTTCACCAGACTAGTTTCTGGCACATTGATTTCAACTGTGATGAGCTTTTTATCATGGAACAATGCACCTGGACTTTTAGAATCTAATATACCTTTCTTCTAGAAGTTATTCTTTAATTCTCTGTTTAAACTATCAGTCCAAATGGAAAAAACAATATGTGTTTAGCATTGGATAGGGATTTATTGGCTTATATTAGGTAGCAAAACTTGCATTAGATGCCATAGTCATAATGGAAGCAAAAAAGTATGCTGCTGAAATAGCAGTGTGTAAGCTGGAGTCATGTGATATTTAATTGAATATTGTTAATTTTTTATTGAATTAATGAAATACCAATATTAGTTATTAAGATTATAAATAAATAGATATGTATTTACCAAAATATTATAAGATTATTTTTATGATTTTAAAACATAAAATTATTCCTATCAATCACAATTGTCATCCATATAGTAAATGTAATGTGACAATGAAAGTATTACAATCCTCTTTGTTACACTAGTTAAAAGAATAATCATATAGTTAGTTGTTGTGATGCAATGCACTATGGCCTCTCCTTCCTCTGAGTCAGAAATCTCTCAGCCACTAAGCCCAGAGAGACATCTTACCTTCCCTTTCCATTCCCACCCTGTTTTTCTCATATTCTTCTCTATTCTGCTCCATCCCATTTCTAAAACATTATCTTTGGCCACTCTATGGCTTTTATATCTAAATCCTCCTTATCTTATCCCAAACCCAGCATAAAAACCAAAAACCCACTTTCTATATAACCATTTTGTCTATACATTATTTGCATCCTTTCTGGTTGTAAGCATTTGCATTCAATTAATAGATGCCCAATATTTTCTATGACTTCCTTACATAACTTGCAGAATAAATCATCCACATTTCTACATATATGTGTATCCTCCCTTGTTGTGAATGATCTTGTTCAAGCCTTAAACAGTAAACTACTTTCCTCGCTATTGTCATTAAATTAATTTGCACCCAATATTCTGTTTACTTCTATATATTTAAACTCTATATACTCTCCATACTAGTTCTCCATCTCTCTAACTCTCTATTTTTTATTAATGCATCTATTCTTTTATCCATCCTGATGTCATGCCTTCTAGTGGTATGTTGAGTACATAATATATTTTTATTTATGTTACTCTGTCTAGAGCTTTTGCTCTTACTTCTGTTTGTGAACTAAACTTCGTTGAGTTTTTAAAATATTAAATTTTTGTAATTTTTTTAAAAAAAAATATTGGGAGTTTTCAAAAAAAAATTTTTTTTTTTATTTAAAAATGGAAGTTAAGTTTTGATAAATAAAGTCATAGATATTAAAAACAGTAGAACGTAAATCTATTAAAAATTATAGATAAAAACCAACCGAATTCATTAAAATACATTACACATAAAATATAATTTGATCATTGATTAGATTTAAGCGTAAGTCAGGTATTGTAATCAAATTATTCTATACTTACTATTTGCAAAGTGTGTGTGTTTAAAATTAGTGGATGTCGCCAAAGTTAGCTTCTATACAATGGAATAAGAAAAAGTGTTATGGAAAATCTGAGATATCTGAAATTTCAACTGGCGTAAAACAAAAATGTATATTTATTCAAACATTATTTTTTATTTTTTATGGACTGTAGCCTTTGGAACTCATTATAAGTTATTTAGCAAATCAGAAAATAAGATAAGTGTAGATTTGATGGTAGAGTTTGTAAATTTGAATCAATTAAAAGCAAAAACTTTGTCTTCTTGGTTTTTCGATCTACTACAGTATGCTAATAATTGTGCAATCCTTAACAATTCAAAAGACATCCTTAGAATCTTTTTAATGTTTTGAAATGTAATATATAAAGACTAGTTTAATAATAAATATTCAAAACTCAAGCTCTTTATTAACCAGTGATGGAAGAAATTTTCTCAGCAACTTTTAGCTTGGATGTTTATCAAACTTGAGAATAAAAAATTAATTAAATATTTTGGTAGCTTTTTAAGTTCAAAGGTGGATTTAAATATAGATATGTAAACTCTATTATGTTGCTGTTGCTCCTTACAGTGAAATAATAATTAAATTTGAAATTTGAATTTAGCAGTTAAAGTTAGGAGATATAAAAGTTCTGAAGAAGATTGCTGGGGCAATTGAAACTGTAAGCTGTAAAAGAGGGTGGTAAATAAAGCATTGTGTAACAGTAGTAAAGTGCATCGATGATTTAGTATTATATAATAATAATTAAATTAGCTACATAGAAAGCTGTTACTTTTCATTAATTGATTATATAGAAGTGAAACTTGCTCACCTTATTGACATCTTATTGACATAAAAATAATAATAATAATTAACAGCCATTTGTAAAGAGTATGACCATGAGAGAGAGAAAAGACTATTTTAGAAATGAGTTTTGTGATGACTGTACAAATAAAACTATGAACCATAAATATGTTCAAATATAGAACTTGGTCCATTTTTTTCTGTTTACTTGATGTTTTTATGTTGTCTTTTAATTTCTTCAGCAGAAAACTTTTGTTTCTGAAACACTTCAACACCATATCTAGTCGTGGCTCTCCAACATATTCTATTCTCTGTATATTCTCAATTGAAACAATAGTCACTGTACTTCTTTCAAACATCTTTGAGATATGCCTTAGAACATAGAGTGAATCTATCCCTTTCATAAAATCATATTCAAGTTCATCATAAAACATTCTTTTAGAATGTATTCCATTGCTCATTTATTTTACATGTTCAATCCAATGACGATATGATTTCACAATTCTTGTGGACTAATAATAATAGTATCACATCCAGCAAGCTGAAAAACATAGATTGTTTTTGTGACTGTCTCATTGTATTTTTAGAATTTTATGAAGCATCCTTGCCTTGATATGATATCTATGTTTCACATCCATGCAATGAATTGGTTAAAATAACAATTCTATAAGTGACTAACTTAGTTGCAGTAGTTTTTTTCTATAATGAAATACTCTGTCTTTTAACTTGTTAAAGGTAGCAGCAGTAGTAAATTGGAATCTGTGTTTTACCTCGATGGATATTTAAACTGGTTTGCATTCTCAAGTTGAAACTATCCAAGTTAAAAGTTGCTGAGGATTTCTCTTCCATCATTGGCTGACAAAGTACTTGCATTTTTTGAACATTAATTAATAAAACAAAATCTTTATGTGCTGTATTCTATAATTCATCTTTTGAATTGGCAAAAATAGTACAGTTACCAGCATACTGTAAATTCAGATTCCAAGAAGAAGAAGTTATGTTTTTCCTTTTAATTGATTCAAATTAAAAATTCCACAATCAATCCTGGATTGTATCTTGATTCCTATATGATTAAGCAACCTATAAACATATTCAAAGATCACTAACATATAAATTGAAAACAATGTGGAGCAAGTACACATCTTTGTTTGACACCAGTTTTCATTTCACTCTCATTCCATCATGTATAAGGTATATAATATAAATCAGTTTTATGGACAATTAACTAATTTCAAACAATGTCTTAGATCTGTCCTATTAACTTAATCAATTGCCTTGACAAAATTAATAAAAACAGTATACAAATTGCTCTTTTGTTATCAACATTTTTTTTGCATTTGTCTGGCAACAAAAACGTTCTCTGTAGTGCTTAGTGATTCTCTAAAACTATGCTGCAGCTCTGGTAATGATTAATCGATAACTGTTCTATTCATCAAAATTTTTGAAATACTGCTGCTGAAGTAAATAATAATGATATTTCACAATAATTATTGCAATCTTTTTTTAAAAAATTGGAGTAATAACAGCATCCTTAAGATTGTGTCACAATTTAATGAGTTCATATACTTCTAAAAATTTCCACTATTTTTTAAGCTGACATATCACCATCATGTTTTATAACTTCTCTTGATATGTCATCATGACCTTTCAGCCTTTCCATTTTTAAGATTACACTTTTTTGATTTCAGAAAGATGGATATCTTTGTCCCAATCTAAATTAGATAAAATGAATATATTGCTAATAGTTATCATCTCAATTCTTGTATCATTATCAAAAATGGTGATAAAAATACTCCTTCCAATTGTTCAAAATATCATTGTCATCACATTAGAGAGCATCATTGTTGAATTTAATATGTTTATGACACTGTTTCTCAAATTCATGTTGTTTTCAATGCATCAAAAATGATTTAAATGACCCCAGTCAAAGAAAGTCTGTATCTTCTTTGCAGTTTTAATCCAATAGTCATTTTTAAGCCTTCTTGTCAATTGTTGAACTTTTACTTTCGGATCTTTTATATTTATTATAAAGTTCCACATTTCATCTATTATTCTATCAAGCAGGAAATGTTCCATTTCCTTTTAATCAAAGCATCAATAATAAGATAATATTTGTTTAATTGAATCTGAGAATAGATATATTCATATCCATAACAATCTTCTTAAGAGAATTCTATTTTTCAGTATTGTGATAAACCCGAACATCCAAATTGGCTATTTTAGTGTTTTATCATTGTTGAAATTTAGTGTGTATAATAGCTTTTTCTAAAGAATGAACATCACTTTTCTTGTGAATGTTAATGGAAAATCTATTTTTAATGCAATTATGATTTTAATCTTGGAATGCACTGATGTGTGATCTGTCTGACAATCTGTTTTTGTAAATGCGTATATAGTGTGAACTTCTCTTGTATTTTGACTTTTAATTATATTAATGTCATTGTTTTGAGTGTGGATGCATACATGTTCCTTTACAGCAGTTTTTCTACCTAAACAAGTCAAACCATGTGTTTATACATAAATTCAAATAATAAACTATTTGAATTTACAATACCAATAGCATTATTCTCAATAATTAATTTGATCTTTTAATGGTATTGCATAATAATGCTATCCAACAATAAATAAAACCTTTCTGAATTATCTGAATATAAGGTTGGAGCATAAGCACTAATAAAACAACCACAAGTCCCATTGTACAGAGTGAGTTTTAGCCTTCCAATGATAGAGTGAGGAATTCCAACAATAGAAGATACTAAGTCCAACACCATATATTCATTCACTGATGGGTCTGCCTTTCTAAAGAAAAATTCTATCCTGTCATCTATTCTATTAAATTTTCTTCTTTGAGGGATGAATTTCCCTAATAATAGCTTTATCAATTTTAAATTTTGACAGCTCCTTAGCTACCATTGAAGTCCTCCATTCTAATCTTGGAAAAATTTGTATCAAATAAAGTTTGCACACTGCTTGTACTTCTGTTTAGAAAAAAATATATATTTGCCATCAATACTGCCATTGTTTCTTGCTTTATCATTATTAGCATTTCTTATTATTTCTACCAATGAAATGAGTAATCTGGCAATCACAAAAGCCTAGCCAGACTGTGTAAGACTGGCTATTTTTAAACTACATTTTTAAGGCCTTTCATTTTCATAGTAGGAAGTGGAATCTTTAAATACAGCTAAAACAATATAAATGAAGCATTAAATATGTATTAAATTAAATTCAAATCCATTATTTTTAGCACTTCATTCTTCAACTCACATAATATATAGTAAAACAAGAGCAGCTTTCTACTTCAGTGCCATCTACTGTAGGCTTAAGTAATCAGTGATTACCAGATATCCTATTAAAACAATATTGATGTGATATGATGTATTATGGCTTCTCCATAAAATAGTGCCACCTGGTGCAAGCTATAGTAATCAGTGGATGTTAGGTCTATGCATCAAAATGTGTATTTATAGGCGATTTGAACCCAGACTTTCAAGCTACCTTCAGATATCCAATCTAATACAACCAATACACATATCCACACACATGTGAAAACAATAAATGATCTCCAATATATGTATTTAATGCTGAACCAGCACTCATCAGCTGGTCCAGATCATCTCCCACACATATATATAATCAATGCATGCTTTATATTAAGATAGCAACTGTTCAAACTTTAATGAACAGGCTCGTCCAACTCTTCATCAAGCCTTCCATATCACTGAAAATCTAATGATAAAATTTCCAAATCCCTTGATGATGCCAATATTATTGTCATGTCCATGTTGATCTTAAGTCATTCTGACCCCTCATATGATGTGTATTATATTTTAAATTCCATCCTCATTGATAAAGATAAAAGTTAGATAAAGATAAAACTTAGAAACCAGTCTAAGAATAAAAATATCAGGTTATCTAGTAATCACTGATTGTTCATGTTTACACTAGATGGCTCTAGAGTAAAGCTGTTCTTCTTTTATCATATAATTGTTTTTAATGTGTTTATGGTAATTATGCTTTTAACCAGTTAAGATGAAAATTAGTATATATAATAATGATTTCATAAAAGTTGTTGATTTAATTATTGTTATAGTAATTTACTGTTATATTTTAAATTTAAACAAGATGAGTTTTCTATTCTCACGGCATCTATAGTAAGTTTAAGTAATCAGTGTTTACCAGATTGTAGGATATTTAAATCTATATACTCCAGACAGGTTTATGGCTTTTATCTTTGTTGATGAGGCCTTGAGATTCAAAACTGGAAGTAATGCAGTTGGGCAACCATCTTTAAATCCATTTTATTATTGAAACCAAGAGTCTGAGATTTAAAAAAATTTTGTTTTAAAGCCAAGCTAGCCTGCTTGACAGTTGCATAGTTCTAATCCTAAACTTGTAACTCTATCTTTTAGTAATCTACCATTTAGTAATTGTTGATTTCTTAAGATTATTATTGATATATTGTGTTTATCGTGAATTATATATAAACACAAATGTATATAAATACATTTTATATTTATTAATAATACATGAAAATGAATATACATTTGCAAATTTATAATAGTTCCTAGTTCTAGAATGAACTATAAAAGAAGGGACTATGTATGCTCTTATAATTTCCTATCATTTCCAGCTGTATTGTGCCAGCCTACCTCATGAGTAGGTCTGGCAATACTTCCAACAGTATTTGATAGCTAGCCTTATATTGGCATTTGGTTCTAGCAGCTTCCAGTCCTGAATGTGGATTTACTTCACTGTGTCAACCATTTTACTTAGCAGCTAGTGTCTGGAGAATGTAGATTCTGTCTTTCACCTCTATGACAGTAGTAGTTCTCTGTCCCATCTTCAAAAAGACCCCAGATCCCATCCCTAATGAAAACATTTTTATTCAGTGAGTTATCACCTATTGGCCCATTTTAGTTATTGGCTATGCATTATCTATTTGTATATGCATTGGTTTGAGGCTATTAATGCTCATTCAATCTAGATAAGACAACTGGACTAGTCCATTATTTAAAGGCAAGGTGGTATATGATAGGATGTTACTAGAATAAAGAACTCAGTTACTATTGTTTTATTATATATTGTGTATATAAAAATTACATACTTTAGTATTTAATTTACCATGTAATTTCAAAGTATTGTTTTTGTTTTCTTAATTTAATTTAAAAACTAAATATTTAGTTAATTTCAGATTTACATTAGTATCTGCTCTTGTATCTTTTCATGTACAAAGGAGTTTAGGAGAATGTTATGCTAAAAAATGTGGGTACGAGGATATTAATATTCTTGATTTGATTTGTTAAAAAAGGAATGATTTCAAAAGAATTTGAAATAATTTATGTATTAGTTCACATGAAAAGTTTTAATTATTCAGATATGCACAATTGCATATAATAGAGATGTATATGAGAGATAGTGACCTGGGCCAACTGATGAGTGCTGGTTCAGCACGAAATGCATATTGGGGGTCATTTGCCTTTTATTATATCTTTATTTATATGAATTTAAAAAGAATGGGGAAGTATGAGGGTGTTTATTATATCTATAATTGATAAGAAATAATAGAAATTATGAAAATTATATTTGAAAAATATCATTGAAACATCTTTTGATTCTAAACTAAAACAGGTACGAGTCACTGATTCTATATTTAGTTAACCAAGAAAATAGATAACTAAGGCGAAAACATTAATGGTTGGATATTTAATTCAAAAATATCTCACTAGATGTCATCAATATTATATATAATTAATGAAATATGCAAAATGATTTAAAATGAAAAAAGACAATTGATGAATATAATAATAGAAATTCATTACGTTTAAAAATTAGAAGCAGGAAGTAAAATCACGAGGTTCTAAAGTCTCCTGAATCAATTTGTTGAAGAATGAATGAATCCAGAAGGAAGAATCATTTGTGCTTTGCATTTTATATTTTAATTACCATTTTATTCTTGTAGAATTTTACAACTAAGAAAGAGACCCCTCCCCCCCCAAGTAACAATTTAGTAAAATATTGGCAATAAAATGTAATTAAGTTTGAAAACATTTGTTGTTTTTTTTCTTTAACATTCCTACTTCTATTCAATAAATTGAAAAATTTGTTTCTGTTCAATTAATTAAACGATTTATTGATTATAATTTGTCTTAAAAAGTCATTATAAAATCCTTTAAGTCTTCCACAGATTTACTGTAAAATATTTAAAATTGGAAGGAAAATAAACCAATACTTCAATAAGCCAGTAATATGTAATATTCATATATTAACAACCAATAAAGAATTGGGTGAATTTACTCTACTCTTGATTATTTGGTGATGTATCAATGTTATTTATCTATAATTTGTGGATATTTAATTTATTTCTATTTGAATTTTATAAACCAACTCTCCTCATGAGCTATGGATAAATAACTCATATAAGAGCAAACAATAAAGAATGACATTCTATTCTTTATTATTTGCTGATGTATGAGTGTTATTTATCAATATCTTATAAAAGGAATTGGTTTACATCCATTTCAATTTTATATATATTAAGTGTCTTTGATATTTAGATCTATAAAGTGTTGAAATGATTTTTCAGAAAATATTTTAACCTGTTCAAAGATCAACACCTTCCACTGTTATTTGAAAGACTCTAGTGACAATTTTGATCATATTTACTCTTTTCACCTTGGATCATAATCTTGCCTATTCATAAAAATTATTGAATATAACATTTATTTGAATTCCGTTATTAAAATGGAAACAAATTTTATTTGAGACATCAGTAAAAAAAAAATGTTCAAAATTAAATTTATTATTATTGAAATTTCACAAAAAAATTATTCATTAGTGCTTATGAAAATAATTCTTGTTGGCCAGAAAAGCAGCTTCTTTCTCAGAATTACATTTTCTTTAAACAAAAATTTTCAAATAAAATCTAATTATAATGAAGTTTTTTGATTTAAAATTAATATTTTACAAATATGTTGTAAATGTTTGCTTTAGTATGTAAATAAATTATTAAAAATTACATTTTTTCTTTTCAAAATACTAAAAGAATAAAGCGGTTGGGGCACAGAGGCAAAACTCTCCATAAAGTAGTGCTACTCAGTGCAAGCCAGAGTAATCAATGGATGCTGGAAAGTTTGTACATGTGATGTTTAGTGGTTAAAGGGCTGGGGCCACATAATCTACCCATCAGTGATGCTGCCAGTTTAATCAGGGCATTGTTGGCTTCCCTTAATATTTAAATTTACACAATATTTGTATGAGGTTTGTATAAGATGAACATTATCAGATTTTTTCTAAAACTATAATTTTAGTTCTGATTTCTATGCAAAACAAAATATGAACTAGTAAACTATAGAAAACTGCAAAATAGCATAGAAAAAACATAATGATATCGATGTCACCATACTATCCCAAAACAACTCAAAATTAGCAATTTTGTATCAATTAAACTATAGCAAGTTAAATCCATAAACACTTCTCAACTATTCTAGAGTTTTCTATTACAAGCTTGAGTAATTAGTGTACCCAATATAACTGGAGTAATGTGTAAAGAACTGCTCTGGAAAGTATATGAGTAAGTATATGGGGAAGTCATTTGATACTATCATTAATATAAATATTCTAAATGTTATTTTTATGTAACAATTAACACACATCTATGGATCCTGTTGTTTCTTTTGGTTTTTCAAAGCTCAAACCATCTTGATAATTAAACATTACAAATTATGCTGAGTGATTGATTATTCAAGTATTTTTCATTTATTGATTAATATTATCACTTTTTTAATTTGTATTGGAAGATGGTGATATCTAATGTGGCTTCTCAACATTATATTGCCTTTATGACCTTAAAACATTCAATCATATATAAACTTTACTGTTTTTAAATAAAACAAAAGCAGCTCTTTACACTTTTGCTATCTGTAGTAAGCTTTGCATAATGAGGGATTACTACAGGTTAATGCATTTAATCCCCATCCTTGGACTGAAGTCTGGTTTTTGTCTTTATCAATGAGGCTTGGGATTTGAATCTTGCAGTAAGGCTGCTGTGTATTCTAGTAACCAGCTTCTATTCCATTTTATCTTTCAATCCAAAATGTTGAAATTCAAAGTATCCTAAGGTTATAAATCCAAGACAAGTTTGTGGACAGTTATATAGATCTGATCTTGGATCATTACCTATGCATATTCCCTAGACAGGCTATATTAAATGAAGATTGTTTAGATTTGTTGTAAATTTAAATTTGATCCTTAATAATATCACTTGTCAGATAGCTGGCTGGCAATTGTAAATTATTGTTTTATAGTTATATTTACACTATTTTATAATTTTTTTCATTTTAAGTTTTAGCTTCAGTTGGAGTCTGGTAGTAGTATCTCAGTAAAATGTGTTAGTTCTTTCAAAGACAGCCTGAGACATGTCATACAAATTGGTCAATTTTTTTTCAATCATTTGGTAATATTAAGTTTAGAAAAAATACAATAGATGGCAGATGAAGGGTTAATATATTTACAGTACTATTATATTGATTATTATATACTACATAAAAGTTCTATTATAAATTCTGATAAAAAATAAAATTGCATCTGTGCAAGGAATTGAGAAATAACAGCTCTACAAAAAGAGAAATTTATAACAATCAGCACTAATAAATAGAACTATTAGTAATAGCACAGTGCTACCAGTTAGGGATAGAACTGTAAAAGAATGAATCCATAAAAAATGTCTTTAATTCTCATTCTATTGTGTCAAGCAGAGTACTTCTAAATTTTCAAAAATATAGTCCTAATGATATTGAACTATTTGAAATGATAATCTATTTCTGAACAACAAAATCATACATATATATGAGGTTATTTTAGTTTGCTTTGCCATTTTTTAATTGGCTGTTCGCTTAGTTACATCATAGTTGAACTTTATCTAGAAAAATACATAGAAAATCTCATTAAAACTTTCAATATTTGCATCTATAAACCCTTGAAATTTTCTAATTATATAAGTATATAGTTAGAAAGAAAAAGGCTTTTAAACTTTTTCACATGTGCTTAGATGTTTATATAATAGTCAAACTGTAGTTTTTTACTATAGAGGGAATTCTCAAACCTCAATACAAGGTAAGGACATTATTTTTCATTCTTTCTGATTTCAGATGATAATGTTCTCAATGATTTTTCTTTTTTTTTTTTTTGACCTCAAACTAAAAATAACTAGATAGCCATTTTATGACCAATATTCTATAGCTAACTAGATTGGCATTCGACCAGCTATTTGAATAAAAAATTTTAAGCTTGAAAAGAATTTCACTTGGCCTAGATTCATACTCAGGTTATAGGCATGCCTGGTTAATGAGCTATTTCTGCTCCACATAGGCACACACACACATATATATATACAAAAATATTTGATGAGAAACACTATTATGCAGTAAATACAAGAAAAAATAAGAAAAGACTAGTAGTTTTCAGATTTTAGTTATGAGCATACTTTTTATAAATTTGTAATGATGATTTGATTATTATGCTTTTAAATGATAATCGATTCTAATGAAATTGGAAATAATATAAATCAAACTATGCAAATATTCATTGCCAAAATTATAACTGTACTGGTTTAGTGTTATTTTTGAAATGACTTATGTTGACTGAATGCCTAGTTGTATAATTTTTCTTATCACATGTTTGATTACATTACTTATTTATCCAGGTATTATTATTATTATTATTATTATTATTATTATTATTATTATTATTATTATTATTATTATTATTATTATTATTATTATTATTATTATTATTATTATTATTATTATTATTATTATTATTATTATTATTATTATTATTATTATTATTATTATTCTCTCTTCTTCTTTCTTCTTCCTCTTCTTCTTTCTTCTTTTTCTTTCTTCTTCTTCTTTCTTCTCCTTCTTCTTTCTTCTTCTTCTTTCTTCTTCTTTCTTTTTCTTCTTCTTTCTTTTTCTTCTTTCTTCTTCTTCTTCTTCTTCTTCTACTACTACTACTACTACTACTACTGCTGCTGCTACTGCTGCTACTACTACTACTACCTCTACTACTACCTCTACTACTACCACCACTACTACCACCACTACTACCACTACTACTACCACTACTACTACTACCACTACCACCACTACCACTACTACTACTACTACTACTACTACTACTACTACTACTACTACTACTACTACTACTACTACTACTACTACTACTACTACTACTACTACTACTAGTTTTAAAATTAATTTATTACATAAAAATATACATGATTTGATTCTACAATTAAGGATATATATGATTTGATTCTACAATGAAGGATATACATGATTTGATTCTACAATGAAAAGATATACATGATTTGATTCTACAATGAAAGATATACATGATTTGGATCTATAATGAAAGATATACATGATATGATTTTACAATGAAAAGTGTACATAATTTTATTTTGCAATCTGGTTTCACATTTTTTTCCCTTTATTCATCTTAAATTAAAGTTTTGTGTGATTATTAAGTTTAATATATGTTTGATAGTCACTGTTACTTGCAGTATTACAATTGTTTGCAATTATGTTTTTATTATCCAGTTAATGACTTGCAACTAGTCGTTCCTAATTTTGTGGTAGTTTGGTGTTTTCTTGCTCGAGTTAGTAGAAAACAATTTTTACTCTTCTTTTTTGATTACTACATCTATTTATATTTGATTAGAGCTAAAGTTTTATTAGACTCCAGGTTGCTGCCACTATGTCAACTGGGGCAATGAGCCGGTCCCTAGTTTTAATTTTCTCCAATTTATTTAGGAACAGTGACTCCAATTTACGAGAAGTGGGGTTAAATACAAAGTGGCATCTAATGAACCATAATGTAAATAGCAGATAAATAGAAATCCTGATTGTTGGGAAAAGGCCTTTTGAAAAACTGTCAATTAAGGTATTGATGGTAATTCTATTGTTGTGTGAGATTGTGGTGATCAGTTGCCTATATTTTGTCAGTGATGAGCAGTTCAGCAAAAAATGATTCATTGTTTCTTCCTCTCTGTTGCAGATTGGGCACACAGGGTCTATTTTTGCATATCGCATTTTCTTTGAGAGAAATTCATTTGTAGGCAAGGCCTCTAAATTGATTTTAATCATGAAATCTAGGTATTTCGGTTCGAGATTCCAGTACTTATATTTAGTAATAATTGCTTTATGGTTTAGGTTGAGAAAACTGTTAAGAGATAATTGAGTGTCCATCTTGTTCAGGATTTGATGTGCAGTCCAATAATCAATCTTTGTACTCAACTCATTGTTTGTTGGATTCCTGTTAATATGTTGTAATAGTTTATTTAAAAACTTGTTCTTGCTAGGTGGGGGTGTATCAGTTGGTTCTATTTTTAACTATGGTTGAAAAATAGGGAAATTGGTGGCAATTTTAACTAGAGTATTATATATTCTTTGGTAATAGAAGGTGTTTATTGAGTGCAATGATAATCCATTAAACTTTGTATGCTTCTGCAGGTTCTTGATGCTTATTGAGACGGCTTTCTTATTCCAGATCAACATAATGAGTTTATTTTTCGAATAAAAGCCTTGATAAAACTAACAACTGGCATATAATAGTTAATTTTGGGTAGTATCAACATGTTAATGAGTGTGGTCTTACTGTGTATTGAAAGGTAGGCCCTAGAAAGAGAGTTCATAATTTTAGTAATTGATGCCATTAGCTGATTTTGAATGGCTGTCCTTCTGGCACCCACTGACAGGTGGAAAGGGATTCCCAAAAAGGAATGTGGAGGGGATTTAGTTAGAGAATCATTAGGTTTGCCTGTAAGAATATTCCAAGTTGCCATTTTACCAGTGTTGAACTTGAGTGAGTAGTCATGTGTGTATTTGTTTAGAATGTCTATTAGCATGGGTATATATTTCTTGGAAGGTAGGAAGACTACTATATCATCCATAAAGGATATGTGGTTTATAGGGAGATTAGTTTGAGATAGAACCGCAGGTGGCAATTTTTTTTCTATTTCAATCAACAAAGGGTTAATATAGGAAATAAATAACAGGGCACTAAGTGGCAAGCCTTATGGAATGGAGCTGTATGGAACAAAACTGACAGATGATTTTCCATTTAATGTAATATGAATGGACCTATTGTACAATAGATTTGCCAGAATGCATCTAAGTGATAAAGAGATGTTGTACTGTTCAAGAGACCCCAAAAGCTTATCAATTGGAATGGAGTCAAAAGCTGCCTCAATAACCAGCTGGACCACTATTGGTGCTGCCTTTTTATTAACTCTGTTTTGATCAATCATGGCTCTGAAAAGGAAGAGTGCTTCAGGGATGGAGCTTCCCTTCTTTGCGAATTGATACTTCGAGATTTTTGCGGGAGGGGTGGTTGAATTTTTTTTTTTAATATTTCCCTTCCCTCACTTTTAATAACAAGAGGAGTAATGGAATTGCTGGTGATTTGTTGTTGGGGTGTGGGTTTTTGGGGGGGGGGGGGGGAGATAGGGTATAATTGTGGAATAATATGTATTTGGTTTGAAAGATGGCTGAGCATCTTTTGAATTATTGGTACAGTGAAGTAGTTAAGGTGTTCTAATATAAATTTTGGAATTGCGTGTATTCCAGGATGTGCACTATTAGGGTACTTTTTAATTTTATTCATTATTTCTTCATTAGTAATATTGTGATTGTTCTTAAATGTGTTGAGCTTGAGACTTGTCATGCTAGGATGGGGGCATGACTGGAGCTTATTTTTAAAATAGTTAAGCAAAGGCGCAATTATTCCTTCCCCGGTTATTATTTTTGAGTTGTGCAGAATTGATGTGGGCGTGAGTTTTTTACTAGTATATCCTAGCACCCAGCGTATGTACTACTACTACTACTACTACTACTACTACTACTACTACTACTACTACTGCTACTACTACTACTACTACTAGTAGTAGTAGTACTAGTAGTAGTAGTAGTAGTAGTAGCAGTAGCAGTAGCAGCAGCAGCAGCTTATTTGATATCATAAGTACATGTATGAAAATACAATTTTAAAACATGTTACAAGAGTTGATCTACAATTTAAAATTGAAAATTATTAACAAAATTATTATTATGAATACATGAATATTTTTACATTAATAATGTTGAAAAACTGAGGGAAAAAATTAATCAATAACAGTAACAATATTAAATACATATATGACAACAAAACTCTCACTTACATACAGCAAATATGCGATTCATATTTCACAGTGGTGTTGGTAATTTGATCAAACTCCAAGTGGCTGATACTATATCAGTTGGAGCTAGTGCCTGATCTCTTGTTTTAATTTTTGCTAACTTATTGAGAAAAAGTGATTTAAGTTTACGAGATGTGGGATTGAATATAAAGTGGCATCTCATAAACCAGAGTGTATATAGTATAAAGATTGTTAGTCTTATTGTTGGAAACAACCCTCTTTGAATATTTTCTATCAATACTGTCAATGAGCATTTTGGATTATGGGTTATATCAGCAATTAGTTCTCGATATGTTTTGAGAGAAGTACACTGAGAAATAAAATGTTCCATTGTTTCTTCTTCTTTATTACATAGTTGACAAATGGCATCTATGTTTGGAGATCTCCATCTGCCAGCCAGAAAAGCATTGGTAGGTAAAGCTCTAAGGTTGATTTTTATTAGAAAATCTAAGTACTTAGGTTCCAAGTACCAGAATTTAAATTTTTGGATTATAGATTTATTTGTGATATTTAATTAAGCTAATGGGAATGTCAAAGGGATTGGAATTAGTTGTTATGTAATGTGCTTCCCAATTCTTAATTTTAGTTGAGAAAAGGTTTGTAGCAGGTACTTTATGTTTCAATATTGTTTTAATTAGATTGTTAATGAATTTATTTTTAATAGGAAGTGGAGTGTCTGTAGGTGATATTGGAAGAAATACTTGGAAATTTTCATATGTCATATAAAGTTTCATTATTGCATTATGAGTTTTTTGGTAATAGAATGTTGAAATGCAGTGTAATGACAGGCCATTTAGTTTTGCCATTTAGTTTTGAATGTTTTTGCAGATTTTTGATGCTTATTACCACTGTTTCCATATGAGTTTGGTGCAAAAAGAGTTAATTTTTTTCTTAAATGAGTTTGTAAATTTAATGATAGGTGCATAGTAATTTATTTTTGGGAAAATTAATATGTTAATGAGTGATATTTTCCTATGCAATGAAAGATATGCTTTTGAAAGTGAGGTTGTCACCTTTTCAATTGCAGATATTAATTGTTCTTGTATTATCTTTCTCATTGCATTCATAGACAGATGAATTGGGAGACCAAGAAATTTGTAGAGAGGGGAACTGCAAACTGAATGAATTTGATTACCAGAAAGTATACTCCAAATAGATGTTTTTTCTTTGTTAAATTTTAAACTATAAGCTGCAGAGTAATTTTCTAAAATGGTGTACATTAAAGGCAAATGTTTTTTGGATGGCAAAAAAATGACTATATCATCCATGTATGAAATATGCTTGATGGATTGGTTTATGAGGGGTACATATATTCCTGGCAATTTAGATTCTATTTCTAGTAGGAGGGGGTTAATATATGTGATAAAAAACAGTGAACTAAGGGGAGAGCCTTGTGGTATTGAGTTGTGTGAAGTCAGGGGACATTTTGCCATTAAAAGTAATGTGTATTTTTCTATTGATGAGCAGGTTTGCTAGAACATACATTATAGGTATTGGAATTTTATGTTGACTAAGCACCTGCAGCAGCTTGTCCACAGGCACCGAATCAAATGCAGCTTGTATGTCTAATTGAATTGCAATAGGTGCTGATTTTCTAGCTTGTCTTACATCCTCTATTAGAGACTATTAGTTTGATGATCAGAGGAGACATTGAAATAGGGCGTAGATTATCTAGAGAAGGAAGTTTATTTTTTTTTAGAAAAGGGACCAGTGATACTGGATAAAGTTGGTCAATGTTATGTATTTGTTTTGATAGATAATTTACCATATTGTGTACTATTGGGATAGTAAAGTGGCTAAGATGTGATAATAAAAATTTTGGAATTGCATGTGTACCTGGGTGTGTATTGTTTGGAATAGCGTTCAACTTGAGAGCAATTTCATACTTTGTAATGTTGTGTTCTTCTGTGGTAAAACCAAAGTGAAATAAAGAAAATTTTGGAAAAGGAAATTTTTGGAGTCTAGATTTAAAGTGGTAATATATTTGTGGAGTCATGTCTTCCCCAGCAATCATTTTGAATCAAAAATAATAGATGAAGGAGTTAGTTTTTTGGGAGTATAACCTAAAGCCCACCGAATATATCCTTTAGACAAGTTATGGGGATTAGCTAGAAAATTTTTTGCTTTTTTTATAGAGAGATAATCAGCCAGTATGAGTTGGGTTTGCTTGTATTCTTGTTTTAAAAACATTATTGATGTAACTGAAGAAGGGTCACATGAAGTATTTTTTAGTTTTAAGTGTATTGTAACTAATTTATTAACAAGATTAGTGGGAGAACTATTTTTGGAGATATAATGTCGAATAGTAGAAGAGATTATGTTAATAAATGATAGCCAGGCTTCTACTGGGTTTAAAGATAGTATGTCTACCTTCTTAAAATAAATATAAATCTCAGAGAGAACTGCTTCAGGTATAGTGGATTTTAAAAGAAGATGGGTAGTTTTATTTAGAGGAAGAATTGGTTGATGTTGCATGTGTATTGCGAATTCCACATTAAGTGCTAAATGATCAGAGAAAGTTACAGGACATAGAGAGGGATTTATTATGAAATGTAGATCTGGTGAATAGAATACAAGGTCTATTAGAGAGGAGTGTTTTTTAGTGTAGAATGAAATGGGGTTAGTTGGAAAAAAACCTTTAGCACTCATGAGATTTTTATTAATCAAATGAAGGTATTTTAATGTAAAATTCTTATAAGACATGTTAAAATCACCCATGATTATAGTTGGGTAAGAATTTGTAGCTAATATTATATTTATTTTATTTATTAATTGGTGAATTAACACTAGCTGATTATATAAATAGAATGTTATTAAATTTACTGTAAAAGAAGAATGATATAGAATAATTATACTCATATGCTGATCTAAGTATAACATTTTAAAAGTTGGAAAAGGAGAACAATTATGGATGAGAATCCCTACCCCAGCAGCAGCAATATCAGATGTTGAAAATTTACTGTATCCAAATTTACTAAGGTAGAGTTCAGGATTAAATTCTGAATGTACTGAGCATTTTGTCTCTGTAAAAAAGGATATGGGGTGAGAATTGCCTTATCCAATTGCTATTTTCATATATTCACTGGGTAGAGTTAATACCCCTTACATTGACTGCTGTAATAGAAAGACCCATATTATCAATTATATAAAATGGTGGGAGAATGATATTTTATAGTTTATTGTATAATGAATGGGACAACTAATATTAGTAAAAGTATAATAGGAATGTGTTAAATAGAAAAAAAAATTATAATAATACACCACTGTGAAAACAATGAACTTACCCTTGCAAGTGAAGTTCTATTGAGTTTGTTGTGCATATTTTTGTTCATAAACATGATAATTATTTGCACATTTGGAATTAAATCCAAAAAATTGTCCTGGTTTGAAAGTCTATAAGTGTTATTTATGCAACTCATCTTGATAGTCTATTTTTAATGGTGCTTCAAAGTCTGTCTCTGTATTTTGAGACATGGTATTTGTTATGATATCCTTAGATTTAGTAGATCTTCTGTGTACATCCACTCCTGCCATCAGAAGAAGCTGCTCCTGTGTCAATTGATTTGTACTTTGTTTTTGTCTGGTCCAATGAAGTGATGATTCATTAGCCGGATAATCTGTTTCACCTGTTTTATTTGTGAGTTTTGTTTTTTTTAATGCTGGTGTGGTAGACTTTGTATCATTTTTCTTTGATTTTCTTTCACTATGTTTGTCAGGTTCATTAGTTTGTATAGGCTCTTGATGCAATGCGGATTTTTTCCTCTTGTGCATTCGTTTCTTAGTCTTTACTTTAATTAATTGGAACTCTTCATCAGAGCAAGGAAATGGTAAGGTATCACTCATGTACTCTGTTTCCTCCTGTGAGGTATAAGATTTATTTGGTATAGTATTCATGGAACTATTTTGACTAGGATCATCAAAGCTGAGATTTTGCTTATTTGTGTTGTTGTCTTCATTATTGGAAATAAATTCATCAAGGCTGAGATTTTTCATATCTGCATTGTTGTCTTCAGTATTGGGAATAAGTTCATCAAGGCTGAGATTTTGGATATCTGTGTTGTTGTCTTCATTATTGGGAATAGGTTCATCTACTTTTGTTTTTTCAGGGTTACTTTGCATGTTGGGAATAGGTTCATCTACTTTTGTTTTTTCAGGATTACTTTGCATGAGTCTGATTTCATTATTAGCTATTGGATCTCTACTGCACTGATGCGTTTTTGTTTTTTTAAAACCACACTTTTTACAAAAACGGTTAGGGCATTCTTTGACAAGATTGTTACAAAAAAATGAGGTGAATGTTGAAAATCAAGGTGAAGAATGTTGATGAATGTTGGTATATCTGTTGGTTGCATATTTTTCTTCAATGACATAGTGAAATGAGCAGTATTGGTTAGAACTGGCTGTGTGGCTCTTTTTTCCCATACATATTTAAAGTTGGCCACAGTTCCAGCATTTTTTAGTAAATCTTGCAGATCATCAGCTTTAAAGTCTACATGACAGTTCTTAATTTGTCCATTCAAATTTGTAGGTCTATCAATGTCTATGTAACAAATAAATTTTCCTTTAAGAAAGTGAATATGTTTTTCAAATATTTGTTTCTGAGCCACATTATGATATTCTATTGTTTTATATCTGCTATTAGGATGGTCTAGCACTTTGTATATCATTGACCAAAGTTTTTTTTCTGATAGATAAGAATAAAATTCATCAGTAGGAAAATTAATGACTGAAGAATTAGAATCTGTTATAGCTATAGTAGAGGTTTTAATACTTTTAAATTTTTGAAATGATTTAAGAACTGTTAAAGGAATTGTTTGTATAAATTTTTCACATGCAGAAACATAATCTGTATTACTAGTTGATAATAAATTTGTATTTTCTTGTTCCATTTGTAGTTCATTGTCAAAATTAAAAATTTCTGTTAAATTTTCTTCTGTAATTATATTGTTATCTTGTTCAGATTTTTGCTTTAAAATACTAGCATAAGTTTGTTTAATATTCTTATTTAATTCAATAGAATCAGATGCCTCAGGCAAATTGGTATTTTTAAACTTATTTCTTGTTTTAGATAAATCAGATAAGGCTTCAGCCATATTGGATCCAGTTTTTACTTTTGAAAAATTAGAATTAGAATCAGAAATATTAGACATTTTAACTCCAATATTCTTTATATTAATAACAATTTTGCTCAAAATAGAGCTTACCTTTAAGTGGAAAATTTCCTTAATCTTTTGGTATACTTTTCACTATCAAATTCAATCAAAAACCAATAAAACAAGTCTAAAGCAGAAGCTGAAATGAGTCAACTTTCTCTGTCAAGAGCCAAGATGGCTGCTGCTGCTGCTACTGCTACTACTACCACTACTACTACTACCATTACTACCACTACTACCACTACCACCACTACCACTACTACCACTACTACTACTACTACTACTACTGCTACTGCTACATTGATTTATTGAATCTAAAAAGTTACAGAGTCACATCTAGTACTATATTGATTTGTTAAAAGTGCAAAACAAATTACAACTTTCAGTATATAAGTCTTTATCATTTCTGCATACTTTCTTTCTTGTTTTTAAATTTGGTCCTTTATTTAGTTCAGTTTATGCTAGCATCTCTTTGAAGTTGAAAAAAATGCTCATGTTGAAAATATCATCATCTATCATATTGGACTTTATATTTTATAGACTGGATTGTTTCAAGTGTGACCATGTGGCTGCAAACACATCTGGTTGAGCTAGGATGCTGTCTTTCTGAACAGTTATAGTTTTATTGAAAATGTTGCTGGGTGGCATCGAGGGTTATTAGCAAGTGCAAAAGTGCATCTGGTACACCAGTAGGCATAAAGGCTATATGTTGCTGCACGAATAGCAGGGATGTTGCCTTTTTTAAATTTATTTATTATTTCATCAATTGAAATGATGGCCTTTCTGTATGTGGTAAACATTGTGCAATATATTGTTTCTAGGGCACTGCAGGAATGAAGAAAATGATCTTGAGTCTCTTCTTCTTTATGACATAGCCCACACATGGGGTCTATATTTGTATAGAATCTACAAAATCAAGGAAATGTGTTGTGGGTAGAGCATTTAGATTAAGCTTAAGTAGAAAATCAAATAATTTTGGTTCTAATGACGATTTTCTGAATTGTTGCAGTAGTTTCCTGTTGTCTATCCCAAAAACTGATGGATGTAGATTAGGTGTCTGGTTTGGATATAGTATATTATAAATGTCCCAGTATGTATACTTGTTGTCATTATTGAATGATATTTTATTGTATATTGGCTTGAGTTCTTCAATCAGTGGGATAGATATCCATACGAAGGGGGTGGTCTGTCTGTGGGTATTATACTGATTACACACTCTAGGTCTGGAAATCTTTTTATGGTTGCTGTTATTATTATGATGATGATGATGATGATGTTTTAAAGGTAACTTTATTCAAAAACAAGTGGTTACATTGGTTGTTGATTATACATAGTATTATACATAGGTTTACACAGTTATTACATTACAGTCTGTATATTTGATTAGAGTCTCTTTGCACTTAAAAATTGACTTTTTAGAACTTAGATAGTGGCTTTCACAATGTTTTTGATTTTTTCACCCTTTATGAAATATTTATTGTCCAAGTTTATGTACAATGTAAATCAATGATCACGGTTTCAGTAATTTTTTCATGTTCTTGCAACACTGAATTTAATGTTTGCCTTTGTCCTTTTCTATTATATTCTTTATTGTAAAGTGGCCTGAATTTTAAAAAGAGACAACATTGCTGCAAAGATATCAGGTGGTGCAATAATGCTGTCTCTTTCTTTTATTTTATGCAATTTGTTCTTATAGGTGTTAGTGTGCCTTCTCGGGTTGTTGCCCAGTGCAAAAGTGCATCTGGTACACCAGAATGCATATAGGCTGAAAGTGGCTGCCCTTATGGTGGGTATTCCATTATTTTTGAATGTTTATAGAATCTCATTTATAGTGGTTCCATTTTTCTTATATCCACCAACCATCATTTGTCTTACTTTTTCAAGTCCTGAACAATTATGTATGAAATGGTCCTGTGTTTCCTCATCCCTGTGACACACCATACACAAGGGATCTATATTTATATAGAATCTTCTGTATCCAATAAAATGACTTGTAGGTAGTGCTTTCAAATTGACTTTAATTATGAAATCGTAAAATTTTGATTCCAGGTACCATTTCCTAAATTTTTTAAGTAATTGGCTGTTATCAATTCCCAATACAGATATTTGGTTATTCTCAGATTGTTTTTATGTTAGGAAATCATGTAATTTGCCAATATGTATATTTTATTGGACTTTTCAGTGTTACTTTGTTTTTGATGCTCTCAATGCTTTCAAGCAACATAAAGATATAATTGTTTGTAGGTGGTGGACGATCTGTGGGTGTGATCTCCAATATTTGTTCAATATCTGGAAATCTTTTGACTATGGCTATTAGCAGATTTATTGTTTTTGTGTCTGAAACACTAATATTGAATGAAGTCCCAGACCATTTCATTTTGTTGGTTGGTTAAGTTGCTTTATTGAAATGGCAACTACTTTCCTGTTCCATAGAAATTTGCTACAAAATGAATCAATTGAGGCTGTAAATGGTTTTGTGAAACTGATTATTGGTAAATAGTAGCTTATTTTTGACATTATGAGTTGATTGAATAATGATATTTTTGCGTATATTGATAGATATGATCTGGATAATGATTTTGTGATTCTTTCTGCATCCACTTTGAGTTTGTTTTGTATTGTTGTCCTCATTTTATTCATTCCCAGATAAAATGGAAAACCTAGAAAACTGCTGGGCTTTCTCCTCATTTTATTCATTCCCAGATAAAATGGAAAACCTAGAAAACTGCTGGGCTTTCCTTGATAAATTTGTTTGTTCACTTTCCCTGTAAAAATTGTCCCAACTGACTTATTGATATTGATTTTAAGTTTGAATTTTTTTGTATATTCTTCTATGATGTTTTGTAGTGCTTGTTGCTTTTTTGATGTTAAAAATATTGTGATATCATCCATATAAGCTATACAAGGAATGTACCTTTTTGTATTTGGTATTAACACTCCATTGTATTTTTTTTTCATTTCTTCCAATAAGGGGTTTATGTAGAAGGTGAACTGTAGTGTACTCAGTGGTGACCCTTGTGGTATTGATTGAGTGGGATAGAATGATGATGTCGTTCTTCCGTTAAGTGTGATATGTACTTCTCTGTTTAAAAGTAGGTTGGCTATTGCATATAATATTGATCATGGTATTTGGGTTTCCTTTAGTTGGTTTAGTAAGATTTTTATTGGTCCAGAGTTGAAAGCACTTTCAAAATCTAGTTGTTCTGCAATTGGAGCATATTTCATCTTAATTACTGAGTTAATTATAGTTTTAAAGATTAATGCTGCCTGACCTGTGGATGAGCCTTTCTTTGCATACTGATGTTGTGATATTTTTGTCAATATAAATGGTTCAATTTTTACCTTTATTACTTTTTTTAGCAGTTTAATTTTTAAAGGCTCCATTGAGATGGGTCTTAAGTTGGTGATCTTGATAATAGGTTCTTGTTTTTTCACAAATGGTACCATTGATATGTTGTATAATCCCAGTATGCTATAAATTTTTTGTGATATTTGATTTGCCAATTGACACAGGTATGTATTTGTAATTTGGCTAAGATGTGCAAGTATAAACTGTGGAATGCCTTGAGGTCCTGGATGACAGGTGGGTGGAATTGATTCTAACACTACCTTAAAATCCTCAATTTTAAATGGCATCTCATCTTCAGTTGTTCCAAAATAATCTTCTTTGTGTATGAACTGTGCATGCTTAGTTAGCTTTGTTTTGAAATAGTTATATATAGGTGCAATCATGTTAAATCCTGCTGTAATCTTATTTTCAGATTCCAGCGCCATGGGAACTTTATTTATTGATGAGTACCCCAAAACCTACCTAATATATCTGCGTGTCCATGTGTGCGGCTGTGCTAGGCAAATTTTTTTCTTTTTTATGCTTAGATATTGTTTTAATTTATTACAAGTCTGTTTATAGAGCTGGGTGAGTTTAATTATGTTTGTTTGATTATGTTGAACCGGTTTAGACAGACTGATTCTTTTGTATATATCATCTGCTAATGTAATTAGCCTGGAGGGAGGAATTGATTTTTGTATTATTATTATTATTATTATTATTATTATTATTATTATTATTATTATTATTATTATTATTATTATTATTATTATTATTATTATTATTATTATTATTATTATTATTATTATTATTATTATTATTATTATTATTATTATGATGATGATGATGATGATGATGATGATGATGATGATGATGTTTCAAAAGGCCTTTATTGTCTCAAAAGAATACAGTAATGGTTACATAGATTATGTGCTACAAGTTTTCCAGTTACAACCAGGTTACAATTGTTATTACAATAATCAAGATAACGTCTTTATAATATATTGTCTTAATTGAATGTTACAGATTTGTTCATTATAAAATAAAGTGTTCAGAATATTATAGACAGTTGCATTTCAATAGTTATTAGGTGCACAGATGTTACTGAAGCTATTACTGGATAGGGATGGGCTCTGTTCTTTTGCTTTATTTCCTGTTTTATTATTTATTTTTGTTTTTCCCTTGTTGGTACTCCATATTACTTAGTCATTATTTCCTTGATTATGTTACAACCTTGCTCTGTGTTTAAGCAGAGACCAGGTAGCTGCATAGATGTCTGGACTTGTTATCAATTTGTCCCGGATTTGTATTTGCCATAACTTGTGTTCAAAAGTAGATGGATGTCACCTTGTGTTATTTCCCATTAGGAATGTACATCTTGTGCACCATAGTGAATATAGAACAAAAGTTGCTGCCCTAATCAGTGGTATTGTTTTACTTTGGAAAGCCATCATTACTTATTCCATTGTGGTTTTATTTTTCCTATACGTGTTGCAAAGTATAATTCTTACTTGTTCCAGACCTTTGCAGTGATACAGTAAGTGCTGGACAGTTTCTTCATTCTGATGGCATAAGCTGCATAAAGGATCCATGTCTCTATGTAGTCTTCTATGTACCAGAAAGTATGTGGTTGGGAGGGCATCTAAGTTTATTTTAAGGATAAAATTGAAAAATTTTGGTTCTAACTCCCATTTCTTTTATTTTTTAATTAATACTTTATTGTTTATTTTTAATAGTGGTAATATTTGATTGTTGGTGCTATGGTTCTGCATTAGTTCATAGATTTCCCAATATTTATATTTTTCTGTCCATTGGTTGGGGATTTTTCCTATTGCATTGCAGTGGTATATTGCCGATTGAATGAGTGAGTCTTTTGGGGGTGGTCGATCGGTAGGTGTTATTTTAATTAGATGTTTTAATTTTGTAAATTGATTAATTAAGGCAATTGTTATATTTTTTTGTTTTTGCATGTGGAAAATGTTGAGGCTGTGTAGGCCAAGGCCATTTTTTATTAGTGGTCGGCTAAGATTTTTTATTGATATGGCCACTGTTTTCCTGGCCCACATAAGTTTACAGCATATGGAGTTAATTTTCCGGATGAAACCTTTAGAAAAAACAATTACTGGCATGTAGTATGTTATTCTAGTCATGATTAGCCTGTTGATTAGTTGTGTCTTTGCATATATTGATAGATATGCTTTAGACAATGAATTTGCTATTTTTTCAACATCTTTGAGTTTGTTTTGTATATGACAGTGCATTCTTGTGGTGCCCATATAAAATGGAAAACCCAGAAAGGGATTTGGTTTTCCCTGAAATACGGACTCACATGGTTTGCCTGAGAATATATGCCAAGATGCAGATTTTGCTGTATTTATCTTCAATCCATAATTGGCTGAATATTCTTCCACTATCTTGTTCAACTGCGGTATCTGCTTTTTAGAAGTTAGAAACACCGTGACATCATCCATATATGCCAAACATGCTATTTTTTGTGTTGATCCTGGTATCTGTATGCCTTCAAAGGATTTATTTATTTTTTTAATTAAGGGGTTAATATAAAAAATAAAGAGTAGGGCACTTAAAGGTGAACCCTGTGATAGTGACTGGGTGGGGTAGAAAGAGGGAGAATTTCTACCATTAAGTGTTATGTGTAGCTCACGGTTTATTAATAGGTTTGCTATTATATATAGCATGGATCTGGGGATGTCCATGGTTTCGAGCATCTCTAGCAATATAGATATGTTGACAGTGTCAAAGGCTGATGCTATATCCAGTTGTATGACCAGAGGGCTATATTTTTTTTTATTTCTTACAGTTACCATTATGGTTTTGAAAAGTAGAGCTGCTTGTGTAGTTGAAGATTTTTTTCTTAGCAAACTGAGTATCAGAGATGGAAGGCATCAAAAATGGCTCTATTTTTTCTTTTATTACCTTTTCCAGTATCTTCATTGGAAGCGGTCCCATGGATATAGGTCTTATGTCTTCAAGTGCAGGAATTTTTTTATTCTTTTTATTGTAAGATACTATTGCTATGGGGTACACTCCCTGTACACTCCTAATTTCTTGAGCTAGATGGTTTGCCAGATTACAAAGATATTTTGAAGTGAATTGGCTAAGGTGTTTTAAGACAAAAAGTGGTATTCCTGGGCTTCCAGGGTGACAGTTATTGTTCATTTCATTCATTTTTTTAATGAAATCATCTGCCGTGAATAAATTTCCATTTTTTGGTGGTCCAAATATGTGTGCTGTCCACTGTATTGGTGGTGCTGATCGCAGTTTGTCTCTAAAATGTTCAAACATTGGCATTATTATATTTTGGCCAGCAAATATTCCTCTTTGGGTTTGTATGGCCATTGGTACTTTAATTTCAGGTGCACTTCCTAGGGCCCATTTTATGTATTTACGTGACCATGTGTGTTGGTGGGTGATGCATAATTTGGTTTTTTTAATTTTTAGATACTCTTTTAGGGACTGACAAGCCTTATTATATTCTTGTGTTAAGTTTCTTATATAATTTTGGGTGTGATGTGTAGGCGTGATTGCTGTAAGTTTTTCATGTATTTTATCAGCATATTCTAGTAGCTTGGATGGTGATGGTCTATTCATTACTATGTGGTTTATATTAAATGACAAAATATTGATAAAAGCTTAGTATTGTTGTATAGGGTCTAGTTTTATTTGTCTTAGTTTTTCTAGCATTATATAGGTTTCAGAAAAGATAAATTCTGGGGTTGACTTGGGAAGAAGGATTCTGATTGTTTTTGTTAGTGGTGAAATGTTAGTTTGCATTTGGTTTAGGTTAATAGTTATTATTTGTGCAGAGTGATCGGAGAAGCCCGATGGTATGAGGTTTATTTTTATTAAGTGATGTAGAGTCGGTGAATAAAAGCATAAGTCTATCAGTGATTTAAACCGACCATTATGGAATGAGACAGCATCCCGAGGAAGAAAACCTTGTCCACTCATTAGTGGAACTTGTATTTTGTGGAGCCATTTTTTAGTAAATTCCAGATACGATGTGTTGAAGTCACCAACCAAGATGGTGGGATCTGCTGTGGTGGCTAATCTTGAATTTATTGACATGATTATTGTTTCAATTCTTTGTTTATTTATTGGCATATATACAAAAATTACATTGATTGTCATTATTTTGTGACTGAATGTAGTGATTAGGAGATTTGAATCATTGTAAGTGATTTTGAAAGTTTGGAATGGACAATGATTTGCAATTATTAGGGCAGATCCTGCTGATGGTGATGTTGCATCTCTGGAACCTGCATAGAATCCTTCAGTACCAAAGTATTTGGATGGGTCTACTTGTGACCCTGCATAGATTTTGGTTTCTAGTAGACCTGTAATGTGTGGTTTGATTTGTTGTATCCAGTGTTTTACTTTGTATATTTTTTGGGTTGAATTTAAACCCCTGATATTGATCGCAGCAATTTTTATTTTCATTCTGATTATATATATATATATATATTTTCTTTGGTAATTTTCCTTTGATCAGTAAGTGGGCTTTTTATTGTTTTGAATTTTGTTGAGTGTCTAATTCAATTATGTTATTCTTAGTGGTAATGTGGCTTTGATCAGTTAGTATTTTTTTACTAGTTTTTGTATTGGGTTGTGCTTCTGATTCATCTTCATAGTCTTGATTAGTATCTTCATCAGAGGTTTCAGTAGTCTGATATGTATGCTCAGAGTTGGTGATTACATCTTCTGATCTTACTTTAATTTTTTTATATTTTTTTTTGGTCAGTAAGTGGGCTTTTTATTGTTTTGAATTTTGTTGAGTGTCTAATTCAATTATGTTATTTTTAGTGGTAATGTGGCTTTGATCAGTTAGTATTTTTTTACTAGTTTTTGTATTGGGTTGTGCTTCTGATTCATCTTCATAGTCTTGATTAGTATCTTCATCAGAGGTTTCAGTAGTCTGATATGTATGCTCAGAGTTGGTGATTACATCTTCTGATCTTACTTTAATTTTTTTATATTTTTTTTTGGTCAGTAAGTGGGCTTTTTATTGTTTTGAATTTTGTTGAGTGTCTAATTCAATTATGTTATTCTTAGTGGTAATGTGGCTTTGATCAGTTAGTATTTTTTTACTAGTTTTTGTATTGGGTTGTGCTTCTGATTCATCTTCATAGTCTTGATTAGTATCTTCATCAGAGGTTTCAGTAGTCTGATATGTATGCTCAGAGTTGGTGATTACATCTTCTGATCTTACTTTAATTTTTTTATATTTTTTTTTGGTGGCCGGTCTGGCTTTCTTTTTTGCTCTTTTTCTATTACTATGTTTTGTGGTATATCTAGTGTTATTTTTTCTAAGATTTCTGTGGCTGTATTATTTCTAATTGTTGGTTTTAGTGGTAAGTTGGAATAATTGTTGATGTTTTCATTTTTGTGTGTAGAATTATCTTCTTCCATCTGAGATTCTACATCTGTGATATTTTCATATTCCTTTATTTGTTCTTCACTGTTTATTTGCAGATCCTTATTTGTTTGATCTTTTATTTTACTTTGGGTGCTTTTCAGTTTTAAATTTTCTCTTGTGATTATATTTTGATTTTCAATTTTTTCTTGTGATTGATTACTATTGATGAGTTTTGTTGTGCTGTTTTTCCACTCTTCATTTTTATTAATCTTTTCCATTGTCAAGTTTAATGGTTCATTCTTATCTTGTATTGTTAAGATACTTTGTTTTTCCTGATTTTCTTGTTGTTGAAGACTTGTATGTATCTTGCTGCTTTCTGCATTATTTATTATTTGTTTTTGAGTTGCTTGGTTTTGTTCTGGGATTTCCTTTGTTTGCTGGTCACTCCTGTGGTCTTTCCTTGTGTGGCAGTCTCCTGCCAGATGACCTCTTTCTCCACATTGCATAGCACTTTGGCCTGAGTCCTTTTATTTGAAGTGTGAGGACTGCTTCTTAATCAATAATCTGGTTGGGGATTTCTTCAGGATTGATGTTTTCTTTTAGTTTGATTTTGAAATAGAAGCTGTTGGTATGTATAGGGATTGGAGTATCGTTACAGTAGATAGGCTTGATATAGATTGCCTGACCATAAGGGTGAATTAGTTTGGTAAAATCTTGTATGCTATATCCAAAATATGTATTTTTCAAAATGCCTGTGTAGTAGTTTTGTATATTTTTGTCAACCACCACTAAAGCATAATTTTCTAATTTCTGGACTTTTATTTGAAATGCTTCACATTGATTTTTGTTGTAAAATTCTATAGCTAAATATCTGGAGTTGGGATGTTCTCCAATAGTCATGATGCTATCCCATAATACTTGTGTTGTTAATTCCTTAAATAGGAGTTCTCTTGGGAATTTATAGAGGGATAAATTTTTGTCTGTAACTGCTAGTATTAACGACTTGTCAGAAAAATTTTTTTTAAAACTATTAAATAATTTTGGGGGTATGGTATTATTAAATCTAGAATTAATATCTTTTATTTCTTCATTCGTCCAGTTGATCATTGATGGTTCTAGCTCAAATTCATCACCGATATATATATATCGTTTATGTCGGTTTGATTTACTTTTCTAAATCTAGATTGACTTAAATTGGTATTTTGTTTATTATCTTGGTGTTGCATATTAGATTTTGTAGCATTTGCGTAGGTTTTTTGATTCAACATTATATTTTCCATTGGGTTGAGCGTTTTTGAGCTATTTGACGCGTCAATTTTAAATCTTGACGCCATGTTTATCTTTTGATGTTGATTAAATATAATTTAAAAAAACGATGAATTTCTTACCTTTTTTATTTTAAAAGCACTTCAAAAACATTTACGATTGTTATCTAGATAGAGGAAACTTTTTACTTTAAAGATTTAGTTGAATTCCTTTTGTCATCCAAAACTTTTAGGTAACAACGTTAATCGGGTTGTTCCATTTTTTAGACAGCAGGACCGCATTATTATTATTATTATTATTATTATTATTATTATTATTATTATTATTATTATTATTATTATTATTATTATTATTATTATTATTATTATTATTATTATTATTATTATTATTATTATTATTATTATTATTATTATTATTATTATTATTATTATTATTATTATTATTATTATTATTATTATTATTATTATTATTATTATTATTATTATTATTATTATTATTATTATTATTATTATTATTATTATTATTATTATTATTATTATTATTATTATTATTATTATTATTATTATTATTATTATTATTATTATTATTATTATTATTATTATTATTATTAATCTTTATGTGCTGATGACTTTTCAGTTCACTTTTCTGAATTATTTGGTAATTCTCAAACTGTCTGGGTTTAATTTGATCAAGGGATGTTTTAATGATAGCATTTCTATCGATTGTTTCAACAATAATAATATTATATCAGCTGTCAAAGAACTCAAAACACATTCAAGTATAGGTTATGACAATATACCTTCTTTCATTTATAAAGGTTGTGTAGAATATATTGCTGCTCCTTTATGTTATATTCTTAATTGTTCCATTAAAAATTTTATTTTTCCTAACTCTCTAAAACTTGCCAAAGTTATACCTATTTTTAAAAATGGTTCAAAAGATAGTGTTAATAATTATAGACCAATTTTTGTGCTTCATACAGTTGCACACATATTTGAAAGATGTGTTTATAAAAAAATTGTTAATGACATAAATAATATTTTGGTTCCTGTGCAACATGGTTTTTTACCTGGAAGATCAACTGAAACTAATCTTTTAACAATAACTGATCACATTGCTAATGCCTTTGAGAATCTCTGTCATTTAGGTGTTGTTTATTTTGATTTATCCAAGGCATTTGATAAAGTGGATCATTCCAGGTTGCTTTTCAAAATGTATAAATTAGGTTTTTCCTATAATTTGGTTGCATGGTTTGAATCTTTTATTAAGAAGAGAACAGCTTATGTAAAGTTCAAGAATAATTCTTCTAATCCATATTATTGTAATATAGGAGTACCTCAGGGCAGTATCCTTGCACCATTATTGTTTAACATTTATATTGATGATTTGGGAGAGAATTTAGAATTTTCGCATATTTTATGTTATGCAGATGATTGTAAAATTTTTAGGAATATAAACTCAATTAATGATTGCCCTTAATCCCAGGAGGCTGTAAAGTCACCAACCAAGGCAGCGGTTGGTGGCCGAAGGTGGAGGGTGCTAAGAATATCCTGGAAGCGGACCCAGGCTCCCATTTGATGACGACTTTTTATTTAGGTACTTACAACTGCAGATCACTTTCAAGTGAAGGAAGATTGCAAGAATTAGAAGAAGAACTCTCTTATATTAAATGGGATATTATTGGACTTTGTGAAGTTAGAAGAAAAGGTGAAGAGACAATTGATTTAAAAAGTAAACATATGCTCTATTATAAAGGCACAAATATTGGAAATACAAGTGGAGTAGGATTCATTATAAATAAAAAGTGGAAGAACAATATTGTGGAGATTGATGGTGTATCAGACAGAGTGGCAAGATTAGTTATACAACTTAATAGCAGATATCAAATGCAGATAATTCAGGTTTATGCCCCAACAAGTTCTCACAGTGATGAAGTAGTAGAAGATTTTTATATGGATGTACAAAAGGCTTTTGATCAGAGTAAACAACATTTTAAAATTGTTATGGGAGATTTTAATGCTAGAATTGGTAAACAAATGAAAGATGAAAGTGTTGTAGGTAATTTTGGTTATGGTAATAGAAATGAGAGAGGACATAGACTTGTGGAGTTTGCAGAGAAGGAAAAACTTTATATTATGAATTCTTTTTTTGAGAAAAATGTTAGAAGGAAATGGACATGGAAGCATCCAAATGAAGGTACAGCAGAATTGGATTATATTTTGACTAACAGGAAATACATATTCAAGATTGTAATGTTCTTAATAAATTTAACACAGGAAGTGATCATCGATTAGTAAGGGGTAAGATACATGTTAATGTAAAACTAGAGAGACAAAAATTATTAAGAAAAACTATATTTACAGTTGATATTCCTAATCTTCAGAAACATTCTAATGAATTTAAATTAGAACTTACAAATCGGTTTCAAGTATTAGTAGATTTTGAACATGATTCAGATTTGAATGAAATTAATATGAAAATAACTGATACACTTTTAAAAACTGCAACAAAGATAGCTGGTAGAAAAAAGCAGCAATTGACTAATAAAATTTCTACTGAGACTAGAGAACTTATGAAGAAAAGAAGGAATATGAAGATATGCAAGAATGTTGCATTAAAAAGAATTGAATATCTTGAATTTTGTAAAATGGTGCGGAAAAGAGTTCAAAATGATATAAGAAAGTATAACTGTGAACTAGCAAGAAAAGCTGTAGAAGAAAATAAAAGTCTTAAGAATGTAAAACAACATTTTGGTATTGGTAGGAAATTTATATCTGCAATAAGGAAAAAAGATGGAATTATTACTAAAAAGAGGGATGACATTATGAAATTGGTAGAAGATTTTTATCAAGAATTATATAGTAATAAAGAACAAGTACCTCCTATATCTATTACATCTTCCGAATTGCCCAGAATTTTAAATGAAGAAGTGAGAAATGCAATTAAATGTATGAAAAAAGGAAAGGCTCCAGGTAATGATGGAATTATAATTGATATATTAAAAGAAGCAGGTGAAGAAACAGAAAAAATATTAGCAAAGTTATATACCAAATGTCTAAATGATAAAGATGTACCGAATGATTGGAAGAATGCAGTAATAATATTAATATTTAAAAAAGGTGATAAAGAAGATATTAGAAATTACAGACCTATCAGCCTTTTATCAGTTTTATATAAAAATTTTACCAAGATAATTACAACTCGTCTACAGAGAACCTTGGATTTTCACCAACCAAGAGAACAAGCTGGATTTAAAAGTGGTTTTAGCACAGTAGATCATATTCAAGTATTGAGAGAAGTTATAGAAAGGACAAATGAATATGAGTTGTCATTATGTTTTGGATTTGTAGATTATGAAAAGGCATTTGATTTTATAATCATTTCTTCAGTGATTAAAGCATTGGATCATCAAGGTATAGATCCAGGATATTGTCATATTTTAAAGAATATTTATAAAAATGCAACAGCAACAATTAGATTACATAATGATACTGGGAAAGTCAACATTGAGAAAGGTGTAAGACACGGTGACTCCATATCTCCAAAACTTTTTACAGCAGTGCTGCAAGAAGTATTTTGTGGATTAAAATGGGAAACTAAAGGAGTGAAAGTAAATGGAGATTATTTAAGTCATTTAGATTTCGCAGATGATGTAGTTGTTTTTGCAAATAATGCTTCCGAGCTGCAGGAAATGTTGCAGGAGTTATCAGATGAAAGTAGGAAAGTAGGACTAAAGATAAATGTTAAAAAGACTAAAGTAATGTTTAATCGATTTGCTCAAAATATGAAAATAAAGATTGATTATGATGAATTAGAAGAAGTTAAGAGTTACAAATACCTTGGTCAGATTATTAATACAGATGGAAACATAATAGAGGAAATTAATTATAGAATTAAACGTGGTTGGAGTGCTTTTGGTAAAAATAACTTGATATTAAAAGGAAATATGCCTATGTGTTTGAAAAGAAAGTTTTTTAATAAATGTGTTTTACCAGTTCTTACTTATGGATCTGAGACTTGGACACTTAATAGAAGATCAATACAGAGACTTCAGACCACTCAAAGAAGTATGGAGAGATGTATGTTGGGAGTAACAAGAAGAGATCAAAAATGCAATGTATGGGTAAGAGAACAAACAGGTGTTACTGACCTCATTGAAAAAATTAAAAGATTGAAGTGGAGTTGGGCTGGACATATTGCTAGAAGAGATGATAATAGATGGACAATTGAAATTTTAAACTGGATTCCAAGAGATTGTAAAAGACCCAGAAGGAGACCACATGTAAGATGGATGGATGAAATAAGAAAATGTGTAAGGGTGATGTGGAGAAGAGAAGCTAAAGATCGGAGAAGATGGATTAAACTTGGAGAGACCTTCATCCTGCAGTGGATTGATAATGGTTGATAATGATGATGATGATGATGATGATTACAAAAAGATATCAATAATTTTGTGAAATGGTGTAGAGATAATAAAATGGATATTAATATGGATAAGTGTTCAACAGCTTCTTATTCCAAAAAATCTGAAATGATAATTTGTTTTTATTATATTGAAGATCATAATATAAAATTTGTTGATATTCAGAAAGACCTTGGAATTATTTTTGCAAGCAATGGATCATTTCATCATCATATTGAAAATGTAGTAAATAAGGCTTTTAAAATTATGGGTGCAATTTTAAGGCATGGTAGACAATTTAGTAGTTTTACAAAATATAAATTATTTCTCTCTTTGGTTTTGCCAATTTTAGAATATGGATCTGTTGTTTGGAATCCCAGTTCCAAACGAGATATTATTAAAATTCAATTGGTTTATGACAAATTTTCTAAGTACATTAAATTAAAAGACCATTATCTATCCCTATCCATTAGAAGAAAAATGAGAGATCTTAAAATTTTATATAACCTTGTGAATCAAAAAATTATATTAACTAACAAAATTTCAAATATTGCTTTTAATAATTGTTTAGATAAAACACGTACACTTACTTTATTTTATATTAAGGTTTGTCGCTCTAACATATTAAAATTTTCACCTTTGTTTCGTTTGCCTAATATCTATAATCATGATTTTATTAATGAAAATATTTTTCTTTAGACTTTAAAAAATTTGTTACTTATCTTATAAAAAAGTATGGCATATAATTATATTATTTTCATCATTTTTACTCATTTATGTATATTATTTATGTATATTATTGTATAGTTATTATAGTGCAATTCTGTAATTGGCTTAATGCTGTAGTTTTGTACGGTAAATAAATTGAATTGAATTATTATTATTATTATTATTATTATTATTATTATTATTATTATTATTATTATTATTATTATTATTATTATTATTATTATTATTATTATTATTATTATTATTATTATTATTATTATTATTATTATTATTATTATTATTATTATTATTATTATTATTATTATTATTATTATTATTATTATTATTATTATTATTATTATTATTATTATTATTATTATTATTATTATTATTATTATTATTATTATTATTATTATTATTATTATTATTATTATTATTATTATTATTATTATTATTATTATTATTATTATTATTATTATTATTATTATTATTATTATTATTATTATTATTATTATTATTATTATTATTATTATTATTATTATTATTATTATTATTATTATTATTATTATTATTATTATTATTATTATTATTATTATTATTATTATTATTATTAACAACTTTCAACAATAGTAAACTTTATTGATCCAATAGTTACATAGTATTATAATGCCATAGCAAGATACATGTTGAATCTTATTATTGTTAGTTCAATTTCAAGTCTACAATATTCATTTTTTTAAAAGTACATATTTGTACGGGTAATTTTACATGATTCTATCCACTTTATCAATGTTAATTAATCATATTATTGTCCAATAGGAGCACAATCAGGACCATGCTTTCTTTAATTTTGTTTTTATAGCTTTGCTATTCGCCAGAACAGGGACCAAGTAGCTGCATAAATATCCGGGCTGGTGATCTGCTTGTCTCTAACTTGAATTTTATTCAACTTATTTTCAAATGGGGCTGGATGCCTTCTGGGGTAATTACCCAATATGAATACACACCTAGTGCATCAAAGTGCATATAAAACAAATGTTGAGGCCCTTATGGCTGGTATAGACCTACCTTTGTAATTTGATATAATTTGCATCATTGTAGTATTTTTTTCCTGTATTTGGCCTGCAAAATGCATCTAGTCTCTCCAAGGCCTTGCAGTTGAAAATTATATGCTGTAAAGTCTCCTCAGCCATATGGCAAAGGCCACAGAAAGGATCAACTGACCTGTACATTCTTCTGTGATGTAAAAAATACTTAGTAGGTAAAGCGTTCAAATTCATCTTGATTATAAAATCTAGTTGCCATTTTTTGTATTGCTTGATCAGATATTTGTTTCCTATTTCTAGTATTGATGGGATCTCCTCATTATAATTATTTTGATGTATAAACTTATATATTTCCCAATATTTATATTTTTGGTCCAATTGATCTGGAATTGTTCTTTCTCTCCTGCATTGGTAGACGGTGATTGCCAAAAAACAATCTTTTGGAGGAGGTCTATCTGTAGGTGTTATCTGCTCTAGGTGTCTTAATTTAGGAAATTGAGTGAATATAGCAATTATGGCATTCCTTGTTTTGAATGTTTGAAATGTTTGTAAGCTATGCAATCCCAGTCCATTTGCTATAAGAGGGCAATTCAGTTTTGCCATTGAAATTGCCACCGTCTTTTTCCCCCAGATGAGCTTGCAACATATGGAATTAATGCATGCCATAAATTTTTTTGAAAATTCAACTACAGGCATGTAATATGTTATCTTGGTTATTATAAGTTTGTTAATCAGTTGCACCTTTGCATATATGGACAAATATGCCTTTGAGCGTGATTCAGCTATGCTTTTGACTTCCTCTTTGAGCTTGGCTTGGATCTGACATCTCATTTCAGTGGCTCCTAGAAAAAAAGGAAAGCCTAGGAATGGAGCTGGTTTTGCTCGATACATTGGTCCACATGGCTTTCCAGTGAGTAGTGTCCAGGCTGCAGACTTTTCTGGGTTTATGCTCAATCCATATTGCTTTGAGAATTGTTCAAGCACTGCCTGAAGCTGTGGTATTTGCTTCTTTGATGTCAAGAAGACTGTGATATCGTCCATGTATGTGAGACATGCAATCTTCTGTGTTGTACCAGGTATTTGAACTCCAATGAATGTGCTATTGATTTTTTCAATAAGAGGATTGATATAATAAATAAACATTAATGCATTCAGAGGAGACCCTTGTGACAGTGATTGTGTTGGGATGAATGAAGGTGAATTTCGGCCATTTATAGTAACATACAGCTCTCTGCTCAGTATCAAGTTTGCAGTCAAATATAGCAGACCTTTGAGTATTTTAGTCTGCTTGAGCATATCCAGTAACACAGGGATTCTCACTGAATCAAAAGCTGAAGCAATATCTATTTTCACCACTACTGGGCTGTATTTCTTTCTAACCCTGGTGGTTATCATCATGGTCTTGAATAACAATGCTGCTTGCCCCGTTGATGATGTCTTCTTTGCAAATTGTGATTCACTGATGGTTGGTAAAATATAGGGCTCAATCTTATCTTTTATAATTTTTTCCAATATTTTAATAGGAAGTGGGCCCATAGATATTGGTCTAAGCTCATTTGGCATTGGTATGCCTTTCTTTTTCTTATTATATGGCACTATTTCCATGGGATATATCCCTGTGGTTGGTTTAATTTCTTGAGCAAGATGGTTTGCTAAATCCTTGAGGTATTTAGCTGTAAAAAAACTTAAATGCTTCAAAATGAACAGTGGTATCTCATGGCCACCTGGGTGACAAGCATTACTGATATTTCTCATTGTCTCTATTATATCATTTTCACTAACTGGTAATTCACCCTCAACCTCTCCAAACATTTTTGGCTGAAAAAAAAAGTGAGGCTCCACACTTAACTTATCCTGAAAATATTTGAACAATGGCATAATCATATTATGGCCAGTGAACATACCATCCTCAGTCTGTATGGCCATTGGCACTTTTATGTCTGGTACATAACCCAAAGCCCACTTGATAAACTTGTGGGTCCATGTGTGCTGTTGTGCCATGCAAAGCCTACTTTTCTTTATCTTCAGATATTCTTTCAGTGAGTCATAGGCCTTGTTATAAGCATCAGTCAGCTTTCTTATGTGTATTTGGGTGTTGTGTGTTGGAGTCATCATCATTAGTCTCTGATGTAGCTGATCAGCATATTGCAGAAGCCTTGATGGTGGTGGTTGATTTCTTGTTACATGATCAACATTGAAAGACAAGTTATTTATAAAAGTCAGGTATTGCTGTATAGGATCGAGGCTCATTTCTTTAACCTTCTGCAACAGAATATATGTCTCTGAGAAGAGGAATTCTGTCGCATTTGTTGGGATAAGTACTCTTATTGTTTTTGTTAGGTTGTGATTAACTGCTTGCAGTTTTCCTAGATTGATCATGATTAAAGAATTGCAGCAAATGTAAGCCATATGAAATGTGACCAACAAAATCAATCAAAGAGTGCAAATAAAGATTACATGCAAATTATGGCACTTGAGACTGAAACTGAAGATGTGATTAATGGAGATAGATGCAAAATTTCAAACAAAGTCTTACCATGGCCAACAATTATTAATAAAACATCTGCTGAAATGATGGAGGCTATTATTCCAGATCTGCCTACCCAAATAGAAATGCACACTGAATATAGGCACAAACCAGAGCATCCACCAAAACAAGATAGAAGATATAAAAAGGTGAGAATTGAACAAGAGAATCCTCACAGTGAGCAGGAAAAATATATAATTGTGCTGTAGCAGTGAATGAAGAGAGTGGTCTGGTGTTTCAAGATGCAGTGGAAATCGAGGAAGAAAAATATTATTATTATTATTATTATTATTATTATTATTATTATTATTATTATTATTATTATTATTATTATTATTATTATTATTATTATTATTATTATTATTATTATTATTATTATTATTTAAAGACAAATATATTATCTAATGGAACTTAATGTAATTAGAAGTCCTATTTGAGAGGGTTCAGATTGACATAAAGTCAACATGGGTATGACATTAATATTGGCATCAACAAGGGTTTGAGTATTCCAGCATCATATTTTCAATGATGTGGATGGCTGAAGAGTTGGAGGGAGATTTGCCATCTTAATATAAACTGAGCACTGATTATATTTGTCTGTAGGAACTGATGATCTGGACCAAGTGCTGGTTGAGCATGAAATACATATATTGGAGATCATTTATCTTTTTCACATGTATGTAGTCATGTGTATGAGCTGTATGAGATGGAATGGATAAATATAGGAAGCTTGAAAGTCTGCATTCAAATCTCTTCTAATTATATTATTATTATAAATATATAGTAAAGATTTACACTTACACAAACATCTGAAAATAATTTCTAGTTTTTACTGCCATCTCATATTTCAATTTATTTATTATTATAATTTTATTTTTAAAAGGAAATCTTAGATTACTATGATGATAAATATTTCAAGCGGTGGTTCCAACGAGATCCACGCCCAAAAGAAAGCCACATTATGGAAATTTATAATAAAATTGCCTTAAAGTAAGTCAAATATTTAATATTTTTAGCCATAAAAATTTTAGTAAATTATATGTGTATAGAATGTATGTGTATTTTTTAAATTAAATATTTTCAGGGATTTAATGTGATATAAACAATTAAAATCTAATGGATTATATACTTTTGTTATTTCTAGAAAACCAATTACTAATTGACAATTATGAGGCTAAATAGGTTGTCTCTATTATAATTGTTTTTAATCCTGAGTTTAAATAGAAGTAAAAGAAGATCCTCTTCTACTTTCAACCTAAGTTGTTATAAGGATTTAAGCCCAAACAGTTATTTTTATAGTTATGAGACTTCAGAAAACACATATCTTCTCTTGATCTTCTACAAATAATATATATATTATCACAACTCAGACCAACATTCCTAAGATAGGCTATGAATATGGGATCTAAAGGTTCCCAAAAGCACTCAGCCTTATAATTTTTTTTAAGATTGAGTTTCACTTGTTTGTATAACGTGTAAATTGTAACTTACTACTCAAAGGTGAAGTATAATCAAGAATTTTATTTCAATCTAATGATAGTATAATCCAGTGCCATATTATAATGGTTTGTTTATAATTGTTTAGCAATGACCAGAAAAGGCTGATCCCAAGTTCACTATGTTGAAGTTTTTTAACTCAGCTACAGTAAATAGTTATATATGCTGTTTTCATAATTTAAATTTTGTGCTTATTTATTGTTGCTTAAATAATTATGCTTTGACAAATTAATGAAGACAATACCATCTTTTTTTAGTTCATTACTAAATAATTATCAACAAGTTGGCATATTGTTGCTTTGAGTTTATATATATATATATATATATATATATATATATATATATATATATATATATATATATATATATATATATATATATATAACTTTTGTATAGTTTTTCCTATTAGTATTGTGTATAGATATTATATATATAATTTTATTCTCTGTAGTAAAATTGCAAACTTTAGTGTTTATATAAGCATATTAGACCATAGATAAAGGTGGATTTCCACCTTTATTTATTAAAGGAGGTAGTCTTGACAATAGATTGAAATTATTGATTGTTAATGATGTTGGTATTGTTTAAGTGTTTGCTAATTTTATGTATTTACATATATACATATATATAAATTAAATATAATTATGTTGTATAATAAACCTGTTTGAATTATAGCATGCTATAGGATACTATAGTCATTGATATTGGTAAAAAAATTTATAATATAATTCTTTTGTCTTAGTGCATTTTATTTTAGTTTTTTTTTTTCTATAAAAGTGATAGTTTAAAAAGTGTGAGAAAGCTGTACTATATCTTTCTTGATTTTCAGCATTTTCTAGGTAGTGATAACACTTTTCTCTCCAGTCTGTTAAGAGACAGACACAAAAATAGATAAATGACAAAACAGTTATATAGTATTTTTTTGATATAACAATTTTTGCTATATACTATTTCTTTATGATTTGGGTACTGTAGTTTAAATCTCCAAACACTTCTAAATAATTAACATGCTGTAATATTCTTTCTCACTCTCAAATAAACCATTGGATTTATGCTAGGGTAAAATGTGAAACAGAGTTTTTAGTAAATAGCCTACAATAGAGCAAAGAACTCTCCAAAAGCTTTTCATAGTAGTACAATAAAATGTGGAAGGCAATATTCATCAGACTCATCAATTATTGAATGTGAAGGTTTGAACAGTTTTTCAATCTTGTTTTTTCTAGATAAGGATAGCTAGATATCCATTGTCTGACCAATATTTGGATGGTTAATTTAAAAACTCCTAAACTTATCACAAGGAAATTTCATTGATTCCATATTCAAACCTACCCGAAAAGTGTGTGTATTGTCTTTGCATCATGAAATCCACGTATTTATACTGTATGAATGTGTATTAACTTATTTTTGTGTATTTGTCAAGTTTCTCATTTAATTTATAGGGCATTTTAAGAAATCCAAGATTTTTTTGGTAAATTTTCTACAAGTCTAATGATTTGTGTGACCTTTGAGTTTGTTTTGCTCATGTCAGAGAGAGCATGACCCCTCATCATTTATTTTACATCTCTCAACTTGGATAAAAACGATATTCTTATTAATAACACAGATATTGCTTTTCAGTCATGTTAATTAATAAACTATTGAAACAAATTAAAATATAAATTAAAGCAGCTTTCAAATAACGAACTTTGCAGGAAAGGTCTTTCTAATGTAGAAGAATGATAAAGAAAATTAGCATTATCATCTTATTGTGAGCGATGAAGATTGAATAGTTTTCTATTTTTGTTTTACTCTCTAATTAAAAATAGTTAGATATCCATTTATAACACAATAACAAGGGTATCTGAAATGAAAATCCTAAATATTAGAATCTGGAAAAAGAAGCCCAGCCCAAATACAAAATATGAAATGTTTGTTATCTTAAATGATCTATTTAAGAGCTGAATAGAAATAAAATTATTAATCCAAATTCTTTTTTCTCCATTTTCTTTTTGTATTTTAACAGAATTTTTGATAAAATAATATCTAGAGACTAGTCAAGCGTTGGTGGCCTAGTGTTTAGCAGAGCTGCCTTCCAAGCAGCTGGCCCAGGTTCACTTCCCAGTCAACGTATTGACATATGGAAAAAAAAGAATATTTAAAGACTAATGGAATTATTACTGAAATAAGTGTAAATAAAAATAAATATAAATGAATAGTAGAGTAATAAATAAATGCAGGGCATATTGACTTATTTAAATATTTAGGAAACTATTTAAACATTCATAGAGTATAGTGGAGTCACAAACTATGCTATACTTTGTTACAAATTCATTCAATGTATATAGTGTACCTCACATATTGTTGGTAAATCATTGATTAGAATACATATTATTAAATTACATGCTTTTCAACATGCATATATATAACACATGCTTTTTTATATGTATAGAATGCATGTAAATCAAGACTACAGTATAAACAAAATTTTAAATATAATAATTATTATTAATAGTATTTTGAGGGAAAACATTTACATATACTTTAATGGACTGTGTGTTCATTCATGCATTCATTGAAGTTTTAAGAATGAGAAAAAAACTATAGTAATACTTTTTGTTAGTCATTCATTAGATGAGAGATTATTCATTTAATGAATAATATTTTTGTAGTGTAATTTTCACTACATCACTCTCACACAAAATAGAGATTGGTTTTTATCCATTTTTAACACCTTGAGAAGGAATGTAATTAAAAACATGTGACCAAAGATGTATGATCTTCAAGATGCATATTTTGTACTGAACTTTGCACAAGAGAGATATAATGAAAATTAAACAACAGAAATATTATTCATTAAAAGACTATAATATTTTTATTTTTTAAATAAAGTAAATAATAAATTGTCAGACTTTCATTCTATTAAATTTGCTTTGGGTTATATTCTTTTCCTTCAATAATTTTGTATAGAAATATTTTTATCAAGAAATCAGGATTTCTAATTATTTTAATGTTTTAAGTAATATTTACTTTAAATATGTCCTAAAATTTTATAAAACTTTTAGTATTGTATTCAGAAATTATTTTACATAAAATATACACATTAAATTTGGAAACAATCATAAAATGAGAATATAAATGGAAGGAATTTTATTAGAATATGAATAATCATGTATTGGTGTTCAGAGAAGGAAAAATGGCTACTGAATATTGTAAAAATTGCACATTTTAGTGGTTTTTTTTTATTTATTTACATTTTTGTTTGTTTGTTATATAGTCATATATAGTGTAATTTGTAGTTCCACTGTAATAATAGAAAAATGAAAATGGATATTTATTTAATAAATCAGGAAATTATTTATAAAATGAAAGCTCTTTGTATTTTTTGACTTATAGCTTTATTGATTAACTAATATTAAAAAAAACATTTGAAGATGTTGTAAAATTTTAAAAATATAATGGCAAATCATAAAGCTGACTAATATGTTCTTCTATTTGCTCATGTGATACTACAAATTCCACTATTGCGAAATCACATTTTTGATGGAATGAATGTGCAAAATGAATGAACAGTGTAAGACTTCATAAAAGGATGATTTATGGTGAAGTTAAGCATAATCTTCATGAAAGTGGCAATCACCATTTGCATTAAAAACATTACTTCAAAGACATAAAGTCTAATGTTGATGGTTTTCCTGGGAAGATATGACAGAGAATAGAAGACATTGGAGAGCTATAATTAAGCATAAGATTGATGTCTTTCAGGAATAAAAGTTTGTTGCAGAAGTTAGAAGACAACATCATAAAATATAAAATAAGCAGAATGGATTTAATGGGTACTTTCTTATTTTCTGTCCTGCCACTGCTAGAGACGTCATTTCTGCAAAAATAAGAAAGTACCTATAATTATCACAAAACATGTCACTAGTTTTCTCTTGAAATTGGTTGGAATGGATATATTTTTGGGTAGTTGCTACTGCTGAAGATTTAAAAGAAAAAAGTATTTCGATTTGTACATTTGAAAAAACATGGCACTAATTGTTAAGTTCCTGAATACTGAAGTATTAAAGAAAGAGACATAAAAATTGTTAAGAATTTAGGAAATATAGATACATTGTTCTATGAAGAGAAATAATGAAAGATAGATTATGGATAAATTTAAAGACAAGCAAAAAAAAATAGAAGAAAAATGATATTAAAAAGAATTGTATTATCTGCTTTAAAATTTGTTAAGCAGAAACTTTCATAATATATATATTCTCTAAGTTCAGATATCCGAGATATTTATTTATTTTTCCTAAAATTTAATATATAGAAGCTCTATCAAATGTACTTTTAAAAAAAATAAAAATTGAGGATACCAAAAATTATTTTGAATTTTTTTTTCAAATTTGTGGCGCTTGAGTTTTGTGAAAATAAATTTTAGTGACGTCTTCATATATATAATAATGTCTAAATTAATTATCATAATAAAGTCAGTTATGTTTGTAATAAACAATTGTAAAAAATAATAATTATCTCAGCACAACATAACATGAACTATGAAATGATTTCTGTTTATGTAAACAGAATAAATATTTATCGTCCTATTTTTTGTGTTAACCGCAACTGAAATTTAAAAACTGCAATAAAAGATAGAGAGAGAGATGTAGAGTAAATTGATTTTGACTGACTTTAGAATCTGCCCACTGGACTGATAATTAGCGATGTATATAAAGAGAGAGGGGAATGTGAGATGAAAATATATAAATTTATAAAAAGTTATGCAGATTATTTATATAAATATTTCCTAATAACATGATTAAAAAAAGAGAGCAGAGTTGGAATTATTTTCTCATATTTAATATCTCGTTGCCATAGAGAAGTTTTTTTTTTTTTATTAAAGATATTTTGAAGTATTAAAATTAACCCTTCAGTAACAGCAGAATAATTTACAAAATAATCTTATTTTCTAAAGAAAACAAGAAACAATTATTAAAAGAAATAAATAGGTAAAGTAAATCCCATCAGAATGTAAATGTATTGTTTTTAAAACCGATCTCTTTGTTATTAATTACTGGAACTAAAACTTTCGTTAAATGTTATTTAAAAAAAAATTCACGGCGAAAATGATTTGTTTTGTTTTTATATATATGTGAGTGTGTGTAATTTTGAATCCTGCCTAAATCTAGAAATAACATCGCGTGAATGCTGCTATAGGTAAAAATATTTTAAAGTAGTCCTCTACAAACAAAAACATCCAAAGAAAAATATCGAAGGAGAAAACGTTATTCACAGGCTAGTGACGGTTTAAAATTTTCCTAAATAGTTTTACTCTTTAGCTAAGGATATTTAGGTACTCATTTTGTTAATAATTGGACAACTAGTTAAGTTGTTACTTGGAAAAAAAAAATTCGAAGCTTCTGTGAACGGAAAAATTTTACGAGTTCCATTTACCCTAAATTTGAATTCAGTCATATGCATTAAACAAAGGGCTTTTGTTAGAGTTTTTATTTCAACTAATTACATTTTTGATAATGTCAGTTCTAGTATGCTTGTTACCTATGCTACTTCTTTCATCCAATCTAAATTCAAACCCAGATAGATATGCTAACCATATATTACAATCCCTTTTTGATTTTGCTTTATTAATATATTTAGTACTTGTATTTGAATTAATTTGTTTATCATAATTTACCAAAATTATCTCTGATGTCTTTGTTATCCACTCCCATCTTTTTCATCTAATCGAAATTTGAATCCCTTTTGATGATGCTTATATAACATGTATATTCAGTATTTCTGACCTTACCAATATATTTAAATTCTTATCACAAAGCCAAATTCGAATTCACGCAGATGTATCAACTATATACTACAAAAACCTTTTGATGGTGCTTTATAAGCACGTATATTTAGTGCCTTTATTTAAGCTAAATAAATTGTTGATCATAATTAGACTAGTGGCTTTGATACTTGTACCCATTTCTGAAAATTTATAAATATACGTTTATTTATTTTGAAACCATTTTTAAAAAATAACAAGGCACTTTAAAATTTTTACTGCAATCATTTTTCATATTTGTCCTTTTTACCATATTAAGAGAGTCATATATTATTTTGGCATCAACAAGTCAGTTCATCAAGAATGTAATAATTTATCAGAATTATATTTCACAGCATAAATTTATTGCATTAAAAACATATATTAATTTATAGATGACGTTTTAAATTATGTTTGGGCTATAGATAATCTCTAGTTTAACAAATAATTAGTGATAATTATTAATGTATTTATCTAGAATAAATTGTATCAACGTTGTGAAGGGAATAAGTTTGACACGTGTAAATCGAAATGTAACAATTTACTGTTGATAAATATTGGACATATGATAAAAATATATGTAACAGATTGTCTCCTGGGCTAATTGATGACAGTTGGTTCAGCATAAAATGCATTTTGTGTGTCATTTGATTTTTAAGATTTTTTATTTCTGTATTTGAAGAGGGTGTGCTGGACGGGAGATTATTACATCACATCTGCAAAAACGTTCTGTATAAATAAATGTTTAATTTAGTTTAAATGCAATAGAAACATGAATTTACATCAGATTGATTTTAAAGAGTTTGTCTTCAATTATTAACTTTCTACAAATAAGCTTTTATAGAAGTATATTTTTTTAATAATTTATAGGATACTTTATCTTCTTTATGAAGTATTATAACTTTATCTTTCTTATTATCCATATAATATTAATATCATTTATGTTCTTTATTACTTTTACAATGCTTCATATAATTACAACTCACTATTGATAGTTTTGATTGACACAGCAATCTTCTTCAGAATTTATTACTTTCACAATGCTTCATATGATTACAATTTACTATTGACAGTTTCGATTGCCCCAGCAGTCTTCTTCAAAACCTATTTATATTTATAGTTACCAGGAAAGATTTGAAAATATAAGTAGAAGTTCTGAAGAAGATTTCTGGGGCAATCAAAATCATCAATAATGGGCTATAATTATATGAAGCATTGTAAAAGTAATAAATTCTGAAGATTTCTGAGGCAATCAAAACCATCAATAGCGAGTTGTAATTATGTGAAGCATTGTAAAAATAATGAAGAATGTAAATAATATTAATTTACAGGATATTTACTATTTTATGATATAGCTCACAATTTGGATCACTAAAAGTAGAGGTTTACGTGGTCTTGTGTAATGGTAATTAGTGGCAGACTTTGAACTCCATAATCTCTCTGCTTGAACTTCTTAAAGAATGGGAAACAGTGAAAATCTACCATTGATGATAAATCAAGTGTTATAGAACACTATTTTTTCATTATCACCATCTGTTCTTATTTCATATCATTATATGAATGATGGTTACTTTTGCTTAAATGGATGTTTTAAAAAAACATATAATCACTGATCAGGTCAAAATTTATTTTCAAGTTTTAAAAAATGTCTACAAGATAGATAAAAAATTAAATCAGTCCTGAACTATTTCATTGCAGGGCAAAAATATTCTACAGAATTAAAGTGAAAGGTTGAAAGCTTTCTTGCATGCACTTTTAGAATGCTTATATGATAGCCGATCAAATGTAATGATGACTGTATAGAAAGCTCTCAAGTCTCAACACAAGACAGAGATTTTATAAGAAAAAGGTGGTTCCACTTTCTTCTTTACTTAAATTTCTATGTATATCTAAGTCAGTTGGTGAAAGCAAAACTAATCATTAGAAAAAGTTTATAGTTTTTTGTCCTTGCTAATAAAAATTGAATGCGTAATTGCTTGGAAGGTTGCATGATATTCAAGCACCAGAAATCACAAATGAAAATGTAATCTCAAATCAATTACATATTAAACAACATCTTGCATTTTATCCTCTAAATAAAAGTAGATGGTTGTTGATACTTACAGTTCTTCTACAAATTCTTCCACCAGATATCAGAAACTGTTTTACAGAAATGCACGAGAAGCTGTTAAATGCATTAAACCTGCCAATTACTCTAGATACTGTTTTACGATGAGATTCATCTCAAATCAAAATTTCTTTTCTAGATGTTCAACCAAAAATCTACAACTAAAGAATTACGCTATAAAAAATGATGTTCTTATGAAGTTCCGAACATTTTTTTTACCACACTCATCAATACATCAGATAAATTTTAATATTGTAGATGAATAAATGCAGAAAAACCCATGGTTGTTGTACTCATCTGCTTTATATGTAGAATTTAATAGCCACTGATCTATAATAGATATCATACATACCAAACTATGAAATATAATGTAGTTAATGACTATAAAATTTACGACTGTGGTTATAGCAGCAGAATTGAGAAACTTAATATAACTATTAGTAAATCTATCTCCTGATTGTAATCTGTATGGATTCTTTTATGATATTTTATTTAATAGATAATCTGTGTGATAAAAAAAGTATAATAAATAAATAAACAAATTGTTGAAAGTTATAATTTTACAATGTTTAAAATTAAATTATTCAAGTTAAATATCAATTAGATTTCATCAACATAAATATGTTTATATTATTTCTATTGTAAAAAGAACTCAGTAATAAATTATCCATAATGAATAGTAAACTATAACAGGAGATTAGAGACAATAAAATCTGATCATGACTGGGTTTTTTTTTAAAGTAGGTTTTAGCCAAAAATATTTTAGGTTATATTATATAAATGCAGTATTAGAAAATAACACTTATTTATCCAAATATCTCTGAATTAACAAATCTTTAATACCCTATTTTCCTAGAGGTTTTATAAATAATGAATATTTTGATTAATATTTTTGATAATTATAAATAATTTTGTGCATTAATATGCATGCTTCTTGTATGGAGCAAAAATTTCAAAAAAATTTATTAATTAAATCCTTAATTCTGTTTTTGGTGGAGAGCGCCCTCTATAAAAGACAAATGGCAGCCCGTTGTATTATAGGAAATAATTTAAAATTATTTGTGTATACTTCAAATTACTCTTAAGTGAATACTGTCAGACTTTTGTTTCATCATTGAGTCAGTATTATTAATAAACCATGCCTTTTTTATTTCTCATTGTCTGTTACCCTGTTTTTGCAAACTATTCTTACATTGATGAGATACAAAGCAGTCCATATACATTCTTTCTTGATCCAAAAATATAGATGACATTGTAGGATCCTCTTTGGCTTTTTATTATCTATATATCATGTATCATCATTATAATATTAATAATAGTTGTAATAATAGTAGCAGCAGCTCAATGGCCATTTCAAGCCCAAAAAAAGAAAAAAAAGGAAACTACTCTACAAATGAGTTTTGCATTGACTATACAGACCAATGTGTGAACCACAAATATGTCCACTTATAGAATATGCTAGTAAATTTTTCTGTTTATTTGATATTATATGATGTTGTCTTTTAATTGTTACATCAGAAAACTTTTCTGTCTGAAATACTTCAACACTATGTCTAATTATAGCTCTCCAATGTATTCTATTAAATCTGCCATATTATCTAATGGAAACAGTTGACATTATACTTCTTTAAAATGTTCTTGAAATAATTCTTAGTACTTTCATAAATTTTGTTGAATAGATTGTTTTCAGTTATAGGTGAATGGTTACCAAAGACTCTGTATGGTTTTAGAGAATCAAGAAGCACTATATTTTTGTTGTCAGTTAAATGCAAGAAAAGTGTTGGGAAAAGAATGACATATATTGCATTTAGTGATTTGGTCAAGACATTTGATTCAATTAATAGGACATGTCTATGACAATATTTAAAATTAGTTGGTTGACCATTAAAATGTATTTGTATTATACAATTTTTAAATGATGGAATGAGAGGAAGTATTATTACTACAGGTAGAACATCTGGACATTTGAAATGAAAACTGGTGTTAAACAAAGATGTGTATTTGCTCCAACAGTGTTTTCAATTTTTATGACATTAGTCTTTGGAATTGTTTATAAGTGGCTTAATCAGAAAGAGATCAAGATATGATACAGGTTTGATAGTGAAATTTTTAATTAGAATTGATTAAAAGAAAAAAACAAGAACTTCATATTCTTGGATTCTTGATTTGCAATATGCTGATGATTATACTATTTTTGCCAGTTCAAATGATGATTTATAAAATATTCTTGATGTTTTGAATGCAACCTATATATATCTTAATTTATTAATTAGTGTTCAATAAATTATAAATTCTTTATTAGCTAATGACAGAAAAAAATCTTCAGTAACTTTCAGCTGTAATGCATACACAATTTTACATTTCAACTGTCCTGCAGTCTTCTTCAGATCCATTTTATTAAAAAATAAAGTGGCTCTGAAGAAGACTGCATGACAGTTGAAATGTAAGATTTTGTATGCATATAGATACAATAAAAGGTTTTTGCTAAAAAGTATTCAAAGTAGTGGATAATTTGCATTTATAGAATAGAAATGCTTAAATAGGATAAGTTATCAAATAGTTGAATAAATTATTACATTTCTGTCTATCATAGCATTACTGTTTGAATATTATAGATGAAGAGATTGTAATGCCCTTCTTTAATTGAAAGAATTTGAATTGTAGTTGACATTCTTAAAGTTCTGAAAGAATTTGTATAATCGTAATTCATATAATATAATTACAAATCATTAGTTTGTGTATTGAGGCCAACTAGAAATTACGATTTATATAGGTTACATCAGGGGTCCCAAACCTTTTTGCACTTAAGAGCACATTCTATAATACCGGCCAGATGGCGGGCACCATTTATTTTTTCAATGTAAATTTTTAGTTGGATATTGTTAATAATACACATAATGTACAAAAAAATATTTATTTCAAAAATAAAATTTTAACATATAATTAATGTTTATATTTTTACGCTGTAAAAGTATAGTATACTCTACAATTTGATTACAATATAATACAATAATTTATAAGAAATTTTAAAAAATAAATTTATTTGTATTAGATAAGTAATGTTTACTGAGGCTGTAACCTCGAGCATATGCGTGTAAAATGTGATAGTAGGGACGTCTCCAGGTGTTTAACCACAAGCTTCCGCTATGGAACAAAAGAGGGGAACCCTCTTTACTTCAACCTACTTTCTATTTAAATAGGTGAAGCTGAAGCGGTTAGATCTGCGAGCGTGAAGCTATTCAGTACTTCACTGATTAAGTCCACATTTCTTATTACACATTAATACTCGCGAAATCTTTCGATTTACAACGAGCCAATGGAAAGATTTTATAGTTAGAAATCTATTACAGTAATTTAAAGTTGTAATTATAAATTTATTAAACGCACATTGATTACGTAAGTAATATTTATTGAGGCTGTAACCTCGATCATATGCGTGTAAAATGCGATAGTAGGGACCTCTAATTTTTTATCGTGTTCGGATAGCGGCGGGCGGGCACACGTAAAATGGTCTGCGGGCGCCATGGTGTCCGCGGGCATAACCCATAATAAATAATATATATTTGAAAATATATATAAATTACTAACATATATTTATTAAGTTATGATCACTTTAAAATTCTGCAGATGAAGTATTTTTATATTATAAATTTTATTAGGTTTTTGTTTTTTAAAAATTAATTGAATAACAAATATTGCTTTTAAGTTTTATCTTCAATTTTTGACTAGTTTTTTGAAGCAAAACTCATTAAAGACTAGTTTGTCAACAATAACAATTAATTTATTAGCTGCTGTAATTTTAATAAGATCAAAGTTTAATTTCTATTTTTTAGTTAGAGTGAAATTATTTTTACATACATATTTCAAGATAATGATACTATAGTTATTTAAGATGTAATTATAATTTCAATCACATCACTCAGCCAATAGAATATTAGCAATCTGTTGTCAAGAGACCATTTTATGATATGAGTGTTATCTTAAAGATTGTTGATATTCTATCAGTTAATTTTAAGCATGGACTGGGATGAGGTGATTTACATATAATAACAAGTTAGTTATGTGCATTTACAATTTACTATGATAATTTGTAAAACAACAGAAGTTTTTTTTTTTTTTGTAATTTTGATTTGTATACTATATATCCTTTTACGTTCCATATGCTTTTTTATAAAGTGCTGAATACAAATAAAACATGGAAACATAAGTATAATTTAATAGATATTAAAAGTGTGGATCTAAGATTAATAAAAGTATAATAGGCAAATATTGTAAAAGTAATTGAATCTTATTTACAAAAAGAAAAATATTTTATGGTGAAGTAAATCAGATTTTATATGCATACCATAATAATAATTTATGTCATTTTTTTCTCATATCAATGCTCATTTATTAATTAGACAAAAAATATTTTTGTAATAATATAAGGTTATTAAAATCATTAGAATTTAAATCTTAACTGACTAATTAATAATATGTGAGCCTTAATACAAAAGAGGGCATTCTTTATATATTTGTTAAAATGACTAAATAAGTCTTATTTGAGAATTATTATTATGGTATGTGAATATGAAGTTTACTTCTCCATAAATATTATTATATATTATCAGTGCTACATATTAAATAGCTATTGTTTATTTAGAGGGTTATTGAAATTATTAGAGAAAGAAAAATACAATAATTTTATATTGAAAGATAGTCTTGTCCTAATCTTGATAGGTGACTCTTAAAATATATTTCTTGGAATCATGGGATTTTCTTGTTACCAAAGGAATTCTGGGTAAGTTTCCTATTACATTTCCCAAGGAGATAATTATTCTCTGCTATTGTTACATTTTGTTTTTTATTCTTGAGATTCAATTATTCTCTTGTGGTTTTTTTCTCATCTCAACTTTCCTTCAATAGAATCTTGTTGGAAGATATGACCTTTATCAACCTCATCTTTGCATAGTTGCTCAACTTGAAGGGTACATATTTAATTTACTCCTCAGCAGTGAATTTAGAAAGCATAAGTCATGAATTTCCAGGTACATTGAGATATCTTTGGTCTTCTTGGGTCTACTGCAACTCTGCCAAATTTCTGATTGCTTTATTCTAACAACTTCTGTCTTGATTCCCCCCCCCCTCTGATGCTGTTGTCTTGAGTACTGATTCTAAAAATAAAGAGTTAAAAATAATCTTTGTAAGAACCTGATGATATAAAGCTCAAATTGGGAGCAATGAGTTCAGAAAGCAATCCTCAGAGCCAGTCATAATCCTAAACTATGTATTTATTAGCCACTTACTGAAATGTTTAAATGATCACTCAGAAATTAAATTAACTGACCAGTTATCAGTTCATCTATTATTTTATTTTTTATAGGTCTCTTTTTATAGGAAATAGAAGAATTATATTTTTGCTAATCTTAGATTTTGTTGTTTTTCAGCACCAAAATTTGCAGTGAGTAAAACCAGTATCTATGAAATAGTAGTGTAAACCAATTATCTACTACAGATTTCAGTTCATTGTACTTCTGGAAGATGGCAGTGGATTTATACTATTTTATACTCAGTAACTATCTTTGATTTTTGCATTTAAAACTAATGGTTTAAATATTTTAAAAGTTTTGAACATAAGCTTATCAGTTTCTATGGTTGAGCAGGTTCAACATTAAATCAGCACCTATATATTTTAGTGATCTCAGTTATAAAATGGTATCTCTGCCTTTGATTTAAGTTTTATTAAACTTATAAGTATTCTTTCCCAGCATATAGTAATTAAGACCAATGGCATCTATATTCATATTCTGAATTTGAATATAAAAAATGAATAATGCCATTTGACAATAAATTATGGTTTAGCTACAATCACTTTTTAACTAATCTTTTTTTGTATAGAAAATAGTACTGGCTTTGAATCATTTGCCGTTTAATAACTATATTTTACTTCTATCTTATTCAAACATCCTCAATTTTTTTAAAATAATAGTTTCTTTCAATTTCAATTCTCAACAATTCAACTAAATTTCTTGTTACTTATTGTTCTAAATCTTGATTACCATCATTAAAATCTTTTTCATTATTGGACACTAAAAAAAGAGCAGCTCTCTATTCTAGTGCCATCTATTATAAGCTTGACTAATCAATGATATTTTAGTGCATTTGAAATCACACCAATATCTATTCTTATTTTCTCATATATTGGGTTATATGAAGAAGTGATTTGTGATTATTATAGTACATTCTAGTTTATACTTGCATATTCTTGCATGATTCATTATAATAATGCTTTCATTCTCAAGATTCTTCTTTTTCTACCCAGACTGTTTTGTTCTACAATTTATTAAATTCTACTTATCTTGTCTTGGTAATTTTAGTACTGATATGGTAAAAGTACTATTAATAGATTCAAGTTTTACATACGAGTTGGAACCATCAAATCTGTAATGAAGATGATAGTTAATAAATAGAAAAATTCAAACAAATGATTTTTTTAAAATGTGCAAGAAACTGTAATCTGGGCCACTGATGAGTGCTGATTCAGCACAAAATGAGCATCTTGGAGATCATACACTTTTTTCACATGTCTTTGGTTATTTGTTTCTTCACAAGATCTTAAAAGTGAATAGAAATCAGTCTACCTTGCATGAGTGTGATGTAGTGAAAATTGCATTACAAAAATATTATTCATTAAGTGGATAATCTCTTGTCTGATGAATGACTAGTAAAAATTATTAATATATTACTATTGTCATTATTTATTAAAAATTGATTAATTAAAACAAACAATTATCAGCATTTCTATTTTTTTTTTTAAACAACATCGCACGATGCTTTCTGGCATCCATTGATTACTCTGGCTTTCCCTGAGTGGCACTACTGTATGGAGAGTTTTGCCTCTTTCAATGAAAGGTTTTGCTATTTTTTGTCATCAAAACAGTTTATTTCAAAACAAACCATTTTAATATGAATTAAAATTGATAAGTTCTATTCAAAAAGAATATTTAGATGCATTTTTTACAATATTTGGTAATTACTTTCTCATGTCATTTGCTGAAAAATACCTTGGCATGTTGTGGACAAATAAATATCTATTGGTTGTCTTAAAATACATTTTTTACTGCACTTTTGTCACATATCTGCATTTTGCCATGCTTCTTAAAGTGTTCTATAGCCAAGTATTTGGCTAATGAAGATAGTATATTGACATTTTTGTGGCAGCATGATCTGCTGAATGAAATGGATCATGAAATGTCTTATGCCAAATGGAGTTTGCTTATGCAGTAAAGGAAGAATGCTAAGAGTAAATATATTCACATTTGCAATGCCTTACTTTACTACTTCAACATGAATGGGAGATAACAAGTAGCTGGGATTCTTTTTCGCCATGGACCTAGAAGGACAGTTCAGAGTTTATTGGAAAATCTTTTAGGGAAGTTTGCTTATTCATCACATCCACCAAAGAGAGGGACCAAATGGTGGGTACTGCTGAATATTCAATGCAAATAGGCAAAGCAATATTTTTTTTTTCAGTCATTGAAAGTGCAATGGTCAGAGGGTGCTACAATGCAACAAACCATTTTCATTGCAGGATGAAACTGACCATGCATTACCCCTAAAAATCATACAGCTTGAATAGATATATCCTGGGAATTTATCTTAAAGAGAGGATCTGACTGTGTTATCCTCTGCTCTTCATTATTGAAAGAGTATATTCACCTGCTTGGTCATCCATTCTAACAAATGGCTAACCTCTGTGAATCTAAATGCCAGTTTCTGACCTTTGATCATGAACCATCAACTGCATTGTGTTGATACAGTGATAGGAAATCACATGCAAGCAATTGAATATCTTGGGCTAAGATCTTTCAAGTCTTTTCTCTCCCAAGACAACTGCTAATAAATAAATAAAAACTTAGTTGTTAAGCCATACTTTTTAAAATCTGTTACCATGTGGTCCAAATTCCCTCCTCCTTCTCTATAATTATAACTATTCAATCAAAGATGTGAAATAAGGGCAAAAATGAAGTTGATTGAAAATATATGCAATAATAATTTTATAAGGAAGAATATTAAAAATAAAAAAAAATTTGATAAATGAATTAAGATTTGATATGAAAAATTTGGAATTTAATTGTAAAGAATGGAATACTATTAGGAATATAAAAAATAAATATAGGGTTTTTGTTTTTTTAAAAGTAGATAAAACATCAAGTGTAGTTATTTTAAATAAGGAGGAATATGCTAAAAAAAAAAGAAGATAAATTTATTAAAAGATGATTATTTTGAAATGATTAAAAACAATGAAAGTATAATAAAGAATCAGAAAATTAATAAAATTTTAGCAAATATGGAGGAAATTAGATATATTAGTAAACTTAAATTGAAAAGAAAGGATATAAATGTTGCAAAAATTTATGGTTTGCTTAAAATTCATAACCCAGGTATTCCAATGAGACCAATTATTAATAATTATAATACATATTATGAGAATATTTCAAAATGGATATATTAAAAAAATTTAAAAGATATACAAATTTATATGAGAAAAATAGTTAATAATATTTTTGCAAAGTAAAGAATTTAAGAATGTATATTTTGTTAAATTAGATATTGTATGTATTCTAATATTGATCCTGAAATTGCTATTGATAGTGTTATTGAATTATATATAAAAGATAGGAAAATTAAATTAAAAATTGAAAGTTATCAATTATATGAAATTTTAATGATTTGTTGTAAGGATGTTATTTTTAAATATGGAAATGGTTTTTATAAACCGAAGGATGATTTAAGTGGTTTTTTGGCAGGGGGTTATATGTATAATTTTGCAAGGAAGTATTTTAAATGTTGTAATAAGCCAATTTTTATGTAAGATATGTAGATGATTGTTTTATGATCTTTAATAGAAATAAAAGAAAAATAGATAATTTTTTTATATATATTAACAGTAAAAAAAAAATGTTGATCGTATTGATTATATGGATGTTAGAATTTAAAAAATAATGAATAGTAATAGATTCATAGTAAAAACTAGTGTTTATAGAAAAAACATATGGTTTATTAAATAATTGGTATTCAGATATTGATAATAGTTATAAAATGATTATATGTTCAAATGAAGATATATTAAAAAATGAAATGGGTATTATCAAATATGAGTATTAATGACTATCTTACTAATGTTATTAAAGGTTTATTTTATGATAGAAATTTTAAAAATATTTATAATAGGGTAAAAATAAGTAAAGTTAAAAATAATAAAAATGAAATAATTTATGTTGGGTTTAATGTATCAAAATATTTGTTATTAAGATTAAGAAGTTTTTTTAATTAGATTAATATAAAAATATAATATGGTTATTTGCCTGGTTTATAAAAAGAAAAAAACGTTTAAATTTTTAGATTAATAATAATGATGATTATAATGTTTTAAAGATAATGAATTCTCCATTCATATTATTAAATGTTTGGACTGTCTTAAGGCTTATAGTGATGTTTCATACATTGGAGCAACAAAGAAAAAATTAACTCCAAATTAAAGCAACATTTGAGTGATAGGAATTCTGCAATTTACAAACATATGAATTAATTGGGCCATAAAGATTTTAAAATAGAATTATTGGAATGTATTAAGTCATATTATAAGAGAATTATAAAAGAGAATATTTATATAAATGAAGGCCATTAATGAATAGATTTTTAAAATGAAATAGGAAAAGAATGGTGTTTGTTTAATGATTTAATTAGTGTGGATTGTGTAATTAAATAATTATAAGGGAAAATAATTAGGGTGTTTAAGGAATGAATTTAAAAGACATTAAAAGCTGTAGATGGAAAGTAATATAATTTGGGAGGGGGGTATTGTTATTGTATTTTATGCTATTTTTATTCGTATTTTATAGTGGTTTTTATTGGGGGGGGAGGGGTATTTTTTATATTTTTTATTTATTGGATAAATATGGAATATTTGTATTTATATATGTTATTATTTTTATATATTTTTTGGTTTTGCCTTGAAAAAGACTATAATAGGATATAGTTGAAACGTTGATAGAATATTTTATAAATTAAGTTTTTTAAAAAAGATATATATGTGTGTACGAATTATTTATTTATCAAACGTTTTACTATAAAAAAAATTATCATTCACATATTATTTTATCAATAGACATTCTTCAATTTTTAGATTAGTGTTGAAATGTATATGGTTCTACTAACATAAATTCGTTTCTCTTATCTATTACAAAATTTAAGCAATGACAATTTATAAAGACATCCTTGCTTAATATTTAATTAATCTAATTTTTAAAAAAATATTTTAGGTTTGTGATTAAAAGAAACTTTCACACACTTTTACTAAGTGAATATAACTGAAATATTTAAATATTTTAATTAAAATATTCCTTAATATTGTAATATTAATATCTTTTATGATCTTTATTACTTTTACAATGCTTTTTACAACACGGTTTCGATTGCTCCAGCAATCTTCTTCAGAACTTCTACTTATATTTTCAAATCTTAACTCTCATCGAGGGTTGCAAAAAGCATTGTAAAAGTAATAAAGAAATGTAAATGATGTTAATATTATATGGATTTGGTAATGCAATAAGAAAGATAAAGTTATAATATTATTGTACTTATATTTTATTTTTTTAATAAAATAAAAAAACAACTGTGTATATTACAATGCAGAATGTCTTTAGATTGAGAATATACAGTATAACAATATAAATAATAAATATTACAGTAATTAGCAGAAGTACTTTCTGTAAATGTGTGCTATTACTTGTTATTAAAACTTTATTCCAATGGTAAGTGCTTTCATGCTCTCAGTATCCTGCGTATGTCTCACTAACCTGGGTAGTCTGTCATACATATCAATTGCAATTATTTGTTAGCAACAAAGCAGACTTACATAGACCACTGCAGTAAACATGATTATTTAGCATTTATTCACAAAGAAACAATGAAGGGAAAAACGATATCCATCATTAGGAATCAATCATAAGTTGGGTTTTTACAAGATTTTTCCTTCTATAATTTTTGTTTCTTCTTATGAGTAGTTGGAGACCCAATAGCTACATGGATTAGATAAAACTCAAATTCCAAGCATATTCAAATCTGAAACATGGTTATCACATCATAAGGCATTCAATGTGTGTGTGTGTGCCTATACACATTTATTTATTGCCATGAATTCATCTTAAGTTTACCATTAATTATAGATTTGTCGAAACTGTAAAGCTGTCTAAATCTGATTTGGTACAGTGCAGTTGACAAATGAAAAAAAAAAAAAACAATAATGTAAACAAATAGTCAATGACACAAACAAATCATTCATATAAGTAAGTCAATAAATCCAATTGTTCACAGTAAAAAAGCACAACTGAGGTCCATTTGAGAGTGAAATAAGTACAAAGCTTGTCACTGAGTCACATTCAGAATAGTTATTCAGTCTTGAATTACTCTAATAATAATATTGTCTGCCGAAAGCAATCTGGCACACTTAAATTGGGAGCGGAAAGCTTCACGCAACCATATAGTATTAAATCTTTCACGAGACAAGACAACGGGGCTGAAAGTATTGTTTGATGGAATAAGTCATTCCATTCTTCCAATCACATTGTTGTTAATAATAATTGTGCATTTGTAATTTCGCCAATCATAGCAGTATCTGTTATAAATATATTATTTCTGTAAATAGCTACTGTAAATGTTCTGACATTAGCCGAAAAACATTATTTTCCGACAGCAAAATATGTACACACAACAGTTATGTAATAAGGAATAGAGTGTTAATTGTAACAAATATCTTCATAAACTTTTTTATGACAACATTTCTACACAATACATTTACATAAATGCATTGAAATTACTAGGTATTAATCACATGAAATCGAAATTTGTATCTGCACGCAGAAACGCACGCTTTTCCTTTCTCCGTACCTTTCCATCGTAGCGTTATTTACAAGGAAATAAATCTTGCTTTGTTTCGTAGAACGTTTTAAATCCTTCCAAAGTCTTTCTAGCAGAATTAATGAAATGTTATATACATATTGATGACTATTTTGTTTTGTAAAAAAAAGTTTACAAAAAATAAAGACGGAAAGAAATGTTCATAATTTTACTTTTATTGAGATTGGATTTCTTCCTTAAATGAATCGAATTTTAAACCCACACCGCTTCTGAAGAAGTTTTATTAATATCTATATATTTGTTGCAATATAATGCTTTATTCTGTTCTATAAATATTCTCCAGCGCTAATTAATTATTCACGTTTAAATTCATTTTTTAATCACTTTCTCCCTTCTAATAAAATATATTATTTCAAAATATAAATGCAAACAATAAATCTCATTGGTGAAAAATTAATTTATGAAATCTTTTTTTACATATATATATAGTTGAATTCTATATTACAGTCATGTTTTCATTTAATTAAATTTGTCATAAATTTAATTATTTTTCTTTTTTAAAGTAATAATAAAACGTTGGTTTTTTTTGCTCCAAGTTCATCAGAAGTTCGAACACCAGAAGAGATAGAGATGGGTCGCAATCCATGGAATTTGAACTCCAAATTCTGTCACACTATTATTGTTATGCAGATTTTAAAAAAAAATTAAACTGATCATATATATATAACTTATCATTATAAATATGCTACTTTTTTTTCGCATTAAATAGTGAAGCTACAATTTTACACTAATTTATAATATGTTTGCTTAGCGCTTTCGAGATTAGTGAAGAGAAAAATAATTTATTACATAACTTATCATTAAAAAGAGAAAATGCATGCAAATCTAAATTCGCACAGTGTATATACCATATACTCAAAATGGTGCTATGAAGAACTCTTCAGCTAAAATAATCATTATAGAGATGTATTTAAATGATTCATGAGAGGGTGAATAGTGTAACAGAAGAGGGATAATCTTAATAAAATATTAAAAAACATATTACTAATATATGGATTAGTCTTCCTTTTATACTGGATGCATCTTGAAAGTCAAAACAATTTGCTCGAATTAATTCAATATTAGCTTCAGGATCCCTCCTTATCTCAATCAATTATTAAACAACATTAAAGACAAGTTACGTTGAGACTAGGCTTTCCAAATAGTCACAAAATTAGCTGCAATGAACCCACTTAACACGATTTATTATGGTGAGTCTCATGCTAACAGTGCCACAAGTAAACATGCTAAAACAGATCCTAACATAAAGCCAGGATTTTTAGAACATGAGATGGTTCAGGCCACAATTTTGATTGTTTGACATTAAAGTGGTTTGTGCTGAGTCCAATGATCAAAAGAGGAAATACAAAGAGGCATAGTTTGTTGCAAATTACACCCACATAATGGTATATGTAAATTTACAAAGTTGCACATTAATTAATTCAAATGTTTATTCTATCACTTATCTGTCTTTGTACTATGAATATGACCAGTGAAAAGCAGTGCTGAGCTGTAAAATAGTTATAGTTGTTTAATCTTTCCTGTCCCTATTTATTGAATTAGTATCATTAAATGCTTTTATTTGACTTAAGACTTCTATTTGTTTTAGTTGAAACTTGTAACTGATTTTTAATCTACTTCTATCAAACATATTTTCTTCAAATTTTATACACATTAGGTATTGATGTCAATGCAATATTTCAGAGTTGTCCAGCTTAAGGATATTAGCAGGTCTCATTTCATACTGCATCCAAATGAGTTGCACAATAGATAGTACTATATTTTTTAAGTAAACATTTACTTTGAGAAAGAAATTTTAGGTGCATTTACTATTAATTCATGTAAAAAGGAAAAAAAATGAAGGATGAAAGCTTAATTTCTGTTTGATTTGTTTATATAAAATTTGTTTTTTTTTAAAGCACCATTTTAATAAAAATCTTATATCCAATTTTTACCCTACTTCTACCAAAAAGATTTTCATCAAATTTTGTACACATGTTCAGTATAGATAACAATGTGAAATTTTAAGATTGTCCAGCCTAGCAGTATTTGATGGGCTGCAAATTTAATTTCAAATACTGGAAATAAAAAACATGTTTTAGATTCTCAGTTTTCAAATTTGAATGTGAGTAGCTTTCCTGTTTATAATACATAATTTTGAGAGATTGAAGTAATATAGAGATATAGTTCATAATTGTAAGTCAGTTACAAACTATCATCAACTATTATAAATCCACTGCATGATGAAGGTCTCTCCAAGTTCAATCCATCTTCCCTGATCTTTGGCTTCTCTTCTCCACATCACCCTTGCATACTTTTTTATTTCATCCATCTCACATGTGGTCTCTTTTGAGGGTTTTTACAATCTCTTGGAATTCAGTTTAAGATTTCAATTGTCCATCTATTATCATCCCTTCTACCAGTATGTCCAGCCCAACTCCATTAGTCTTTTAATTTTTTCAATGAGGTCAGTGACACCTGTTTGTTCTCTTACCCATATATTCCATTTCGATCTCTTCTTGTTATTCCCAACATGCATCACTCCATACTTCTTTCAGTGGTCTGAAGTCTCTGTACTGCTCTTCTATTAAGTGTCCAAGTTTCAGATCCATAAGTAAGAACTGGTAAAACACGTTTATTAAAAATCTTCCTTTTCAAATACATGGACATATTTCCTTTTAGTTTCAAACTATAGAAACATTAAAAAAGAAAAAATAATGTATATAAAATATTTTTAAAATAATAGTTCCATTTCATTTAACAACTAATGCATTAAAGAGCATTTTTTATTTTTGTCTGTCATGATTGTATACATCTATTAGAAAAAAAATTCATTCACACACACGTTCATTCTACCTTATTAGGCAACTGAGAAGAAAGACATTGTGTTTTTTGATTTGATGGCCCTTATTCCCAGGGCTGTAAAGTCACCAGTCAAATCAGCAGATTGTGGCCAAAGATGGAGAGTACTAAGAATCTCTTGATTGTGGACCCAGGCACTTTCAAGTGAAGGAAGATCTCAAGAATTCGAAGAAGAACTGAACTGTCTCATATTAATAGGACCTTATTGGACTTTGTGAAGTTAGAAGAAAAGGTGAAGAGACAATTGATTTAAAAAGTGGACACATACTCTACTACTGGCCCAAATATTGGAAGTATGAGTGGATTAGGATTTATTATAAATAAAAAAGTGGAAGAACAACATTGTGGTAATTGATGATATATCAGAGTGACAAGATTAGTTATTCAACATAATAGCAGATACCAAATGCAGATAATTCAGGTTTATGCCCATAGTGATGAAGTAGTAGAAGATTTTTATATGGCTTTTGATCACAGTAAACAACATTTTAAAATTGTTATGGGAGACTTCAATGCTAGAATTGGTAAACAAATGAAAGATGAAAGTGCTGTAGGTAATTTTGGTTATGGTAATAGAAATAAGAGAGGACATAGACTTGTGGAGTTTGCAGAAAAAGAAAAAATTTATATTATGAATTCTTTTTTTGAGAAAAATGTTAAAAGAAGATGGATGTGGAAGCATTCAAATGAAGTGGCAGTAGAATTGGATTATGCTTTGACTAACAGAAAATACATATTTCAAGATTATAATGTCCTTAATAAATTCAACACAGAAAGTGATCATCGATTAGTAAGATGTAAGATACATGTTAATGCAAAACTAGAGAGACAAAAATTATTAATAAAAACAATATTTACAATTGATATTCATAATCTTCAGAAACATTCTAATGAATTTAAATTAGAACTTGCAAATCTCTTTCAAGTATTAATAGATTTTGAACATGATTCAGATTTGAATGAAATTAATAAGAAAATAACTGATATACTTTTAAAAACTGCAACAAAGATATGTGGTAGAAAAAAGCAGCAATTGACCAATAAAATTTCTACTGAGACTAGAGAATTTATGAAGAAAAAAAGGAATATGAAGATATATAAAAATGATGCATTAAGGATTGAATATCTCAAATTTTATAAACTGGTGTGAAAAAGAGTTGATAATGATATAAGAAAGTATAATTGTAAACCAGCAAGGAAAACTGTAAAAGAGAATAAAAGTCTTGAGTGTAAAACAACATTTTGGTATTGATAGGAAACTTATATTGCAAAAAGAAAAAAGGTGGAACTATTACTAAAAAGAGAGATGACATCATGATATGGGTAGAAGAATTCTATCAAGAATTATATAGTAATAAAGAACAAGTACCTCCTAAATCTATTATATCTTCTGAATTACCCAGGATTTTAATGAAGTGAGACATGCAATTAAATTTATGAAGAAGGGAAAAGCTTAAGGTAATGGTGGATTTATAATCGATATATTAAAAGAAGCGGGTGAAGAAATAGAAAAAATTTTGACAAAGTTTTATAGCAAATGTCTAAATGATAAAGATGTACCAGATGATTGAAAGAATGCAGTATTAATATTTTAAAAAGATGATAAGGAAGATATTAGAAATTACAGACCCATCAACCTTTTATCAGTTTTATAAAAAAATTTTACCAAGATAATTACAACTCCTCTACAGAGAACATTGGATTTCCACCAACCAAGAGAACAAGCTGGATTTAAAAGTGGTCTTAGTACAGTAGATCATATCCAGATATTGAGAGAAGTTGTAGAAAGGACAAATGAATATGAGTTGCCATTATGCTTTGGATTTGTAGATTGTGAAAAGGCATTTTATTCTATAAACATTTCTTCAGTGATTAAAGCATTGGATCATCAAGCTATAGATCCAGAGTCATATTTTAAAGAATATTTATAAATATGCAACAGCAACAATTAGATTACATAATGATATTAGGAAAGTCAACATTGAGAAGGGTGTAAGACAAGGTGACTCCATATCTCCAAAACTTTTTACAGCAGTACTGCAAGAAGTATTTTGTGGGATTAAAATGGGAAGTTAAAGGAGTGAAAGTAAATGGAGATTATTTAAGTCATTTAGATTTTTCAGATGATGTGATTTGTTTATGCAAATAATGCTTCAGAGCTTCAGGAAATGTTTCAAGAGTTATCAGATAAAAGTAAGAAAGTAGGATTAAAGATAAATGTTAAAAAGACTAAAGTAATATTAAAAAAGATAAAAATAAAAATTAATTATGAGGAGTTAGAAGAAGTTAACAACTACAAATACCTTGATCTGATTATTACTACAGATAGAAACATGATGAAAAACTTTGTTGGAATGCTGTTGGTAGAAATAACTTAATATTAAAAGGAAATATGTCTATGTGTTTGAAAATGAAGGTATTTAATAAATCTGTTTTACCAGTTCTTACTTATGGATCTGAGACTTGGCCACTTAATATAAGAGCAATACAAAGACTTCAGACTACTCAAAGAAGTATTGGAAAGATGCATGTAAGGAATAACAAGAAGAGACCGAAAACAAAATATGTGGGTTAGAGAGCAAATAAGTGTTAGTGACTTTATTGAAAGAATTAAAAGACTGAAATGGAGTTGGGTTGAGCACATTCCTAGAAGATATGATAATAGATGGACAATTGAAATCTTAAACTGGATTCTAAGAGATTGTAAAAGACCCAGAAAGAGATTATATGTGAGATGGATGGATGAAATATAAAAGTGTGCAAGGGTTGTGTGGAGAAGCGAGGCTAGAGATTGGAGAAGATGGATCAAACTTGGTGAGACCTTTATCTTGCAGTGGATTGATAACAGTTGATGATGATATTAATGTGAAAAAATATCCATACAGAGTTTAAATATAATATTTAATAATATTTATTGTACTGAGTATACTTTCGATGACTTTCACATCATATTCATGGTGAGTCTGCTGAGAACATTAATTTTTTCTGATTTGAATGCTATTAATTTTTGATTGATTACATATTCATTTTGTGTAATTAACTAGGCCTCATAATTTACATATGCGATCATTTGTATCTTCGCCCATAATTTTTAACAGCATTCGGATCATAGCTATGGCTGTATTGTCTTTCGTGATTATGAAAGATGGATGAATTAAATGCTTCAGATCTTGATCTTAGATGTTTTTTATACATTAATGAGTGTTGCTTATGAAAGATAGATGAATTAAATGTTTCAGGCTTAATCTTAGATTTATTTATATACTAATGAGTGTTGGGTCATTCTAGTTCTGGTGAGACCAGAGCAAATCTCAGAACTAGAATGACTCAACACTCATTAATGTATAAAAATCCTAATGTATAAAAAAAATCTAAGATCAAAATTTGAAATATTTAATTTATCTTTCTTTCATAATCACGAAAGATAATATAACACAACCGTAGCTGTGATCCAAGTGCCGTTGAAATTATGTGCAATGAGAGAAACGATCACAAACATAAAATAAAAGTGGTATGGTTCATTACACAAAATGAATATGTAATGAGCCAAAAAGGTAATAGTATTCAAATCAGCAAAAAATTAATGTTCTCGGCAAACTGACCGTGAATATGACATCAAAATATCGAAAGTATTCTCAGTACAATAAATATTATTACATTTTATATTTAAACTCTGAATATTTTTTCACATTAATATTTAGAATGGCAGAGTATGGAAACATAATTATATATATATTTAAACTATATTTTTATTGTTATGTATATAACTTTAAATAAAAGCATGGAGGTTTCATAAATTAATTTGATCAATAATAGAGTATTTAGTTGCATGACAAACATGCTAATTCATGGATGCTTCACCACAAAATTATGGTTAAGAAAAATTTTTTTTTTCGCTTTTTACTACATTAAGTCATTAAATAAAAGTGAGTTGAACCATTTAAGATTTTTTTAAATTTTTTTAATGATATGATCATTTAGCAAAAATAAATATGATCCTCATAACTCATTTCTCTCACAGTTATTTAGGTTGTACATGTGTACATGTACTCATATAACAATATCAATATTAAACTTGTATGTTACTACATGTGTAAATATCTAATTACAACTTTTTCTTGTATTAATGTAGACTATGTGCTATCACAATCTTTATTTCATGATGTGAATGTCTTTTTATCATCTTGAGATGCTCTATTTTCTTTTAATTAAGAATGCACAATTAATAAAATATTCAATTAATAATAACAAGCATTGATACTAAGTAATAAATAAAAGTGATATTCAGAAGAAGTGAACATTTATTTAAATAAATGATATGGTTAAGTGTAGATAATATGCCAAACATTTGCAAATCTGAAAAATCACAGCAAATAAAAATAACAAAACACAATCCAGAAGAGAAGTGGGAATGGAGAAAATCCATTTTCTAGCCCAAAGTTTGAAAAGGAGTACATTAAAGTCAAACAGGATAGCCTCTATAAGAAAAAATCTTGAAGTATCTAAAAACTTTACGAAAACTAACTATAGTAATATGATACAGAAAAACAAACTAGCTCATGCAATAATAATGCTATTAAAATATCATATAAATTAAATAAAATGAAAATGCAAGCATTTAAGTCTATGAAAAATGTTTTTTGTTTTTTTTTAAATTGATAGAATATCAGTATATTTATAAACAAATATTTCAAAGAAGCAGTTGAATAAAACTTTTTCACAAATTTCTACTTAAAATAATATATGATAAATGTATGCAAAATGCTTGGGAAATGTTTAAGAAAAATGATTAAAGAAGACATTGGGAATCATAGATGTTTTAGTCTTCTATCAGTTATTTTGTGTCTTTATAAATAAACCACACTTCTCATAATGCTTCTTCACAAAGTTTTTATTTAAAACATAAAAGTTTAGACTAATTAGCAATCTTCTTCAGATATAAATATCTGAATAATATCTCATAATTTACTTTTCATACTCTGAGGAAGTCTGCTATTCAGGAAAAATTTTCATATAAATAAAAGCATTATGAAAAGTGGAGTATGAGAAATGTGGTTTATTTGTAAAGATTTATTAGAGAAAAGGCAATAGGATTGAAAGAAGTTTTGGACATCTTGACAGTTATATTATGTATGAAATATTTACTAAGAAACAGCTACACAAAATTTTATAGTCAAATCAGCTAAGGCATAGACATGATTATAGTAGAATAGACCATCAAAGTAATAAGGAAGTTTATCAAAAGAATCAATGATTATGAATTGCCATTTTGCATTGGATTTGTAGATTATGAAAAGATATTTGCCTTTGCTGCAATTAAAGTTTTGAAATATTAAAACATATTGAAATATTTGTCAAAATTAATAATAGTGATCAAACTATATGATGGCATTAAGAATATGGCAGAATGATTTTTTTCTCGAAATCTTTTTACTAGATGTATTCTCAAGAACACTTATCTTCATCTTATTTTAGTGCCATCTACTGTAAATTTGAGTAATTAATTGATACTAAATATTACAGTGCTATTAAATCTCCATCTCCACCCAGATTCTGGATTTTGCCTTTCTAATTGAAGATTAGTATTCAAAATTGTGACTAGTGCACTTACATATTTAGAAGTGACTTTTTATTCCTATATTATATCACTCACTCTAATATTCTGAAACTTTAAAAACCTAAAGTTTGAATTCAGTCTGTCTGATTAGTTTTTGAAGATTTTTGATTTTTATGATAACTGTAGGTCCCCACAATTCATTGTTTAAAAAGATTAATACTAATAACCATATCACATGATTTTTACATATGCTACTTATAAGCTTCCAAAAGCAGTTATTTTTATCCTACCTTAGAGCCATCTACTGTAAGATTGAATAATCAGTGGACTTCATATGATATTGTGGGATTTTGTTGAATATTATTTCATGTCCATTGATTATTCAAGCTTATAATAGATTGCTCTAGTGTAGGATAATTATAATTGCTTTTGGATTGATATAAGAACATCCTATGAAATTATATTTCATTAATTAAAATAGAAAGCAAAAGTACTAAAAATAAATGTTGTTTTAAATAGAGGGATTTGAACTTAGGATTTTCAATCCATATTCATCCTCTTTATCTTAAACAGCCAATACACATGATGACATACATGTGAAAAAGATAAATGATTCCCAATATAAGTATTTCATGCAGAACTAGCACTCATCATATGGCTCAGATCATAAGCTGCCACACATGGATGCAATCAGTGCTTGACTTATATTAAAATAACATGAAATATATTGGGAATCATTGATCTTTTTCACATGTGTGTGGTCATATGTATCAGCTGTTTGAGATGGAGTAGAAAATTAATACAGACTTAAGATCCTAAGTTCAAATCCCTCTATTCACTATGGTAAACATTTATTACACTGAATAAATAGATTAATTATAAGCTGTTTTAGTTTTGCAGTTGAAGCTTATATTTTAAGTAATGTTTAAATGTTTAAATGTGATATAAGAGCTATCAAATTGATATTAGTGATTTGACTTCATCAATTATAAATTATTAATACAGATAAAATTGATGAGAATTACTCAAAGTATTATGCTTAAGTGAAATATACTGTTAGAAGCAAATTAATATTAAAAGGAATCTGCTTGTTCATATGAAAATAACATTGGAATGAATTCAGACAATAAAGTAATGAATAGAGAGATGAATAAGGTTAACAAAGAAGGATCAAAACCAAATAAATAATTGATTGGCTTTATTGAGTACCAGAAATGCCAGCATTGGAACAGTGTGTGGGTTTTCAGACTTTTATTCTACCACTGTTGTAACCATGGAGAACAAAAAAAAAATACATGTGAAATAATAACAGTTATCATTTAGAGAATTAAGAATTAAATGGGGTTGAGTCAGATATATTCTAGAAGAAATGATAGTGAATGAATATTTGGTTTCCAGAGATTTTAAGAATTTTTAAGAGAGATCACATTTAAGATAGATGAGTAAGAATATATTTTTGAGTGAAGTGGAGAAGATAAGTTGTAGATTAGAAGTAATCAAACTAAAGTCTTTTTACTTTGCAGAGAATTAATGATTAAAAACTATATAATCAAAAAAAATTATTCTGCTTCTTTTAATTTTAGTTTATTACAATGTCAAAAATGTGGAAAGGCAAATAAATACGCCTTCATAATCACATATGCATTTAGAACAAAATTGTAAATTAAATTTGTGAACTTTAATCATAAATATCTGGATTTACATAAATTAAATGTGCAAAGCAATTAAAGACATGTTAATTAACATATTTATCTATAATTAACTATAAAACAACAAGCACTTAATTAAAATATTTAACAAATTAAATTAGATAACAAATTATATTGATTGCATAGACAGTTAACTTAATATAAACTCAAATGTTAGCTGTACTCAGTATTCATTTTTCCAGTTCAGACTTTCATCTATTTAAGAAATTCATCAAGCTAAAGTTGTAGATTGGAAAAGTTGAAGCCAAAGTTGTCAATAGAATAGTTAGTTATTACAGTATATAGAATTATAAATACTATTATAATTCATCTGTATATATGCAATTATATCTACCAAAGATATGGTTAAATATATCAGCATGACCAGCTAAAGCAATCTCGTTTGGATTTCTTTCTGTTAACTATGCTATGTTTTGCAAGAAGTGTGAAGAAAAGAACATCAGTTAAATATTCTAGTGCCTAAGAAAGAAAATGTCATTGCCTGATAATGAGAAAAATATGTGTGTTGTCAGTAGTATACTGTCTGCCACAAGATAGTGAATGCTAAAGGAGTCAGAAAATATAAGGCTAAACTGCTAAATAAACCAGCAGCAAAGGAAACATGATGTACCAAACTGACGAAAGAACTGACTCGGAAAAATATATATTGGGTTTGCAAATCACACTATTCTATGATGTACATAAACTATAAGTATAAATAATAGGTTAGAATTCAAAATTTACACAATCTAATATACATTAAAAAGCTTTATTCTATAAATATGTTAATTTTAATTTTTTTTTCTTGTAAAAAAAAAAAAAGATTTAGAATTACTTCCTGTTTTAAATTCTAATACTTATCGTATTTTTAATTGTCATTGAGAAATATGTATTGATTTATTGAATTAATGTGTACCATAAGTGTGTGTACATTTTATTAACTTGTACATTTTTTTATCGATAATGTTAATTTTATTAATAAATATCTATGTAAATTGCACTGCAATAATGGATATAGTATATATATACCTCACTATTTCTAAATAGTAAATGTAATAGCACATTTAGCTTTCCTTATTTTTTGTTCTACAAATTTGTAGGACAGCGTGAAGTATGTGTATATGTTTTCAGTTTATAATATCAACATTTTTATTTAATTGTTTTGGTACACCAATTTATATATATATACTTACATTTTGTGGAGATTGGTATATGTCCAACTGACAAATGTTTGTGGTGTGAAGCACTGGTTAATTTTTTCTTCACATGCAGTTTATTGTAAATTAGTATATAAATAAATATACGTTGTTTTTATGTTAAAGAGTATTATGTAGTTAATTTCTATCTGTTATATAATATTAAACTTTTACAAAATTAAACTTCTACATCAGATATAATCAGAATTCTCTATTTTTGTTCTTTATATATCCCTGTCTGTCTGTCATCATAAGCTATGAGTATTGCTTTAAGGTTAGCCAAGAGTAATGAAGATAACCTATATAAGAAATAATGGTGATATCTTATTTCAATTATTAAAGCTATATTTAAAATAAAAATAAAAAGTTAGACTTTTTTATATAATCTTTTTGTATACATGTGTATAAATCTGGTATTGGTTCCCACGAGATTGTGGTGACCCGGGCTTCATACCACTATCATTTGTCAGATGGACATATCCTCATCTCCACAAAATGTGGCTATATATACGTAAGCGGTTATTGCACTATGACATTCAAATATATATATAATTCTTTTGCGTAATTATGTGTATATGGTTTATAAAGCGGATTTTATTTCCTTCCTTTCTTATGCTAACTTCATAAAAGAAATAAAATCTGCTTCATAAAGCATATGCATATACATATATATGCAAAAAAATTACATGTACATCGAAGGGAAAATTAATATCAGATATATATATATTGATGTACTATTGTGCCCCAAGCGTGTAGTTGAAATAATCTCTTCCACAAATATTCTATCATAATGTATGTAATCACTCAAACGAATTTATATTTATCAGGCTCGTTTATGTATATAATATTTTGATTTTATTGACAATGAAGAGGAAAATATATATATAAAAGTTTTCTTATTTTCTGATTATTAATCCTGATTGGCAGATACGAAAGTAAATAATTCCCGAAACTGTAAATCTGTCGTACATTGAAAGTGGACGTGAAACTGGGTAAATTTATGGTTTGAAGAAATGTCTTTAAAACTTTGTATAAATCCAGTGTAATTTACGTATCATTTTCTTACTATTTTTATAATTCCTATCTGCCATGCCTTTATAAATTCACACTCTTACATATATATCAAGATTTATGAAGTAAGATAATCGAAAATTATTATTATAAAATATAGAACGAACTCGCATAAGAAGTAGCATGATAAAATGTCGTAAATGTTATATGCTAATATTATTATTTATTGCTAACTAATAAGAAATGACATCAAACCTTCCACCCCACCACTCATTCATGAATGAAGATATTTAGAAAAAACAAATGATGCATTTCATGCCAAACCAGCATTTTTCATTAGTCCAAATCATAATCTTCCACAGTTGTCTTCATCATTTGTTCAGTATTTATTAGCACCTAATTATCATGCTTTGATTTGGTAATACCAAACTTTTTTCTATTTTTACAAGTTTGACATGAACTATTTCTGATAAATAGGTTAATTATTATTATTACTCCTGTATTCAAGTTGAGTATTGTGATTTGGACCACTGAAGAGAATTAGTTCAGTATAAAATTCATCGTGGAGGGCATGTGACTGTAGTCATATGTTTCATAAATGTTCCACTGGAGTGGAAGTTTTAAATATATGTATAAAAAAAAATATACTATTTTAGAGAGAAAAAGAAATGAAGTTGAGTTATTCCATAAATAAGGATCTGATAAATTAATCTTTTACCGAGATTAAAAGTTTATATCTGGGCAAGGAATACTCGCTGGTTTAATAATAGATTAGCAGTAATCATTAATATATTTTTCTGAAGTATTGGTATCTAAGTTGAGAGTCGGAAAGTTTCACACTCATATAAATCAATGTATAATCATATTATATATATATTATGTGATCACATGGTTTTAAAAACTCAAGTACAAATACTGTAATGGTTAAGTATCTAAAATGCAGATTACTATTGGTGGTCGAGAGGTCAGCGCGACTGCCTTACAAGCAGTTGCCCGGGTTGCGGGTTCGCGTCCCGGCCGACGCTATGACACTTGAAAAAAAAAAAATTACAGTTTATATTTGAAGCATGTATTTGCTTTTATAATATTATCCTTCTTTTATTCGTAATAATTTGTACTTGGTTATACATATATACACACATAAATTTATACCGAAAGACATTATGGTATAATGCTAGTATTCAGATTTGCCATGACTATATGAAAATCATATTCAGGTAAAACTTCAAAATGTTTTTGGTTGAGAATTTCTTAGCAAAATTGGATATTTTTCAGTTAGCTGGGCCATAATCATTTCATTATTGATCAACAAATGAGTATCTATATATCTAGACAAAAAAAGCCCGCAAAATCTTTCACCTTCCAGCTGTTGGCTAGTGGATATTGTGTTCTGCTTCATTACTTCTTTGTGAATAAATCTGTATATATATATTTGGTTTTTAATTAGCTATTTAAGATTTATTTATTTTTTATGTATATGCATAATCAATTGAATAGATATTAATACCAATCGCCATGTGGATTAAATTATTTGTTCAATCTTGGCATAACATCAACCAATTATTCTGAAAGACATTTATGCTTCATGAGTAACTTCTTTCTCTCAGAATGGTGCTGATAAAAGAAGAGTGTTCAAGTTTTGGAAATGCCAGAATTAGAATCAATATGTACACCAGAATCTGACACTCTACTACTACACTAAACCATGTTGATACAAGTAGTGCTGATCTTTTATATCAATATAATATATTTCATTCTTATATTAATATTATAATTTAGATCAGTTGTTGTTTAAGCACAAATATGTCACATAATGATTTCTGTTTTCAGGACAAACTAATATCATCTAAGACAGAGTTGAATAAATTTATTTTTATTAAAATAAATTACAGTTTCAGCCTGAAATCTGCCCATCCCTCTTCTGGGTATTAAAGTGGACATTTTAAGGTCCTAAATATGAGGGGTCAGAACAACTTAAAGTCAACATAGGTATGACAACAATATTGGCATCAACAAGGACTTTGAGTATTCCATATGATTATTAATAAACATGTATGGCTGGAGAGTGGAGAAGATTGAAGCATGTCCATTAAAATTTGAAGATTTGCTATCTTAATATAAACTGAATGCTGATTGTATAGAGAGATGAGATATGGACCAACTGATGAGTGCTGGTTCAGCACAAAATACATATATTGAGATGATTTACCTTTTTTACATATATGTGGTCATCTGTATTATAACGATTGAAATGAGAGTGAAGATCGAATCTAACCGCAAAAACAATATCTGCAACTACCAGGGCGCCATCTAGGCATTTGAGCCTAGAAAAATTTATAAAGTAGGCAGATACGCGCTGTTAAGATTCCACTTTATTTAAATATTCCGATCGTTAGCCCAAGTCACTAGCTCAGTGAGTAGCAGAGATAATAAAATATAAATTTTATATCTTAAATATAAAACAATAAAAGCCACTGCCAGAAATTAACACATAAAAATATTTATTTACGCACATATAAAATCATTCTAAATTCGAGGAAGAAGTTTAACCTTTAGATTTTTATATTAACTTGTAAATTTACATTTAAAAAGATTTCAATAAGTTTAATTTTTATTTAGTGAGTCGAGTATGAATAGACTATATAGGTCTGCATTTGAAAAGAAAATATTCTTTCCCTTATTTAACCTTAGGCCAAAAGTTCGTAGTCAAAACGGCGCCAATCCATCTGATACATTTATGTATTCAATGTAGCATGAAAATACGACAACACAAAATACTGTACTGTCAGGAATGTACATCTGAACAGTAAGTAGAATTAGAGAAGACATTGACTCTCCACCAACAGGAATGTTACATCTGTTGGCAAGTAGAACAATAAATAAAAAACTCCATAGGAATGGACTGCGGTCTTCTGCCGACTTACAAACCCATCCATAGGCAAACAGAAAGTGTGTGGCGTATATATGCAATCCTGCCCATAGCGGATCTCATACTATATCTACTAATTACGCAAATATATCCAATCCATTGAGCCAATTCAACTACGAAACGAATAACCTAAGATTACCCTCCCTTAATATAACTTTACAAAACTATATAGCCATTCACGCCCGACTTAAATTTAACATTTAGATACATTCACACAAATGAATTTTATAAAATTTGTTTTAAAATGTTGAGTATAGATCAGCTGCACAGATTCCATGGTCAAAAACATTCCAAATTAAACACAACCGATCAAAATACAAAGTCATCGATAAAGGTCATTTGCATAGGGAATATACAAATCCCATTAGCATTCATCGTAAGATGCTGCAGTGATATCGTTGACCTATATATTCTAATCGAATGTGGAAACCACAACATAATCAACCGCTAAAGAATCTATGCAACGTCCATACCCAACCTTAAATTTCCTCATTTAAAATTTAAACAATAAATATTAATACAAATAAAATAATAAATGGAAATGATTTTTTTTTTTTATCAAACGCAAACATATAAAATTAAACATTTTCAATTGATTTTAAACTTAAAAGTCAGATAGAAGTTCATAAGCTTGAACGAAAGTTCTTAGTTATTTTTAAATTTAGAGTTCATGTCAATATAGCTTACAGTAGAAGAGTCCAGGTTCCTGTTTTTTAATTCCCGCGATGTCTCCATTGGAAGATAATGTTCTGGAGGTAGCATTAGCTGGTTCCATTCTTGTATCACAGTCTTTTCTTTCTATATTTTTTTTAAAACAAAAAAAAATGAGAGAGAACGGCAAGTGCGTCTTACCGTTCTCATCAAATCAAGTCCGAAAAAACTGTATTTCCCTTTTTATATTAATCCACACGGATTCAATCAACAAAACGTCACTAATCCATCACTTTTGTTAGGGTCCGAGCCAAGGCTTAGTGCTTCCATTGGTCAAGCTAATTTCTCTTTTTTCTTATCTATCTTTCATCAGATCATTTTAATTATACAAGAGCCCAAGGCTAGCTTGCTTTTCAAACAATTTATAAACAATCATTTCCATTTACAGATTACAAGAATTAATTAATACCTGTTTTTATTTTTAAATCTTGTACTTTTTTTTTATAAAAAGTACGTTCAAATACTTATTTATTTGTTTTTTTAAAAAAAATATTTTTAAAGTTTGGCATCTGTGCGAATGTATATACGTTTAACAAACATTTTAATTTTAGCGTTTAGTTTTTTACTTTTATTTGGTTAGTTTTATTTTAAATTAATGTACCATTTATATATCGTTACTTCTTTAGGGGCTCTCACCTCTAATTACCAAAGTTACTTAGTTGCTATATTAAAATAAATCTAGTAAAGTTTGTAGTGGGCCGGTATAGGCTGAGGTGGAGTATGGCTAGTCGATTCTTGACGCTTTTCTTTGTATGTTGATATATTACTATTACTCTTTTTTTTTTGTTTTGCTTTTTATTCTTTTAATTCTTTTTTCAAGATTTCATAAATCTCCTCTTTTTTTTACTCTTTTTTTTTTTTCGTTTCTCCCCTTTTTTATATTTTTTTTTTTTTTCTTTAAGTTAATTATATTGTATGTAAATTTCTTTATTTTTTCATTAATTATTCTAATATATTATTATAAATATAAAATTGTTTTCTGTTTCTTTTTATCTTTCTCTCATTTAAAGCTACTTTTTTTTTTTTGAGTGTAAGAAATACAATTTTTGAAGCCTCCACCCATAGTATACATATTGGGTTTTTATAGTGCACTAACTAAGCCATTATCTTGAAATTTTCCTGAGTATTTTAGTTTTTATGTGTGTGCAAGTATTTAGTTCTTTCTCATTACCTTTAATATCATCTATATATATCATTTTCAGCCTTAGGTCCTACCATTGCTTAGAATCATATTTACCATATCACCTGTATTTCTGGCCCTAAGATCAAATTACCTTTCCGTTTTATAATTCAGTTTATCTATAAAAAAATTATTACAAAAGAAATATTAATATACATTAAAAAGTAAAATACTGAAAAAATAAATAAAAAAAAAGATAATATATGTTGTCGTCCTACTATTAAAATGAAAATACAATATTCATTTTATGTCAGTTAGAAAAGGCTTTTCTATCTATTCCCTCTACCTGTTTTCCTATTTTTTTTTTCTTTCTTTTTTTATCTATTTTCCTATTTCTAATTTTTTTATTCTTAGTTTTTTTTTTTGTAATTTGTTTTGTTTATATTTGTGGGTTGTTATTTTTATTTGTTAGTTAAATAATTAAAAAGGTTAATATATTTAAACAGAAAGTTTGAAGTATATACATATATCCCCTAATTATTTAAGTATTTTTGACTCTGTAGTATAAATAAAAAAATTCTAACAATATCTGTATTGTAAAGCAAAAAACTCAAATAATAATATTATATTTTTTATATTTCCAAAAATTATATTTTTTTTTTTTTTTTTTTTTTTTTTCTTATATAAATAGTCATGACATAAGGCTAAACAATAGTAAAAAATCATTTTAGTCTTATATATAAACCTATTATCAATTATAACATATAAAAAAATAAAAAAATGCATCTTTATGTTAAAAATTATTTTTTACTCCTGATTAAATTTCAGCAAATGTATTGTGTGAGGTCTCAAATGTTAAATTAAAACTCCTTTGAGGGTTGTATCAGTTAAGGTAAAAGTGCTAAATATTTATAGGTAGCATCAAATAAGAATTTTGTACCTCAATGAAAATACTTTTGTTCTCACTTAATTTAGCTATATTCTGATATAATTGAGTAAGTTTTAATTATTTATATAAAAAAAAAAATAAATAAACAAAAAGTATTAATGATAAAATGGAGGAAAGAAACTAGAAAAAAAAAATAGATTAAAAGGGTAAGTAAACATATAAATAATAAGTAATAGTATAACAATAAGTATATTTAAAAAGTTTAGATAATTAAGAAAAGGCATATTATATATAACATAATTGTTTTAGATTGGTTAAAATATATTAAAAAAGGGCCATGTCTTAAGTATGAAAGTTGTTTGGTTTGTATTGCTTACATTTCCCAAAATTGACAATTTTTATAAAAAATAATTTTAAAGAGTTTGTAAATTATTATATAGGGTGAGATTCAGGAAAAAATATCCATGCATTAAGTAAAATTAACAGAAATCAAATATTATTAATTAAAAAGGAATGCTTAAATATTGATAAAAAAGTGGTAAATATAATAAGTACACCAAAAGACAATAATTAAAAATATATATAAAACAGACAAATATATTAAAGTAAGCACAAAAAATACCTACAACAAAATAAGATATAAAAGGGTAAAAAAGATACATACAAAAAAGGTAAGGAATCAAATAATACTTCAAGTGAACCAAAAAAAAAAATAATTTAAATGATTTTTTAAAAAAAAAAAAAAAAAAATAATAAGTTAAATATGTTATTTAAAAAAAAAAAAAAAAAAAATAACTAGTAATTTTAAACAAAAAGAACAAAAAGTAATAAGTAATAAGTACTAAGTTTTACATTGAAAAAAAAAAACCCCCAAAAAAAAAAAAATATAACTTTAATATTTTAAAAAAAAAAACAAAATACAACAATAAGTGTATTAAGTTTACATTTAAAAAAAGAAACCCCCCCAAAAAATGAATTGTTTATTTTATATTATTAATTTGGTGATGTTAAAAAAATAAATGTTTACAAAAAAAAATAATTGTGTTTAATATTTGTAAATAAAAAAAAAGTAAAAAAGAAAAATAAAAAGGCTGTCACTGTTATTTTTCAAAAATCAGATTCTTAAATACCCCAGTAATGTTTTAAGATCAGTAAATATCAAAAACTTAAATGTAGTGATATTATACCCATATAGTTCCAGTTTACTATTAAACTAATTAAAAATAATATATTTCAACTTTTTATAAACCTTCTATTCTATACTCATAATCAAAAAAATCAATATATATATTCATAAGAAATATTTCAACCCCTATAAAATATATAACTTTAAGTATTCTTATAAACATATTTTTTCTATATGTGTCTTACCTTTCCTATACCTTTCCTTTTTCTTTCACATGAATTGTTCTATTTTTTCTTATTTACCCTTAATTACTATTTCGTGCCAAATTTTATTTTAAAACATTTTTTATTGTTTCTACTTATCTGTCCAACTATATCTTACTCATCATTTAAGTTTTGTCTTATGCTTTATCATTAAATACACCATTTCTCTTTTTTTTTTTTTTCCTTTTTAATTATTTTATTTAAATTCTTCTTTTTTTTTTCTTATTTTAATAATTTTTCCCTTTATTATATATTGATTCAATGCAACCTTTTCATTTATATTATACGCCTCTTTTAAAGCTTTTGATATCACGTAAGTTATTCAAATTTCTCCATAATGTTTTTGAGATTTATTTTTAGTCCCAATAAAAAAAGTAATGATAGCTCAATAATATATATATAGATAAAGATGGGTTTAAAAAAACTATTTTCGTTTACATAAAGCAGAGGACATTCACTATCTCTAACTTTAATTTCACTTTCAGGTCATGATTTCAACTATTTGTATCGTCATGGATTAAAGTAGAGATAGTAATGCTCGCTCTGATGTTTATGTAAACAAAAATATGAGGTGTTTTTGGTAGAATATCTGTTATCATAAATACAAGCGTTAGCAAGTTTTTAACTTGTGTTTTTTTGTTTTTCATATATATAAACTATTCCATTGAAGAGCCTTATGAGGTGAAGGTAGAACATTTCTCTGATATGCCTATAACCTATGGTTTGAATTCAAACTAAATGTATCTTTTTAAAAAAGACTTATGATTCCTATTTCAGAAAATCAGTCAGTTAGGCATTCAACATTGCCAGAAAGCTATTATTATTTAGAGAAGTAAAACAAAAATTAAAAACTGCTCAGACCTTCATCACCAGCCCAATTGTGATCTGATGAATATTGCCTTCTTTTTTTTATTATTTTTGATGGGAGGCTGTATAAGTCTTTGTCCTGAAGATGACTAATTATTTTTTTTGTATTTCTTAACTTATTGATTGTGTTATAAGTCCATGTATAATTTTATATGACTATGATATCTCTGCTGAGTAAAAATTTAATCAAAATAATGCTATATGTAGAAAAAAAATAAAAATCTTAGACAAAATCTGCAAATTATATCTAGACAGTGAGACAGTTAATATACAGCATTTATACTGTGTATTTGGTTAAATAATCTGAATTAGTGAACTGAGAGTAAGGATCAATATGACGAATTCTGCATTTAAAAAAATTTCCTTTTAAATTTTTTTGTATGAGTGTAAATTATAGATATAGTATCTAGATATCACATATAATATGACTTGTTCTCCTTATTTGGAGTAGATTCTCAGCACTATGCCCAGGAAAACCTGTTAGCCACTTTATCTCCTAAGTTTTTCCCATATTCTTCTCTATCCTGCTCCATCCATTTCAACATAATCTTTGCCAACACATGGCCTTTATATCTAAATCCACTTTATTTTTTCCAAACCCAGTGCAAAACCAAAACCCACTTTCTGTATAATCACTTTGTTTATATTTATACTTCCAGAACTTTATTATTTGTACTCTTTTTGCTTACAGGCATTTACATTCAATTAATAGATGTCTAATATTTTCTATGCCTACCCTATATAACTTGCAGACTAAATTACCCCATATTTTTCCATTTATGTGTATATTCCCTTGTTGCTAGTGATTCTGTTTGAGCCATAAACAGTAAACTACTTTCCTTTCTGTTATCATAAAATAGCTGTCATCCAATATTCTGTTTACTTCTATATGTATTTAAGCTCTTTTTACTCTCCATACTAATTATCCATTTCTCCACCTCTTTATTCTTTATTCATACATCTATTCTTCTATCCCATTCCTTATCACTATAACACTCAACAATTTTCCTATCTCAATCATCCCATCTTTTGTATAAGTATGCTGACATAAATTTTGTATCCAAATCTTCTGTATACCATACTACCTTTCTCACTCATCTTGTTGCCTGCCCTTTGCTCATAACCCAATTAAATACTATTTTGGTTATTTTCTTATTATTCATAAATTGCAATCTACTGAACATTTTCATTTTATTTTTAGCATCTCTCATATAAAAACTTGACCATCCCATTTCTTCTTGAATTGCATCCTTTGCCATTTACACATCTGCATCTAATGCATATCTTCCTACTTCTCTTTGTACTGTTTTTAAGTAATCTACCACCTTTTAGTAACACATAATGCATGGTTACCATATGTTAACCCTGCTACTGTCACTCCCTTCCATACAATTCTAGCTATGTCATATTTATTATATGAAAACACTGTTAATTTCTTTATCAGTCCCTTTCTTTTCTTTGCTTCATTTATCATTTTTTTTCTTTTGTTTATCCAATAACAAAACTCTCCATACAGTTTCACCACTCAGTGCAAACCAGAGTAATCAATGGATGCAGGGAGGTTTGTGGATAAAATCCCTATCTAGAGCCTACTCATCCAATATCTCCAGACTAGTTTCTAGCTTGCACTGAGTGGCACTATTGTATGGAGAATTTTACCTCCATGCAAGCAGCTTGGGTAAGGATAAAGAATGGTGATCACATTATGTTTAGTGATTTAATATCTATATATCACATCACTACAGTCTATGCTGAAATAAGCCAATAGAATATCAATAACTGGTTGATAAGGTAATGCTACAATTAAGTAATAAATGTAATTACATTCATTACCTTATTGAAGTATTGCCTTGACATCAAATTCTAATTTTTTATTGGATTATTTAAGCATAAAGGGCTGTGCAATGTGATTTTCATTTGAGAATCAGTTAGTTGTTGGCACTTATGGTTTAATATATATAATAAATTGATTAATGTACTTGATATATATATATATATATATATATATATATATATATATATATATATATATATATATATATATATATATATATATATATATATATATATATATATATATATCTGTAACTAATCAAATCTTTAGATTTATAGTGCAGTTTTCTGAAAGTTTATTATTAAATAATGAATTATTATTCAGTCTAAATTTTTCAGGTTTGCCTCTTACTATACATGCATTTCTTGGGTAACCTCTATTTATCAGATGACTAGATGTTTGAAACATCTGAAAATGTCACAGAAATGTTAGAATGATAACTCATAACTTAATAATAATTTTTTGGATGAATGTGCTAAAAATTCAAAGAAATATTTAATGTGATAAATATCTGTGGATGTATTCATGATGTACTATTTGCACTTGCCTACCAAACCCACAATATGGGATTGAAATTTGGATGGATCTTAGAAGTCGCTGAAGATTTCCAAATAAGCTGAGTTTTCCTCCAAATATCTGATGCATAGTTTTTGTAGCTTGCTAAAGGTTAAAACAGTGTAGAAAATTTAATAAATTTCTTATGAACTAGAAATTTTTGGGCTTAGAGAACGCCTTTGTCTTTAGAGGTGTGATGTAATGACCTCTGCTCTGAAATGATCAGCTTAAGACTGTTCTTTTTTTTTTCATTATCAAAAGTAGCCATTTGCAAATAATAGGTTCATTCCAATTCCAAAAAATATATAAAAAAGACAAAAAGTGTTATAATTTGCCAGGATATGAGTTTTGCCATTATTATAAAAACCTATCAACAAACCACAAATACATCATTTTGAGCATGTGGATTCATTATTCTGTTTATTTGATAATTTGTAGTGTTGTCTTTTAACTTCTGCAATAAACATTCTTTTCTGAAAGACTTCAAGATTTTATCTAATTGTGTCTCTCTCATGTATTCCATCCATAATCATGTTTTCACAATGAAAGCAATCAAAATTGCAATTCTTTAATGTCTTTGATATATACTTTATAACATAGATGAGATCTGCTTTTCTCATGAAAATTATGCTAAAGTTCATCATAACATATTTTTTTAATAATCTTACATTTTATATATCCAATTCCACAAAGATATTATCTCACATGAGTAAACTTCATAATATCACATCCAACTGAAGGTTATATTGATTGGTCTTATGTCCCTGAAATTGTATCTTTAGAATTTTACAGGGCATTGTTAAATAAAAAATTTCTAATGCATTTCTAGAGTATCCAAATATCACTTTCATCCAATAAATTATGTGGAATTATAGTGTTAATACAATTAATTTAATTGCAAGAGTTATATTATTATTAAGAAATACATTATCTTTTAAATTATTAAACCTTTCAGCTGATGTGATGTGATATGATGTACTGTAGCTTCTCCTTAAATAGAGTCAAGAATCTCTCAACAATTATGCCCAGAGAAACCTGTTAGCCATTTTATTTTCCATTCTCCACTCTAAGTTTTCCCATCTCCATCCCATTTCCACAACATAATCTTTGTCAACTCTATAGCCTTTATGTCTAAATCCCCCTTATCTTTTCCCAAACCCAGCATAAAACCAATAATCCACTTTCTGTATAATCACTTTTTTTATATTTATTCTTCCATAACTTCATTATATGTGCACTTTCTGTTTTCAAGCATTTACATTCAATTAACAGATGCCTAATATTTTCTATTCCGTCCTAACATAATTTAAAGACTAAATCACCCATATTTTCCACTTACATGTATATTCCACTTACATGTATATTCTCTTGTTGCTAAAGATTCTGTTTAAGCCTTAAACAATAAACTACTTTCCTTACTATTATTATATATTAACTCACACCTAATATTCTGTTTATTTCTATATATATTTAAACTCTTTTTACTTTACATACTAGTTCTCCATCTCTCTAACTCCATATTCTTTATTAATAAATCTATTCTTTTATCCCATTCCTTATACTTTCCTTACTATTATTATATATTAACTCACACCTAATATTCAGTTTATTTCTATATATATTTAAACTCTTTTTACTCTCCATACTAGTTTTCCATCTCTCTAACTCCATATTCTTTATTAATAAATCTATTCTTTTATCCCATTCCTTACCACTAGACCACTCAACAATCCTCCTAACACAATCATCTCATCTTTTGTACAAATATACTGATATAAATTCTTTATCTGAATCTTTTGCATATCACATTGCCTTTCTTGCCCATCTTGTTACCTGCCCTTTACCCATAACCAAATTAAATACTATTTTTTTATTATCCATAAACTGCAATCTACCAAACATTTTCATTTTATTTTTTGCATCTCATATGGAAACTTGATCATCCCATTTCTCCTTGAATTGCTCCATTGCTGTCCATACATCTGCATGCAATGCATATCTTCCTACTTCCCTTTGAACTTTTTCTAAGTAACTTAATACCCCTTTACTAACACATAATGCATCATTACCATATGTTAACCCTGCTATTGCAACTCCCGTATAATTGTAGCTACATCATATATAATATATGAAAACACTGTTAATTTCTTTATCAATCCCTTTCCATTCTCCCTGGTGGTAATTTCTGTTATCATTCACCATTTGATTTTAATATTAAACCTTTATTCTGTATTGAAATTTAATAAAATAATTACAAATGAAAAAATATCTAAAAAATCATATATGAACATTGCAAATATAGGGGAAATAATAATAAAGATAGTGAGAACAATGAACTTTTTTTTTAATTGGATAGTGTAAAGGAAAATCTGCTTTACTAAAAAAAGAAGATTAACAAAATTTTTATTGATTCAAATTCATTTCCAAATGTCAATGAGTAAATGCAAAATCATCATAAATGTATGAAATTTTGTTCTAAAATTTAAAATTGCATTTATACTTTTTAAAACACTACAAATTTAGCAGAGCTGCAATATTAAAAATGTGTTAATAATTTTACTACCAAGGTTATATATTTTTTAAAATAAAATATTTTAAATAAAATCAATGCATAATTATTTATACTTTTGTTTTTAAATAATGATTATATATATTTGTGTGTAAAAATAATTATAAATATTTAAATAAATTGGCCAAAACACCCTTTTTTTGCAATAACTGTTTTTGGTCAAAAATCTCAAAGTAATATCACAAATGGTCTTGAAGTTGCAGAACAAAGAATCTAGCAATCAATGAGCACTAGGTAGAGCTTAGATTGATAGCTGCAGAATACTGACCTCTTCAAATTTTTTAAACTAATAAATCATTATTATTTCAGATGTTATAATATATTGAACTATTTTCATCAACTATCATTAAATGTTGAATGTTTGCAAAATTTTCAACTATTTAAACCTTTTGAATACAAACAATTGTAAATAATAACCCACAAATAGACAACACATGTTAATAGACTACGCATTTTGAGGTGGTATTATTGTTTGCTCTTCTTCAGGTGTTGCTGGCCTGACTGATGACAATTTTAGCATAGGAAGTGACCAGTGATAATACTAGTATAGAAAACTTCTAATATTGTCACTGGTCAGGCCAGCAACATATGAAAAAAAAATGGAAAATAGTGCCACTGGAATTGTGTGTAGTCTATTAACCTGTGTTGTCTAGTGTGTTATGACTAATAGTTGTTTGTGTTTGAAAAGTGTAAAATAAAGTTTAAATTTGATTAGACATCCCACATTTAATGATAGATTATGGAAATATTCCAACATATTATAACATCTAAAATAATATCATAACAAACTCTGGAAAAAAAAAAAACTTTCAGGCATTATACAATATTATTTTAATTTAACTTCCTATTGTCAAATAAATTAAAAATGGCAAAATAGGCACTACAGATAGCTGCAGAAGTGCAAAGAAAAGTTGAAGGTCTATAAGTACTTCCTCCAATGATCTCCAAACGAAATACCTTGTTATTATTTAGAGTAGTGTTAAAAGCATTTGCAACACTTTGGAGTCTGTCAATATCCAGTTTTATCTTTCTACTTGTCTTTTTTTTTATTATAATAAAAACGATTGTTTATATATAAGACATTAAATCCTACCATGATTTTTGATGATTCAAGTTGCAATTTATTTAATTTTGTCATGATTTTTAAATATATTTTAATTACGCTAAAAAAAAAAATTGTACTTTCTCAACGCAATTTTTTAAAACTTTTTTTCACTCTATTTGTTAAGTTTGCTAATCATCTCCAGTGTTTTTATATTATTTTAAAATTATATTCAGTTTTCTGTTTTGTTTAAAATTGTTAGTCATATGGGAGACTTAAATAGTCTTTTCTTGTTAACAGATTTGTGAATGTGATTTAGTTGTTAAAAGCTATAAATTATGAGAAGCAGTCGTATGGTGACGGTAATTTTTTATTGCTAACTTTCTTTATCTTATAAAAATAGTAAATGTTGTATTTAAAATTCTTCATCTATCTCCAATTTATTTATTTATTTATTTTGTTAGTGATTCTGGTTTAGTCTTCTTTTTTCAGAAGTTGATCAAATTAAAATTTGAGAATGATGCTAACTTATTGTTTACTTTACTCCTTTTTTTTTTTTAAGTATAGTGTATATATATGTGATGCCGTATTTTTAATTTTTTTAACGTACAATCTGTCATATTCTAACGTATATCGCTAGCTATAATTAAACAGAAAATATTCAAATCACTCTCTGAATCATTATGAAATTCTAGCACCGCCCTCTGTGAACAAATATAAAGTCTGAATTTTAAACAGCTGACTCAAAAAGAAAGCCTCTTGAATCGTATACTGCAAAATTCAGACTTTATACTTGTCCACAGAGAGCGTCGCTGGAATTTCATAACAATTGGGAAGATGATTTGAATATATTCTATATAATTTACATTATATGTTGCAGAAGCATAGCTAATGTGAAGCCAAATCAAGGTGTATAGCACCTGGGTTTTAGGGATTCTTTAAGTGTTGATCACTAAATTAAGGATGATCAATCAATGCAAATATCTTAGTACGTTTTAAGTAGAAAGATGATATGGTAATGAGACGCATCATAGATTCCAATGTGCTGCTTCTGTTTTTGGTAAATTAAAAGATAATATTTCATCGTCGTGAAATAACTATTGCAGCTAGATTAGAAGTATATAGAATTGTTGTGTAGTTTATTATATAGAAGTAAGATTTGTACATAACAAAGGCATATGGTTAATTGCTCAGGAATTCATAAAAAGTTTGAACACCAGAACCAATCCTGGGACCTCCCAATCCAAATTGGATGTTCTACCAACTACACTAAACCATGCAGACCACTCAACCATTTTATTGATATAATATAAAAGCATTAGAAAAATTTCATATAAGGACAATCTATAAAATTTTAAACATCTAAAAACAAGATCGTAAATCCCAGTCAATATGATTTTGACTTGGATATGATACTTTAGAACCATTATTGTAAAACCACGTCTTCATTAAATTGGACATATGAAACAAATGAATGATATAAGATTTCCTAAAAGGAAGCTGAACATGGTTTTCATTAAACATATCAATTATAAAGATTATCTCAATCAATTCTAAAGAAATATACAGATGACATTGAGAAGATAAGATAGTGAATAGAATTCATTAGAATGTTACAATTAATCATGGTGTTGATGTATCTCAGCAAAAGGAATTTTCTCCAGAAGAAATTTAAAACAGCATCATAAAATATCAAACAAACAGAAGAATTACCCAACATGTTCTACATGTGAAAGTGTTTGTGGTTCACAGACCATCTTACATTGCCATAACAAAATTAATCTCTAGTATATTATTATTTTGTTTTGTATTTCTATCTTTTTCTTTTGAAATTGGAATTGCCGGATTTACTTGCAAGTGTCTGATGATAATGAATAAATTAGTAGTATATAATTTATCCCATTAAGTATTAAAGGCTTAATATTTTTATTCAGTATCATCATTTTCAACCATTATTATGTCTCCAAGTTTAATACAGTTTCTTTAATCCATGCTTTCTCTTTTCCACAACATATCAACAAACTTTATTATTTTAACCCTACATCTTACATGAGGTATTTTTCTAGATCTTTTACAATTTCTTAGAATCCAATTTAAGACTTCAATTGTCCAATTAGTTATTTCTTCTAGCAATATCACCATCCTGACTTCATTTTGATTTCTTAAATCTTTCAATGATCTTAATCATACCTGTTTATTTTCTCCCATAAGTATTTCACTTCTGATTCTTTATGTTGCTTCCAGCATATGCCTCTCCACTGAGTGGTCTGAAGTCTCTGTATTGCTTTTCTGTTAAATATTCAAGCTTCAGATCCATAAGTAAGAAATGGTCAATATATTAAAAATCTTCCTATTCAAACATTACTAATTTTTTTAACATATCCTGAAATTCTAAAGCATTATTTGCAAAAACAACCACATCATCTGCAAAATATAGGTGATTTAAATAAACTCCATCTATTTTTATTTTTAAATTTTTTTATTCAACTTATATTCTTTGTATGTTTGTTTGTTTGTTTCATAGATATAGTTTAATTTAAGATGTGCAAGAGGATGGTGTAGAATTATTTTGGATATTAATTGATAGCTTTTAAAATTTAACTTAATATATTTTTAATAATGGGTGATTTTTTGGGGTTTCAATTGCAAGCTTGATTAAATGATTTATTAGACACATATAATAATGTGCACATACTAAATCTGATATATACATAAGAGGTATGAATATTAACTTATTACAGAAATATCAAATTATATATATATAAACTAGAAGTGTCAAATTGATTTAAAGTATTTTTTGCAATCTTTTGAATGAATAAAACTTCTAAAACTTTAAATCAATTTGAAGAATTTAGATATATACAGTATATATTATAGTAAGTAATAAATACATCTTTTAAAATTGAATTCATTTAAGAAAAAGGGAATTGCAAAATATCTCAATATTAAAAAATAAAAAACACTAGAGATAAAAAATATTTTATAGTAAATGTTTTTATTTGTTTTGCACTAAAAACCAAAAAAATAATTGTTACTTTAATCATAATTATGGTTGTTAAATTGGATTTGAAATAAAAATGTGGAGGATCTAGAAATTAATTAGCCACATTTTTATGTGGATCTTTTTATTTAAAGTTCAATTTAAAAATCCCAATAGTGGTTGAAGAAACAATTTTTTTTTAACTTTTAGTGCTCAACAAACCAAAGCATTTACTATAAAATATTTTTTATCTCTATTATCTAAGCTCTTTATTTTAATTCATAAAATACTTTTTGTAAAATTATTGTAAAAACGTTTTGGAGATATGGAGTCACCATCTCCTACATATTTGTTAATGTTAATCTTTTTAGCATGGTTATATACTCTAATCATTGTTGCTGCAGTATAATAAATAGTCATCAGAATATGATAAAATCCTGTCTATTTCTTGATTATCCAAAGCTTTGTACACTGTGGAAATGCTTATAGAATCAAATGCTTTTCATAATCTATAACTCCAAACCATAATGGCAACTCAGATTCATTAGCCTTTTCTATAACTTCTCACAATTCTTTAATATTATCCACTGTGCTAAAACCACTTTTAAATTCATGTTGTTCTTTTGGTAGTTATAATTTAAAGTCAGATGTAGATGAGTTATAATTATCTTGATAAATGTCATTAAGATCTAAGAATACCAGCATTTCTATGGAGAAGTTAATCACTAGTCAAATAAATCAAAATTTTCATAGCAAAAAATATATCTGATATTAGCATTGATAATTCGATATCAGATGCATTTTAATGTAAAATTTTTAATGTAAAAACTACTACAATAAATTTTGTTTTGTTATCAAAATGTCTTATGGTATATTTGACTTAGCTAATACTTTTTTAAACCAGTAGTGTTATATAATATATTGCTGTGAATGGTTAATTTGGACTTTTTCTTTCTAAATATATTTTGATATATATATATGTTATACTTAATGTTTTCACGGTTATATGATGTAGATAAATTATAAGTTTTTGGGATATACCATGTCTTATTTTCCATTGAGCACCGATATTTCAACGGAATAGCAACCGCCATTTTCAACATTGAGCACCGATATTTTGATGGAATAGCAACCGCCATTTTCAACCTTGAAAATGGCAGTTGTATTCCGTCGAAATATAGATGCTCAATGGAAAATAAGACATGGTATATCCCAAAAACTTATAATTTATATATATATCTTTTTCTCTTTCTTTTTTTTTTCATTTTACAGTTTTAATTTGTATATAAGTGAAGTCAACATAACATGTATTAACTCCACACATTGTCTTTTTGCTCTAAATAATTGTATTGCCCAATTTTTTCCCACACATAGCTCTTATTTATTGTCATTAAATATTATTTAAATTTTAAATGTGACTCTAATTTCCATCTTTGAAGATTTTGTTAAAAAAATTCTCCAACTTCTACTATAACTGTTGCTAATGTTTGAATGTTAATATGTCACAAATCTTCATTTCAGATGTTGAAAATTCTTTATTCAAATCAATATATATCTATATACTTTATCACCTTCCCTTTACTATTTGTATAATGGCAATATCTGATAATTCATATCTATAATATTTACTGGTGGTTTTAATATATCTTATTCAGAATTTGTTTCTAAATATGTTTGGCAATAAAAACATTATGAATGTAAAACATTTCTCACTCATAATATTATGTCTACTTTAATTCATCTCTCATTCTTCTCTCCTAATCTTCATTACATTATTAATGCTTGTTTATGTCCAATAAGTTTCTCATGTCATTATGCTCCTAATGTTATAATCAAATTGCATGAACAGTCATAGCTTGTGTTTGTCTGTTTTTAAAAACTACAATATCAGTTATCCCTTCTGAAATATATGTGTGTATTTTAATAAAATTAATATTTTAACTCTAGAGTTCTCTAAAAGCTTGGTTTTCCTTTATTAATGTAATAACTTCATCAATAAACCGTTTTACAAAAAAAAAAATCCCATTAGTACGCTAAAGGTCTTGGATTCCTTGATTTCAAAAAAAAACACCATCTCTGCTGCTTCCTCTATCAATTTTGAATTTTTTTAAAGTAGGAATATTAATAAAAACAACTTACACTTGGTAATCTATTTTTTTATTACTAAAATTGCCAAAATATTTCTTGCTAACCCTCACAACTGGTTCAAGAGTTGAATTCATTGGGCACTTCAATTTAAACCAACTTACATTCATTTTTATCATTAAAGATTTAAAATTCATTACAGAAGATATGTTACCATATATATTTTTTTCTACTATAAATTCAAATTAGTCATTTTATTATCCAGAACTTCTTTATTCACTGTGAAATTAATAATATTACAAAATGTGAAATCGCATTCAAGTTTAATTCCACACCAGACAGCACAAACATCCTTATATATATATATATATATATATATATATATATATATATATATATATATATATATATATATATATATATATATATATATATATATATATTTGTAACCTCTGCTCTCTTCACTTGTTTACTTTATTAGATTTATAAATCCCCAGGTGCTAATTTTATACAAGATAGAATAAAATTTATAATTGTAAATTGCTTTTAAACTTATTTAAAAGATTCTTATATTGTAATTATTCTATGGCTTAGCTCAGTTGAGGTTATAGGATATGGTCTTTTTATAGGATGCAAATAAGAGTAATAAAACATTTATTAATAACAATTCTGTAACACTAATTTAATCATATGCCACACATTTATTTAATTATAAAACTATTGCAATATTATCAATTATCATATTTAATCTAGGTAGACAATGATGAGGATCAGGTATCTTTTTATCTATATCACCACCTATTCTAAGCAAAGTAGAATATATTATTAGCACTGTAATATGGTGATTTATCATCTCCTGACAGATTAAATAAATTGACTTCTACTGGCAAATCTATATATTTTAGGGCTATGCTATGTTAACCATATGTGTGTGTGTGTGGAAATGGAGAATAGAACATATAATAAAACAATTCATTTGGGCTTTTAATTCATCAAAACATTTATTAAAAATTAAAAGACAAAATAAATAATGAATAAACAAAAAGAAATATTATTTTATGCACTTTGCTAACCAATTACATTGCTCTTATAGCAAAACCAAAATTGACTAATATTTAATATATGAATCATATATTTTCGAACATGTGTGCTTTTATAATATTCTAAACATGATGTATTTTTAAAACATACTTTTTATCAGCTTATTTATAAAACTTGGATGATGCCATAAATCAATCATTTATACATATTATAAAATTTTATACAACACTTATCTGTTATAATCAGTGTATATCATCTAACACTAACTATACAAAAACAAAGAAAGGCAAGGAAAAACAATAACTAAACACTTATATTTATACTTATACTTATATACATGAGGGTTAAATAATATCTCCAAACTCAATCTAAATAATCTAATCGTCCCTTGACCATTTCTACCTTCAAGTTATAACAGACAAGGTTTTAATTCTTTATTTTTTTAAATAAACTTCATTAACAAATTGAAGCATAATAAATACATTTTTTTTTAAATAATAATTTATAGCATCACGCACACATCCGAATTTCTATAATCACCTATAATATAATTTCTAGATCATACAAAATAATAAATTATCATATTATAATGATATGAAGTTACATTGTTTTGTTTTGTTTTTTTAAAGAAAAAAAAAATTGGTTATACATTTATTATAAGTAATAACGAAAATACTTATCAATATCTCATCATTACATGTTAATTTTTTTAAACAAAATTGAAAGTTGAAAGAAACATACATATTAGTTTCAAAGACAACAGTAAATTATAACATAAAAAAGTCTATCCATTGTTAAAGCATAATTTGTTAAGAATGACAATAGTTTTTTTTTATCCTAGAATTCCGTTATAGGCGTAATAAATGACATTTGCATGCATTGGAATTATTTATTATATATGCGCAAATAGCAAAGTTATACAGTATAAAATTATCTTCTTGATATAATATTAAATAGATAAACTTTTTCATTTTAAATTTTATTTTGTGGAATATTGATAGAAAATTCTTTATATTGAAAATCAAGCGTTCAATTCTAGCATCTAATAAGAAAATTTTAGTTAGCTTTATTTTACACAATTTTGTCATTTTAATATTATTTAGCTTTGGTAATACTTTAAAATAAATCATAATACTTTAGCTTACATATCATCCAGGAATTTTGAAATAGTGAATATGGACCATCGTTTGACAGATATTTGGAGGCTGGTATCCCCCTGGGGGGTGTCTGTCTCCTCATTTTTATATCATTCCAGTAGTATAATAACAAAAATTCTCCACAGGTATATTATTATAATCCTTGTGATGTTTTTTTTTTTTATATTTGTTCTAATACTCTTAGAGAGTTATTGATTCTTTTAAGTTTTTTTTTTTTTTTACATCTTCCCTGGAACTTTTTTTTTTACTTTTTTTAAGTTTTAAACTCCATGTCTTTTTTCCACTCACGCCCTCTGTGTTTTTTTATTACAATCAACTTTGGAAGTGTGCCAGAATTTTACTTATAAAATTTTAACAATACAAGATTTGAATGGAATAAGCATAATAATAAAAAAAATTAAATATCAAATATTAATTTATAAATGTTATTCACCAATATACAAATAATCTTTATCATTTTTAAACATAAGATTATGAACAATATATAATTAGTAAATAATAAATAAAATATAGGAAAGAAAATTCTAATTAATAATATACCTATATTTCTGCTCATTATGACATGTAAATTTTTTTATTACATACAAACATCTCTGATGTTATTCATCCTCCTCTCCTACAACCAAACATATATAATCCAAAACTATACCAATCAGTACACCCACTTAAAGTTTTAATTTTTTAAAATCCTAATTTTAACTAGCAAATTACATCTCAATTCATTTTTCTCAGATAATTAACTTTAGCCATTGTTAGCACAAATGTGAACTTCCCACATTTCTTTCTGGTGCCAACCTGGAAGGTCACAGTCCTTCCCCCTTATGAAAGAAAAATGAATTGGATAAACAACAATCAATATTAATAGCACATCAAATTTTACATTAAGATCATTCCTCAATTAGAAAATTATGTTTGTCAAATAAACATAAAACAATAAAGACATTTAATGCTTTTACAAACATTTGTTTTTATTATATTTTAGCAACATAAAATAAGCAAAAAAAAATAATTAAATTCTATATTGAATAATGTGTATAACTTTTATTAATCATGTCTTGCAGGATACAGAATCAAACTATGAGCATTATAAGTAACTTTAAACCTTGTGTTTATATTCTTGATCTCCTTTCTTCTAACAAGTTTTTTCCTACAAGATTTCATTTTCACTTTACTAGATTTAACTCTATTCTTTTTAATCTATCTTACTTTATTCTTCACTTTCTTAAGATGATTTATATTAAATAATTCTTCCTTTACTCCTTTGAGTTTGATCTTATCCTTTCCTAAATCTCTCTCTGGCTTAATAATTTTCCTAACAGAATTCATATCAAATTCCTTCATAGTCTTCATTTTACATTTAATCTTTATTTGATCAACTTTTTCAATATAAATAACACTCTTTATCATAGGCTCTATATTAGATACTATACATATGACTTCTCCATACAGTAATTTTCTGTCACTACTCATCTTCATGTCCCAATTTAAGTACTTACAAATACATTCAGAGACTATAGTTCTACTTTTATTTTGTAATTTATTGTCTGAAATATGAATAAATTTTATTAATTTGTTTTTCAAAATTTCTAGACATTTCATGTTTAGAGAAATTATGTCTGCATATATGAATTCACTAATCCCTTTATTCCTATCAAGACTTTCTTTAATATCTTCAAATATATCCACACTCTTATTTCTGTCTAATTTCAGTTCTTGGTCCCCTATTTCTGTGAGTTTTTTATATGCCCTTAACTCTTCTTTGGCTAAACTAATATTTTTACTAACTAGTTTAACAGTCTGCTGATTTTCTTCCTTAAACAGCACTATTGAATCATCATCAAATATTTTACTTTTCTGAAGGGGATTCTTAAAACTTGTCTCTAACAATACTGATTTGATTACCTGATCTTTTATATTCTCTTGCATTTCTAGCTTCATTTTGGGTATTTTTAACCTTGCTTTTAGCTATGTTTCTAATTTCATTTCTAATTTTATCTCTGACATTTCTGACTTTATTTCAACTATCCTCTCCTCTGATTTCTTTTGACTCAATTTTATTTCTATTGCTATCTCTGATTCCTGACTTTTTACTTTCTTCTCCACAACTTGCATCTGCCTAACTATACTAGTGTTTATTTCTACCATTTCTAACTTCATTTCTGAAACTTCCAATTTTATTTCAGCTATCCTTCCCTCTAACTTATCTTTACCTGACCTTAGTTCTGCAAACATCTCTTCTGACCTTTCTCTATCTTCTACTTGTCCAGACTTTAGTTCCCTTATTTTCTGATTTCAATTCTGTTAGCATCTCTTCTGATTTTTCTCTATCTCCTCTTAATTCTAATTTTAATTTTACTTGACCAGACTTTAGTTCCCTTAGTTCTGATTTCAATTCTGTTAACATCTCTTCTGAGCTTTTTCTATCTTCTACTCATCCAGACTCTAATTTTAACAAAAAACGATTTGGCCGACATCGGCATATCATCATCCATGGTTTTACAAATATTATCTCTCATCTTACTAGACTCTCCTTAGGACATATCTATAGCTTTAATTCCTGATTCAAGGTCAGGAGACAATGCAGCCATGTCTGGAGATGGTGTCTCTTGAGACGCACCCAAACTATCATATAAACTAAACTTTTCCATTTTATAATACTTTTAAAAATTTATTAATACTACTTAAAGAAAACAAAGTTTACCAGTTCCAACCTCCACCAAATCAACAATTCAAATTCACCATCACTTCCTAAAATGATATAAAATTTCCACAATTTTGTTTTCCCATATAATGTTCGATTTTCCACACACACACATAGATAAAAAGACATTAAGTTTTAATTAAATAACATTAATCTAAACATAGCTGAAATTATAAATTAAATTTTACATGATCCGCTATAGTCATATTACAAACTACACCAATTCAAATAACTGATAAAAGACCAAAATAATTTAAACATATTCATTTATTATTATTATTATTATTATTATTATTATTATTATTATTATTATTATTATTATTATTATTATTATTATTATTATTATTATTATTATTATTATTATTATTATTATTATTATTATTATTATTATTATTATGATGATGATGATGATGATGATGATGATGATGATGATGATGATGATGATGATGATGTTTTAAAGGTAACTTTATTCAAAAACAAGTGGTTACATTGGTTGTTGATTATACATAGTGTTATACATAGGTTTACACAGTTATTAAATTACAGTCTGTATATTTGATTAGAGTCTTTTTGCACTTAAAAATTGACTTTTTAGAACTTAGATAGTGGCTTTCACAATGTTTTTGATTTTTTCACACTTTATGAAATATTTATTGTCCAAGTTTATGTATAATATAAATCAATGATCATGGTTTCAGTAATTTTTTGATGTTCTTGCAACACTGAATTTCATGTTTGCCTTTGCCCTTTTCTATTATATCCTTTATTATAAAGTGGCCTGAATTTTGCTGCAAAGATATCAGGTGGTGCAATAATGCTGTCTCTTTTTTTTATTTTTTGCAATTTGTTCCTATAGGTGTTAGGATGCCTTCTCGTGTTGTTGCCCAGTGTAAAAGTGCATCTGGTACACCAGAATGCATATAGGCTGAAAGTGGCTGCCCTTATGGTGGGTATTCCATTATTTTTGAATGTTTGTAGAATCTCATTCATTGTGGTTCCATTTTTCCTATATCCACCAACCATCATTTGTCTTACTTTTTTAAATCCTGAACAATTATGTATGAAATGGTCCTGTGTTTCCTTATCCCTGTGACACAGCATACACAAGGGATCTATATTTATATAGAATCTTCTGTATCTAATAAAATTACTTGTAGGTAGTGCTTTCAAATTGACTTTAAATATGAAATCGTAAAATTTTGATTCAGATACCATTTCCTAAATTTTTTAAATAATTGGCTGTTATCAATTCCCAATACAGATATTTGGTTATTCTCAGATTGTTTTTATGTTAGGAAATTGTGTATTTGCCAATATGTATATTTTATTGGACTTTTCAGTGTTACTTTGTTTTTGCTCTCAATGCTTTCAAGCAACATAAAGATATAATTGTTTGTAGGTGGTGGACGATCTGTGGGTGTGATCTCCAATATTTGTTCAATATCTGGAAATCTTTTGACTATGGCTATTAGCAGATTTATTGTTTTTTGTGTCTGAAACACTGATATTGAATGAAGTCCCAGACCATTCCATTTTGTTGGTTGGTTAAGTTGCTTTATTGAAATGGCAACTACTTTCCTATTCCATAGTAGTTTGCTACAAAATGAATTAATTGAGGCTATAAATGGTTTTGTGAAACTGATTATTGGCAGATAGTAGCTTATTTTTGACATTATGAGTTGACTGAATAATGATATTTTTGCGTATATTGATAGATAAGATCTGGATAATAATTCTGTGATTCTTTCTGCATCTATTTTGAGTTTGTTTTGTATTGTTATTCTCAATTGATTCATTCCCAGATAAAATGGAAAACTTGGAAAACTTCTGGGCTTTCCTTGATAAATTTGTTTGTTTACTTCCCCTGTAAAAATTGTCCAGCAGCTGACTTATTGATATTGATTTTAAGTTTGAATTTTTTTGTATATTCTTCTATGATGTTTTGTAGTGCTTGTAGTTGCTTTTTTGAAGTGTAATAATATTGTGATATCATCTATATAAGCTATACAAGGAATGTATCTTTTTGTATTTGGTATTAACACTCCGTGTATTTTTTTTTTCAATTTCTTCCAATAAGGGGTTTATGTAGAAGGTGAACAGTAATGTCCTCACTGGTGACCCTTCTGGTATTGATTGTGTGGGATAGAATGGTGATGACGTTCTTCCGTTAAGTGTGATATGTACTTCTCTGTTTAAAAGTAGGTTGGCTATTGCATATAATATTGATCGTGGTATTTGTGTTTCCTTTAGTTGGTTTAGTAAGATTTTTATTGGTACAGAGTCGAAAGCACTTTCAAAATCTAGTTGTACTGCAATTGGAGCATATTTTTTTTCTTAATTACTGAGTTAATTATAGTTTTAAAGATTAGTGCTGCCTGACCTGTGGATGAGTCTTTCTTTGCATACTGATGTTGTGATATTTTTGTCAGTATAAATGGTTCAATTTTCACCTTTATTACTTTTTCTAGCAGTTTAATTCCTAAAGGCTCCATTGAGATGGGTCTTAAGTTGGTGATCTTGGTAATAGGTTCTTGTTTTTTCATAAATGGTGCCATTGATATGTTGTATAATTCCTGTATGCTATAAATTTTTTGTGATATTTGATTTGCCAAATGACACAGGTATGTATTTGTAATTTGGCTAAGATGTGCAAGTACAAACTGTGGAATGTCTGGAGGTCCTGGATGACATGTGGGTGGGATTGATTCTAACACTGCCTTAAAATCCTCGATTTTAAATGGCATCTCATCTTCAGTTGTTCCAAAATAATCTTCTTTGTGTGTGAATTGTGCATGCTTAGTTAGCTTTGTTTTGAAATAGTTATATATAGGTGCAATCATGTTAAATCCTGCTACAATCTTATTTTCCAATTCCAGCACCATGGGAACTTTATTTATGGATGGGTACCCCAAAGCCCACCTAATATATCCGCGTGTCCATGTGTGCGGCTGTGCTAGGCAATTTTTTTTCTTTTTTATGCTTAGATATTGTTTTAATTTATTGCAAGTCTGTTTATAGAGCTGGGTGAGTTTAATTATGTTTGTTTGATTATGTTGAACCAGTTTAGACAGACTGATTCTTTTGTATATTTCATCTGCTAATGTCATTAGCCTGGAGGGAGGAATTGATATTTTATCTGCTAATGTCATTAGCCTGGAGGGAGGAATTGATTTTTGTGTGATATGGTTTATATTAAATGAAAGCATGTTAGTGTAAGTTATGTATCTGGCTATCGGGTCTAATTCAAGCTGATTTATTTTATTTATCATTATATAAATTTCTGAAAAAAGTGACTCCGTAGTATTGTCTGGTAGTAGGATCCTGATCGTTTTTTGCAAATTAATTATTGCGCTGCAGTGTGTGTTTATGTTTAGCATTATTATCTGCATTGCATGGTCTGAAAAAGGGGTTGGTGAAAGTGATATTTCTATTGAATGATGCAGCATTGGGGAATAAAACATTAGATCTATTAAAGTTCCGTGTCTATTAATATAAAAAGATATAGAGTTAGGTGGTAGAAAATTTTCTCCACTCATGAGTGGAAATGTTAATTGGTGTATCCATTTCGTAATAAATTTCTTATAACTTATGTTGAAATCTCCTGTAATAATAGTTGGGCAGGGATTGTTTGAGAGGATTGAGTTAATTGTTGTTATTATTCTGTTAATTACAGTTGGCCCTGGTAGTATATATACAAAAATAATATTTATTGAGAAGTTTTTATTATTGAATGTGGTTATTAATAGATTCGCGTCTATGTATATTATTTTAAACGTTGTAAAGGGACTTCTTTGACTAATAAATATTTCTGTTCCACCTGAGGGCGTTAGTGTGTCTCTAGAGCATGCGCAGAAACCCATTTTACTCATAAGTTGTGCTGGATTTATCTGCGATCCATTATAGATTTTCATTTTTACGAGTCCTAATATGGTAGGTTGGAGTTGCTGTATCCAGTGATTGATTTCTTGTATTTTTTTCTTCGAGTTTAATCCCGAACATTTATTGCGCCTATCTTAATTTTAATTGAGTTTATCTTATATTGCGAGGGAGATTTAAATTGGAACATGGTTTATTCTGCCGTTTTTGTTTGCATGTTTTTTTCCTGTGGTGATTCTGTTTGTGTTTGGATACGTGTGCTATAGTGTGGTGTTTTTTTTAAGTTTTTTTCTTCTGGTGTGGTTAGTTCTATTTCCATCTCTTCTGCTGTGGTTTCTTCTGTTAAATTAATCTGATTATCTTCTTCCTCGTTCATTTTAATTTTCTTACTTTCTCTTGTTTTTTTTGTTTTATGTGTTTTCTTCCTACTTTCAATTGATGTGCTTTCTAGCATTGGATAGTACTGTGTTATTTTATCCATGATTTCTGTGTTCATTTTATTTATTATTATGCTTTCTGATTGCTTATCATTTTCATTCGTTTTTCCTTTAAGCTCTTTTGGTAGGTTCTCGTTTTCTTTTTCCTTCATTCTATTTAAATTGGGCGGGTTTTCGCTGCTTTGATTTTCCTTATTTGTTTTAATTTCTCTTGTTATAGTGTTTACTGGATTGCTAATTCTTTCATTTCTATTAGATATGTTGTTTTCCTGGGTGCTTTGTAGTGTAGGGTAGTTTAACTCGTCTGGTTGGTTATTTGTGTCTTCGCTTTTTGTAACGTTTCCTGAGTTTTTTGGTGTATTGTTGTTTTTATTTTGCTGTGTTTGTTCATTGCATTCCATTGCAATATGTCCTCTTCTTCCACAACAGAAGCAACCTGGCTTAAGCCGTCTGACATAAATATATAGTGTAGCTTCTTCATCGGTTATGTGTGTGGAGATATCCTCCGGGTCTACTTGTTTATTTAATTTAATTTTGAATTCCAAGCTATTTGTTAGTATGGGAATTGCTGCTTCTTTAATGTATTTTGCTGGAAGAAAACAACTTTTCTGAAAGGATTCATCATTTTTTGGAAATCTTCCATGTTGTAGCCAAAATACGTATTTTTTAAAATTCCGGAGATATTTTTATACTTATTCTCATTGACTGTTATTGGTGCGAAATTACTTAGCATCTTAATTCGATCTCTAAATTGTTCTCTTTGCGCATTTTCATAAAACTGGACCACCACATATCTGCTATTTGGATGGTCACCTATGCATTGTACCGATTCAAGCATATTATTTTCATGCAGTGTTTTTATTAGAAGGGATTTGGGGAAACTGTATAGTGTGCAAAGACTATCTGTTACAGTGAGTACTATTGATTTATCGGTGAAGAACCGTTTAAACGTCAGGAAAAGTGATTGCGGTATTGTTTTGTTGAATTTCTCTCCAATTTGTTCAAGCATTTCATCAGTCCATTCAATTTGAGGGGGGGATCATTTTTATTTTGATCCATAAGATTCATGTCTTCCAAATCATCTGCTGTTGTTTTCCCGAACCTACGACCTTTTGCCGGGCTTACATAATCTTGGGCTTTTTTTGCTATAGAAGCATATGACTTTCTCATGCCCTGCGATGGACCACCCACCAGGTTAATAGGTTGAGTGGTCGCCATTTTAAGTTTTTCAATTATTTTTCAAAGATATGTTTAAATTTCTTTTTTTTTAAAAAACAAACACTAATATATATAACCAATACAATTCAGTTATCCGCAAAATTGTTGAGTTTTGTAGATTTGATATTTTATCTACTCTTTTTAAAAAATTAAATTTGCCTGAGATTTTGGCATTAGTTATTAGATCCGCTAGCTTTTAACTATGTGTTTGTCTATTAGCATTAGGTACGGATTTTCGATAAAAAAACTCTCTGGATTTCTCTGTCCTTTTTTACTCTTTTTCAATCAAAATAAATATTTGAGTGTTTTAAATTGTATTATTGAACATTTTAATTAGTTATTAGCAAATAAATTGCATTTTATTAACAAAAAGCTAAGAGGTTCTTTGCTTACCTGCTACTAGGTTTGTATCCAGGTGGCGCTCTATTATTATTATTATTATTATTATTATTATTATTGTTGTTGTTGCTGTCATTGTTGTGATTTATTTGATATTTTGCAATAACTGAAATTTTATCTTCTTCTGCCAGCAAACTTTTCCTTTTGTAAGTCTTCAACATCTTATATAAATTGTAATTCTCCAATATATTATATTTTTGGCCATATCTTCCCAATGAAAGCAATCAATATTGCACTTCTTTAATGTCTGTTTGAAATAATCTTTATAACAGAAACAGATCTATTTCTCCCTAAAAAATCATATCCATGTTCATGATTAAATACTTTTTTTAGAAAATCTGTTTTTGTTTTTTTATTTCACATAACCAATCCAATGAAGATATGATTATGTTATAATACACTATAGTACCACATCCAGTAGGATGAATATATTGATTACTTTTATGATCTTACCATCATCATTATATAAAAAAAATTATGTCTTTATGTTACATTGATATGATATCCAAATCTCACTTCTGTAAAAAAAATTGAATAAAATCTATTGTACCTAGTTCATTTGCAGCAATTATTTTACTGCAGTGCAATATCATAGATTACAACTTATTAAAAGCACTGAAAGTAAATAAAGTTTGTGCTTCACTTCAGCATAAACATCACATGATCACTATTTTTTATGCTTGCCCTTAACTGTTATTAAAACAGGCAAAACTTTCTATACATATTGCTACTCAGTACAAGTCAGAGTAATCAATGGATGCCAGAAGGCTTGTGCATAAAATCCCCATCTAGTGCCTACTCATACACTATTCTCAGACTAGCTTCTGTCTAGTTTATTGGCTTAAAACCAATTCTGACTAATAGGATAGTGGTGGTTATGGTTATTAAAGAACCAAAGACACCAAAATGTATAGGTATTGAACTGAGCTCAGCTGATGAGCTTGGATTGAAAATATTACAGTGTTTTCAATTTAAGTCTCATAGTTTTGTAGTTAAGTAGAGATAAAAGGTGGCTGTTGGAGGGTAGCATTAGATCCTAAGATCAAGGTGCAGTGTTCTCAGATTCAAGGCCCCTCACTGATGAAGGCCACACACCAGAAACTAGTCTGGCAACATTGGATTAGTAGGCACTAGATGGGGATTTTATGCACAAGCCTTCTGGCCTCTAGTGATTATTCTGGCTTGCACTGAGTGGCAATACATATAGATAGTTTTGCCTGTTTTAATACACTTCAACATCTATCTTTCTATTTAAAAAGCTACCAAAAATCTTTAAATTGGCCCATGATCTTATGTTAATAGCCATCCAAGCTAAAATTTGCCAAAAAATTTTCTTCCATCATTGCTTGATAAAGAACAAATTTTTTGAACTATAATTAATGATAAAAGAATCAAAACATCACATGACTACCATTTCATATGTTTACACAAGCTGTTAAAGCTATAGCAAACTCTCCATACAGTAGTGCCACACTATGAAAGCCTTTATAATAAATGGAATCGAGGAAGGTTTGTGGATAAAATCTATTGCCTATTTATCCCCAGACTAGTTTCTGGCTTGTAGCTTTCATCAGTGAGGAGGCTTGCATCTAAGAGCATTGCACTTAGATCTTAGGATCTGATGCACTATAAAGCCATGAGCCCAAGATGAAAAAAACCAATAACATTTTTAAACTCATTCACTTGTATGGACATATAGATCTAAACCCAGTTCAATATCTATACATTTTGGTGTCCCAGCATATTATGGACAGGATTGGAATAAAACCACCAAAACATTACATAACCATCATTTCATGTTTACATAAGCTGTTAAAACAGTAGAAAACTCTCCATACAGTAGTACCACCCACTGCAAGCCTTAATAAGCAATGGATGAAAGGTTTGTACTACCAATGATTAATAAGACTGGAATGTTGGGTGGTTACTATACGATGATTTTGCTGCTGTTTGAATTATTAAAAGTCTTAATATTTTGTATTCAAAAATATTAAGAACATTCTATTGACTGTCTTTGCAATTAATAAAGCATGCACACTGTAAATCCAGAAATCAAAAAGATGAAGTTTCTGTTTTTGCTTACAAAGACCTATATTTAACAATCATATATAACTTTGTTCAAATAATATCAGAGCTTACCTGAAAACCAGAAGCAACCACTTATAAATGAGTATGGCTATTTTAACCTCAAGAAAAGGAAAAGCTACATGTGAGATTGGTTTTGCAGTGATTGTAAAAGCCAATCTGTTATCCACCAATATATTGATATAAAGAACATTTTGTTTCATATTTGTTATTTTACAAGCCTATCTTTTAATTTCTTTGGGAGAAAACTTCTATTTTTGAAATACTTTAATATTTTGTTTAATTGTGATTTTTCTAATATATTTTATTTATAGAAACAATCAACATTTGAGTTCCTTAGAACAGTGGTCTTCAACCACAGGCCGTAGAAGTTTTTTGCTGGTCCGCAATAGACTGGCAAGAAAGTTTTAATAACAAAATAATAAGACTTTAAACTTTTAATTAATATAAACAATTTTTATTTATTTTTTTCATCGCACTTTTACCTGATTAAAAAAGAAGAAACAGAACAAAATCTAATCAGTCATACATAAAGTAATTTGTTTTTCTAGTTATCACAGATGTTTATGAGGGGTGGGTAGAATTAAATTTTTTATTACTTTTCTAAAAAAATTCAAAATTAAAAAAAAAAAGTTTTTTATTATACAAACTCCATATATATATAACTTCATCTAAGGCTAAGCTATTTACATCTTTAAGAAAATTTATCTATGGACTTCTGCTGGTCCATGAAACCTTATCCTTATTTTTGCCAGTCCACGAAACCTTATCCTTATTTTTACCAGTCTGCAGGTGTGAAAAGGTTGAAGACCACTGTTCTAAGCTACCACAACCCATAATATTTTACTACAAACACTATCACAATGCCCTACTTACATCCAAGTCTTAGGGGCTATTTATAAAATATTGTCTTGCTCATCTTTGGGAGTCTTAGAGACAAATATTACATATATATTAGAAAGAACTATGCCTTGCTCTCTCTGGAGTCTTAGAGGCAAAATCATGGCAGGACTACTGTTAACTGCTTCATGATAACTAACAACTGATATCATAATTTGGGTTGGAGCAGTGAATGAGAACAATCAGTCACCAGTGACATGAATACACCATATCCTTAAGACAATAACAAAAACCGTCCATCCATCACCAAAACTTGCAATACAACCAACAAAACTCCAACAATCAAGTATGCTATTTAACCTTCAAAATTATAGACTTTCTATAACAGAAGTGTTCCAGATATGAACAATATTAACACTTTATAATTTAATACTATCAATAATTCTATGATTATCTAGCATCAGTACTATATTTAATTGACAAGCAAAAGATATATATAAAAAAAATGTTATCAACTTTAACATTTACTATAAGTTGTGATATTTATATAGCTTTAAATTTGAAACTAAGCTGTTTCATGGCTGTATTTATTTATTTTACATAAACAAAAAAAAATATTTTTTTTAAACTATACATCTGACATTCATATATCTATTACACATCTTTCAGGTATTGGCTTATTTCAAACTCTAATTTGCTTATTTCAAACCTTAGTTAATGCTCCTTTTACCCCTAGTTCCATTTTATCAAACATTTCTATTAATGTTCCAGATTGATATAAAAAAAATCCTTGAATAAGAAAACTGCCAACTTGATTCTATTTTGAAACCAATTTTGCAATAACTGTATATTCAAAACAGGAACAAAGTAATTCTAATGTTACTGGATTACCTCTCATCTCAGGTATATGCCAATATATATCAACAAAAATATAAACACTCTACAAGATATGAGACCTAAGTAATCAAGATTCCACAATTGGACATCCATTTAAACCCTTGGCAGCTGTGGCCTCTATGTATATATCAAGCTGTCCACATTAGTCACCACTTAAAATAGAATGTATAATATACAATCTCCAATAAAAAACAAAATACATATATGAACAAAGATGAATCGATCACCAATCATTGTGCAGCCATTTACCCATAAATATATCGAGCATTTAACCCATAAGGCAAGCCACTTAACCCTATTAACTAACAAAAGATAAATATTCTACAGGATATGAGACTTAATCAAACAGGACCCCACGATTGGGCAGCCACTTAACCCAATCATATATCAGGCCCCAGTTGGGCACCCACTTAACCCACCCTGTAACCTCTGCTCTCTTCGCTAAATGCCCAGGCATCAATTCTATACAAGATAGAATAAAATTTATAATTGTAAATTGCTTTTAAACTTATTTAAAAGATTCTTATATTGTAATTATTCTATGGCTTACCTCAGTTGAGGTTATAGGATATGTTCTTTATATAGGATGCAAATAAGAGTAATAAAACATTTATTAATAACAATTCTGTAACACTAATTTAATCATATACCACACATTTATTTAATTATAAAACTATTGCAAGATTATCAATTATCATATTTAATATAGGATAGACAATGATGAGGATTGGGTATCTTTTTATCTACATCACCACCTATTTTAAGCAAAGTAGAATATATTATTAGCACTGTAATATGGTGATTTATCATCTCCAGACAGATTAAATAAATTGACTTCTACTGGCAAATCTATATATTTTAGGGCTATGCTATGTTAACCATATGTGTGTGTGTGTGGAAATGGAGAATCGAACATATAATAAAACAATTCATTTGGGCTTTTAATTCATCAAAACATTTATTAAAAATTAAAAGACAAAATAAATAATGAATAAACAAAAAGAAATATTATTTTATGCACTTTGCTAACCAATTACATTGCTCTTATAGCAAAACCAAAATTGACTAATATTTAATATACGAATCATATATTTTCGAACATGTGTGCTTTTATAATATCCTAAACATGATGTATTTTTAAAACATACTTTTTATTAGCTTATTTATAAAACTTGGATGATGCCATAAATCAATCATTTATACATATTATAAAATTTTATACAACACTTATCTGTTATAATCAGTGTATATCATCTAACACTAACTATACAAAAACAAAGAAAGGCAAGGAAAAACAATAACTAAACACTTATATTTATACTTATACTTATATACATGAGGGTTAAATAATATCTCCAAACTCAATCTAAATAATCTAATCGTCCCTTGACCATTTCTACCTTCAAGTTATAACAGACAAGGTTTTAATTCTTTATTTTTTTAAATAAACTTCATTAACAAATTGAAGCATAATAAATACAATTTTTTTTAAATAATAATTTATAGCATCACGCACACATCCAAATTTCTATAATCACCTATAATATAATTTCTAGATCATACAAAATAATAAATTATCATATTATAATGATATGAAGTTACATTGTTTTGTTTTGTTTTTTTAAAGAAAAAAAAAATTGGTTATACATTTATTATAAGTAATAACGAAAATACTTATCAATATCTCATCATTACATGTTAATTTTTTTAAACAAAATTGAAAGTTGAAAGAAACATACATATTAGTTTCAAAGACAACAGTAAATTATAACATAAAAAAGTCTATCCATTGTTAAAGCATAATTTGTTAAGAATGACAATAGTTTTTTTTTATCCTAGAATTCCGTTATAGGCATAATAAATGACATTTGCATGCATTGGAATTATTTGTTATATATGCGCGAATAGCAAAGTTATACAGTATAAAATTATCTTCTTGATATAAGATTAAATAGATAAACTTTTTCATTTTAAATTTTATTTTGTAGAATATTGATAGAAAATTCTTTTAATTGAAAATCAAGTGTTTAATTCTAGGGTCTAATAAGAAATTTTTAGCTAGCTTTATTTTACACAATTTTGTCATTTTAATATTATTTAGCTTTGGTAATACTTTAAAATAAATCAATACTTTAGCTTACATATCATCCAGGCATTTTGAAATAATGAATATGGACCATTGTTTGACAGAGATTTGGAGGCTGGTATCCCTCTGGAGGGTCTCTATTTCCTCATTTTTATATCATTCCAGTAGTATAATAACAAAAATTCTCTACAGGTATATTATTATAATCCTTGCGATGTTTTTTTATATTTGTTCTAATACTCTTAAGAGAGTTATTGATTCTTTTAAGTTTTTTTTTTTTTTACATCTTCCCTGGAACTTTTTTTTAAGTTTTAAACTCCATGCCTTTTTTCCACTCACGCCCTCTCTGTTTTTTTTTTATTACAATCAACTTTGGAAGTGTGACAGAATTTTATTTATAAAATTTTAACAATACAAGCTTTGAATGGAATAAACATAATAATAATAAAAAAATTAAATATCAAATATTAATTTATAAATGTTATTCACCAATATAAAAATAATCTTTATCATTTTTAAACATAAGATTATGAACAATATATAATTAGTAAATAATAAAATGTAGGAAAGAAAATTCTAATTAATAATATACCTATATTTCTGCTCATTATGACATGTAAATTTTTCTACTACATACAAACATCTCTGATGTTATTCATCCTCCTCTCCCACAACCAAACATATATAATCCAAAACTCTACCAATCAGTACACCCACTTAAAGTTTTAATTTTTTTAAATCCTAATTTTAACTAGCAAATTACATCTCAATTCATTTTCTCAGATAATTAACTTTAGCCATTGTTAGCACAAATGTGAACTTCCCACATTTATTTCTGGTGCCAACCTTGAAGGTCACAGTCCTTCCCCCTTATGAAAGAAAAATGAATTGGATAAACAACAATCAATATTAATAGCACATCAAATTTTACATTAAGATCATTCCTCAATTAGAAAATTATGTTTGTCAAATAAACATAAAACAATAAAAACATTTAATGCTTTTACAAACACTTGTTTTTATTATATTTTAGCAACATTAAATAAGCAAAAAAAAAGTAATTAAATTCTATATTGAATAATATGTATAACTTTTATTAATCATGTCTTGCAGGATACGGAATCAAACTACGAGCATTATAAGTAACTTTAAACCTTGTGTTTATATTCTTAATCTCCTTTCTTCTAACAAGTTTTTTCCTACAAGATTTCATTTTCACTTTACTAGATTTAACTCTAATCTTTTTAATATATCTTACTTTATTCTTCACTTTCTTAAGATGATTTATATTAAATAATTTTTCCTTTACTTCTTTGAGTTTGATCTTATCCTTTCCTAAATCTCTCTCTGGCTTAATAATTTTCCTAAGAGAATTCATATCAAATTCCTTCATAATCTTCATTTTACATTTAATCTTTATTTGATCAACTTTTCCAACATAAATAACACCCTTTATCATATGCTCTATATTAGATACTATACATATGACATCTCCATACAGTACTTTTCTGTGACTACTCATCTTCATGTCCCAATTTAAGTACTTACAAATATATTCAGAAACTATACTTCTACTTTTATTTTGTAATTTATTGCCTGAAATATGAATAAATGTCATTAATTTGTTTTTCAAAATTTCTAGACATTTCATACTTAGAGTAATTATTTCTACATATATGAATTCACTAATCCCTTTATTCCTATCAAGACTTTCTTTAATATCTTCAAATATATCCACACTCTTATTTCTGTCTAATTCCAGTTCTTGGTCCCCTATTTCTCTGAGTTTTTTATATGCCCTTATCTCTTCTTTGGTTAAACTAATATTTTTACTAACTAGTTTAACAGTCTGCTGATTTTCTTCCTTAAACAGCACTATTGAATCATCATCAAATATTTTAATTTTCTGAAGGGGATTCTTAACACTTGTCTCTAACAATACTGATTTGATTACCTGATCTTTTATATTCTCTTGCATTTCTAGCTTCATTTTGGGTATTTCTAACCTTGCTTCTAGCTTTGTTTCTAATTTCACTTCTAATTTTATCTCTGACATTTCTGACTTTATTTCAACTATCCTCTCCTCTGATTTCTTTTGACTCAATTTTATTTCTATTGCTATCTCTGATTCCTGACTTTTTACTTTCTTCTCCACAACTTGCATCTGCCTAACTATACTAGTGTTTATTTCTATCATTTCTAACTTCATTTCTGAAACTTCCAATTTTATTTCAGCTATCCTTCCCTCTAACTTATCTTGACGTGACCTTAGTTCTGCAAACATCTCTTCTGACCTTTCTCTATCTTCTACTTGTCCAGACTTTAGTTCCCTTAATTCTGATTTCAATTCTGTTAACATCTCTTCTGACTTTTCTCTATCTTCTCTTAATTCTAATTTTAATTTTACTTGACCAGACTTTAATTCCCTTAGTTCTGATTTCAATTATGTTAACATCTCTTCTGACCTTTCTCTATTTTCTACTAGTCCAGACTCTAATTTTGCAAAAAACGATTTGGCCCACATCGGCATATCATCATCCGTGGTTTTACAAATACTATCTCTCATCTTACTAGACTCTCCATAGGAAATATCTATAGCTTCATTTCCTGATTCAAGGTCAGGAGACAATGCAGCCATGTCTGGAGATGGTGTCTCTTGAGACCCACCCAAACTATCATATAAACTAAACTCTTCCATTTTATAATCTCTTAAAAATTTATTAATACTACTTAAAGAAAACAAGGTTTATCAGCTCCAACCTCCACCAAATCAACAATTCAAATTCACCATCACTACCTAAAATGACATAAAATTTCCACAATTTTATTTTCCCATATAATGTTCGATTTTCCACACACACACACACACACAGATTAAAAGACATTAAGTTTTAATTAAATAACATTAATCTAAACATATCTGAAATTATAAATTAAATTTTACATGATCCGCTATAGTCATATTACAAACTACACCAATTCAAATAACTGATAAAAGAGCAAAATAATTTAAACATATTCATTTATCTTTATGCTGTATTGGGTGCATCCAAATATTATAACCAGCATTTATAACTCAAAAGAAAAAAAAATTTATAATCAAAATCAAATCAATGATGACATGCATTTACTATGACAACTGATATACAATTTTTACTTAAATATGATAAATGCCAACCTTTGCATAAGAATATAGAAAATAGCCTTTTAAGAATGAGCTATATATTATATATTCATCCATCCTTCTAAAGATCCAACAGATACTGACAGCCAAAAGAATTATTAGCAGTTCACAATTTTGAAATAGATAAAAGAATTCCATCACTGCTCTCAAAACATACAGTGCTCCATGAACACTCTGATGATCATCTCACTTTAATCACTCTAAGCCAGTGGTCTTCAACCACCGGTCCGCAGCCGGGCCATAGAAGTTTTTTGCTGATCCACGATAGACTGGCAAGAAAGTTTTAATAACAAAATAATAAGACTTTAAACTTTTAATTAATATAAACAATTTTTATTTACTTTTTTCATCGCACTTTTAACTGATTAAAAAAAAAGAAACAGAACAAAGTCTAATCAGCCATACATAAATTAATTTGTTTTTCTAGTTATCACAGATGTTTATGAGGGGGGGGGGTAGAATTAAATTTTTTATTACTTTTCTAAAAAAATTCAAAATTAAAAAAAAAAAAGTTTTTTATTATACAAACTCCATATATATATAACTTCATCTAAGGCTAAGCTGTTTACATCTTTAAGAAAATTTATCTATAGACTTCTGCTGGTCCATGAAACCTTATCCTTATTTTTGTCTGTCCGCGAAACCTTATCCTTATTTTTACCGGTCCGCAGGTGTGAAAAGATTGAAGACCACCGCCTTACAACGTAATTGGGATCTACTTTTCCCATGCTGCTCTAGTTCATCATATAACACTCTCTTAAGAAGCCTTGCATTCATTCATTCATTTAACATGTCCAATCCAATGAAGGTGTGATTTTACAATAGTGGACTGGTTTTATGAACTAGTCATTGTATTTTCAAAACTATATGGAGCATTCATAAATCATATTTTTTAAATCTCTTTATAATGAATTGATAAAATGTCCAAAACTCACTTCCATACAGTAAATTCACTAAATAACAACTAAGTATACAGCTAATTTAATTGCAATAGTTAATTCTATGTGGGTTGAAGAGCAATCGCAGTGCTCTGGAATCTGTGCTATACTCCAATATCTAAGTCTATTCTTCTATTTATAAAACTATCAATATGTTTAAATTCAGATGTGAAAATATAAATTGCAAATTAAATTATGCTTCAAGCAGTGCATAAATAATTATTTAAGATAAATTATATTCGAGTTCCATATGTTAAATTCTCTGCTCGTAATTTAATTTAGCATTCAAATTTAGAGCTATTTTATAATTACAAATGCTTTTTACATATTGAGTAGATATGATCTGGAAATGATTTTTTTCGACTGTGACTACATTTGCGAACACATTTTGGCCTATCTACTTTATCGTAATGACCAAAATTTAGGGTGTGCATGTATGTATGTATGTTAGTTTTGTCATCGTTTAAATCGGCAACAATGACAAACTGCGCCGACAGTGTTTTTTTCAATTATCGGTTCTTTGGAATCTATATGCTGATTTCCAGAAAATCAGATAACACAGACGTATATTATTTATGTATATTGCTCGCGCGTTTTTGAATTATGCACTTAATTTTTATAAATTATTAAAGATGAATAGCGTATATGTTTTGTGTTGTAGATAATTTAATTAATGCACATTTAAATTACAACTTGCTTAATGTGCTGTGTTGTTTGTTTATTTGCTTCTTTTTCAGTAACAACTTAAATACATAGATAAATATTTACATTCCATTTCATATCTTATTTACTATTCTCGGCAGCCGCGTAGACAAACTCTGCTATTTAGAGATTTATTATATTCAATTTTTCTTAGCGCCCTCTTTAATGCCTACGTGAAAGTCAATCAGCCAATCGCCAAGACTAGATTCCCTAGACATTATTGTCATCTGCCATCATTTTATTTTCAATGCTTTAGAGAAGACATATTTTATTCAATAAGTTGAAAGTACATAGGTTTATTTAACTGTTATTTTCATATGTATTTTAATTATATTAATTTTTTTTTTTTACATTTCTCTCTCTCTTTTTTTTTTTAAAACAGACAACATTTCGCTTTTCTTCGCAAGGAACCTCCTTTAGAAGAAGCACCAACGTACGTATCATCCTCTTTATCTTCCCATATCTTTCAATCCCAATTGATGAAAATCTTAAATTTTAATTTGTATGCATTTTAAAAAGTCATTTTGAATTTTACTTTTTAATTTAATGTAAGTAATTTTCTCCTTCTATTTAAAAATGTATTCAAATATTGTTTATTTTTTTATGTATAATATTTATTTATTTTTATTATAAGTAATAACATTAATAAAATATGATTATTATTATTCCATTTACAACTGTTTATCAGTAAATAAAACGATTGTTTCCTCTTAATTGTAAAAATAAAATAAAATGGCTTCTTGTTTTAAAAGTCTTTACCTTAATACTAAGATTTTAGCGAATCTTTGTTATTTTAAGCAGATTTGGACTTCTGCTAATTAATCTTTCCCCTCTAACTCGACATTCTTTACCCCCCACATATTTATTCCTTATTATTTCAAATTACCATCGAGAAGTCCGTTTTGACTGACAAACTACTGCCGCATTTTTTGATCTACACTTTTTCAGAAACATAAAAACTACAAATAAGGTGATTTTGTTGGGGGTGGGTGGGAAAATCTGATCGCCATGGAAACTAGGCTTATGAATAATTTTGATTTGTTATTCAGGGTTTGTTGTTTAATTTGATGAACATGTATAGAACTTGTAGCTGTAATATTTTCTATTTGGAATTTTAATTTGTAAATTAACTCATCCTCTTCCCCTCCTCCCAATTTGTTTTCCTTTTGTTTAATCTTAAGACAATCGTAGCTTACATATATAGAGAGATTATGCATAAGCAATTGTCTGGACAAATACGTTTTAAAATAATATAAATTACAATACATATATAATTCTTGAACAGACTTCCGAAGAATATTTAACCCTCTTGGTAATGCTTTATTCTTTTTTTAATTACTTCAGAATATATACATTTTTTAATTTTTTTAAATTCATTTTCGTTAATTGTTAGTTATTGTCTTTTATAAAAATAAAATATATAAAACTACAAATTAGAAATGTGTTTCTTTTTTTTGTGGTTTGATAAATTATTTAAATATTAACTTGGAAAATATTTAAATCGTTTCATAAGCGCCGAAAAAAAAAAATTTTTGTTTTTAATTACTCATATAGTCAGTCAATCGTACTATATATTAATCGCTAATTCTCCAGGTTCAAATTGGATGTTATTCACAAAGGAATGTTTTGATTACAATGCTTATTTCATGTTTCTTTCTATTCATTGGTACTTTTCGTATTGAATTACAGAAAGCGACAACCACAGCAACAAAAGACGCTAATACAAATCTTATAGAGCATGTTTTCTTGTTATATTTGCTGTTTAGTAAAAACGTACATATTTGTGTTTTTCTACAAACACACTAATATTTTATATTCATTAGCAAGTTCTTTTTTTTTTATTACAGTTATGCCATCTAATGCTATTTTTAGTAAACAATAAATATCAGATGGTCATCATCATCATCATCATTATCAACCATTATAAATCCACTGCAGGATGAAGGTCTCTCCAAGTTTGTGTAAATGATAAATATCAGATGGTACTGCTTAATAAATACTCACATCTCCAGGCAACCATCCAGCACCTATTTATTACTAAAGATTGCACTAGATGGCATGACTATAATGAGAATACAAAAATTTGCTAATGAATAGCAATGATAAGCTAAGGTCATGTGATATATTGTTGATCATATGATATTTGATATCTTGTTAGTCATATTTAATCTGTTTTTTATTCTATATTCTTACTCTATGAACAACGGATTGCATTTTTTGTGTGTAACATTTGCAACAGTAGTAAACTCTCCATAATTGTGCACCCAGTGCAAGCCTTAATAATCAATCTATGCATCCATTGATTTCTAAAGTTTGTACTAGATGGCACTAGTGTGTGAAGAGTTTGCTACTGTTTTAACAGCTTGTGAAAGCATAGGAAATGGTGATCATATAATGTCTAACATTTGATTTGATAGAACTCCATTTAATAGAAGCTATTATTAATATCATTTTTGAGCATATAACTGCAGAATATTATCAATTTAACCATCACTTGACTCCCATAACTACTTATCACAAATGTGTGCATATTTCAATTCCATTTTAAGCCTGTCTTTTTTGATAAAAATGGATTATCAAACTATGCATCTTTCAGCATGTCTTTATCTTGTAAGAATAATAATTTTGATTGGATTCCTTTTTCATTTATTCTATTTGCAGCTACTCATCAATGACATAGTCACTCTAACATCAGAAGAAAAAAAGAGAAAGCCAAAGAATAAAACATTACTGATTTATTTTGTTATGACTATATAAACTAAATAATGAATATTGAATACATTCACACGTTAGTCTTCTTATTGTAGATCTTGCCACGCTACCTTTTAACTTTTTCTGTACTAAACTTTTTTTTTTCCTGATTAACTTTTGAACAATAAACCATTTGATTATTTTTCACCCTTTGTGATTTAGTGTAATGGAAGAGTGGCTGTTTCTTAAGCTCAAGGCTAGGGATCACAGCTTTGCTCCATGACTTATGAGCTTTCAAGTAGTAAATATTTTATTGATATTATCTATATTCTTTATTACTGTTTACAATGCTTTTTTACAATCCACTAGTGACAGTTTCGATTACCCCAGCAATCTTCTTCAGAACTTCTACTCATATTTCCAAATTTATCTTGTATAGTTTAGTATAGTAGTAGAGGTACAAACTTTAGAACTTAAAGTCCATGGATTACAGATTCATTTCTATCATTTCTGGTGTTTCAATTTCTTATGAACAACAAACAAATCCATTTATTTTATTTTTTTTCAGAAAATCATCAATACTTTGCTTAATTGCCATTTGTATTCTATTCTCTTAATGAAAGCAATCATTACTTTGTGATAATAATTTTTATGGAAAAATCAATCTGCTTTTACCATAATAGTTCACTGTTAAATATATTTTTACGGTCTTCTATCATCATTTTCTCCACAACCTCATTCCAATGAAGATGTAGCCTTGTTATATTAAATTTACTATCATTGCATCAAACAAACATAGCCAATTGACTATATTATCCTGCCCATTATATTATCAGAAATTTGGAGAACCTCCACAAATAAAATGTTGCAATGTCTTTATGTTAAGATGATAGGGAGTCCACATTTTCTATAATTTTATGATATGGTAGAATGGCAGAAGATCATGGTCCATGGTTCACAGCCAACTCTGTTTTTTCTGGTGCTCAAACTTTTTTTGGATTCTTGAGCAATGAATCAATTAATTTATTTTGTATTTGTCATATTAAATTTTTTATGGATTTATTATAATGTAAGCAAAAGGAAATTAAGGGATTATATCCATGTCAGCTTCCAAAAATAGCATTACCTTTGATATTGTCAGAAACCATGAATTAATTTATAATAGCTCTTTTGTCTTGAGTTTAAATAAAAGGAGATTCTTTTTCATTTGCAATGCAAATTGTTATAAGGATTTAAATCCAATCAACTACTTTTTGTAGGTATGAGAATTTAGATTCATATTTCCCCTTAATATACTGCAACAAACTTCTCCAGAGAGTTAAATATGCTAAATTAAACATTTTCCTGTATTTATTATAATGGAAATAAGAGATTATATCCATGTAAATTACTTTTGATATTGTCTGGAAACCATCAATTTTTAATTGTAAGTCCTGACGGAATTTGTGCTTCCTTTCCTTACAATAAATTTGGCATAATAATAATCTATATGCAACCAATTTCATCGTAGAAATTGTATTACTATGATGAAATACATTATTGTCTAAATTTTCAATGCTGCAGGAGCACACTAGACCATGTTGCACCTCAATATTCAAGTATGTTTAAAAATTGTCAAGACATTTAAACTGATAACCAAAATAAAAGTTGAAGATTTTTCTTACAATATTTAAATTTATTTTTATATTAGAGATTATTGATTATACATGCACTTTCTCTCTGCTGGATATTTTATATCCCCCCACCCCAATCAACCTTAATTTATTAATTAATTGTTAATGTAAAATAATCAGCTTATGAGAGTTTTCAGTTGTTTAAAAACAAATGCCTGCTTTAATAGATACACACAAAACAACTCAAATAAATGGATATCTTTTGATTTGTCAATGCATGTTATGCATAACTAAAAAAAAAACATAAAACATCTTTTCCCTTCAAAAATATATTTGAATATGTACACGCATATAAAGTCTGTAATATGAAACAATTTAATATTTCATTTATTTCAACTTATTAATATAACCAATTGTTTTGCTATATATATATATATATAATGTAACCTATGAAAACTTCAACTAAAATTAAATTTAACCATTTAGAAAATGAATTGTTAGAAATTATCATATACTTGTTTAATGATAATATATTTACTTATTGTACAAGCTGACTCAATAAATCATTCTGTATAAATTTAGTTATATGAGCATTCTACACTCTAAAAATAACTAATTATCAACCATTTGCATAGATCAGATACTACAAATCACTCTAAATCACCCCTTCACTCCTATTAAATAAAATTATTGATCTTTTTTTTTTACATTTTTTATTATTTCTTCAAATATCTTTTAACCCTATTTATATCTTAAATAAAATTACAAAAAAAAAAAAATTAAGCCAGATGTCACATGACTTAATTTAATAAGCTTGTATTTACAAATATTATATATAGAGCTCATAAGACAAGCTCTTAACAAGCTTTATAGAATACCCACAACATCAGACCAGTTTTTGCTACTGACATTCTCAGTGAGGTGCTAGGCTATTCAATCATTAGATTAATAATACCAGGACAATCCCAGAACTTTACCTAATGTATAACTATTAAATAGAAAATCTGAAAATTTCAGATATCCATATGTCTTCTAATCCAAGTATCTAACATAAATAGCTTGTCCTGGTATTTTTAATCTAATGATTGAATATCCTAATACCTCACTGAGAATGCCAGTAGCAGAAACCGGTCTGAGGCTGAGGGTATTCTACAAGCTTGTTAAGAGCTTATTTTGCAAGTTCTATATATAACATTTGTAAATACAAGCTTATTGAATTAAGTCATGTGACATCTGACTTGGATTTTTTTGTAATTTTATTTTTTGCTATGATGGCTTTGGTGATTTTATATTGCTAAAGCTATAAATATATGGTGTATCTGAACTTAGTTCAATCTCATATGGCTATTTTAGTTAGATAGCTAGATTGGAAGACATATTGATGTCTGAAAATTTCAGATGTTCTATTTAATAGTTATACATTAGATAAAGTGCTGGGCTTATTCTAGCATTTTTAATTTAATGATTGAATATCCTAGCACCTCACTGAGGACACCAGTAACAGAAACCGGTCTGAAGTTGGGGATATTCTACAAAGCTTGTTAAGAGCTTGTTTTGTGAGCTCTATATATAATATCTTAAATAAAGGATGGACAATTTCATTTTTCTTCCTGTCAATTTTTTTTACTTGCCACTCTTTTTAATTGTTCAGTAGAGATAAAATCGGTAATCCAAATTCTTTGATTTTAGAACTTTTTTGAATTGGTGATTTTTTTTTAAATTTCAAGCATTTATTCTATTATTGGTAAAAGTAAAAATAGCAAACAACTCACTGCAGTTAGGCTTATTAAATTATTAGTATTTACTGATTGTTTTTTCCTGCTTAATTTTGCTTGTAAATGTGTTTACAAATCAGTTTATTTATTATAAAAGATTAAGGATTATCTATGAAATTTTGTTTGGATGATAGAAGTTTGGATTAAATGTATTCTAGATGAATTATTAAATCTTGTTTATCTGACTGTTCTTGTCTCCATCAGTTTTTGTTTTTTTTCCATGACACATTTCTGCTCTTTATAAATCTATATTCTAGACAAAACAAACAAACAAATCTCTATTTATTCCAATGTTTAATAAGTTCAAGTTGTGTTTATTTATTGTTTAACCTTCACAGTTTTTGTTTTAATTTCTTTGCCATTTTCTTTATCATTTTTTACACAGCTACCTAAATATTCAAAGTGTTATTTATTTCTTTGATAAATATATTTTCTTAAATAACAGGTCATTTTTTTACATTTCCATTATTTTATTATGTTCTTGTTTATTCATATTTCTTTGCATCTCACATCTTTTTAAATTCCTTTATGTTGTTCACTATTTCATTAAAGCCATTTCACTATTTGCAAACACTCCCATAACAGCAGCATGGTATAGTATATACAGGGAATTAAGATGACAATGGATGCACAATTGAAGTCTTAAACTGGATCTACAGAGATTGTGAATGACTGGGAAAGAGACTTCCATGTAAAATGAGTGGATGAGTTAAAGGAATTTGCTGAGGTGATAAGAAGAGAAGCTATGGGTTTGCAAAACTGCATTAAGTAAAGCACTTCATCATGTAGTAGATGTTGATGATGATGATTCTACTAAATCAAAGGAATGGCTTGTCTCTGAGCTTATTGGTTTTAAAAAAACCCACTGAATTGGAATTAAAATTCCCAAGGTTAAATCACATGAAAGAAATATGAAACAATGAAAAAAAGATACATATAAATGGGCCTCCAAAAAACCTTCCAACTGATTGTCTCATTTTAAGATTGGTAAATGTGCTTGGTATACAGTATGTAATATGGCATATAAACTTTGTTGGTGGTGACACAAATATGATTATTTTTAAGACTAACCAAACAACCACAATGTTGATTTCAGTTTCAATTTTACTATGTGTTGTTTGATTCTTGCTATTTGTTTCTGCCATTTTGGGTTGTGTGAACTGTATTAAATTCCAAATACTGTATCAAATTCTAAACAGGCTAATAAAATTTAATTCTTCACTATGTATTTATTTCTTAGTCATAACTCGAATAGAATTTCATATTTATTGGTTCTATCTTATAGAATATTACAAGGGACCACTTAAAATTTTGGTCTCTAGATCTCAAAAAATGAAGTCAGTATATGTATATATAAATGAATATAGACTGAAAATCCTAAGTTCAAATCCCTCTATTTAATAAGTAATAACTGTGTTGTAAATTAATATAACTATTAAGAAAGTTGATTGGTGATGTGTGTGTGCCACCACAATTGTTATCCATTGACATTGGATTTTGTGCATTGAATTTGTCAATAATTATCCACTGTTATATATCAAAAGACTTTTTTTTCATATAATCCACCAAATTATTTTACTTCTTCCTTCCAACTCAAAATAAGTCACTTCCAAGGGTGTTCTTTATCTCTTAAGTATTCAGATAAACCATTATCTGAGCTACTGATCAGCATCCCTTTTTGATGTGAGTACATATTTATTTTTTATAATTTCATCATCATCTTGTGTATATGTAATATTTTGAATAATCTGATAGTCTAATTTAATATTATATTTAAATATATATATATGTTTATATACACACATATGCACACATTCGCATCATTACTTTGATATTTGAATATGCACACATATTAGTTGTTTTTAAAAATGTTTTTAATATTCATATAATATTCCTTATTACATAAAGGGAAATTTGTATTTATATATACATACATAAATATTTACTAAATTACATCACCCCAGTCGATGCTTAAAATAAAATAATAGAACATCAGCTATATGTTGCCATGGCAACACTCAGATAATATTGGTTTATTTTAGCATTGGATATAGTGATATGATTTATGTATGATAATCATTTAGCTATGTGCACCTAGGGTTTAAAATAATTACTAACATTTTTTTTTGTAAAATCTATAAGTTACATATTGAAATAGTTGATTATATAATAACACACAGTGTGTACCAATAAAAAGGTGACTGATTCTCTCTCCAAGCTTCCTGGTGTACCATTTTAGAAACAATATATGTGTTTTGTAGCAATATTATTTAGCTATCTACCACAAATTTTCAAACTGTTAGCATATCTGGATTACAAGTGTTTCATATCTTAACCATAATGGAAAAACACAATTGATATATTTTGTTTTAATTTGGGAAAAACTACTTCTGATACATTTGGAATAATTAAACTGCATTTAGTAGTAAAGTCTTGCGTTACAAGAATGTTTCAAGTGGTTTCCAAGATTTTGTGATGGCAGGGAGAACATTGAAGGTAATTTAGGATTGTCACATTTTATATCATAATTCATGATCCAAAATAAATTGTGCCCTGCATAATGCATAACATTGTTTCAGAGATGACACGTCATGAATCGTAATGAGAGAACAAGTCATCTTTTTACTGTGACACTCTGAACATGTGTGGGTCATTACCAAATATTTAAATGAAGATTCAAAAAGGCTAGAAGTCACATACACACATACTTATTTAAATTGTTTATAATTGCTATTTATTTTTAAAAGTATATTTAATTATATTTATGCATCAATGGATCATTGGATAATAAATATTGATAAGGTTAGCTGATGGATATTGGAGGATTAGCAGTATTAAAAGTTGCACTTGATTATTATTATGATGATTGCAAGATTAATGATTAATAATTTGCTTCAAAATTATATTATTATTATTGTTAAAATGATGTGAAAAGAAACGAAGTAATAGATAACATAGATAAATATTTGTATTTGATTATAATTAATCTGATATTCTAAGATTCCCATATTATATTAATGATCTTAAAATAACCTCTTACAATATTCAGAAAGATTTTGAAATCAAATTTTCCAATAATGATTTCTTTATTACCCTGGAAATGAGAACACATATTATAAACATAGTAATATATTTGAGTAATCTATCAAATATACTTTTTTTCTCTTTGATCCTTCTTCTTGTGGAATTTGGTTCAGTTTTATCATACCCACATTCAAAAAGAGATGTGAATAAAATTCAGTTAGTCTTTAACAATTTTTCTAAATATTATCACTTAATAGATAATTGCAGTATGTCTTTTGTATAGGTTTAAAGCTAGAAATCTTATGCTTTAATACAAAGTCATTTCTAAAGATATCATTTCTTATAACATGCTTTCAAAACTACATCTTAACTGTTGTCAATATGAAACTTATGACTTATTTTTTCATTGAAAATAGTTGATACTAATACATTAAAATTCTCCATTATTTTCATCTTTCTATCAATTATCATAATGATTTTGATGAGAAAACCCTATTTTATCCTGACTTAAAGCAAATTTCTAAAGTCTTCAATATGTATATAACATCTAAATTCTATTACAAATTATTTATGTATTTTTTTCTTTTTCATATTTATTTTTTTATATTTATTGTTTATTTAATATGCATGCAATATGTAGCCTTTGGCTGTAAATGAAAACGGATTTAATTATTAACATTAGATGCCAATTGCCTCTTTCTTAATGTTCATATGAATGGCAATTTATATATTCCCAAAATTTTGTAAAATAGTATTTATATTATTCCTAGATATGACACCTTGATTTTGAACCCATACCCGTTAATATTTTTACTGGACCTTTTATTTGAATAATTATACGAATTGACATAAAAAAGAAAATGCATTATTTTTATTTTTCAGTAATCAAAAATAATTTATTTCTTGATCTTAGATTTAATTATAATTTTAATTAAAAGAGTGAATCGGCTATTAAAAGATTTGCATGGAATTAATATAGACTCAATACGCAGCTAATTATTTCTCTATTATGATTGGCTTCTATAAATTTTAACTAAATTAATAAAATATATATACGTATACTTTTTTTTTTAAATAAAATTTTTAAAATCTAAAACATTAAAAGTATATTCTGATTAGGTCATTCTTATTGATCATCATTTTCTTATGATTTTATTTTAATCGTTTATCCATTTTGCAGAATTCTCTATTAATTTTATCTATATTTATTGAATTCTTGTAATTGTAACATTCGTTTTTTATGAATAAATAATATTTCTTTGCTGTCATTTGGATAAAGATGGGTATCAGTAACGTTTAAGCGGTAGAACACCATGCTAATTGGACAATATACATATTGCTATTGCTATTGTACCTTCAGCAATTTTTTCAGTCTAAATAAAATTCAGGATTTTATTGAATAATTCAATAATATTTTTACCTCATTCAAAATATTTTTATATATTTAAAATCCTGATCAGACTATAATTAGCTAGAGAATAAATGTGTCCTAACCTGAAATAATCAGAAGTATGTCAATATCATTCTAGGGTCATATTCCTACAGACATTGAAACCAAGGTTTACCTTAATTTTGGAAAGCTGGATAACTTCATATCTTATGATTATAAATTATAATTTGTATTGGATGGTGACCAATAGTATAGGAATCTACATGTGTTATTTTCATTCTCATTTTCTTTCATTTTTTAACCTGAAGCAAAGTTCACTCATCCTAAATCATATTTCACATAAAGTTTGCAACCATATTTCCCAAAACATCCATTACTAAACAAATATTTGAATGTCATATGGTAGAAGATGAAAGATGGCTTTATATATCTTTTAAACTAGATACCTTTTTTTTTTGCTGAAATGATTAAAATTTGAGAAAATTCTATAAGTGGGTGTGTTTGTTTGTTTTTGCAAGTTAATAATTTTTGTAAGAATTAATGATTTAAATGAAGCTTAATTGTTATATAATAAATAATCAAATGATAGATTACTTAGAAGTTGTTAAACTATTCCTAATAATGATCAAGTAGGAGTTTCTTCAAATTTAATTCATAGGAGTGTTTTTTTCATGTCAGTCAAGCAAATTTTTTTATCTAGTCAACTCGTGTGGTTTTATCTTTTGACAATTTAGGATGTCACCTTTTTTACCTAATGTTGTTTTTTCTAGAAGCATATCTAGCTTGACTCTATTAAGCTTCCTAATGCTGTCAGTGATGTCGGTGGTATGATTTCTTTTTATTCTAGTATACATCTGTTTATGCTGTTGTCTCTGTAATAACTGTTTTAATGTCCAAATCTTCATCTGAAGTTACGCAATGGCAGAACGCATTTATTAAGAACTTTTTTTTTTCATGCACATAGAAGTGTATGCATTTATTATTTTTTTATTATTAGATTATTCCCATAAAAAGACCACTATTCAAATTTAATTTTATAAATTTCATTCTTTGTATTTTCATCTATGCTATTAATTTGTCGAAAAATCTTATTTTTTTTTTTTCAATTAATTAATACCAGTTTTTATTTTTAAAAAAATTTCATTGAATATTTATCATTAGCAACAGTCAGTCCAAATGAATGTGGCCATTAAAATATCACATGACTGTCACATGGCTCCAGTTTACACATTGTTATTTCACCACAGTTGTGCCATCTACTGTAAGTTCCAATAACTAATAGATGCCAGATGAGAATGCTTAATAAATCCTATCTAATTCTGCCCTATCCAACATCCCCAAGCTAGTCTCAAACTTGTAGTTTTCATCAGTGAGGAGCTTTGGATATTGAAACAGAAGTATTATTCTTATATCTTCTTTAATTTTTTTGTATTTCTTCATATATTCATATATATATTACCTATAATCAATCTTCACATATATACTTTAATGCAATTTTTTTATAATTTCTTTAATTTCCTAACAGTTTTGACTGTCCTACTTTAATGTAATTTTTTTTACAATTTTTTTAATTTCCTAACAGTTTTGACAGTTAAAAAGAAAGAGGAAAGTTATGCAAGTATTCTGATGAAGACTGCAGAACAGTTGAATCTGTTAGGAAATTAAAGGAATTATAAAAAATTTGCATTAAAGTGTATATGTTGAGATTGATTATAAGTAATATATATATATATATGTGAATATTGAAATAGAGAGGTAAATAATAGTTGCTAATGAAAAAGCATATTAAATCCTAATGGTTCAAGGGAATTTTTCTAAGATCCAAAGCTCCTCACTGATGAAAGCCATAAGTTTGAAACTTGTCTTGGGATATTAGATAGAAGATTACTGTATAGGGGTGTATTAAGCACTATTATCTGGCATCTATTAGTTGGTAAAGCTATTGTAAAAAAAAGAGTATAACCATTTCAATTCCAAATAGAATAAAGGAAAGAAAAACACCAGGAATGAGTTTTATGATGATTATGCAAACCAATCTATGAACTGCAAATATATCCACAAATAGAACATGTTATTGCATTATTTTGTTTATATTTTGCAATGCACTCTTTTAATTTCTTTAGAACAACTTTTTTTTCTGAAAGATTACTACACTGACTCTCCCATGAAAACATGCTCACATTTATCATAAAATAATTCTTGTAGGAAAAGTTGTAATTTTATAAAAGTAAACTGAATACTATTATACATAGCAAGATGAAAAACATTAATTGATCTTATGATTGCCTTTGTATTTTACAGAGCATCTATAACTGGAGTTTTTTTAATGTTTTTTTTTACCCTGATAGCAGATCTAAGTCCCTCTTCTATATAGTAAATTGGATAAAAAACTTTTATATACAACTAAACCAGTTGTAATAATTGTACCACTAAATATTTCTCAAGTATTTTTCATAATTATTTAAAAATCCCCTTTTGTGAAAACAATCACATAATCTGCAAATTCCATCCAGCTTAAGTAATTTCCACTTATTCTTAGTCATTTTGCATCTTATTTTAATCTACAAAACCCTTTTTGTAAAACAACTTTGAAAGTCTTCAGGAAGAAAGAATCATATTGCTATACACTCTTACAAGAATTAGTCAAATACTTTAATTTGATCAGTTCTTTATGGATCTGAAAAGATATTATAAAACTTTAATCTTAACAGTAATGTTTATAGGATCAAACACATTTCACATATTTGAAATTAATCTATAGAAGTAAGTGATCCAAATGAAATGTCATCATTGAATGGCAGCCTAATTTCAAAATCCAGGGATTCATCATACTCACTTTTTTGTGTCATCACCTGATGCTCTCAGTTGAAACTATATATAAATAAAACAATATAAAAATAGTGCATTACAATGTATAAGAAGTGAATTTATCAAAAAAATTTTATATCTACTTTACCATATTGAGATATTCAGCGTGTAGCACTAGATGGCAGTGCAATCGATGTTACTGATTCCCATTTAGTTACATTTAATGTCTTTTGTCTTACTATTTACATAAAGCTGTGGTGAAAATGATGCACAAGAAGTAAGTTAAAGGAGAAAAACCATGAGCTAATTTCGCTTATCATATAAAATATTGGTCATGTGATATAATAGTCAATGCTTTATTCTTGCCACATCTGCAAACCATTCTAAATTTCTAATGAAGTTTTAAACAAAAAATTATAGAATTTTTTTCTGTGGCCATTTTATAGATAAATTACTTAGTCTTCCAATTATGGGTTGGAAAATGGGTGACTAGCTGTTTTTGGCTGCCTGATAAAAAATGCAGGTTACTCTGGGTTGATCACATGATTTATTGATATGCTGAGCATGAAACAAAAATGTAATTGTAATATGATATGACCTTAATTCCTAATGAAGAACATAACCCTATGAATATTGAGTTTTTGATTTATTTATTTTACATATAGTAAATAACAGAAAATATTGAATTATGATATTTGTGTTCTGAAATGTTTTTAGAATTGTGAAGTTAAGTAGGTAATCTGCTTACCCATTAAAGATAAATGATTTCATAAGTCAAAATACTGTGATAATCCATATTATTTGGAACCTCTCATTAGCATTGCCCTTAAAGCAAAAAAATAGAGTAATCAGGAAAATTCTATAGACAAATATATAAAATTTCTACAAAATGTTGTTAGTTAGAACATAACTTTAAATTTCATATGTATGAATCTAAAAATTACCAGTTTATTTTCCATGCTATTTGATACATTGTATTTTATACTGATATACCTATTATTACAAACAGTTAAATGTATTTCAAAAAAATGTAAAGAGTATGTATTTTTCTAAAAATCATTTTTAGGTTAGATTACCAGTATGTAACTTGTGGGTCATGACCCTCAAAGGGTAACAGAACAATTGTTAAGGATCATGAAAATTTTGAGAAGTTCTCATATTGGATAGTAAATTTCTAATTGAAAAAACAAAAACCAGAATATTATTAAAAAATACATGAAAATTGCTCAACTCATTATTGTGTATCTAATTACTTTTGTGTTTAAACACTTCCTTCTTTATATTCCAATTCGGTTTGTATATATAGTGCTGCAGAATGGCAATTTGTTTTACATTGATATCATTTATCTTATTCTCTCTCAGAGTTTCATTTTTTATGCTATTATCCTTCTAATATTGATATATGGTACAATGTTTTTGATTGTACACATTTTCTAAAATAAGCTAAAAAAGCTATAATTGTTACAAATCAACAGATCTATTAAGAACCAAGTATTACTATACATTTTTTCTTAATATGCAGTTTTTTTCAAAGATTTTTTATCAAATCGTATGTACTGAAATATAATATAAAGTTGTATGTGATAAAATGTCTTTTATTATTGCTATCATTATATGTGCTTATAATAGGATGGTAAAAACATAAAGTGGGTCACATAAAATTTTAATCTGAGTATGGGGATCATAAGTGTAAAAACAACATTGTATATTACTGGACTAGATGACAGAAATAGTTTGGTATATAATTGTAAACCATTGGTTTGAATACTATTATAAATGTAAATTGCTAATATATAAGTACTGTTCATTGCTTTGCTGAATGATAAGAAGTTATTTGTAAACATGTGATAGTAATAATTGCACCAATATCTAAATCAGCTTTTCATTTGATCAAAGTAATTTATTAGGGATTTAAAGTTAGCAAGGATCTAGTTATATGCCATGTTTTTAAAACTTTAATAATGCTCTGAAGTATTTTTAATTGCAACTTTTAATATTGTTATATCTTCCAATATTTTTCTGTATATGTTTTCATAACTATTTCAGTGTTCTTTGCCTCCTAGTTTATTATAATTATTTTCTATCACCCTCCCCCATGTGATTTTTTAAAAAAAAAAAAAAGTTGTATTGGTATATTTATTGCAAATATGTGTGTATATATTTATATTTTTGTTTTGTTGCATGAATTATTTCAGTTTGCATGTTGTAGTACATATATTCTGTGTGTTTATTTACAGCCTGAAGAAAGGTTTGCTTGGTCTTCGTGATGACTTCGTTAATACAGTTTTTCTACCTTCTCCCATAATGCTCTTGTAATGTATTTTTGTTTTTTTCTTTTTGTTTTTTTTTTTAATTTTTTTTTATTAAGTTTTTCATTTTATGTTTTTTTTTCCGCTTTTTTTTTTTTTTACCTTATTTTTTATATTTATTTTTAATTTTTACCCATCTTTTATTTTATTTATTTATTTGTTTGTTTTGATCACTTCATTTTTTTATTCGCTTTTCATTTCACTGTTTATCTGAAAAATATAATAAAATGTTATTTGTACTCCACATATCTGTATTTAACAGAGATAAGCTTATTCACATTTCCTTTACTTCTTTTTGTTGATATCTGCACCATCTGTGTCTTCTCTCATTTATTTTATATATCTTAAAAATAATATGTTCATATATAAAATAGAAATATCTGCTTTTTTTGTTTCAGGCCTAATTTATCTACTGTTGATAGTGATGCTCTAAACCCATATGGTGGTAAGTGTATATTATATACCTGTATATTTGTATATGTGTCTGTTGTAGTACATAATTTTATTAACCATTAAGTGCACTATATGGCAAAGTATTTTTATCATTTTATTGTTTTTTTTTAACTAATTTTATGTCAAATATCTCATTTTGATTTATTTCTTATCTAAATAATGTATTTGTTTTGTATTTAAAATACAAGCTCGATTCAGAATATAGTAAAATATATTCTAAGGCAGTACAAAGTTTTATAATAATTATTAACAAATAATTATAATAAAACATAGACTAATAATAACATCATTTATGTGTGCCACTAAATTTTTTTATGTGCCACTTCTGGCATGCATGCCATAGGATCACCATAGTGGAACTAGTTTGACTTATGGCATTTGATATTATGTATTGTAACAGTATAGAAAAAGTGGTTCCACAAGTTGGGTAGCAATTATAACTGTATGGAAAATAAGGGCTAATAAGAGAGAATATGTGGGTTACAATGTCTCACAATTAGGTAGCCATTTGTAACACTACACTACAATTAAGGCTAAATTATGAGGAGATAAAAACCATCATCATCTCAAAATAAACAAAATTTAAAATTAAATGTAAAAGTAATGAACATGAGATATCAGCACAGAACTAACTATCAGCATTACACAAAAGTATCATCATGAATGATCAATAATGGTCTACTATAGACCAGGCTAATTATTTACCCACTGTCAGATCTAGGGCAGGAATTTAAGCAATAATTATCTGGATACACCTATTTAGGTACTCCATCAAAATTCAACAATAAGTCAAATAACTCTGAGATATTAAAAACATCATGTCCATCATCTATGTTCTGGCCACTTAGTACCATTAATATACTGGCCAACTATAAACTAAATTTCTAAAGAAATGATTAAATGAAATGTAAAATGTAGTGCCTGAACTTTAAAAGATATCTTTTTGCACCAACCAGGATCATCATCATCTGGATGTACTGTATAACTGATATGCCAAAATCTAGCCCAGGAAACAAGAACTCTATTAATTATTAGTATGAGCAAGAGATAAATAAATAAATGAAGCGGCTTATTATAAATCACTTTAAATAATTCATAGGTTTACTCTATTATAAGTAAATAACTTTATTGGGATTATTTTTAAAAAATCCTACACTACTAAGCTGTCATGAAATAAAGTTATATATACTGCAGTTTATGAAATAGGAATTGGATAGAATAAAGAAATTGAAACTACAAAATATATTTTAAAAACAATTATTTAATAACTAAATGATTAACAATAGATGAAAAAATGGTATGATAGTATGAAATTTTAACATTCATTTCATCAAAAAAAAATATGTTTATAAAAATTATAATCAGTTGATTTTTATTCATAAATTATCTTTTAATTAATTATTTTTTTAAATAACAAAGAGTTAGAAAATCAACATTTTTAAAATCAAAGGTAACAATCTTTGATTTAACTTAACTAATCTTTTGATAAGTTTTTAGGAAGGAAAAATAATGTTTCACAAAAAAAAAATTTAACAAAAATTAATTTTTCTAAAAACTCATAATTTTCAAGAGAAAATTGAATGGATTAAAAAAAATGTTTCACAATTTGAAAACATTAACTTTCTTACAAAAAAAAAATTATTACTTTTATATAATGAAAAAAGTCTGTTTTTTTACTATTAATAAAAATATAGTGTGCACACAAAAAATACCTTTAACCATGATTTTAATTTTTTCTGTAGAGTTCTATTTGTTCCTATTGAATTTTCTTCTTGAAGGCTTCTACACATGAACATGATTAATTTGTCTATTTCCTGGTATGCAGTATTTCCAGGTTAAAAAATAGCAAGTTTTTTCCATTTCTTTCTACTAAAATTTCCAGGTGACAGACTTTTGTTCTTGGTTGAAAATAAGGATTTATGTTATTTTAGGGGATAGCTTCTTCTCTACACTTTATTCCAGTGAATGCAAATTACATGGAGGAGGATGCTTTTATCTGAATTTAGCACATGGTTTTCATTGTAGAAATTATTTTTGTGTCTACACTCATACTATGCTAAAAGCTTGGTTAAAACTTCTGCTATTATTTGTGATATCTTGGTAAAGACTTGTGCTGTTTTCTTCTTTATCATCTGGATTAAGACTTGACTGCTTTCTCTTCAACAACTAAGTTAGAAATCTTTTTTTTACCAGACATTTGGGATTTTTGACTTATTCACACCCTCAGTTATTTTTTTCTAGAATGATCCTGGCTACAAACCAATCACAATCTGTCTTCAACATGATAGTTTTTATAATAGTCAATTAGGTATTTTTTATAAATACAATTGTTCAGTTATTTCTTCCTTTAATCATAGACATTGAAAAATAGTCAAGAACTAAATTAACATTATAAAATTCTCAGCATTACTTCTAATTAAAAAAAATTTCTTGCAGAAGGAAAACAAGTTAATCAGTTAATTGCACTGAATTGATTTTTTGTATTGAAGAGAGATAAAAAAAACTGACTAATTAAAAGTAAAATTTACCAAAAGTATTAACATCTTTTTTTTTCTTTGTAAAAATACTATTGAAAATAAAACTTTATCTCTCTTTTAATGTTATAATTAATATCTATTAAATAAGTTACAAAAAAGCGAAAATTATTTTTTTTCTTAGTACATTTGTATAGTTTAAATTAAAACGACTAATTAATTATAATTATTGAAGTGGAAGTTAAAAAAATTGTTTAGATTCTTGGTACTAGTACATATAATACACTCCACCACTTGATGGCACTGGTTTTTGCCCAATGCACATCAATATACATATTCATGGGCCGATGATACAGTAAAAGATATAGTAAATTTTAGACATTTATATCCAATCTTTTTAAATTTTTAAAAATTTATATACATTTTTTTTTATATATGGTTTTTTTTTAACACTTTTCGAAAATAGTATGTTTTTTTGTTTTTTTTTTACTAAAGACTTAAACATTTCATTTTTAATAAACGAATACTTTGTTTTTAGATGGTGGAGGGGAATTGGTTTGCTTTTTAATTATCATCTTTTTACTTTGTTTTGGATATACTTTGTTTTTAACATTTATGCTACTGAAAAGTTCTTCTTTATTTTTAGATGGTGGAAAGGGGGTTGGTTTGCTTTTGAATAAACAAACATTTAGTTTTTAGATAGTGGAGAGGGGTTGGTTTGCTTTTTAATTATTGTCTGTTTACATTTTTTTTTATATACTTTTCTTTTAAAATTTATGCTACCGAAAAGTTCTTTATTTTTAGTGGGGGTTGGTTTGCTCTTTAATTGTCGACTTTTTTTTTTAATATTTATGCTACCGACAAGTTGTTGCTTAATTCTTATGCTTTTTAAGAAATCCTTAAACATTTCATTTTTAATAAACCTACAGTTTGTTTTTCAGTGGAGAGCAGGTTTAGTTATTTTCAATTATGTAAATAACAATAACAATTTTTCATGAAATAATTTGGACATTTATTGAATAAAAAATAAATTAAAATTTTTACAAGTTATAAAGATTTTGGCATTGAAACAACAAAAACTGTGGCCAGCAGTTCACTGAGCTTCAATTAATTTTTTACATTTGCTGTTGTCATTTTATTATTCTCGCCCGGAATCACACGAACACATGCATTTTCGCATGAACTCGGCCGAACTGTGCTTTTCAACCTAACCTTTCGCAGTTGTGTTTAGTTACAAATCGTAGGGAAGCATGTGTGATGGGCTGACAATTTTTAGTATGTATTACTACTTCAATTAAGCTTTTTCACAATTATTTGGTAACAGATATTTTAAGAGTTTTGCATACTTAATAATATGGCTACCATCAAATAATATCATAGTGACAGGTCAATTGCACTCACTTGAGGAATACTTTCGCAACCCAATGGGTGTGGTATTTCATTATGTAATTGTAGAATACATTGCCATCAAGTGGTCTGTTATGGCTACAACAACACTGTTGTAGTGTTAGCTATAAGTTAGGCTGCTAAACAGCATATTGATGTGCATTGGGCAAAAACCAGCATCATCAAATGGTGGAGTGTATTATATGTACTAGTATCAGATTCTTTTAGAATTTTCTCTCTCTTCTACAATCATTTATATCTCTTATTAAAATATTTACATATTAAAATCATGATATTTAACAAATTTAATGTTTGAGAACTCTTATACTCTCATTTTAGGACTTTAAATATTATTTTCCCCATTAATTAAATAATTCTATACTTAAACCTGAGCAACATGCTACCACCTATCTAATTATTTTTAATGCAGAAATGTAGCCAACTGGTTACTATATATATATAATAAAATTCTTAAGTATTAATAATAAATATTAGTAACAGATGTAAAAAATCCTGAAGTACATTCATTAACTTTTATAAACATTTTACATTTGCAATAAAAATATCGTGTGATATCCCAACATTCATGAATTTTAATATTTGTGTTTTGTCTATTAATTGTATTATTATTATTATTATTATTATTATTATTATTATTATTATTATTATTATTATTATTATTATTATTATTATTATTATTATTATTATTATTATTATTATTATTATTATTATTATTATTATTATTATTATTATTATTATTATTATTATTATTATTATTATTATTATTATTATTATTATTATTATTATTATTATTATTATTATTATTATTATTATTATTATTATTATTATTATTATTATTATTATTATTATTATTATTATTATTATTATTATTATTATTATTATTATTATTATTATTATTATTATTATTATTATTATTATTATTATTATTATTATTATTATTATTATTATTATTATTATTATTATTATTATAATAATAATAATAATAATAATAATAATAATAATAATAATAATAATAATAATAATAATAATAATTAATCTGTCATAAGTGTTTATATTTTGTTTACATATATTTAATATTTTTCAGATGCTACATCAAGATTTGGTCGAAGAAAAGCTGTCGTATTTGATGAAACTAGTACCTCTGACCTACACAAATTACTTCGCACTAACCCATATCTTAGAGTAAGTTTTATCATGTATTTATACATGTAAATACAAACATTCTTGTTTTTTTATATATTTGTTCATAGTTGTGTAAGTTATTAATTTTGATGCATTAAGAATGTGCACTGACGTGCAACATTGGATTCTATTTCTCTCCCTATTATTTGCCTATGTATTCCAATTCTTTACATAGTATTTATTTTTCAGCAAAAGGTATTATTATTACACAATTATTTAAATCAACTTTATATTTAGCCTTACTATGTCAACAAGTAGTATGTAAATAGTCACTTGATAATAATTCCTTTCAAGTTTAAAAATGAAACATATTTTCTTATATATGTATATATAAAAGATCTAGTCATTATTTTAATTGTGAATGGTAATATTTGAGTATTAGCACAGCTGACAAGAAAGTTAAACCTATAAATCAATGGATCTGAATCTGTTCTCATTTAATGTTTAAATTATTAATTATAATTTGAGTGTTAAAGTAATGTTATTATCAATTTGTATTTTGATTGTAGATGGATTATTAAAATAAAATAAAACAATTTTATTTTTATAGCTAGATGAACTTTTACTTTGGAAATAGTTTCTGGTGAACAAAGAAATACAAATAATGTTTATAATTTTCTGTGCAAGAAATCATTTCTGATTTGTTTTTCTTTAATTCTATATGAAATAGCAACCCCTTCTGTAACCATGACATTTTCTTTGAAGCCTTAACGGATACTAAAATTTGCAGATAATAGTGAACTTTCAAAACCAAAAAAGTATATAGCTATGTATACATACCATATATATATAGATGTTTATACCTTATATAATATTTTTAATAGATGTGTAGATGAAAATATTTAGTGTATGGATTTTTCCATTTATAATTATTTAATTAGAAAACACTTTACTTAAGACAGTAGCTAATTAAAGTTAACTGCCCCAGTTTTATTTTCACTCTTAGCTATTATCTGAGTAAAAAGCTTTCTAATTAAATAATTATAATTGAAAAACTTATTAAATATTTTCAAATTTTTTTCACCATTAATAAATATGTAAGAGTTAATACTCTTGACACATATAGTGAAATTAAATTCTTAGTTGGAATAATTATTTCTCACGGCTAAGCGCTTTCAGAGAGTTCTTCTCCATATTCATAGCCTTCAACTATAATAATTTATGCAAATCTATGCAAGCTCATATATATATACTATATATGTATGTTGAAAACTTAAATAGATCACAATATATATATATATATATATGCATGTATATACTTTATATATATGTTGGAAACATGAATAGCACTTATATATATATATATACTGTATGTACATATATATATGTTGAGAATGTGTAAATCATACACATATATATAGGTGTGTATACATACTATATACACATTGAAAATTTGTATAGCATACACACACATATATAGAGAGAGTGTGATATGTATGCATACTATATATAGATGTTGAAAATTTGTATATCACCCACATACAAGCATTTGTAATAATATGTATGCAAGTTGAAAACTTGTGTATGACACATATTTATAGATGTGTATATTTACTATTTATATGTTGACAGTTTGAATAACACACATTTTTTGAATGCGTATAACTGAAATTGTAGATATGGAAATCGCAAATGTAAGTGAACTGATGGGTTTTTTGCACTTTTTTTTTGTAGTTTACTCTATGTCGTAATTATATTGTTTTCTTTGTCTCTCTTTTTAATAGTAGTTTTAACTATTAAAGTTTTTTTAGTATAGATAAATAGAAATTGTTGTATCATAGAAGCATTCACCAATATTCTTTTCCAATACAAAAGTAACTGTTGAGGTAGGTATTTATTAGAGCTCATAACCAGACATCTATTTCTCTGCTATGACATTTTGATTATATATGTATATAGTTTTATATGCTCAACCTAAAGCATATATATAAATTTAAAAAAAGCTGTTCTAAGAATGACCATGCATCTGCCCCCCCCCCTCTTTTTTTTTTTTTTAGCTTTCTGGACTTGTCTGCCTCCATTTAATTTACATAAATGTTTTTATAGAATTATAAAAAAATATATATTATCTTTCAGACAAATTATAAAAATTGTCTAAATCAGATTAATAATAATCAGTAAATAATAAAGATTTAATATTTAGAATTTTTTTTTATATATTTAGAGTGAAATACGTGTGTAAAAATATGTAAATTATGTAAAAATAGATGCATTTTATGAATAATTAATTGTTACTTGTAATAATTGATGGACAATAACTATTTCTTTTATTGTTTTTAATGTATGTGTAAAAAATAAAAAAAACGCATTTTCTCTAGTGAAAATTTAAATTTTAATATCATTAACCATTACCTAATATAAAATGTACAAATCAATTTCTCATGATACATATATTTCAACCGGCAAATTCAGGCTTCTATTCAATGATGGTAAACTGTTGTTTCAACTTTTTGCATACCTGATAAAATTAATTTGTAATTGAAAAATATATATGCTAGCACAGATCAATCTGTTAATTTTATAACAGGTGGTATTTACATCTATTAAAGTTTAAATTTACACTACAGCTAAAATACAGTTACCACTTATTACAGATATTCCTATTTTTTAATATATATATATATATTAAAATATAGGATTTTTTTTGACTTATAATAATCTAAATAAAGTTTCATCTATGATGTAACCAGGAAACAACCAATTAAAACTGGTAATGCAAGCTCAGATAAATACTATTGTTAACTTGCATTACCAGTTTTAATTGGTTGTTTTCTTGGTTAAGTAATAGCTGAAACTTTATCTAGATTACTATATGGATAAATTTCTATTACATCTCAATGCTTATAGTTATGTCTGTAAAAATATTTAAATTAATATATATTCAGGTTAGTCTCCTTTTCCTTATCTTATTTGTAATTGGTTTGCTTAAACAGTTAACAAAATTAAGATACAAAATAAATCTTTACTTAGCTAATATGTGAAACATTTAAACAAATCAATTAAATTTTTATATTTATGTGTGCGTGTATAAATTAAGTTACTTACGTAAATCAATGTGCATTTAATAAATTTATAATTGTAAGAAGTATAGTTTGTAAATCCTATTTTAGTAATTGAATGCAAATATTAAGCAGCTCTAAACTACAATGAGGCAAACTCTCCATGCAGTAGCACCACTCGGTGCAAGCCAAAATAATCAATGGATGCAGCAAGGTTTGTACATAAAATCCCTACCTAGTGCCTACTCATTCAATATCCCCAAATTAATTTCTAGCTTGTGGCTTTCATCATTGAGGAGCTTTGCATGTAAACAGCTGGTGTAAGCATAAAGAATGGTGATCATGTGACATTTAGCAGCTCTAAACTATTATGATCTTAAGAATTTTGTGATTGTATGGTCTAGATATACATAGAATTACTGTTATTTTTGTACACATGAATGGTACTTGCATGCTTTTATTAAATTACTACTATGTCTAGTGAGGTGTTTGGTGTATCATATTGCTAGCATGATTTATATAATGCAATAAGTTTGAGGTTAATTAAAATTGATCATTTGGCAGCTTTATCTGACAATATATATTGATAAGTGCAGCTATCAAAAATATTATAGTAATTCATATTCAAAATACTTGGAAATTTTATTAGCCAATAATGATGAGGGAGGAGGTATTTTATTCTCCACAGGCTTAAAGGGTTATATATATGGATATTGAAATGCAGCACCCATATTTTGCTGCATTGAACATCTCATTAGTAACTTAAATATTTTAACACAGAAACTATTGAAAATGATATAAGATAACAGTTGGATTTGTTCATGTTTATAATCTGGATTCAAGTAATAACAATAATAGTCAAAGGATTTATCCCTTAGTAGATTGTAAGATGATCAACAACTGGAAGTGACAGATTGTTACATAATCCATGAGGCTTTAATTTTCATGTTCATCATTCTATCATTTATGAAAAATATTCCTAAATTCCAGAAGCTGGAATGTAAACAATGAGTAACATTGGTTGTTAAGATCATAATTTCTGAAGTTTATAAAAATATCAACATGGTTCAGATTTAAATATATTCTCAAATCGATTTAAAATGTTTCGTTTTTTTTCTTTTGTGATATTCTTTGAGAATATGTGATCAAAGTTTTATTGAAGTATGATATGTAAATTGGCTCAAGTTTTAGTGAAGGATTGGTTTAAAAGTGAGTGCCCTCTATCTTCATATTCTATCATAATATCACTGACTACCATGATCTTTTTTTTTATTCTAACCCTACAGGTATAAATAGAGATTATTATTGCAAGATAATGGAGTCAGATGATTATCTGATTCAGTATATATTCTTTGTTTGTACAAACGAAATTAGCTACAGTCAGCTTTTAACTGGGATCCTGAGTATATATAGTTTCTAAGCTAGGCATCTGATCAAGCAAGCTATTCTGAGTTCAATATCCTAGAATCTTAAAAACCTTTAGATCATTTGATGGATAACTTAATATGGATAAAATGGTAATTGTGTATTATATTACTTGCTTTTTTTTAATAATGGTCATCTATCTAGCAATATATAGGGATAATAAAGGTGACATGGATTCAAAATTCCTGTAGTCTCAAAAATTTTCAGGTTATTGGTCACTGGATGCATATAGCACATTAATTGTTTTTGTCTGAATAATTTATCTAGAGATAACTAAACTGTCTATTCTCCATTGGTTAAAACAATCAAGAGCTTCAATAAATCACTACCTTTGAATAAAATCACCTTTGATATTCATGTGAAAGCTTTTCTTTTTGACTTTAATTTTCATAATCTAAAAAACAGATTAATTTATTAAATAGAGAGATTTTAACTTAGGATTTTTAATCTATATCCATCCTCCATTCCATCTTGAACAACCAATATACATGACCACATAATGTGAAAAAGATAAATGATCCCCAATATATATATTTTGTGCAGAACCAACACTCATCAGTTGATATACAATCAGTGCTTGGTTTATATTAATATAGCAATTCCTTTAGCCTTAATGGACAGGTTTCAATCTTTTCACCCTCCCAACAGTTCAACTGTCCATTTCATTGAAAAATCAACGATGAAATTCTCAAAGCCATTGCAGGATTTGATATTGTAGTCATAACCATATAGACATTATCTAACCCCTCATATTATTGGACCATTATGTATCCAGTAAGGGTTTTGAGAATTCTATCATTAGTTTTTCAATGAAATAGACAATTGAGTTGTTGGGAATTGAAGTCTGTCCATTAAAGTTTAAGACATTGCTATCTTAATATAAGCCAAGCACAGATTGTAGATATGTGTGGAAGATTTTGATCCAACTGATGACTGCTGGTTCTGCATGAAATATGTATATTAATGATTATTTATCTTTTTCACACGTATGTTGTAATGTGTATCAGTTGTTTGAGATAAAGTGGAGAATGAATATAGACGGAAAATTCTAGGTTCAAATCTCTTTATTTACTATAGTTAACATTCAATATACTGAATAAATAAGTTAGTTTAATGTATTGTTATACTGAATGAATAGGTTTGTTTAATGTATTGGTCTTTATTTTGCCTTAATTGTTTATTTAATTTTTTCTCTCTTTTGAGAGATAATAAGATTACTGTAAAACAGAGTTCTACAACCAAGTAGTCAATAATAGTCAATTAATTAATAGTAGTTTGATATTGGTTGGCTCTCCCATAATTAATGAAATCTTAACTTTATCAAGATAGATATATTGAATAGTCACTAGATAGCTTCATGGTTGAGTGGATTTCTAAAGGGAACAATTTCAAGTTAAATTTCACTGGGGAAAAGTTTTTAGTCTGGATACTTGAGGTGAACTATGATTCTAAAATAATAACTGTACCAGAAAGATTTTTTGTTACAGCAAAGAGAAAGAAAATGATTAAATTTACTATTATGGACATAAAATATCAGTGACCAGAAAATGCATAAACTAATGTCTTTAACACTTAATGAGATTGAGACTTGCTATGCTAAATATCCTCATACTTTTGATGATTAAATTTAGTTATTTGTGAAATTGATACTGGAAAGACTTTGTAGTGTAGTGGGTTAGTTTGGATGCAAATCTAGGTGAATTTTGAAAAAAAAATTAAAGTAACTGAAGATTTCCAAAAAAACATTGGATTTTTTTCAAATCACAAAGTCATAGACAGCCCAACTAGCTTTCTGATTATTAGTCAGTAAACAAATTTCTAGTTCTTATTAATTATACATTAAAGGAGAAAACTAAATCTTTTACTGATAGGTAATTGATTTGTCTTAAATTATATTGTTTCAAAAATACAATTATGAATTTTATTCACTTATGCTTACACAAACTGTTTATAACAGTAGCAAACTCTTTTGACAATAGTGCCACCTAGTGCAAGTCATAACAATCAATGGATGTCAAAAGGTTTGTGTATAAAATCCTTATCTAGTGTCTACTCATCCATTATTCCCAGACTAGTTTTCTAGCATTGGATTTCAAACTGATGCCCTAATGTGTATGTGATTATAGATTTATAGAAGATATTTTTAATGTAATGTAAATAAACAAGAAATGAAAGATGTAAAATAAGGAATTAACATTGATTATGTTGATGCATGTAAGTGTGAACATTTATTTATATGTTTGTACATTTATTATATATTTTAGTAGAATTTATATTCATATTTATATGTATTGTAAAATTACCTGATATGAAAAAATTAAAATAATATTATTATAATCCTGAAGAAGATTGCTAGTTAGTCAAAATGTTGGAAAGATAATAAAAAAGGTATTAATAATAATGATTTATGGAACTTATTTTTAAAACAGTGTAATGTCAATGTAAAGAAATAATAATTGTCTTTAGAGGATTACTGGTGAGACCTTTATTTGTAATAGGTTATTTAAGATTGATTTTTGTCTTTCTATGTTATAACTGTCAGTGTTATGAATTATATTTTACTTCCAAATTTAAGATTTCTTTATTAAGACATAATTTAAGATTTCTTTATTAAGATCGTGATGAAGTTAAAATAAGTGATAACTTACTGAAATGGTTCAAATTTTTTTATTGACAGTAATTAAGACAATATAGGACAAAATTGTCAATTACAGTTGAATTCAGAATTGATTGTCTTTAATTGAAACTATTTTTTTGACATTTTGATATAACAAATTTTATTTCTTATTTTTTTTAGTTACACCAGAAGCATAATCGCAATTTAACCAATGACGATGAACAGGAATTGGAATTCCATTTAAGAAATCGGCATTTAAGAGCACGTCGTTTCAGTACTGCATCGGGTCTGATTAAACCAGATGTTAGCAGCTTAAGCTCTGAAGACGATCACAGCAGAACTTCTTTCGATTCTGCAAAACGTCCCAGAGCTATGTCTGCATATGATGCTAAATCGGCCGGTCTCCTAGATTCTAATACATCTTCCAATAAGCCCAAAATGCAAAAGGCATTCACCATTGATGTTGATCTTGAAGAAGGCTCACCTAAATCAAAATACAGTTTAACAAGTATTGAACCTATTCCAGAAGAAGAAGTTGCAGGATTTCAGCCACACTCAAAAAGTGGAGATTCTGCAACTGGTGAATCATCTGGAAAATCAGGAGTACCCAATCAGCCTCCAGGTTATGATGAATCCACACCTTTTTTGGACTCTAAAAATAAAGGCAAAAAGCGTTCCATTCAAAAAGCATTTAGTTTTGATGTGGATAGAGATCGAGATAGATTAAATGAATCAAACGTATGAAAAACATAATATTTATGTTTTCCGTAATGTTTATTTGTTAACGAAATACTATATTGATCAATACAATTACTACTTGCAGGCTGGAAGTTCTGATGTATTTTTTTTTTGTTTGCTTTTCAATAATTTTGGAAAGTAAATATAAGAATTTTCAACTCTTATTGAATATCTTATGTCAAATGTTTAAGGAAATTAGCTCCTTACATTTAAGCCTCTCTGCTCATTAAGAACAACTACCCATCTTTGAATATCATGTAATTCCTAATTTCAGTGATCTACTCTTTGAAAAAAAAAATTGATTTTTATTTTATGTATGTTTTTCAATATTTTGTGTGTGTATATATATAACTTTTTTTAACTTTTTTATTTATTTATTTGTAGAATTATTATTATTATTTTTTAATAACTAGTAGTTACTGGGTAATATTTTTTTGTTTTGTTTTTAATGTGCTTCTTGCTTATTACGCTTAAATACATTTTCCAAATGGGTTCATTTATTGATTGTCTTTACTAAAAAATTTATGATCAATTTTGTGTTTTATTTGGTATTTTTTGAAATCAAGTTAACTTTATGTGTATATATATATATAATTTTTTCTGATTGATGTTTTGTTAATTGTTGTGGAAAATGTTACAAAACACAACAAAAAAAAGGGTAACTTTTTTTTCGTCTTTTGATTTAATTTTAAACATTTTTTTTTTTTGTAAATATTTTTCAGTACATAATCTCGTTTTTTTAAAAAAACGAAAAGTGGTTTTGTAATCTATTCATGCTTTATTTTTATATCTATTTTTTATGTTTTTTTATGTGTTTCATTCTTATAGTTATTTGTATAAAGTACATTTTCATGTCAGTTACGTGCATGTGCATAAATTAAGATGTAATTACTCACTAAAAATACCAACATTTTTATTTTTTAATACCAATAATTGTTTTCTCTATTACCTGTTAAAATAAAATGTGTTAATATATAAATCCTTTCAGATTAAAAAAATTTGGTATTGAAATAAACAACAAAAAAAATCAATCCTTAAAAATTCCATTTATATATTAATAATAATAAATATTAACAGTGAAAACTCAAATGTAGATGAAATTAAAGTGGAAGTTACTGTAAACTCCCAGTTAGCTATTTATAAACAAAAAGTACAGAATAAGCCCCACTCATATCTTAACTTTGATTGGATATGACCATTCAATGTAGTGGCATGGTTTTGCATCACAGAGCATCAATCCTATGCATCAAACGCCATTTCAGTACAACTGTCTGAAATCATTATAAACAATCAGAGGGAAAAGCCATACCTCATATTTAACAATCCTTGAATATTAAATGAAATAATAATTAATAGATATAAATATTGATAGTGATAACCCAAATGTAGATGAAATATAAGCTGAAGTTACTGTCAACTCTCAGTGAGCTATATATACACTAATACAAATCTGTCAATAAATGAAAATATACAGAATGACCCCTGAACTCACTATAAACAATCAGTGGGAAAGGCTGTGTCTTATATTTAAATCCCCCGAATATTAAATAAAATAGCAATTAAGAGATGTAAATATTAACATTAGTAGCCCAAATGTAGTTGAAATCAAAATAGAAGTTACTGAAAACTCCCAATGCTCATTCTGTACTTTTTCATTTACGGACAAATTAGTATTAGTTTATATATAACTCATTGGAAGGTTATAATAACTTTCACTTTAAATTAATAATAATCACATAATTAGTTTCACCACTGGAAGTAACAATTAAAGTTGCAATTCGTAGATAGATTTTCTGCTCTAGAAACTTCTAACTCCACTAGTGTTACATAAAACTAACCAGCAATAATCAAATGGCTTGTTGTTTGGGAGTTCGTAAAAGGTTTGAGTACTGAAAGTGACAGAGTGGAACTGCAATTTGCAGATCTTGATCTTTGGAATTTGCTGCTAAGCCCCAAACCATATAGGATAATATATATACCAAAGAGATGTTGCAAATCAAGTAAAAGAGAAAAAAATATTCAATTTAGAATGTAAATAAGAAATGAAGCCTCTGTTTCCAACTCTTTAAGATTCTTTCTCTCTGATCATTTATTATCTCCTTGAAATTGTAGCATTGCACTATCATGGTTTGGTGTCTGATAGATAGCATTCTGGAGCTCAATGGCCCTGTATTGGGGCTCAGTTCTGTCTCTTTCTATGCTTAGACTTCTTACAAATTTTTAAGCAACAAAGCAAATTAATTTTGTTGTTTTATTTGTAGAATGGTACTTTTTATTGTTGTTTTTATATAAATGGAAGATTGGGATAAATATGTAAATATGCATACATCTTGTACATACAATAAATATAATCAAAGCAGGTTTGGAAAAACACTATACAGAAGTCTCTCAATAATGGAAAATATTTATTACAGCTGAAATCAGGTGTGTTGGATTGTTGTAAATCATTCAAAAAAACTCAAAACCATGAATGTAATTTTTTTTTTCTTAGAATTGGGTAGCTGATGTTTTGATAGTCACATTTTTTTCATCAGTACTAACATGATCTTGACAGCTGGTGAGAGAGATTCTAAAACAACATTGAGTAGTATGACATGCATAGTTTATAAAAATTCTATAAAGTACATAATAAATCATTGCATTAGTTTTCACAGCCATTTTATGTCCACAGAGAATATTTCAATATTTGTGGATTTTTTTAAAAAATTGATTAGTTTTGTTCTAAATATGATAAATTCTCCTCATTGTTGAGAATTTCTAAATAGTGTTGCCCAAAGACTGTTTGACTTCATGTTTTGACTTTAAAAAGCTTCACTTCATACATTGTGTATGTGTGCATGTGTATTATTTATATCTATATTAGGTCAGTATTATCTTTTTGAAGAAGGTACAATGTTGTCATGTACAATCTAATCTATTTTTAGAATACAATTATTGAATCTTAGTATTATTTTCAATTTTCCAATAAAGAAGTCAAGTCTTTTATATAGTATATAAAACAATTGAATGTATATGTGTAATTTGTTTATGGTTCCTGCAAATACAAGGTGATGAACTTTGGACATTTGGGCTTGAGAGCAGTTGATGAATTGGATTTTTTAGCTTATGTTTGGTTTTAACAAGGTGTCTAATCATTGATTTTATGATGTGATAACGAATTGCTGATATGGATAATAGATTGCACATGGCAACATTTTTTTTTATAATATACATATATATTACTGAACGTCTTAACAGCTATATAAAGAAATATTGAGATACTTTTAAGTCAATAATTAAATATGGGAATAAGACAGAAAAATCTTCATCCCTTTTTGCAAAATTTCTGTAAAGAAATCATTTAATTTTGAAGCAAACATTTAATGTCTTTGAAATATCTTGAGATCTGAGCAGAAAATGCTTCATGTTAACATAATATAATATTTGTTTACATTGATGTTAAAGCTAGATGCATTGGAAATAAACCCCATATATATGTACCTATACTTACACATACTACATAAATACATTCAAATTTGCATACATTTAGTCATCTGCATAACAATTTTTTTTTTCTTATTTATAATCCAAAGTTGAGTGCACTTTCAATAATCTCACTATAATCTTAGCTCTTTCATCAGTGTTGTTCATGTTTCCTATGATTATGGAGCTTCACTAAAAGTGCATTTAGCTTTGAGTTATAAAGAAAAAAGAAACCACTTCAATACACAGACAAACAAATGTATGCAAAATTGAATTACAAATACAAACCAGGGGAAAAATCAATAATACACACACACATATATATATATAATTATATTCCATGTGAGTGTGCAAAAACAGAATGATTGATCATGTGTTACATTTAAAATTGATTAAACAGACTTTCTGGTGCAATTTAACAAAGATACTTTGTGTTAAAATCCAGGCTAAATAGGTTTAAATGTAAAATTGTATTAATTGCTATGCATCCATATAGTCATGTCGAATATACTTTTTCAAATTATTATTGTTTAATTATCTTGACCTACATATATAGTACAATATATGTATATATTATATATATAATTTCCGATTTTGACTAATGAACTATATATACTATTAGCAAACATTTCAGCACCTCTTTACTTATTTGAATACTCAATCAGTGTGTTGGCTAAGCAATCTATTAAATAAAGGTGATCTGAAATGTTTATTAACAATATTTGATTCATTAGTCAAGATCAGACATTAGTCAAGATCAGACATTACATGTATTGTTGGAAAAAATTATATATATATATATAGATTTACAATAACCGGGTTGGAGAGGATCACTCTGATTATATAAATTTTAAAAAAATCTCAATCTACTCTAACTGCACTTTCACTATTGCAGCAAACTGGGCTCTTCACATGGAGAAATCTTATACAGAAGGTGGATAAGAGCAACAGCACCTATAACCAGGCCAAGGCTATACAGAGTATAACCTGTGACCATACTTCCAGGCTATAGAACTTCTCGACTGCTAAATTCAAACCCCTACCATCCAAAGCATTTTTATTTGTTTTGAGGTAAATCCTCAGGCATACCCTAATCTAATCATAAACTATAATTAGCATGCTCAGACAACAGGTATACAATTTAGCACTTGATCAATCCCTAGCTATTAAGTATAGGGGAGACTCACTATAACATATTGCTTAATGCTTACTTTTAATTATCAAAGAGAACTGACCAAACAATAATTAGCAAACAAATGATTTATTTTAAAAAAATTTCTAAGTTTATTTAAACACATTTCTAGTTGAAATATATAATAATAAAGAATACTATAACTAAAACATTTAAATCTAAATACACACACATTGAAATATAAATTCATTGCTCAATGGAAAACTTTGCGCATATTAAAACACATTATGAGAAAATTAAATATGCATGCACATATTGGGATTCATTCTATATAATGACTTATAGGAGACACTTAAAGATTGCTACAGCTATCAAAATTCAATGAAGTCTTTGAATATGATCAGTTTATAAATGGGAATAAGGAAATTCATAGTTACCTAGGATTTTGCACTTTACACTTTCAAAGATATGACTCCTCATTTTCTTCTGTCGTATTGATTACCAACCAGTTGTATTTTTGGACTCCACTAATGGTTTTGACTCCTGGCTGACTTCCTACATTCACTGAGATTCCTTGACTTTTCAGATTATTAAGTGGGCAAGAATTTTATATGGAAGGTTTCTGACATTCTGGAGGACTGGGACTAAAGACAGGTCACATACTCCAGTGTCTGTCTAGACTGCATGATGTTATATGGTTCTTTGATAAAGTGAAGACACCTATTCACATGATGGGGATGCTAGTAGCTTTCCCCATCTCTTCTCTGGAAACCATCATAATAGTATGAGTATAATCTTAATCTTAATGATTATTATGAATGACACTGGAACTGTCAACATTAATAAAAACTGGGCTGAACTGCTATAAATAGATTTTTCAGTCTCTTTATATGATTTCTTTTTATTGTTTCTAGTTATTACTCTGATCTAGTTTAATTAATTTACAAATTTTATTAATTACATTCCCATTATGTTTTAATCTGCATTTTTGCATAGATTAATCTAACCTTTGGATAAGATACCATCTTGAATCATTCCATTGTTTTCACTTAATGCAATTTAGAATTATTCCTTTTCCTCTGTTTACCAGTCAAGCAGTCTTTAAGTTGATTTAAATTTATACGCTTTCTATTCACATTTTAATTCAATTTTCATTTATACACACACATTTTTTTTCTTTATGTTTATGAAAAGAAAGAACTATAGTTTTAACTTTTTACTTGGCTAGTTTTTCCCCTTCCTTTTCCTATTTGCTCTTTAACTATTAAAACTCTTTTTTTTTAATGTCAAGATGATGTAATGCTTTGTCTTTTGGTGATTTGCTTGTGTTTCTTAAAAAAACTCTTTAAACACTTTTTTATATTTCTCTTTCTTAAAACTTTCTAAATTATATTTCTATTTCTTAAAACTTTACTGATTTCTTTTATGAATTTTAGTCTGAGTATTTAATAATAAATGATTTTGCAGTATTTTTATTTTTAAAATTTAGATTTTAAAATCTTAACTACAATTTTTCTTTAAAAAATTATGAAAGATATAGCGCTATTCACTAGTGGTACATTATACCACCCTCTGTTTTACAGTAAAATGTGTCTTTTGATCCATTTTATCTCTAATAATTACTTATACTTTACCCTTTAATTACTGACTATTTGTTTCTATATCACTGCTTTTATTTTTTATTTAAGTTTCTACCCTTTGTCAATATGTTTTTGAAGTTGCTGTGATATCTACAATGATGAGGGTGATCTTTCTTAAACTATTCTTCCTTCCATGCTGTACAATGTTGATTTCAACAACCATGTCCTGTGTGATGAACATGAGGTGCAACATCTTTCTGATGTGTACAGAGTTTTGAATGAATCAGATGCAGGATTCACCCAGTTTATAGTGACTTACATGTATATATATAACTTTACTTTTTCTGCTGGGTTTTTCTATCAGATGTTTGGATGAGCTCGCAACTTGCTCCAGTAGATCTGTATCCTAGAAAGAAAAAAACGGGTCCTCAACTGACCTATTCGGCTTATGCTATTGATATTTATGATATGTGGGGATTTTCCTCCCAAGAACTGACATGTTTTATACTGGTGGTTCCCAGTGCACATATTTTAAATATGAATTGGGATTTTCACCCAGAAAAATTTTGATGGTCCCAGGAATTTCTCTACTGGAACCTTACTCAGAGAACTATGCCCCTGTTTAGTTCATTATGGGTACTATTTTCACAAAACGCTACTGCCTACACATATTACACTTCCCTATCCTCCACTTTCTCATTCCATCCTCCTTCCTTTCAACTCCATTTCCCCCAATACTCTATGTTTATAATAATGACTTTATACTGCATTCCATTTATTTTTTTATTTACCTTCATTCTGTATTAACCTTCATAAACATTATTTTAAATCATTTATTTAGCTTTGCTTTTACTGACAAGCATGTATTTTGGAGAAAAAAAAATTTTTTTATTGCATGTTATTACTTCTCAAAAAACATTTCATTTATTCCCATATATCAACTCCCAAACCATTACTCCATTTAAATTATTAATTTATTTATGTTCATGTCTAGATTCCAACAAAATCTCCATCTCATTTCTTTTTATGCCATTACTTTCTCTACAAAACATTTCATTTTATTTATCAAACTTTATCTCTCTCAGAATTTTTTAATTTTTATTTACTAATGTTTCATTTTTCACAATCTGAGTTTTGATTTATTTTCAGCACCTACAAGTCCATCCTGTTCCCTTTAAATTAATTAACCTAATATTTTTCAGGTGGTTCCTTTTTACTTCTGATGTCCTTGCTTGGACCAGAGAATTACAAGCCATTTCCATGCCAGAACTGGTGTTTTAGACGATTAGTTTCTGGTTTGAAAATATTACATTTAACATTTCTTTTTCTTTTACTGCTATATAATGATCTAGGTCTATCATTTCTATCCCAATTATTTTGATCCCCATTGTAATTTATAATATCTAAAACATTTCTATTTCCTTCTCTTTCACAAAGTTTAAAACTTCTTTAGCTCCATACTCAAACCTTGTGCTGTTGAGTACTTTCATAAACTACCATTCTCCAACTTCTTTCCTTTCAGCACTTATTTTTATTCTTATACCTTTCTTGATCTTAGCAAGGTCCTCCATGTTCATTTTTATGTTTTTCACTTCCCTATCTTAATTCTGCTATCTCTATTCTTTCTATTTCCTTCTCACTATGTTCTCTTTCTAATACAGATTTATTTCATATCCAGGCTTATCCTTTAAGTTAAATAATTTCTGTTTTTGGCTTAATTCTTGAAGCAACCTCATTTTCTGGTTTTTGTTCAAAATTATATTTCTTTTCTAATTCACTTTTATTTGTAATATCTACACTATATTAGACTTACTTATCTCTATTTTTCCCTCACATCTCTTCTAATTTATCTTTTCTCATTATTAGCTTATTCAAATTTCTTATGTTCTCTAGTTTTTCTTTATTCTCTTGTTGTGCCATCCTAGTTTTCAACATTCATTATCTTACTTCCTCCATCAGCACTTCTATCATCTTATCTAAACTATCTTGTGCCACCATTTTGTTTTGTTTCCCAGATTAGTAATATTTTCTAGTTTTCACAATTTTTTTTGTTTTTTTTACTTTCTATTTCAAATATTTTTTCTTAACCAAAGCAAGTGACCACTTCTAACCCCCTCAGTCTTTTCTGTCTCCACCCTATCCTCAATATCCCAATCTTCCTAAAATATCTATCTCTGTAAACTCTTTTCATTTAGATTTATTATAATTTGTTTACTTTTGTCTCTTCTCTTTCTGCACTATATACCCTTTTGTATTTACAATGATGCAATTTAGCATTTTTTTCAAAACCTTATTTTCAAATTTTTAATTCTACTTTAATTATGTTTATAATTGCTAGTAACTTAATGACAGTTCAGCCCATGTTAGGCACCAATTGAACTGAATGGGAATGGATGGCTCTGACTATATAAATTTAAAAAATCTCAATCTACTCTAGCTGTACTTTCACTATTGCAGCAACTCAGCCCTTTAAGAAGAGAAGTCCAATACAGAAGGTGGATAAGACCAAAAGCACCTATAACCAGGCTGAGGCTATACAGAGTATAACCTGTTGCCACATTTCCTGACTAGAACTTCTCAGCTGCTAAATTCAAACCCCTACCATCCAAAGCATTTTTATTTGATTTGAAGTAAATCCTCACGCATCTGCTAATCTAATCATAAGTTAGAATTAGCATGCTTAGATGACAGGTATACAATTTAGCCCTTGATCGATCTCTAGCTAGCACTGTTATTTAAGTATAGGGGAGACTAACCATAACGTATTGCTTAATGCTTACTTTTAACTATAGACTATCTATTAGTGGCATAATTATCAAAGAGAACTGACCAAACAATAATTAGCAAGCAAATGATTTATTAAAAAAACTTCTAATCAAAAAAACATGTTAATAAAGAATATAATAAAAGAGCATTATAAGTTTATTTAAACATACTTCTAGCTGAAATATATAATAATAAAAAATACTATGACTAAAACATTTAAATCTAAATACACACACATTGAAATATAAATTCATTACTCAATGGAAAATTGCACATATTAAAACATTATTAGAAAATTAAATATGGACACACATACTGGGGTTTATTCTATATAATGACATAGGAGAAACTTAAAGATTGCTATGGCTATTAAAGTTCAACAAAGTTATTCGAACATGATCAGTTATAAATGGGAATAAGGCAATCCATAGTTACCTAGGATTTTACACTTTCAAAGATACAACTCATTTTCTTCTGTCATATTGATCACCAACCATTTGAATTTTTGGACTCCACTAATGTTTTTGGCTTCTGGCTGATTTCCTACATTCACCAAGATAGATATTCCTTGACTGTTCAGCTTATTAAGTGGGAATGAATTCTATATGGTGGGCTTCTGATGTTCTGGAGGACTCGGACTGAAGACAGGCTGCATATTCTGGTGACTAGCACTGCATGATCTTAAATGGTTCTTTAGTAAATGTGAAGACACCTTGCATGCTGGGGATGTTCATATCTTTTCCCTATCTTCTCATCTCTGGAAACTTCCACAGTAGTAGTATGAGTATAATCTTAATCTTAATGATTATTATGAATGATGCTGGAATGGCCAACATTAAAAAAAACTGGACTGAACTGCTATGAATAGATTTTTCAGTCTCTTTATCCTCTTTATTGTCTCTAATTATCACTCTGATCTAGTTTAATTAATTTACAAATTTTATTAATTACATTCCCATTGTGTTTTAATCTGCATTTTTGCATAAATTAATCTAGCCTTCAGATAAGATATCATCTTTAATCATTTTTCATTGTTTTCACTTAATGTAATTTAGAATTATTCCCTTTCTTATGTTTGTAGGCTGAGCAACTTTAAGTGGATTTAAATTTATATGCCTTCCTTTCACATTTTAATTTAATTTTTATATACACATTTTTTTCTCCTTTAAGTTTATAAAAAAAAAGATAGTTTTAATGTATTACTTAGTTAATTTTCCCCTCTCCTTTTCCTATTTGCTCTTTAACTATTAAAACTTTTTTTAAATGATAAGATGACACAACGCTTTGTCTTTTGGTGATTTGCTTGCATTTCTTAAAAAAAAAAAATTCTTAAATACTTTCTAACATATTTCTCTTTCTTAAAACTTTACTGGTTTCTTTTATGAATTTTAGTCTGAGTATTTAATAATAAATGATTACACAGTAGCGCTATTCACCAGCAGTACAATATACATATATGAACTTATCCACAAACAAAACTAATATATTACTATAATTCACAGGTTAGATTTTTAAAGAATGCAAATGATTCTTTAAAAATCTAACACTTTAGAAATATATTAGTTAATCTGTGAATAAATTTATATGTTTTATAACTATTTGTATATATTGATATGATAGCAATCAAAGCTTACTGAAACCATATAATCTACAATCTATTTTCAAGGTAACCTATATATATATATATAATAAGATAAGAGTCCAAACTTATCTATGCAAGGAATCTTTAATCTGTTGTCAAGGGAACCTCTATAAATAGATGGAATCTACTTTCACTCTGGTTTAAGAACTTAATACAACAAAAAATTTGACACTTGAATTATAAGATTGAGATTTTTTTTAATTCATAGAAGTTTAAATAAACCTCATTAAATAGGCAAATATAATCTGTTTTGAAAGTAGACTAATAGTCCTTTTTAAAACTTTTAAACTGTTGCTATTTATTATGATTTAGATAATAAAAGTTTTTTTCCAACATTATATGTAATTTTGAGTCTATAATAATTTATTTATTCAAACTTATTTTATCTGTGATTAATGTTATATTCATAGTCTTGACATATGTAATGGTTATGGATTATTTACAACTTATTAAAATTATTAGAATGCATATATTTAAAGTTGTATGTGTGTGGAGATCCTGGTATTTTCAGTATTTAACTTATCTAATGAGTAAAGCTTATTCCAAAGTACATATGGAGTGAGAAAGATTGGTTTGCAATTTAATTGATAGTTATGATATAATGGAATTTGGAATGAAGGTTCACTTATAATAAAAAAAAAATTGAAATTTGCTTCATTATATATATTTTTGGAAATCAGGTAATTATTATTATATGCTATATATAGTAACTTTAAGACATTAAATTAATGAAAATGATTTCTAAATAGAAATTAAATCAACATACATAATCTTCATTTGAAAAATTATAGAAGCCACTTTGAATATGATTCAGAGAAGTATTTTTTGTAATTATTCTGATTGGTTGAGATGTACTTTCATTCAAGTTTACTTAGATGTTACACGTGTCAATTTTATATATTTTATAAGCTCTATCATTCAGAAAAGTTATTATATGTGTTAATCACTAAAAGATATATAAGCTGTGCATATAAATATATTCATGGAACAAAGAAGTCCAAATATGTTATTAAGATAATTCACAAGCTAGATTTCTAAAAAAAAAATCATTTAAATGAAATAATGCCTATCTTTTTTTATTTACAAATTCATTTGAATAATTTTTTAAGAATCATTTGTGAATTATCTTAGTAACATATTTGGACTTATGTGTTTTATGAATGGATTTATATTCTTAGCATCATATTTTTGATAACCTGCAAAATAATGTACATGTTCATTAAAATCATTAGAACTGTACATGCTAGTACCTTAAAATGTTTGCATTGAATAGCTTAATTGTATTGTTACATAACACATGCATTTATTCATAGATGGCTTTATGCACAGCTTGAAGAATAAGTCAGATACCTTTTTACTGGGATATTCTCTCTGTGTGTGTATGTATGTGTATATATATATAAACTCGATTCTTTGGAAAAAAATGTAATTTGAAACAGCATCAAGGGATTGTTGGTTGCTGGAAAAGTCTGATCTAAAATGATTGCCTTATTTATTTTTGGTACTCATATTCTCAGCTTTTTTAAGGTTAAAAGCTTTTAATCCAGAAAGCTTTATTTTCTAATTCCTACCTTCCTAAATATTTTTTTAATAACAAATCCAATTAACTCCTGAAACAAAAATATCTTCTACAGGACAAATTGATTAGTCTGGTTTAATTTCTATCCTATTTCTAATATATTTAATAAATGTGTTTTACCAGTTTTTACTTATGGAGCTGAGCTTTGAACACTTAACAGAAGAGCAATACAAAGACTTCAGTCCATGCAAAGATGTATGATAAATGCATGTTAGGAGTAACAAAAAGTGACTGAAGATGAAATACATGGGTGAGAGCACAAACAGATGTTACTTACATCATTGAAAGAGTTAAGATATTGAAGTGGTATTGCTAAAGAAGATGATAATAGATTGTCAGTTTAAATCTTAAATTGGATTCCAAGAGACTGCAAAAGTCTTAGAAAGAGACCACATGTGAGTTGGATAGTTGAAATAAGGAAATGTACTGAGGTGATAAGAATAAGAGAGGCTATAGAATGGAGATAGATAGAACTTGGAGAGATTTTCATCTTGCAGTGGATTGATGATGGTTGAAAATGATAATGTAGGTTATAATTGTATACATATGTTTTCTAATTCTTTTACCTTGGAAATAGTAACTGATAAATCAGAGCCATCAACATGAGCATTAGTGATCAATGAATACCAGATTACAAAGTCAAACACTTTAGGCTAGTTTGTGACTATTAAATAATTAGAAACTAACAGAAATCTTTTTGGTATTTTCTAATAGTCATTCATAGTCCTGCAGATATTAATGGTTCTTCAGTAGAATGATGTGTGTTGGATTTATTACTGTTGTCTACAGATCCTAGACTAGTTTATGGCTGTGAAATAGTCAGAAACTAGCCTAGAATCTGATTAACATTCATAGATCACTTATAGTCATGCGGATGGCTCACAAATAAAGTAATACACAATGGATTAAATTAGCATGAGTTATCAATGAATATCCTATAATAATATTAAATAAATCTCTAGATTAGTCACTAGTTGTTAAATAATTATAAACTAGCCTAGAAATATGCTTAATACTATTTTCTGGAATTCATTGATCACTTATGTTTATTTAAATGGCCTACAAGTAAAATGATGTACAATGAGTTAATTATTACTAAAATGCAAATTATTACGATGAGTGATCAGTGAATACCAGATAGTAATGTCAAATATATCCTGAGATCTATTTGACCTCACTATCTGGTTCTCTAAAATCATTCTTACTTTTAGTAAATGAATTAATTACTCCTTTTAAATGAAGATTATATATAAATTAGAGGAATCTCTGTTTCTGATTTAATATTATCATGTTGTGGCATCTAGCTGAACTGGATTAATTATAAACACTAGATATTGTGATGCTAAAACAATATATTATTAAACACTGGCAAATTTCAGTTGACAATGTGTTAAGCATAAGGTTAGGAGGGCCCAAATCATGGTACATATGCAGCAGACTTAATAGAAATACATACACAATAGTTTATTACATCATTACAATATAAGCTGTACGAAAGTTGTTTGTGAAAAATTCATAATGGTGTATATTGTAGTTAAGCAATGAAAATAAATCATTCTATAAGAAAAAAAATTAATCAATTGCCATTTTATATTTCAATGATTACAATATATATAACTGTAGAACTACTCTTCACACATGGGAGTGTGTGTCAATTTTTTAATGCATATGTGGAGCAGTTCCTTTCACAGTTATATATATTTATATATGATGTAAAAAACTCCTCCAGACAATTAATTGTACATAAATTCAAAGTTCGTTTGCCATGGAATAAAAATAATTTTACATAGGCTCATTAATAATTCAAAAAATTAAATTAATCTTATGCAAATATTTAATATGGTATACTTCTCTGGAAGTGTAAATATTCCAGTTGCCACTCAATATATTATGGTGAAACCGGAGCAAATATATATGCAAGAATTAACTAGTATATCTCTTGGTACAATCATTAAAATTTTAACTCGGTTAAATCGTGAAAATGAGATAGACCACATATTTAATCCTGTATGAAGAAAGAGATGATAGAAAATGAAAGATAAAAGAAATGTGGTTCTTTTATAATTCAAACTATGACCTCAACCAACTTTCCAATAACATTCTGTTTTAAAACAATTGGAATTTTAATTAAATTGTTCAAGTTGCATAACATTATGTAAAATTAGCAATGAGAATGATATGAAAGTACTGAAAACTTGCTTGAAAAATTAAAAAAATATTTGAAAATACTTTTTCTTTACATCAAATGAACTTTGAGAGTCTATATATCATCATCAACCATTATCAGTTCCCTATAGGATGAAAGTCTCTCCAAGTTTAATCCATCTTTGATCTCTAGTCTCTCCATTTCACTTTTGTACACTTTCTTATTTCATCCATCCATCTCACTTGTTGTCTCCTCCTGGGTCTTTTACAAATTTTTATCTTATATATACATTTTATACAATTTTTTGAAGAAAATTATAAAAATTTAAATCTAAACAACTGTTCTTATAGATGTGATGATTATGAAGATTCATATTTTCCTTTAACATTCTGCATATAATCATCTCCAGAGAATTGTCTAATATATATATATGTTATACAATTGTCTGGAGAAGATAAATCGTTATTTGCAGCAAGTCAAAAAAAACATGAGTCCTCTGGATCCTCATATTTATAACAACAGCTGTAACAACTTTGGTTAGAAGTAAATGAGGACTTTAGCGTTAGGAAGTATTTATAGTAACTGATGGTTTCCTAGCAACATCACAGGTAAAGATATTTCTAGTATCTATATGGAAATAATTTTATACTTTGCATTGCTTACATTATAAAACCATGAAAATATTTAATATTAAAATTAAACAACATTAATTAATTAATATATAATATTTTAAAGTGATGAACTTTCCAAGCACCACCTATATTAAATTTAATTGTTTCATAATATCTTATTGGAAAGCAGAAGAAAATGATTTTTTTTTCTGCTTTGTAGTGAGAATATTTTAAAAGATTTAAATTAAATTTAATCTAAATTACTTGGTGAGATTATTATTCCAAAATATTAGATGTTAATTAGCGCTATTTAATTCTAATTTTAAATATTTACAGATTTCAATTCTTCATTCCTTATTAAAATGAATATTTAAAGATTCTGCCTTGTAAATAGATTTACCATCAAAGCGGACTCTTGTAATTGTCATTGTTCCACTAGCTTTGTATATATATGTTGAATTAAATATTTACATGGTTTGTTATTATAATAAAGAATAGACATAATGAGATTATATTCATGTAAACAGAGGTAATTTTAGCTTTTGATGTTGCTAGTTTGCAATTCTCCTAAGGCTAAACAATTTTTCTCCATTAATCTATAATATCTATTTTGTTGAAGTTTTTTGGAAAAAAAAAAGATCCAGTAGCAGTTGAGAATGAATTCATTTTTTTCTGCTTTAAATTGAAATGATTATATTGTTAGACTTTTAATTTATTTTAAATATAGATAATGTCTGAGTTCATCACTCCAAAATATTATATTTGTATGCAGGCAATCAAACCTTCAGATGTGTGGCACCATTTATCTAAGTTTATTAAAAAATCTTGAACTAACACAATATAAAATCTTTCAGATTAATCTCCCATTGTACATATTTATCACCACAAACCCTTATTCATCAGATGAAGTAGAGGCTCTGAATACCTGAACCATCTGCACAGAAATGAAAATCAGATTTTCTGTTTATGGATAGAGTATAAATACACAGTATATAATTCATTAATTCTTCAATATTCGTATTCCATAGTAGATGAAGATAATTAATATTCACATTATGGCAACAATTAGGAAATATGATCTCTAGAAATTTTCACTATCTTTCTAGTGGCAATATTTGATTACAAAAGAACCAACCTCTTACTGGGCGTATTTCTGTCAATAATCTGATGTCATCAGTAGTCTTTAAAATTGAGATCCACCAAACATAATTATGTAAAATCTCTTGATTTTAATCACAATATTTAATTTGACATTAAATTTTGAATAAAACTTTAGCAGAAATTTAATTAAATTCTCCTTAGTATCAGCTTAATATTAATTGAGGAGGACAAAGATTTTAATCAAAGCCATTTTTAAAATAACCTTGTTGTCAAATCAACACCTACATTTGCAAATAATTAATTAACTATTATAAATAATATTAACTAATGTTTATTCATGCTCTCTATAAAAATTTTACTCACTTTCAAATGGCTCAAGTGGAGTACTATGATTGAACTTAACAGAATTTGCATTGCTATGTCTGATGAGGTTTCTGTTAGTGTTAAAGGCTGCTCATGTCATCAGTTATTCACTGAACCATACCAGACAAGATAATTATTCATCTAATGTTACTGTTTGAAAGATAAAAATTTCTGTAGTGGGTGCATATAAAAATTAACTTTAATAATAATGCATACACATGGTGACAGTCATATTAATGACAGATATATTGTCATCATGATCACCAATGGACCAAAACCTAAGATCAACACATTGACAAATTACAAGTATAAATCTATGTACATAATGCTTTATATTTAAAAAGTCTATATTTTTTTATTTCTAAGTATTCTGTGAAAGCATAATACAATGTTTTCATCTCAAATATTTTTCTTAAAATATCCAGAAGTTAGTGCACCATATGGAAAATAGATTACAGAATAAAAAATTAAATATACAGTGTGTTTAATTTACCTATGACAAACTTTTTCTATACAAATCATACCCTGTTATTGACAAGAGGTTCGGGGTTTTAGTCAACATAAAACTGAAGTTAGTGGTTTTAATGCTATGAAAATGTTTATCATTTTATAATGCAAATGGAGTTGTAACAAATTCAGATATCACTAAATGCATATTAAAATTGGTAAGTGCTTTGGTGGCACAACAGACTATGATCAGTCTATGGACTTAAAATCACGTTTTTTTGCATGCCAAGATAATAGGTTAGTTGAATAAATGGTTATGTCACCAAAAGGTACAATTGTTATGGGAATCCAATTTGCTGAATTATGATCAATGCTTCTGTAAATAGGGCCATAGATTCGACATGCATTGATATTATTTTGTATTTGGAGTAAAACAGCAAGCATGATCACATATTTGAAATCATGGTTTTTTACATGTCAAGATAATGGTTTAATTAAATAAATGGTTATGACACTAGAAGGTACAACTGTAATGGGGATCCAAATTACTGAATTATGATCATTGCTTCGGTAAATAGGGCCACAGATTCCACATGCATTGACATTTATTTTGTATTTGGAGTAAAACAGTAAGCATGATCACATGCTTGAAGTTTTCTCTGTCTTTATATTTGAAACTCATAAAGAGCTTCATGAACAATGTGGAAGATCATCAAAGTTCACATTTTATAATAAAAAAAATCTATGCTTCACATCCGAGTATCCTACAAATATGGAATCAAGTGGGTTTTTTTTCTTCTCTGCACTTTAATAAAGATTGTATAATGACACAAATCAATGATCTTTAGATCTTCTACTTTATTAATGTACTTCATTTTTTTATGATCAATCTAGCACCAACCCTCAAAATCATCAAATGCCAACTACAGATGGGATCAATCCATTATCATTCCCAATTATTATCAATCTTCTTTAGGATAAAGAGTATTCCATATATAATCCAGTTTCTCTGATCCAAAATCTTTTTTCTCCACATCATGCCAACTAACTTCTCTATTTTATCCATCTATTTCATAAGTAGTCTCTAAGTCTTTTAAATTTTTTTAGGAATCATTTAAAATTTCAATTATCATCATCTCATTAAGCAATATATCCAACTTGGTTTCATTTCAGTTTTTAATTCTTTCAATGATGTCTGTTTGCTCTCTTGCCCAAATGACATATTTTACTTTTGATTCCTCCTTGTAACTATCAATATTTTCCATACTGCATTGAATGATTTGACATTTCTGAATTGGTCTTTTGTTAAGTGTTAAAGTTGCAAGCATTAATTTATATAGTAATAATTATGAAATGATTCCCTGAATCGTTTGATTCTCAGACTAATGAATCCTAGCATTAAACCTGAGTTTGAGTTCAGATTTTCTCTTCGTTTAGAAAAAAATTCAAAGTAATCTCTGGAAGAGAAAAGACCTATCCCCCCCCCCCACTCACACAGAGAAACATTGAGTCATAAGACAATATTCAACATATTAGTCTGTTACTAGATAGAGAATGGCTTGTTTTTCTTTCTGGTTTTACACTTTACTAATTATAGCTAGGTCAACATTTTAAATTACCAATAATTATATGAACTGTCTACCTGAAATAAAATTCCTAAGCTTGCTTTAAATTTCTTAGCTATCTATTCAGATGAATATGTTAATAATTGTAGTTAAGAGACCTACTTAATTATGTTATACCTATAGTTCAGTGTATATTAGACACATGTTTGAGGCAAGAATAAATTAGGGTGTTAATATTTCTAATGCTTACTATATATATACCTATATCATTAAAAGCCAGTCAACACTTAGACAATTCCAATGTCATTAACAATTTCACACTGTTGTCAAGGCAACTTCCTATTTAACAATAAAGCTAAAATAATGCAAAAACTAAGTCAAAAACATTATTATAATAATTTATAAATCATATTGTCAAAGAATCACATAAATAATCTTGAAAATAATACTCGATGCAATATCTTCATCATTTTGTATCTGACAAATAGATCGGCACTGATATAAAAAATGGGTTCTATTTGCAAGTTTACTTAAATGATTCTTTGGGAATTTGACTGAAACATTACAATAAGTTTGTAGACTTAGCTGTTCTGTTTACAAATTTGTATTATTAGAATTACATATTAGCTAAAATGTAATTTTTTATGGACTTATTAAAATTATTAGCATATTTACATTTTAATATAAAAAAAAACTATGGTAACCATTTTATGAATCCTCACAATTACAAGAGAGTTATTGCCCCTGCATTAAGTTAGATGACAAAAATGGTTATCCATAGATTATTTTAAATATATAGATGTCCCATAAATTTTTAAAGTTTATTTGTAATATAAAATAAATTATCTACTCCATGAGACTGCAGATTGTTTACCTTGTAATTACACACATATGGTTAAGCAAGGATTTTTTTCAAAAAATAAAATAAAATTAATCAAAGATTTGCTTTTATTATTAGAGGATTCTATGTATTTTATTTATAATAGTAATTTTTATTAAATTAAGGAAGAATGGATAATTGAATTATGTTATTTCTCCTTTAGTTTGTTCAGTTTACATTAATTGTTTGGAAGAGGAAATTATTATTAAAAAGAATTGTTTATATTTAATGTTAATAAACATCACATGACCATATGCTTGTGTATAACTGTTGTTAAAATGGGCAAAACTCACTATACGTATTGCCACACACATAGCAAGCTAGAGTAATCAATGGATGCCAGAAGGCTTGTGCATAAAATCCCCATCTAATGCCTACTCATCCAATATCCCCAGACTAGTTTCTGGCTTATGGCCTTCATCAGTGTGGATGATTGTTTGTAGTTGAGAATGATAAATTGATGAAATTGGTAACTGCGTTTAATTGTTTTGATCCTTCTATAAGATATGTGGTAGAAGAAGGGAGGGGGTTAGATTTTGTTCAGTTAAAATTTTTAGATCTTTTACTGGTTAGAAATATAAAGACTAATTGTTTAGCATGAAATCATCTTGTTAAAAAGTAAAAAATTAAGGTCTGTAATTAAACCAGATAACTATCAGTTTGTATCTCATAAAGTAGTTGCTTTAAGAAATTATTGTTATAAAAATAAGAAATTAAATAATTCTAGTGGGGTAGCTTTCATTCAGAAGGGTAAATTTTATAAAGATTATTTGAGTATTGGCTACTCTGATAAATTTGTTAAAATTGTTTTATTTAATAGTAATATTTGTAAGAATGTAAAGAATAAAGAAAAATATAATTATATTTCTTTGACTTTTTCTTTGCCATTTAAATTGTCTTCTTATAAAAATGTATATAAGAATAGTAATTTGTTTGGAAATAAGAAAATTGCTTGGGAAAGGGGGTATTACTTTGAATAATTTATTAAATAATACAAAGGGAATTTTTGATAGGAAGACTATTCTTGATGTAGTATATATTATCCCTTGTCTTTGTAAGAAGGTTTATATAGGTCCGAGTAGTTTGAGCTTAAATGAAAAAATAAAAATACATAAAAGTAGGGTTAGAAATAAATATCTTAGTTCTGCTTTGTATGTCCATGAAAAAGATACAGGCCAGACTATTAATTTTGATGAAGATAAGACTGTCTTCTTTAAGAGAAATGAAATAAAAAGAAGAATTAAAGAATCTTTATTATTGAAAATTTATTATTCTGAAGCAATTAACTTATTTTAAAAAAAAATTAATATTAAGAGTGGATGGGAAGTAAATGGATTTGTGGGTAATGTTTAATATAAATATGGTGTTGTTTTGTAGCTCTTTACACTTGAGAAATCTGCTTGTAGCAGTGAAACCATTGTTTGTGCTTTTGATTTTTTTTTTGGCTAGTCAGGTTGAGTTTTGGATCTGGGGTAATTTTTAATTATATATATATAACATTAGTTTAACTTATGCCAGCTATAGAAGTTTTATGAACTTTCAAGTGGAAATGTTTGAAGAAAAAATAAACCAATCTCTGCTAAATCTGTATCAATAATTGATGTCATCATCAGCATGGGAACTAAATGATACTCCATCAGAGATAGCAGTACAATTTCTGTTTAACTTTAATATGAATATCCAATTTGATATTAAAGTTTAAACTTTATTTTAGCAATTACTTAACTAAAAACATCTTTGAAGTATTTAAAATTATTACAGATTATGAGATTTTAAATTAGCTATATATATGTGTGTGAAAATATTCCAGTGCATATCGCTAGTTGAAAATATTCAAATCATCCTTCCAAACATTACGCTGTTCGTGAATAAATATAAATCTGAAAACAGACTTAGATTTATTCACAGAGGGCGTTGCTAAAAAATAATATTTTTGAGAGTTGACTATTATGTGTGTGTGCATTTTTGTGGTCTTTTGCATTTGAGGTCTGCTTTGGCATGGAAACCATTGGTTGTATTAAAGTTTTTTTTTTAAGTTGTTGACTAGTCTTGTTTAATTTTGAATTTGGAAATTGAGCCATATATATATATTCCAACACATGCAAAATAAATTGAAGGTAAAGCAACTCTTTCTAGAATCTTTTTTCAGAGAAACAGTGAATGAAAAACGATAGCATTTTTATCATTTGATATTTTTATATTCTAGTTAACTACCACCGATTTACATGCTAATAATTATGTAGCTATATAGATTGTTTGTGGTTGGTTATTGAGTGAGTCTGGGGTGGGGGTAAGAATTCTAAGCTTGCTTAAAATCTTTACCTATCTGAAATAAAATTCAAATTCTGCCAGGATTTAAACCCAGATTATTGTCATGGCAGATATTTCACTCACCACCACATCCCAAAGTCATCATACATTAGGATTTCCATAAATTAGTTTACTTAGCATATGTATTTAAGATTATGCTTGTTCCTTTCCAAATTTATTTTGGATATTAAGAACCCTTGAGTTTAACTAATGTTTTCAATAATTTTAAGCAATGTATGGTAAAAAAAAAAGTTTAGAAATTTTCGCATTTGATTATTTCATTAAAAAAAATAGTCTGGTACAGAATTTTAAAATATTATTAAAAGTAAATCTATTTAATTCAGAATGTAAATATATTTGGTTACTTATACCATTTGAATTATACATGAATATTTTAGGATTTAAGATGTAGGGATGCTATAACTTCTTATTCTGATATATTCCTTAATTTGCCACAAATCATATTTTTCTTTTACCACATTATGCAAACTTTTCCGAACTTATAGATAAAACGCCTGATTGTTATGAGTGAATTCTGAGTGAAACATATTTGTATGCAAAAAAAAAAATCAGTATCATTTTAATATTGGACTTCACTCATCAAATTTTTGGGGGGTGTGGTGAATTTGACCCTTTCACAAAACTGTTTTTAATCTTAAGATTTTCCCCAGAGCAGTCTGATTATGAGCTATTTCAAGCATTATAGCTTTTCTCTGCCATTTTCCCTAACAGAAAACAAAAGTTAACATTCCAATTTTTCAATCATTACAAAAATACACAAATAAGTAAAATATTTAACAAAACCATTTATTACACCACACTATGACTTCTTTCAATGATGATAGCTGTCAAACTGATGCAGTGAGGGTCCTGCTATAGGCATCTAATGGTAGAAATATGTATTACAATGCACTCACCCTCCAGGAAATCATTCTGGTTATTTCTGGGTTCCCCTCATATGTAAAAGTCGAAGCAATGCACTCTAAGCACTGCTAATTAGATACCATAATTCATTCAATCATTTTTTTTCTGCAAAAAATATATTTTACTGCATTTTCAAGATTTTGTATGGAAAGTTAACTGCATTACAAAAGCCAGAGGAGTGAATGTGAAAGTAGTCATGATATTTAATGCAAACTGATGTATATTAAAGTAAAGCTATTTCCGCTCACTTTAAACCTATGCAAATCTGAGGAGAACTCAATTGTTTATAATGATAATACATGGAGTGTATCATTTTGATTGTTACATATAATCACAGATATGGGGGGAAAATTGGTTCAAAAATTTATAATGGAAATGAATATAAAGGATTGTTTATATTATAGCATTGCTTTAAGTCAATTTGTCTAATGTAAAAGGTATAGTTTGTGCATGTATTATTAACATTTTCTCTTTTTCTTAGCACCTTTCTTTTATATGTAATGAAACTTATGTTTGTTTGATTAATAAATAGTGCATGTAGTTTTTTTTCTCTCATGTGTCATAGCATCAGCCGGGAAGTGAACCCGCTAACCTGGGACAACTTCTTGTAAAGCAGCTGCTGCTGACCTCTCAACCACCAATGCTTGACTAGTACATGTAGTTTTACATATAAATATCACTAATCTAACATCTTGTTGAGGAATTTCATTTTACATGCATCTTAATGTTATAAAAATTTAAAAGTTGATGTTGTTGTAAAATTGAAATATTAGAATAAATCATATTTAGAGAGAAGCAATAATAAATACTACTGATGATTAACATTTATAAGTTTGTTTGGAGTAAACTTATGCCTAATTATTTTACTTTAAACATGCAACATATATATATATATACACATTATATTCCTTCATGGTATGTGCAAATGTGAAGTCTTCTCTAATGTAAAGCTTCTAAAAATTGTTTCATGTTAAACAGATTTCATGTAAACCAGATTTTGTATTAACCAAAAAATGTAATATATTAAAACTATAACAGTACATATAAAAGCAGTCATCAACTGACGATATGGTTTAATTTAATGAAAGTACAATATATAATTTAACAATGGTAATATTGTTAAAAATTAACTTTAATGCTTTATAAAAACAGTCGTATGGTTTTATTGCTCAGGAATTTATAAAAGGTTCATGCACCAGATCTGAGAACACTGGAATCGATCCTGAAGCTTCCTGATCCCAAGTCGGCTATTTTATCACCTGAACCAGCTTTAATAACACAAAAAGAAAGTTAAATCATGCAAATATTTGAAAAATAATTTGTTTTCCCAATAGGGTCATGTTTTTCCAAATTTTTAAAAATTGAAATTGTCATTGTTCTATTGTTTGCATTAAAATAAAATAAAAAGATTTTTAAGGAATACTGCAGAAGAATATATATATATATATTAAAAAGATATAGCATAACAAATGTGATTGTAGCTTTTCCGTATGGAACTGCAGAAAAAATGCTGCATTTTTAATTCTTCAATTTCCTTTGATCGAAAAGACCAGTTATAAATATCTGTTTTGATAGAGATTGACATTTTTAAATATAAAATGCTATTTTATATTAAGAAATTTCATACTTTAAGATATGATCTGTATATAAATTATCATCAAAGACATTTTTCAGTTTCAGCATTTAGCAAGTCCTGTAAAAGCAGTATAAATAATGGTTGTGCACATTTTTATAAACTCTTTGTACCATAAATTTTTATATTCTGCAGGGTTGTAACATGAAGGAGCTCATGATGTCATAGTTAGTGCATCTGCCTACCAAAATTATTTTTTGCTCATCTCAATATTTGATAAATGTCTTCCTAGCTGAAAACTAATGTGGCCAAATGTCATTTAACCTCCCAAAAAATTAACTACTTGAATATAGACTAGATTAGTGAGGGTTTATTTGTTGGTCTTATTAGTTATAATGCCCTCACTAGTATAGAGTATGTTCAAGTTGTAAGTTGCATATGAGGTTATGTGATATTTGGCCATCAGAAATGAGAGGCCAAACTTCATTTTAGAAATTTTCAGCCTTCAACTCTCACTCTATGATTACACTAAATCACAGGACATTATTCTGGTGAGTATTGATTCTTTTGTTTCTCTGCAAAGGATTTCTAGAAAAAATTTTCACTGAAGTGGACTATTTAAAAGATTTTAAACATCCTCTAGCTACATCACTTTCAACAATATCATCCATTTATAAAATGACAAGTTTGAATTTTGCAACTCATTCAAAAGGGAGAGTGTGGCTGAATTGATATAGCTATGAGGCATTTAAAATATTTTATACAGACTTCAGTTAGCATTATGGATTGTTCCTCTTTACTATTTAAAAGATGTTATATATATAATAAATGAAGTTGATGTCTGTATTCTTTCCAAAATATATGTAATATTCAAATCAATATATATATATTAAAATATAATGAAATTCACATAAATTATAGTTATTTTATTAGAAGTACTTTCGACTATACATCTTGTAGTCTTTATTAACTATATAACATTGAATAATCAAAACAAGTCTTCCTTTCACAATACCCATAGTTCAATTCTCCCACAATTCTGTTATTTTAACATTTGACAATTGTCGATTTATTAACATTTGACGATTTCTTGAAATCAACATAGCCTTTTTTATTTTACGTTTATTGTGGCAACATTCAATTTATATAATTTTTATATTTTTATAATCAAATTTAAATCCATATTGACAAGATTTATTATAATTAAATATAATAGATGATGAAGGTTTATTTACATCTTTTCCTGATTGTTTCTCTTTTTGAATTCTATTATATAAAACATATGCTCTTTTATTCTCTTCTCCAATGTACATTTAGGTTCACCGATATATTGTAGGCTGCACTTATATATCAATTTATATATAATACAATCATCAAATGTTAAAATAATTGTGGGAGAACTAAACTAAATTGAACTATGGGTATTGTGAAAGGAAGTCTCGTTTTGATTATTCAATGTTATATAATTGATAAAGACTACAAGATGTCGAGTCAAAAGTACTTCTAATAAAATAACTATAATTTATGTGAATTTTATTGTATTTTAATATATATTGATGTGAATATTATATATATGCCCTTTCATTGAACCTTGCAGTCTTATATATAACAGCATTTAGTGAAATTTATTAAATCTCTTGCAGAATATCTATCTGCTTTTGTCAATCAAACTGACTTCATCAGCTGCATAGGAAATATATCACATCAAACGCAGAAACCCAGTTTCTATTTAAATCTCACAATATTCAATTTAATATTAAACTTTGAATATGAATTTAAGCACTAATTGAAATTTAATATTACTGTGCTAAAATGCAATTTCACTTGGTCTCCAATGCAACTGATGAAATAGGCTTTGATTACTAAAGCATGTAACCTGAAAGATATTTAATTAATTTTTCAGTAAACATTGCCAAATATAAGACATATAAGTTTTTATAAATAATGTTAATAGATTGCATGGTATTATATATATATAAAATAGTTTTTGAGTTAATTCACACATTCTGATGCTCAATCATTTCATGCTGAATCTCATTCTTTACCTCACACTCAATCTTGTTACTATTTGAGATCTAATGGTTTTTCTTTGAAAAGAAACATTGGGAAGTAAACAAAAATAGCACATGATTTAACCCAAAAACTATCTTATTTACATCATATACCCATGAAAACATTAAATATAATATATATACTATATAATTAAGAGTAAAATTGTATTCATTTTTGGCTGAGTAAGAAATGTTATTTAAAAAAACATTGTGGAGGACTGTAAACAATACATAAAACAAGATTAAATGCTCATTTAATAAAAATTGAATAATATATGGACAGGAAATAAAAAATGATGTTAGCAGTTGATTAAAAGGTTTTTTAAAAAAAATTTCCAATGAAGATAACATAATATATCACCATGTAAAGATGTTATAATATAATCTTCTAATAACCTCAATGGCTTTTGATCTTTTTTTAAATGGTATCACATCTAAATAGAATATTGGTATTAAATCCATATTGTGACTAGTGTGTATAATATGAAGTGAGAGTGCTGTTGATAATGGGCATGTTTTATAGCAATAGCATGTTTATGATTCTTAGCACTAATATGATGATTCCCCACATCAACATTAGGGGGCAACATAATTCTATATGAGATTTTATAAAACCCCTGGAACTCATGAGAGATTGAGTCAATATATTCAAATAGAATATTAACCTTTTGATAATTAGTATATGTAGCTTTTATGCTATGCTATTCAGAGTATATCACATAGTCTTGGTATTTCATTATAAGAAATTACAATCATCATTAATCATTTTCTGAAATGTCATAACATAAAAACTCCATATGTTATTAGTCAAAAAGATTAATATTCTATTCAAATATAATGACTCATTCTGGTTGAAAGTTTGCGAAAATTCTTTGTGGAGTTTGTAAGGTTTTTCACGTAGTGTAAAGAATCATACAGCTTGTAGGAAACATGAATATGCTATCACTATAGAGCAATACTTATCAGCATCCTTCCTCCAAGCTATGCATAATGATTAGGGTACAGATTCTTGCAACATCCTTTGTCTATTCAGATATAACCCTTCCTACCAAAGAAAAATCAGATTATAGAGATTTTTAAATGATCTGATTGTATTAATAAATATGATAATACATCTATATTGCCACCCATTTGAAAAAAATTTCAAGCCTACTAATCAAAAATGTTTATTAATTTTATAACCGATTATTAGCTTTCTGTCTCTCTCATGCACACATCTCTCACAATTTTAAGAAAACTTTTATTGGAGTCTTTTATTCTTGTTTCACGTGTTACTTAAATTTAGTGCCTCTATAATGTTTCAAATGTGTTTCTTATCCAGATAATAATAGATGTAATGCAAGTCAGCCAAACAGTGGTACAATAGTACTATTAATTATTCACGGATGAATGTTGAATTTGGGGTAATTTTGATTATTTTATATATATATGCTGCTTGTAAAAGTCTTTGTTTTAATATACAAATGAGTATAGTTCTTTAATTTAGTCCCATTGTTATAAATTTGAGTAACTAGTGCTTTCTAGGTGTGTTACATCAGGTAATCACAGACTACTTAAGCTTACAATAGATGGCAGTACAATAGTGAATGCTCTTATTTATTATATATTGTAGTAGCAAAGAACTGTGATGTTTTATGGGTATATATATATATATACCATGTGTCTGTTTGTTTATATTTAAACTTATAAATTTAATTTTGAAAAAAAAAAAAACTTTATTGATCAATTTCATATCTTGTTTTTTTTCCCACTCTTCTTAAAATCTTTTTTAGCATTGATAAATAAAAAATGAGAAACTGCAAAAAATGACGTTTTTATTTGTAACTTTTTTATTGCTAAAAATTAATATCTTTTAAAATCTTAACAGATTTTTTAAAAAGACGTGATTTTTAAGCAAAGATTTTATTATTAGAACTTAAATGTTTATAGTTATATATTTAAATGAAAGTAAAAAAATCCATGGTAATGTAATAAATATATAAAATATAATTTATTAACGGTATAATGAAAAACAAATATATTATTTAGTTATTTTTTTTTGGTGTAGAGTAATTTAGGAAAGAAAACCAAATCTTTACCAAACAGCAGTTAGATAACGTGATGATTAAAAGCTTTTTATCCAGTTCCTGCGTGGAAGGTCAATTGCTGGAGAGAATATGAATCTGCAGCAGAGTATTTAGATATTATTTTAATAATTTAATACTATCATATGACTTAAAAGTAATCGTCATCACAAAACTGTTGTTTCTGTATTTTCAATTAGTTGTACAAAGAGTTCCCTATGTGGCTTGCTGCAACCATAAAATGTCAGGCTCTGGTGCAAGCCCATGGACAGCTACTGAGCTCTATCATCTCTGATACTCAACATTTTTATGAACTCATAATTCAATTTAACATTCAACAGAACATATACTTATATATAAACGTCATGATAAATAATTTTATAATAGCTTCTCACCTGTCTGTTTATAATTCTTTTTAGAATAATAATCTAAAAAAACTATATTTTTACTGAATTTGAAAAGATTTCAAATAAATTTATTATATCTTGCAATCCATTCAGGGTTTAGCAGGCATTTGTTTTGTGAATAGGTAGAATTGATAATTTGATGATCATGTTTAAATTTAATTATTAATTCAAAATTGCTATATGTATATAATTCTATGGTAAGAAAAAGTGATTCAAACATAATGTTAGAAAGGCCAAATTACTAATTACTGCTAAATAAATTTGAAATGTTTCGTAATATAGTGGCAACATATATGACCCGAGTTTGAATCCAGGATGTGTAAGATTTAAAATATTTTGAAGTTTAAATATTTTTCAAACTAATCATTCCAGCTAACTAATATTAGTTGGAAAATAGGTATTTGACTATTTTTAACTAGAGATAATATAAGAATGGGAAGCTATTCAAACTTTCATCATAAGATAATGAGAACTGTTGAAAAGAACTGTAAAGATTTTAAAACGTTTATCTACTTAAATAAATATATTTGTATCCATTTTTGTTTTATTTTAGTTAGTGCATACTCCCTTCTAATTCCATCATATTGCAACCATCTACTGGGATACAAAGTCATTCTATTCTCTTTTACTATGCTTGCATTTTGCAAACAGTTTTACCTCTTCAGTTAAGAGAGAAATATCAATCTCTGTATCTTCACGCCCATGTTGATAATTTGATCACTTTTACTACACCATTTTCATGCAAGCTAGGAACTGACTCCTATCTATTTTTAATACCTTTTGGAAGATTAAACGATCATTGCACTGAAAATATATCAATATTTTTATCACTGAATTCATTTTTATCTGACTAGTAAATTATGTTAATATGAAAGAAAGTATTATTTGCAAGTTTATCAAAAATGTACGCCTATTTTAATAATTTTATAATAAAATGTTTCAAGTATAATAGCTGAAAACTCTGATTACCAAATAGCATCACATGATTTACCCCATTTCCAATATATACTCAATTTTCTCTCTTCAGAGACATCTATTACATGCCTGAGTGAGCAATAGATGCTATATGATAATGCCATGTTCAAATTCCCAGACTTTTTGGTTCAAGAGAGGAGCAGGAGAAAATTTCTTGGATTTTGATCCCATCTAGTATCCCCTGATTAGTCAAGCTCGCATTAAATAGATGTAGAGTAAATAAAGTGAATTACTGCTCTTAATACAAAATTTTATTATTAATATTTACATGTGACATATTAGTGAGTCCACAAATGGAATAATATTTGAATGTAAGTCTACGCAATTCTAGGATTACTTTTTGGACCATTCCTTTAATATGATTTTGAAGAAATATTACATTTCAAATTATTTTATAATAAATCTCTGATTTAAAAAATCTCCAGGAATAATATTATGTAGAAAAATTATGTATCTACACTACTTAACATCTAGATCCTCTACATTGACTTTAAAATGCCTAATCTGTAGATGAATTCCAAAATGGTCTTTTTTGTATTGAATAGATTTGAATATTTCAAGTTTTATTTTTTGACATATAGATTTCATTTTACTATACAAAAGTTTTTTTAATTAGATTATGTGGGTTTTTTTTTTAATAAGCTATTACTGTTTACATAAAATCATTATTTACAAACAAAAATTGTACATAATTTTTAAATAGAATAGGCTGAAAAGGACAAAGGTTATTGTACAATATAAATATGCATTTCGTTTAAATAAATATCTATAATCATGTCATTAGATATTTATTCTTTAAAAGAAGTGTAAGATTTTTAAATATCTGAAGAAAGTCGGGGTTTTCAATCGAAAGTGTCAATAAAGTATTGTGAAAGTGCATAAATGAAAAATATGAATTTTAAATAAAGATGTTAGCTGTTTTTTAATTCATCTTATCTATAAAACAAAGCACAATTTTTGGGATGCCTTATGTTACTCATATAGCAGATTAAAAAATTATATTTTAAATATGTCATGTTTTACTTCATTTTATAAAAAGACACCTTAATTAAAAATGACGTGAAAATAATCCTGAGTGCAAAATGATAGTGATTCCATATTGAAATTTCTCAAGTGGATTATTTTTTACTTCCATAAAAAATTATTGATATATATTTTTAAAATGACTATATATATATTGATTTTTCTTACCTCCCAAAGGGCATCATGAAATTTTTACGCATATTTTGTTATGCCCTTCTATTTTTTAGAAGAATTAAGAATATATGTGTTTCAAATTTTAATATATTTTTATTTATTAAAAGATAGTCAAATAATTATTATTTTTTACCGAGAAGTTCTTAGGAAATTTGAGCAGATTGGGCTGCAATCAGTGTTCCTTGAGCTCCATAAGTCTACCCACTAGTTATTTGTAAATTATATTATGAAAGAAGAAACATGTCTCTTTTTTTAAACTTCTGTTTTATTTCGTTTTAACCCTTTTATAAATATGATTCGTAAATATTATTTTATAATTATAATGTATACAATTATTATTATTGTTCAATTTTAACTATTGTTGAAAATACCAATCTTAAAATTGGAATTATATGTTGGACTATTTCAAACTTCTAGAATTAATTATTAAATGTCTTTATGAAAATTCAAATTTTATTTAAATTTTTCAAATGCCATCAGCTGTTAATAAATGTCACGCAAATAGTGTATAATATAAAGTTTTGCCTAGTATTCTTCTTCAGGTGCTGCTAACCTGATTAATGATAGGAATAGCATGAGGATCAAACCTGGTTTCTTTAGATTTATGCATACTGAATTGAAAGTGATATTCTAACTAACTAAATTAATCTAAGTAATTAGAGCATCTCTTTTAATTTACTATTTGTAAATCTAAACATCTCGGGTCTCATTTCCATGATAATAGCATCGCTGATCAGACCAACAATTAATGAGAAAAGAATATTACCACTATGAACATTGTATGTTATATCCTAAACTGTGTGTATTGCTAACAATTGAATGTATTTTAAAAGTTGTTTGAATTTTCCTAAAGACTTTTAACAATTAATCCTAGATGATGGAAATAGTCCAACATACAATAAAAGTAAAATTCTATCACTAGAAACTTAAACAAAAATATTTTACAATTAAAGAGGTTATATCCTTTTTGGTGGTAGTGGTGGTGGTGGGAGGAGGTATATATCCATAATTGTATATATTTATTATTTTAAAAAAACTCAACCTTTTTATAAATTTATAATAAATTTAATTATTATGTATACATATAAAAATGATGCATTAAAACAAAAAATATATTATAATTAGTAAACTGATTAATGTTACATTAGATATGTATTAGTAATTGAATGAATTAAAACACCAATTGTTGCATTGGTTAGATTATTCTCACCCAATCACTTTATGTATATGTTTCAACTGAAGCCCATTTTATCATCTCCTTTGAGGAATACACCATTGTAATCATGTTTTACATCTGGTTAATCTAAATTATATTAATATTGGAAAGATTCAATGTATTAACATGGAAGATCAGCTTCATTCCAAGAGCCTTGATTAAAAGATTATTTTTGAAACATATATGTTTTAGACTGAGTGATTGGTCAATTTTTTATACTATTCAATGATCGAAAGAATAATTTATCTGACTCTCTGATTGGTCTTTCCATCTGTTTAATAGATTATTATAGCTATTAGTATATAAGAGTCAGAAATTGGAATTACATTTTATTATTGTTGTTATAATTGATTTTTATCAAATTATAATTGAATACATAAGTATTCATTTTATGTTTTATTTTCTCTTATGTATCGTAACAATGTAAAATATGTGTTTAATTATATAATTTTCTGAAAATTAATGCAATGCAATAAGTTTTTTATATAAAATACTTTTCCTTATTTCAGGAATCATTCTAATTCAATAAATACAAAAAAATATATACAAAATTGTTCTTAATTTTGAGTTAAACTATTGATGGAAATAGGCAGTCAACAATTTCACATTCTATCCAGTGGTTGAGTCAATATGGAACATAAAAATTTCTTGATAAAGTCTTGTAGAATGAATTTATGTTAAATTATATTTTTTATAAATATGAAAAAAATATATATTTTTTTAAAACTTAGATAATTTTATAAAAAACATTGCATATTTTCTGAAAATTCAAAAAAGATATTTTTCCCTCCCTACAACTTACCATTCAAAGTTGAATAATAATTTAACTTCAGTGGTATAAAAAAAGATGTTTGAACTATTTTTCTTTTTTTTTCATATGTTAAATGTGTTGACTGGTAAGCGAACATGGGCCAGCTGCTTGGAAGGCAGCTATGCTAATCGCTAGGCAGCAAAATTTGATACTTTAAATTCTGTTCTTAGAAAATAATATAAACTTAATAAACATATTTTTAATGGCTAACTAATTTTATTAAAATATTTATGAATAGTTTGAAACATTAAAATTTGTATTTTAGTTTGTAAATATGAAAGATTTTTGTTCCTCGGTGTGTAGCTTGTCAATATTAACGATATTTCAAATAGTATACACATTTAACAATAATGTTTCTAATTGCTAACTAATTTTAATAATTGGCAATTATTACTAATTTGAAATATTACAAGCATATTTTATTTTACAAATCATGTCCATGAATCATCTGGATAGTACATGTCTTAAGCTTTGGCTATTGATTCACATCTACTGTCAAATAGTATCAGGTAAAATTTAGTTAAAATGTTGATGCTACAATAGTTATAACAAGCAACTAATAGCAGAACTATGACAAGAAGGGGGGGTGGTATCTTAAATCTCATTGCATTTTATTGGAATTACTTTGTTGCATACCTTCAGAAAATTTTTCTCGGTGTAGATATATGGCTTTATTGTAAAAGCCTGTATTTTAAATATACAATAACCATTTCATATTTTCACTGAAGCTATATCTTCAGTTTTGATTTTAAGTACAAAATAAAATAGATTAAAAATTATTTGTACTTGTTGGGCACCCTTTTTATGTGATTGCATCCCATAATTTTAAAATCTCGATATGCTTTTGTAATTGACCACATATTAAATAGAAGCAAAAATCTGTATCACAACCTTTATTTTAATATACACACTTATATATAAATATAAAATAATTCATGCAGAATTGAATAACGTCATGTGAAAATAACAATTACAAAAATTAGTTGATAGATGCATGATTTTTTTTTAAAAAAACTACACATCTTAAAATAATACATTGTACAGGCTTAAACCTGCATTTATATATATAATATATGCGGGATTCGAACTCAGACTTCCACACTACCCACTACTCTCAGTGCCATCTCATATTGCTTACCCACCTGATCACACACAACATGTGTGTGATCAGGTGGGTCAGCAATATGAGATGGCACTGGGAGTAGTGGGTCATGTGGAAGTCTGAGTTCGAATCTTAAAATAATATAACTTCTTTTTTCTCCTACTATGAAGGGTGATAAAAACGATTTAATATATCTGATATATTTTAGTAGTTTTAGTATTAATATTCTTTGTTTCCTTTGTCAATCTGTTTCAAAGTTATAAAATTAGCTAAATGTATCAAGTCGTAATTATTGGGTCCATAACTTTATGCCACTTCCTTTTTTATTTGTAGGTTAATATTTCATCTTCATTTATCACTTACCTTAGAAGTTATATTTAAAAAAATTAAACTATTATATTAACAATGAGAGATGGCCCACAATAGAAGTAGCTCATGTAATCATTAATTAAAATGTTCAGTACCAGTTCAGTAATAGAAATTATAAGTAGCAAAAAGAAGAAATGGAAACATAAAACTATAATTATCACCACTTTGTTATTGTGTGACTTGTTTAATATTTACTTTCTTCTCTGAGACAAATAAAAAAGGTGATAAATATTTTGAATATTACCACTGTAAAGCTGATGTACATAAAATATATAAATAATTATATACTGTTGCAAAGTATATCCCAGTAAAAAGATTAATGATTCCCTCTACAAGCTGCCTGCAGTGCAATCTTTAAATTCATGCTTGTAGAGACAGTTTGGCTATTCATTACAAAAAATTTAAAGTGCTCATGTGTCTTGTGCATAAATTATAACATGAAATGTGACAGTGTATTTATATTTTTGTAGATCAACTTCAAGGTTCTTTTTTCATCACATAATCTTGAAAATATTCATATGATTCGGGTTTTCATTGTTGTACACAGTTTGAATCATTTCAAATGTTTCAGTAGTAGTTTTTCAAAATGTTAAAACAATATTTAGTGCGTTGTTTTATCATGAGTAATGTACAAAATATATTCTCACATTTATGTATAATATTTAACCCTTATTGAAGTTTTATATATTATATTATAAAATAATATGAGAGATCAGAGTGATTTAAGATCAACATGCATAAGACAATAATATTGGTATCAGCGAGGGTTTTGAACATTCCGTCATCAGATTTTCAATAATAAGGATGGCTGAAGAGTTAGAGGGTGGAGAGAATAGAAGCCTGTCCATTAAAGTTTGAAGATTTGCTATCTTAATACAAATTGAGCACTGATTATGGATGTGTGTGGGAGGTGATGATCTGGACCAACTGATGAGTGCTGGTTCAGCACAAAATATGTATACTGGAGATCATTTTCACATGTATATGGTCATGTGTATCAGTTATATAGAATAGAGTTGATAACTGGAGGTAGATTGAAAGTCTGTGTCCAAAGCCCTCTCATTACATTTAGCTTAAGTATATACACTATACCTGTATTTAAATATTATAAAATGCTTAATAAGAAATAATTCATAAAAAGTACAATTTGGTCATTAACCAAATTTCAGCATGCTAAATATTATTAAACTAATTAATTTAAATTGAGCACCATTAAACAATAATGACAGAAAATCTTGTTAATATCAATTTCATGACAAGGGTACTCAGCACCAAAAATGCATTTAGGTTATATTGTTATTAATTACTATTTATCTCTGTACTTTTGGAATTAAAATTCCTTGTGAATTCTTTAGTACATAAACAATATCTGTAAAGATTAAAAGGTAGCTTAACTTATACATATTTATATGAGATACTATTTAGATAGATTAACATATTTATGATTTTTGATAATAGAACTATACTGAAAACCTCATTATAAATTTTATGAGTTATTATTTATTAATTATTTTGTAATATACTACATAACAGCAATTCTTCTCATACTACTCAAGAGCCATCTATTGTTAAGTCTGAATATCTCCAGGCTGTTTTTTTGGCATTTGACTGGATAGTGAAAATTTATGATTCAAATTTGAAATTCAGGCATTTTTGTATCTGAAAACCATAATTTTTTTATAGTGTGAAATTAAAAAAAAAAGAAATTGTGAGGTGTTATTGATATCAACTTTCCAAAAAAACAGGTCTACAGTGGATGAAACTGAGGTTTCTAAACTATATAGAATGTGGCCTGGTTTTAGTTCTATATAGATATGTAAGTGAATTGGCTTGAGTTCAAAAATCTTAAAGGTTTTTTTTAATTTTATCCTATTGTCTTAAATAATGTAATGAAGTAAAAAGTGGTTGCTAGAGAATAAAAGATGGCTACTAGATGCATAAATGTATTAGCTTTGAATGCCAAATCCTTACAAAACTAGAAGCTAAGAACTAGTCTGGGAATGCCATAAGATGCCCAATGATTATTGAGACTTACAGTATATGGCTCTAAAATAGAATGAAGAGTATCTCTTGGAAGTAAAGAAGCAAAGAGAAAACACTGTTGGTATTAATAGATCATATATAAAACACCAATAAGAAACTGTTACTTTTATATTTATTATATTAATTATTAGTTTATTAAATTTATAACATATATCACTAAAGATCTCTTTATTTAGCTAAATATAAAACTAAGATTTATTCGATTTTTGGCTATTTTTTCAGTGATTACTGATTGCGTAAAATCTTAATTTTATAATTAGCAAAATACATGTATTCTATATAATATATTTGTAAGTTTAATAACTATTTATTCATCTACAGAAACTTACAATTAAATACTTATAATAAATATTCAACAGTATATTGTGTATGTGTGTATATATATATATGATCAAATCACCCTCTCAAATGTTATATTTCAGCTATGCCCTCTATGAATAAACAAAGTCTGAACTTCAAGTAGCTGACTCAAATAGATATCCTTTTGAGTCAGTTGTTTAAAGTTCAGACTTTATATTTATTTATAGAGGGTACTGCTGAAATATCATAACCTTTGGAGGGTGATTTGAATATTTTCTATTTAACTTTCAGCTAGCAATATGCATTGGTATATATAATGTGTGAATTTATAAATGTATATTTTTTAGTAAGCATTTATTCACAAACTACTTTTCAATAAATACACAAAGGATTCTTAAAAATTATGACAAATCATTTAACCTTATATAGAACTTAAATTTAATAAAGGTCAAATATATTTCATATTTTTTAAATGAATGCATGGCAAGCTTCATCTTTTAACCTTTCATCTTTTTCTATTCATGTATTATAACATCATTTATAATTGATTTTTCATTCTGTCACTTCAAACTTATAGCTTTAAACATTGGAAGAAAAAAACTGAAGAGACCTGGATGGTTGAAATACATTTTTGGAAACATGATCATATTTTTTGCTTAGTGTATAATCATATGTGTGGAATGTGATTGGAAAATAAATTGTGAATGCATATGTGTATTAAGTAAAATTGATTCACTTGAATATTGTTTATATTTGCAACATATACAATTTCATTCTCATATTTATTGCCAAAATTTGTTTTTATATAATATCTTTAGATGCAGACAAAAGTGAATTCATTTTTGTTTGCTGGATGATTTGGGCAATAATATTGTGACATGTGGTAAAGTTGTAGCTATTAATTTAATATTTACATTTTCAACCACTATTGATTCACTGCAGAATAAAGATCACTCCAAGTATAATCCAGTTTTTTTCAATTCTTAGTCTTTATTTCTTCATATCACTCAAGTAAACAACCAAACTTCATCCACCCATCTCATCATGTGATCTGTTTCTGGATATCTTACAATCTCTTAGCTAATTTAATATTTCAATTGTCCATCTATTATCATCTCTTCATCTTTATTCTTCACATAACTCCAACAAACAACCAAACTTCATCCATCCATCTCACATGTGGTCTGTTTCTGGGTATCTTAAATCTCTTAGCCAGTTTAATATTTCGATTGACAAATCTCTTAGCCAGTTTAATATTTCGATTGACCATCTATTATCATCTCTTCTAGCATATATCAAGCCCAACTCCATTTCTGTCTTTTGATAACTAATCGATATTTTATTTCGCTACTAAATCAGTTTGAGCTTATATTTTGAAAATATGTTTTTCCTTTATGAATCACAGTTCAAATTATAAGATTAAACTCCTTTTTTGGCTCATTTTTATTAATCTTATGTAGGAAATATATAATTGTGGACGCCATATAAGTAATCACAAATGTGCAATGGTGGCATCTAAATATGGAACAAGCAATCCAATACTTGTTATTTCTATAAAATTCTGCTAAATAATTCTGTTAAAAACAATTTTTTGTTGTTGTTGTTGTTGTTAAAAAAAAGTTTATTATATTTCTTGTATTTAAAGTTAATATTTAATGTAAAGAAAAGAAACATTTTAACAAATTTAAGAAATATATTAAAACCTTGAAATGAATTTCTTTACTATATATGTATATATCAAATAAATCAATCTTATATTTTAATACTAACATTAAGTACACCAATTCAAAAATAATAAATATATATATTATATCTGGAATAAATTTATATATAAGCCCAAGCTTAACTAAACCATGAATCTTCAATATGTTGTCAAGGCAACCTCTATAAATAAAGGATGAATTTCATCTTGCACTCTAATCTAAGATCGTATTAAGGAGGAAAAAGTCTGTCATAAGGCATTAATAGAATGAAACTTTTAAACCTCTAGGAATATAAAATTTTCAATCTATTAAAATCCTATGCCATTTCTCTTTGTCTATATTAAAATCTTGGATCAGAAGAAAGGTGGAATTTATCTTTTACTTATTCAGATTATCTTGATAACAGATTGAAGTTCATAATTTAGATAAGCTTTTGCTGCTATCGTGGAATTCTATTAGTTTTGTACAAAATCAGACATTTATTATCAAAATAATATATTTGTAATGAGTGAACATTTTTGCAGATAAAAGATATGAATATATATTTCTAAAGCTTCCATATATACTTTTGCCAGTATTAGTATTATACCATTACATTCCTATAAGCTTTTTATTTATCGTCCCCCCCCCCCCATTCTTTATTTCTGTATTTTAGTGAGCAAAATATTCCCAATCACTTGTCTAACAAATTCTTAAAATTAAAATAAAATAGTTTTTTGATTTTTTTTAGATACCTCTGCAAATTTTGAATGATTTCTACTACCCTCAAGTGAGATTTAATGAAACCATAAGTATAATGCTAATATTAACAAGAGATAAATGTACATCTGGTTGAATCTAAAGTGTATATTCGCACATTTATTAAGATGATTAAATAATCTAATATATCCAGGACAGTTCAGGTTTTGAATCATTTGATTCAATATCCACAATAAAATCAAATTCTGGTTTGGATTTTTCAGAAGAAAGTCATTAAAATTTCCCTAAAAAACATGGGAAAATGATACATTATTTCAATAAAATACGTTACACTTTTACAATTTATTTGCTTACGTCGTTATTATTTTATATCTAATATGTTATTGTTTATTATTATTATATTAGATTATATGCTGTCTAGTTGAACCAATGGATATATCATATATGAACTTAAGAGCTTTCCCAACGATCAATACATATGTCGTACAAATTTCTCTATTTCTCAGCTGTTTTCATATCAATAGCTTATACTTTCTGTAAATAAGTATCAATTTCCAACCAAGAAAGATAATTTTTAGTTAAGATGCATGATATAAAATCAGCTTTAATTTGAAGTTAATTGATATATAAATAACTAGCTACATTTTCTTCTTATAATAAGATACCAATTCGCACTGCATACTAAAATAATAAGAATGAGAACATTAAGCGCCATCTATTAGCCTTATATTTAACTAAGATTCATGCATATCAATATAAGGTTCAAAGGACCAGTTTCAGGAATAGTCCTTTCAGCAATGGTCCATCATCACTAACCATAAATTAAAATAGGTTTAAGTTTAATATATTTTAAGCAGATTTCACTTATTTATTTCAAAGTATTAAAATGCATATAACTGTCAAATGGAATGTCATGCATGGATGGACACAGTGGTAAAGTGCCATATTCTGGAGCATAAACATCCTTAGACTGATTGCAGTTCTGGTGCTTCCAGCACTCAAATTCTTTATGACTTCTCAAGTACTAAAGCCACTCGATTATTTATGTTATTTATTAAATTTAATGTACTTCCTAGTTATTGTACTATGTATAAAATAGGAACAAAATAGAGATTAATAGCAACAAATTAGAATTTAACGATTGCAAATATCTTAGTCAAATTATTAATGCAGATGAAAACATGATTGGCAAAATCACAGAATTAAACTTGGATGGAATATCTTTTGTAGAAATAATTATTAAAAGAAATTGTGCCTAAGTGTTTGAAAAAGAAGGTTTTTAATGTGTTTTTATAGTGCTTGCTTATAAATGTGGAACTTGGACATTTAATAGAAGAGCAATGCAGAAACTTCAGATTATGAAGCCAAGTATGAAAAGATGTACAGTAAGAGTATCCTGAAGATAACAAAAGCAAAATAGAACTTTGAGAAATTAGATATCATTCACATCATTAAAACTGAAATGGAGTAAGGCTGGATGTTTTGCTAAAAGAGATGCCAGTAGATTAACAGTTAAAGTCTTGAGCAATATCTAAAAATATTGTGAAAGACCTAGAAAGAGACCACATGTTAGATGGATGAATGAGATAAGAAAAATTGATAAAGCAATTGGAAAACTGGATTGAATTTGGAAGGACTATCATTCCATAGTGGATTGATAATGATTGAAAATAATATCTACCACTGATGATAAGTCATTTGAAAAGCTTTCTTTTTATTAAAAGGATGTGATATTTGTCTCCAGTTTGAAATTTTCAAAAGCTGATCATCTTAAAATATATATACAAAATTACAGGTTAATAATATATACATATTATTTTGTAATATGATAAAATTAAAATAATAAATGTATTTATTTGGTGTTATTAATACATTAGATGATCTTTATTATTTTGTGATGATGATCATTTAACATTGTTTGAGAAAAAGGCAATGTATATTCACTGTTATTCTTTTTCTTTAATTACTATAAAACTATGTTTTTATTGCTAAATCAAATGTAAACAAAGCCATATGTTAAATTATAAATTTAACTTATCCACAACATCAGGTTTATTTTTAAATATATATTGATATCATCAGGTTTATTTTAAGATATATATTTAGATATGTTTTGGGATTTCTTAATAACTAACTTTTAAGTATAATTTTTATTTTACATAAATGAACCCATCTGGTGGTAAACTTCCAAACTTCTTGTTTTAATTGTATTGAACGAAAATAGTCTTTCCAACCTGTTGTCTTAAAAATCAAAACTAAAGAAGCTTGTTAAATCAACAGTGATTATTATATCTGCACATCACCAATTAGTAACTATGAAAATGGTACCATAACTTCATGAGTATTATGAAAAAATGGAGGATATTTCATGAATCAGTTTTAACACTACTTTAAGATGTTTTTTCACAAAAGCACTTTGTATATTTGTCACTCAAAATAAATTTGTATTTTAGCTCTACTTTTTTTCTCTCTAATGTTTTAATAGTCTTAATTATTTATTAGGCAGGTATTGTTTACATATCTCAGAACAGGACTACATAATGAGATGGACAAGGTAAGTGTGGCAGAGGATTGCAAAAGTCATTTGAAAGAATTCAATTACTAAACTAGTGATTGAATTAATTAATTTATGAATGCCCCAACCTTTTAAGTTACATATAACCAAAATTGTGGTTGAAGAAAAGCATATATTTTGATTTTTAATGCATTAAATATCAAATTAAATAGAAATATTTTTTATAAACTATTTTTATATAGATTATTTTAATTATAAACTTTATTATAAACTCACATATTTTCCCTATCTTGGCAGACATTTTTTTACTTATACAGCTTCAGAGGTCTACAAGTATTTATTTATGTTTTTTTTTTTTCAATTTTATTTTACCAAATATATGTTAGATTAAAAAAAAATTAATAAATTGATTATAAATTCCATTCAGAATATTTATTTCCTCAGTTGTTTCTTATATATATATATTTGTATTTATATTAATAAGTTTATTTAATACAAAATAATAAATAAAGTGAAAACATTATAATTAATTTTTGCAGAAATTTAATAAAAAAAACTGTAGATATTAAATATGACTGTTTCTTGTTGTTTTAAATATTTATTGTAGATCCCTGAAACTGTATAAATAAAAAAAAATGGCTACAAGCTTGATAGGAAGGATAATACATAAGTACCTGAAATAATATATCCAGAACCATATGCTTTAAGCAATATATATATATTATATTTAATGTTTTCACGGTTATATGATGTAGATAAAAAAATATTTTTGGGTACGAACCATGTATTATTTTGCATTACAATCCGATATTTCGATAGATTAGCAACTGCCATTATTAAGGTTAACTTTTGAAAGAACAATCATTAGATTTCAAAAAAAAAGTTGAATCTCTCTTCTCATATCGCACTGAGTCATGTTATTCTTTGAGATCTAATGATTGTTCTTTCAAAAGTTAACCTTAATAATGGCAGTTGCTAGTCCGTCAAAATATCGGATTGTAATGCAAAATAATACACAGTTCGTACCCAAAAATATTTATATATATATATATTCAGTAAATGTAATGTAAATGAAATTCAATGTACTGATTAAAATGTTATAAAAGCGAAAATGATAATAATCAAGTATATAATAATCCATGAAAAGAGGAAAAGAAATTTTAATAAATTAATAATAAAAGCATGTAAAATTAAAGTAATGAATTTGGGATCTAATCAATTAAAATATATATAATTAAGAATGTAAATATGGGAAGGTTACATAGGTATATCCAAAAATCATCAAACAAAGGTTTTTTTAAAATTAATTTTGGGATGAAATTCATTATTCCTTTAGCAATTTAACAAATAATAAAAATATTACAGGTCAAGATATTTTAAATATTATTAAAACAGGCAAAACTCTCCATATAGTAGTGCCACTCAGTGCCAACCAGGGTAATCAATGGATGCCAGAAGGCTTGTGCATAAAATCCCTATCTGGTGCCTACTCATCCAATATCCCCAGATTAGTTTCTGGCTCATGGACTTCGTCAGTGAGGAGCTTTGGATTTGAGAGCACAGTACCTAGATCTTAGGCATCCATTGATTACTCTGGTTGGCACTGAGTGGCACTACTGTATGGAGAGTTTTGCCTATTTTAATAACAGTTATGTGTTAGCATAAGAAATAGTGATCATGTGATATTTTAAATATGTTTTAAACAATCTACATTCTTGTGGACATGGAAGGGTTGTGTGTATATGCAGATATATTCCATTGAAACACAAATCCGTTTTTGAATAATTGAGACTGGAAAGTAGATCCAATGTTTATTTAGTGAGTTATATATATATATATGAATAAAAACTGTTAAAGCATGTTAATGTTCATTCAAGGTAGATGTTGATAATCAGAGAATACCGAGTAATCTGCACATTTTCTCAACAATCATTACCATACCTCAAAGTATTTATAAAAGTAGTTTATAGATTTAAATAATTTAAATGAGATAATACTAATAGTATATTGAATTATTGATGATTTGATAATAAATGTATGTTTTTAATAATATATATGTAAAGCAGAATATGGAGATTATGCATTTCAGATATCAATAATTTGTTTGGCATAAAAGCAGAAAGTAATGGCATGTAGAATAATTATGCAGTTACAAGAATCAGTATTCCTGTCTCTAATCATTGGGTATTGTAGGAATTTTACTGCTTATGTAATGAATTTAATAAAGTATTGCTTAGTGATTGAAATAAAGCACACTTATTAAAACATGATGTGTATTTCAAATGAAAATTATAATTAAAGTTTAGTGTATGATATAAGTCACAGTGGAGAATAATGATATTAATGGGTGTTTCATATAAGCCTTTAACTTAGAAATAGACAATAATTGTTGATGGCTTGTCAAATATTAAGAAAGGCTGAATAAGTAATATTTACTAAGGCTGTAACCTCAAGAATATGTGTGTAAAAATGCAATAGTAGGGACCTCTACAGGCCTTAACCACAAGCTTACACTTTGGAAGAAAAGAGGGGAATCCTTCTTTACTTCAACCTACTTTCTATTTAAATAGGTGAAGCTAAAGTGGTTATATCTAAGAGCGTGAAGCTACTAAATACTTCACTGATTAAGTCCACATTTCTTATTACACATTAATACTTATGAAATCTTTCGATTTACAATGAGTCAATGGAAAGATTTTTATAGTTAGAAATCTATTACGATAATTTAAAGTTGTAATTATAAATTTATTTAAACGTACATTGATTACATAAGTAATATTTACTAAGGCTGAAAAAAGTCAAATTAGAAGATGGAAACAAAGTGAACAAAAATTATGAAACTAAATGATATTGACATTATATAACCAAAATTAAAGGAGAACTGACATGGAATGAAATATTTTTAACCAGCCATCTATATTGTTGTCTTGCACTATTGTATTAATAAAAAAATTATATTTTATTTCCAATTCCACTTTAAATAATATATAAAGTGGGAATAATATAAGGATAAAGTTTTCAGATTAATGTTAGAACCATGATAAAAAGAATGTGTCAAGAACATGGAAAAAGAAAAGAATTTTGTGTCATTTTAAATTAATATTTATTTTGGTTATTGATCTGAATATTGAAATTATGAATTAATGAATGGCATGTAGTTTGAGGATATCTTTATATGAAGAATCCAGGATCTTCTAAATACAACTTAAGATTAGATTCAAATCCTGAAACCATGGAATAGTATAAAATTTAAACTAAAATTATGTAAGAAGAGAATACAGATGTACTATGTAATATTATATAAAACTTTAAAATCACTGATTTGTAAATCAAGAATTGAGTATGTGGTGGTTGTGGTCTATTACATATACTTCTATCTACTTCAGTATCAGTTCAACATGGCATGTAATTATATCACTTAAAAAATGAGTACAATTTAAACAGAATTTCAATATGAGACTCAATGAATTAAACACTCAAAAGCAATGCATAAAGGGATATTTATGTAAGAAATTTTAATATTTCAATTTAATTTAATTATCTAAATATTCGCAACTTAAATATCCACATGTCAAAGAGCATAGAAGCACGATTTCAATTATTATTTTACTATTGATTGTAAAGAAAACACATCAAGAAGAATTCAAATAATCAAATAGTATCCATGTAAATAAGCTTCATCCACCCAAATGAGAAAAAAAAACTTTTTAGGCAGCAGTGGCATGGGAAAATCTGATTGTTCCAGCACACAGAAAATACCAAAATAAGAATAAAATTAGTGAAGGTAATTGATGATGTAATTGAAGATTGTAATGTTCTTAATAAAGTTAACACAGGAAGTGATCATCGATTAGTAAGGGGTAAGGTACATGTTAATGTAAAACTAGAGAGACAAAAATTATTAAGAAAAACAATATTTACAGTTGATATTCCTAATCTTCAGAAACATTCTAATGAATTTAAATTAGAACTTACAAATCGGTTTCAAGTATTAGTAGATTTTGAACATGATTCAGATTTGAATGAAATTAATATGAAAATAACTGATACACTTTTAAAAACTGCAACAAAGATAGCTGGTAGAAAAAAGCAGCAATTGACTAATAAAATTTCTACTGAGACTAGAGAACTTATGAAGAAAAGAAGGAATATGAAGATATGCAAGAATGATGCATTAAAAAGAATTGAATATCTCGAATTTTGTAAAATGGTGCGGAAAGGAGTTGAAAATGATATAAGAAAGTATAACTGTGAACTAGCAAGAAAAGCTGTAGAAGAAAATAAAAGTCTTAAGAATGTAAAACAACATTTTGGTATTGGTAGGAAATTTATATCTGCAATAAGGAAAAAAGATGGAATTATTACTAAAAAGAGGGATGACATTATGAAATTGGTAGAAGATTTTTATCAAGAATTATATAGTAATAAAGAACAAGTACCTCCTATATCTATTACATCTTCCGAATTGCCCAGAATTTTAAATGAAGAAGTGAGAAATGCAATTAAATGTATGAAAAAAGGAAAGGCTCCAGGTAATGATGGAATTATAATTGATATATTAAAAGAAGCAGGTGAAGAAACAGAAAAAATATTAGCAAAGTTATATACCAAATGTCTAAATGATAAAGATGTACCGGATGATTGGAAGAATGCAGTAATAATATTAATATTTAAAAAAGGTGATAAAGAAGATATTAGAAATTACAGACCTATCAGCCTTTTATCAGTTTTATATAAAATTTTTACCAAGATAATTACAACTCGTCTACAGAGAACCTTGGATTTTCACCAACCAAGAGAACAAGCTGGATTTAAAAGTGGTTTTAGTACAGTAGATCATATTCAAGTATTGAGAGAAGTTATAGAAAGGACAAATGAATATGAGTTGTCATTATGTTTTGGATTTGTAGATTATGAAAAGGCATTTGATTCTATAAACATTTCTTCAGTGATTAAAGCATTGGATCATCAAGGTATAGATCCAGGATATTGTCATATTTTAAAGAATATTTATAAAAATGCAACAGCAACAATTAGATTACATAATGATACTGGGAAAGTCAACATTGAGAAAGGTGTAAGACAAGGTGACTTCATATCTCCAAAACTTTTTACAGCAGTGCTGCAAGAAGTATTTTGTGGATTAAAATGGGAAACTAAAGGAGTGAAAGTAAATGGAGATTATTTAAGTCATTTAGATTTCGCAGATGATGTAGTTGTTTTTGCAAATAATGCTTCCGAGCTGCAGGAAATGTTGCAGGAGTTATCAGATGAAAGTAGGAAAGTAGGACTAAAGATAAATGTTAAAAAGACTAAAGTAATGTTTAATCGATTTGCTCCAAATATGAAAATAAAGATTGATTATGATGAATTAGAAGAAGTTAAGAGTTACAAATACCTTGGTCAGATTATTAATACAGATGGAAACATAATAGAGGAAATTAATCATAGAATTAAACTTGGTTGGAGTGCTTTTGGTAGAAATAACTTGATATTAAAAGGAAATATGCCTATGTGTTTGAAAAGAAAGGTTTTTAACAAATGTGTTTTACCAGTTCTTACTTATGGATCTGAGACTTGGACACTTAATAGAAGATCAATACAGAGACTTCAGACCACTCAAAGAAGTATGGAGAGATGTATGTTGGGAGTAACAAGAAGAGATCGAAAACGCAATGTATGGGTAAGAGAACAAACAGGTGTTACTGACCTCATTGAAAAAATTAAAAGATTGAAGTGGAGTTGGGCTGGACATATTGCTAGAAGAGATGATAATAGATGGACAATTGAAATTTTAAACTGGATTCCAAGAGATTGTAAAAGACCCAGAAGGAGACCACATGTAAGATGGATGGATGAAATAAGAAAATGTGTAGGGATGATGTGGAGAAGAGAAGCTAAAGATCGGAGAAGATGGATTAAACTTGGAGAGACCTTCATCCTGCAGTGGATTGATAATGGTTGATAATGATGATGATGATGATGAATTGATGATGGATAAGAAAATAATAATTGAAAAAAAAAAGAAATAAATGACAGACATAGATAATTGATACAAATAGAGGATATAGCAGTACATGAGAAAGGACAACCAAAAAGAAACAAAAATCACTTCAAGTAGTATACAAAACTTTGTGATGACATGAAGTTAAAATGATTTATAAAGTATAAAACAGATTATCACATTTCATAATTCATCATCTGGGTATGCAAAGACCTTAAAATTTTTAATATAAACTGTTTCAACATAACGTGTTGACTTAGAAATGTTTCTGCAATCAACACTGGGAGAGAACAAGTCACCTTTTTACTCAGACACACTATGTAATATATTGGGAAGCTAACCCTTTCATTATCTCTACAACATTCTACTTTGTAGTCCTACACAATTAATTCAAGATCTATATGGGGTACTATACATTTCTATAAAGTAAATTCAACATGTAATCTAGTTATTTAAATTAATTCAAACAGGCCACACATATGGAGTGCACAAATCAACTTAATGATATATCCATAGGATATTATTTCAATCCAATTAATTACTGATAATAAATTCTCTATTATTTAAAAGGGTATCAAACTAATAACCATTAGTTCATCCTTTTGGTATCAATTCCTATAAGGATCAGCAAAACTTGCCACTAATAAAGCATTTTTATGAAGACCAAATTACATGGATTTTTCATTTCACTTTTATAGAAAGAATGCATTAAAAGAATTCTTACAGAGACATACATTTACAGTTCCCTACAGCATATTCCAGGTTCAAGATCAGTACTTTTAAACTCTCAAGATGAGTGGCATACAATAGAAAAAACAGACAAAACAAAATTAATTTATATTTAGTGTAGAGTGCGATGAGCAGATAAATTGAACACCAAATATTGGCTCAATTTAATATCGAATTTATTAATATTAAAAAAGTAAATAAAACCCATAACCACAATTTAACACAACATATCAAAGAATACAATAACTAGTTGTAAGTGAAAATTACCTACTTTTCTTTGGCGTACATGAAAATGTATGGTTATATACACATATATGGACATATTTATTAAAAAATTAATAAGTAATTAAAGACTATTAAATCTGAAAAAAAATAAGTATTTCCATACAAAGCAGTACTTCATTTATGCACTTACATATATGTACATAAACATTATCTTAATTTCAGTTACAAAAAAATTAAATCAATGTGATATATTTGGTAGGTTTAAAATAAATTCATATTATTCCACATATACACATGTATACATGTTGTAACAGCATAAAAATATAGTTTTAATTATCTTCAGACCTCAAAAATTCAGCAAGCCAAAATCTGTAATGGTATAAAAATGAATTGATCAACTATTATTAGGAAATCTGCAATGGAATGAAAGTGAATGTACCATAATTAATTTACCAAATAGCTCATCATGAATAAATACTAACCTTGTAATACTATAAAATAGCTGTATATATCAATTGATAGTTTTATTATACTCCCAATTAAAATACCAAATTGTACTGGCATGAAATGTTTGTAAAATAATATTTAAACAATATAAATTATAAAAATAATAATAATGTTGAGTGTCTATTTATCAATTTAGAATAAATAATAATAACGTTGGTGGTCGAGTGGTCAGCACAGCTGTCCTGGGTTAGCAGGTTCACTTCCCAGCCAATGCTATGACACATGAAAAGAAAAAAAACAGAATAATAGTAACTTAACCAATTAATGTTTATTGAGACATTACCTTAACTTTTGTAATCAATAAAATATAAATACTCCGAAAAAAAACTTGAGTTGTGTCAAGTCATAAGTAAGAAAACTACTAAAATAAGGTAATAAATTATTAAGATATATAAATGTTTATTTATACTCTGACTAGTTAAATATTTAATATAAAGAATTATGTAGAGACTATTTAAACTGATACCAAAGTAAAATGTAATCAATAAACTAGGAATAATTATGAAATTCAAATTTATTTAATAAAATAAGATTTCTTAACATAAATATGTAATAAAAAAAATAATATATAAATTAATGAATGGATAAAATAATTTAAAGGTATGTGTTGTCAATATTTCTAACTTATGTATCTATGAAATGATGCAAAAGATGATACATTAATAAACCAAATAGAAAATATTTATCTGGGTAAGTAATAATGACTAAACCTTTAAATATATTTAAAAAATATCTAAGTCTGCTTTAGTCTGTTTCTTACTCCTTTTACAGTCATAAGTGGAAGATGGCCAATTTAATTACAAACTTATATTTCACAAATGAACATGAGTTATATATATATACTTATATTTCAAATATATTATTTTATAAACTTATTACCAAATAATAAAACAAACAAAACATAGTTTAAAATGTTATATAAAAATCAAGGTTAATATTAATAAAGATATTTAAAATTTCATTTTTAAAATTATCTAATTTTCTTTTTGGCTAACTTATTTGTATAATATAAACAAACACATATTCATCATTAGACAAATGTATAAATAACTATATATAATAAAACATACAACCTGGTATATTTTTCCATGTATCGTTGGATATCCCTTTCATAGATTATTCAATTAAAACACATTTATTAATATAAACACAATAATATATATAAACAAAATTATAGTTCACAAATCCTGGTGCTTCTAATAATTCTGATGCAAGATGAAAATCCTTTAAATAAATATATCTAAAGTCCATCCAGATTCCAAAAATACTGTTCATAAAAAGAATTTTATCTAATTAATAAAGTAAGCATTTTAAAATAATATATTCCATAGTGAATTTTTATAATATTAATATTTCTATTTTTATATTAAAATGAACATTGCTTTTGGAGCAAATTTTTTTTTTCATTTAAGGATCCATTATTATATTGCAAATTAACTATCAATTTTTATATAAAACACGTTGAATTTTTGCTTACTAAAGAGACATAACAAGAGAGAGAAGTTGATCTCAAAACATGGGCTTTTATATCCTTTACCCAATGATGAAATATTGATATCACTAGCATAAATTCCATTTCCATTGCTTCACTCGTTTCTGCAGTCTTTGTTATGAAGAGTCAGAATTTAACTCGATAAAGAGTTCTTTTAAATACTGCAGCAATCCATGAACTACAAATGACTTTTTAATAAATAGTTTGTAAAATAATAATTATAAAAAATACAATAAATTTGCAATTTAAAATAAATCTTTTAAAATCATAATTTGAATAAAATACATATATTTTAACTATCCATTGAAATAATTATATATAAAAATAATTTTTTAAATACGTATAAATTAAGACTGTTTTTATTTTATAAACAAAAACGCAAAACGCAGATAAATTTGCATACATACATGAAATAATAATTTACTATTTCTTTATTTATGTTTATGTATTGCTTGTTAAATGCATGCACTAAAGTAAAATATTAATAAATGAATTTATCCCAACTTATTTTAATCTATCCAAACTTTCTAATAATAAAATATTAACTTATATGATTTACACTATCTGTTAAGGAAATAAAAATTAAAAATCCCACAAACATATTTTATATTATGCTGTATTATCAATAACCATTTATCAATCATATGAATCATTTGATCTTTCAAAACAATTGAAAAATAAATAAACCTATAAAAAAAATTTTTTTTTAAAGAATATAATAATTTCAGGTTTGAATCTAAATTAAGATGGTACAATATATATTAATTTATAAATTGCTTTTATATAAAAAAAAATCATTGTCATATTTTAAATAGATTTAAAATATATTAAAATTCAATAAATAATTAATATTCCTTCCTGGAGTATGGGGAAGGGTGGGATCCATTTTAAACATTTAATTTATAAATGCAAAGAAATATTTGGAGTTAAGTTCTCTTCAACAGTAAAAAAAATATTTTAATTTGTTATAATACTTTTTTTTCTTCTTTTAAAAAATATTGATAAATAGTTAAAGACTTTCAGTATAATTTTCATGCTCAACACCATAAAACAGGAGATACAAGGATTCACATTTACATCTTCACAATATCATTTTTTCTTTATTGGGCAGGACATTAGCATAGGGTCACACGATGATGAGGAAAGGGGTTCAGTATATTAAATGCACATCTACTCTCATCTTGTTTTCTTTGATCAAATTAGCAAACATTCTGGCAAGGCAAGAATTGATATCAATTTAATAATGTTAATCCCCTAGAACCTGATTAGTGGCATTTAATAATGAAATATGCAGTTCTCAGCGGCACTCCAGAGTCTTTCAGAATAGAGTTTCAACTAACTTTTTTCCACTTAAGTTTATTTTCAAAAGTAGATTGCCTTTTTCTTCCTGTCAAATAACAATTCACAACTTTAGTTTCAAAACTTTATTTGTAGCAATGCACATGAAAAGAACCTTCCTTCAGCTTGTTTTTTCTTATCTCTATTTTTTTAATCAAATCCTCAGATAAATCTTTTAATTAATTAATAAAATATCTAATCAGTACACACATGCATCCATACAAATAAGTATTCTTTTTGGAAAAAATTTGATAAGAGAAAAAATGATTTTTTTTCTCTTTTACAAAAGAAAACATTATATGAACAATAATTTTAAAAAATTCTTAGATAATGTTACCCCATTTTAATGAATTCAACTTTTACAAGATAATAAAAACTTAATTTTCTTCTTTTTTTAGCATTTAAATAGATAAAACAAATTAAATGTAGAATTTCTTTCTCTGTGATATTATATATATATATTTAAATAAAGGAAAAATTTGCACATATATTTTATATTTATTAATAAAATATACATCATGTTTATATAAATTAAATTCAAAATATTAAATCGAAGATTTTCACAGATGACAGATATAAATAAAATATCTGGGTACATCTATGTATAATTTATTGAAAATATAAACCAACATTTCAACCAGGTTATACTGGTCATTAACTGAGTAACAAATATTAATTAATTGTAGAGGCACTGCAAACACAGATGTATAACAATAACAAATATTCTGTTAATATCAATAAATTATGTATGGATGTACCCAGATATTTTATATATATTTAAGTTTACAAACATATTTTTATTCTGAATCTATGTTTGTCTATTTTAACCATTAAAACATCACATAATCACCATTTCATATGCTTACACATTATGTTAATAAAAGTACCAAACTCTCGATATAGTAGTGTTACCAAGTGCAAGCTTTTATAATCAATGGATACAGGAAGGTTTGTGCATAAAAATGCTACCTGATGAATGCCACAAGCTAGAAACTAGTCTGGGAATATTGGATGAGTAATCACTAGATAGAGATTTTATGCCTAAACCTTCCTGCATTCATGATTACAAAATCTTGCACTTGGTGAAACTACTGTAAGGAGAGTTTGATAATTTTATTATTTGTCTATTTTAAGATGTTATTTATCTCTTTATACCTTTATGCTTATAGGTTAACTGATATAATGTATGATGGAGTGCAGTCATCATAATCCCCACAATAGTACATAAATTTTTGGCTATTTATGAATTCACAACCTAGATTAAATATTCTTGTATAAATTTCAGTTTGTTTTGCAGTTTTTTTAAAAATCATACAAATTTTATAAATTTCTCTAATATCCCTTTTAATTTATTAATATGCATGTCTATACCATTTAATTATTTTTTGCTAAGTAAAACTTCCATCATTTTTGTGCATTATTTATTATTTTCTGAAAGAAAGATGGCTGACTTTCACAAAAAGCATTATTTACAACTATAATGTGATATAAAATAGCTACATTTTAAACAAAGTCAGAAGTTTCTATGTACTATTCCCAGAACATGTCCTCCTTCCAAAATTCTTACATATTACAAAAAATTCACCTATTTCTTGAACTTATTATCCACTTATTCATTCTATCCTTGGTTTATTTCTTTATTTTTCCTTCTATTCCATTCTAAATAAAAGCTATTTTATTAGTTTCATTGTCCTATCCTCATATTTCCCAATTTCATTATGAAGACTAAAAAAAAATTGTAAAATCTTAACCTCTTTCATTCTCATTATTCTTAAATTTCTTCCATTGTCCATGCAATTTATTCTTATCTTTCAATATCCTACAATCCAAAAATAAGGGTTTGATATTTTCTTTTCATTCCTTATATAAACTATATTTTCAATCCAAACACATTTCATTATTGCCTTCTTTTTCTGCTATCTAGATTTCTGACTTTGTGCCAAATAATATTAAACATCATTTGGTATTACCATACATCCTTTTTATTAAGTAACATCAAACTCTTTTGCTTTCATCCTTTGGATATATAATTCTATAAGTAATGTCAATACCCTTCCGAAAAGAAGATTGAATTTTATTTGACAATTTAACAAATAATTCGCTAAGCAATGCTTTTGACTAGGGAGGTCATAATCATACCATTCAAACTTATCGACTAAACCAGTATTATTAGGTAAAAACATGACTTTAGTATTTAATAGAATATGTAAATTCATAATTTATATATTCCATTTCTGGAACAGGACTATACCAGAGTCTTTTTATGTCATGTTTTCTCCTAATAATAGCACCAGTTTAGCCAAAAAGTTTAAGTGCTATGATTATGACCTTCCCAGGGGGTTGAAAGCACTGCTCAGCGAATTATTTGTTAAATGGTCAAATAAAATTTTAATCTTTTCTTGGGAAGTATATTAACATTACTTATAGAGTAATTTCAAACTATGTTTTTAACCATATACATTTCACACAACTCTAATTCTTTCTCTTTAATTAACTACTTTATCCTCTTTACATAATCCTACAATTATATAGTTGCAATACATTTGCTACATATTTATCCCATTGCATGGAAAGAAATTGTCTATCTATTAACTTAGCATATTGTATACTACTAAACATCACATGATCACCATCTCATTCTAGCACATAATTGTTGTAAACAAAGGCAAAACTCTTTATACATTAGTGCCACCTTTTGCAAACAAGAGTAATCAATGGATGCCAGAATGCTTGTGTATAAAATTCCTATCTAATGCCTACTCATCCAATATCCCCAGACTAGTTTCTGTCTTGTGGCCATCATCAGTGAGGAGCCTTGGATCTGAGAGCACTGCACCTAGATCTTAAGATCTAATGCAACCCTCCAGCATCCACCTTTTATCTCTACTTTACTATAAAACTATGAGAATGAAATTGAAAACACAATAATATTTTCAATCTAAGCTCAATAGCTTATATACCAAAATGTATGGGTGCTGAATTGAGTTCAGACCCATATGACAATATAAGCTATTGAGCTTAGATTGAAAATATTATTGTGTTTTCAATTTCATTCTCATAGTTTTGTAGTAAAGTAGAGATAAAAGGTGGATGCTGGAGGGTTGCATTAGATCCTAAGACCTATGTGCAGTACTCTCAGATCCAATGCTCCTCACTGATGATGGCCACAAGCCAGAAACTAGTCTGGGGATATTGGATGAGTAGGCACTAGATAGGGATTTTATGCACAAGCCTTCTGGCATCCATTGATTACTTTTGTTGTCACAAGGTGGCACTACTGTATGGAAAGTTTTGCCTTTGTTTACATATTTTATACTCTTGTCCAATATGTTTGTTGTCCTCTCCACATAGTCCAATTAATTATTATTTTAACTGATCTATTTTTATTCATGTATTGAAACTCTCCAAACCTTTTCATTTTAGTTTTAATTTCCTTTATTAAAAAATAAGTTCAATTTTATCCATGTTCTACCTAAAGATTTCCCGAATTTTCTGATCCTATGCAAAATGCATCCTTTCCAAATATTAAATAAGCAATATTACTCCTTCCAAATAATTCTACATATCTTATAATTGCTAAAAATATGAAAACATAATTTTCTTTCTTTATTATAGTATATGATAAGTCTTAAAATTTCTCAATTTCCAGTGTTTCTACCATATTCTATGGTCCTTACCCTAAGGATCATTCATTACTGAAAAAGCAATATAGAGAATAAATTTAACCAATATATTATACATATATATATACATTTTCTACAGAATACTATATTTAAATTCTAAATGCCTTTTTTTAAATACATCTTTCTTGGAAACACTACATAAAAAAGATTACTTTTTTTTTTTTTAAGAAATGATTTCATTCACATAAACGTATTAAAAGGTTAAAAAAAATATTTTTTCTTCAGCTTTTACAGTATTCTTGATATTCTTTGGCAAAAAATAAAAACATGGGCATCAGCACTAAACATCACATGATCACCACTAGATCCTAAGATCTAGGTGCAGTGCTCTCAGATCCAAGGCTCTTCACTGATGAAAGCCACAAGCTAGAAATTAGTCTGGGGATATTGGTTGAGTAGGCATTAGATGGGAACTTTATACACAAACCTTCTGGCATGCATTGATTACTCTTGTTGGCACAAGGTGGCACTACTGTATGAAGAGTTTTGCTTGTTTAAATAGTCAATGTTACTGAACATGACAATTCCATTCTTTTAATTTGGTTGCAAAATATAAAAACAATGTAAAATCTGAAGAAAATTTATTTCTTACTATTTAATGTGTTTTTGAAAGCATTTTTTTTTTCAAATTATTTTCTAATTTTTAGTTTTATATATGGTCATTGTCATAGTTTCAATTTGTTAATTTTTGTTTGTATAAACATAGTAGTCACACCAAGAAAATTATGTTCATATTTAGTTAAAATACACCAAATCAAATGTAAATTAATATTGAGGTGAATTCATTTAAATTATTATTTGAAAATCTCTCGAATGTTGAAAATGTTCAACAAATTGTTATGTTTTTAATGAATCATTTAAATTAGATGTGATGCCCTGTGACTTCTCCTTATATAGAGTCAGGAATCTCTCAGCAACTATGCCCAGAGAAACCTGGTACCACTTTACCTTCCCTTTCCATTCTCCATCCGAAGTTTTCTCATAATCTGCTTCATCCCATTTCCACAACATAATCTTTGTCAATGCCATGACCTTCATATCTAAATCCCCCTTATCTTTTCCCAAACCTAGCATAAAAACCAATAACTCACTTCCTGTATAATCACTTTGTTCACCTTTAATCTTCCATAACTTCGTTATTTGTACCCTTTCTGCTTCTAAGCATTTACAGTGAAGTAACAGATGCCTAATATTTTCTATGCTTTCCTTACACAACTTGCAGACTAAATCACCCATATTTTCCCATTTACATGTACATTCCCTTGTTGCTAAACATCCCATTCGAGCATTAAACAATAAACTAGTTTCCTTATTATTATCATAAATTAACTCACATCCAATGTTCCATTTACTTCTATTTATATTTAAACTCATTTTACTCTCCATACTAGTTCTCCATCTCTACAACCCCCTATTCTTTATTAATGCATCTATTCTTCTATCCCACTCCTTAACACTATAACACTCAACAATCCTCCTAACACAATCATGCCACCTTTTGTATTAATATATTGACATAAATTCTTTATTCAAATCTCCTGCACACCACATTACCTTTCCCACTCATCTTGTTCTCTGCCCTTTACTTGTAACCCAATTAAATACTATTTTGGCCATTCTTTTATTATCCATAAACTGCAATCTACCGAACATTTTCAATTTGCTTTTCGCATCTCTCATATAAAAACATGACCATCCCATTTCTCCTTGAATTGCCTTCTTTGCTGTCCATACCTCTGCATCTAATGCATATATTCTTATTTTCCTCTGCATCTAATGCATATATTCTTATTTTCCTTTGTACTTTTTCTAAGTAATCTAATACCCCTATACTAATGCATAACGCATCATTGCCATATGTTATCCCTGCTACTGCCACTCCCTTCCATACAATTCTAGCTACATCATATTTATTATATGAAAACACTGAAATTTTCTTTATCAATCCCTTTCTTTTCTCTGCTTCTTTTATCAATTTTTTCTCCCATTCATCCAAGCAATTTTTCTGATTACTCAAGATGATTCCCAAATAACTATATCTATTCACCACACTTAACTTTATATCCCCCAATAAGAAATCTTTGTCTTCTCTTTCCCCAGTATTCACCATCATTATATTTTATTTTTCTTCACTAAATTTAATCCCCATATCTTTACCCACCTATATGTCCTCAGCATAACTTAGAGAATTCTTAATAGTGGCTGCCACCAATGGTCCACATAAAATTAAAAGTTTAAATTTTTTCATTAATTTCGTAATAAAGTAATTTGAAAACTCTAAAAAAAAGTATTGTCATCAGCAATACACATGTATGCAAGGTTTTAACTAAAAGGTAATTGAAAATTTAGTTACAAAATTTTATTCAAACAGACTAAAACACAGCTAAATAAAAATGCATTGATAGCATGCTTTTCCACTTTCTTTTTGGACCATTTAATGTAACCTTTAGAAAGTAATGATAGTTGCTTAGATGACAATGCTTAATAAATTCTGCACATTTCTATCCAAAAATTCCTACACAATATAAAAGCTTATGTTTACATCGATAAGGAGCCTTGAATCTTGAGATCAGTGCAGTGAACTTTAGAATCTAATGTACCTTCCTTCCACTCCTATCATTTACCTCTATATTATATTATCAAACTATCAGCCTAAACTAAAAGCATATAAATATTTTCAATCAAAACCAACATGCTTGTATAGTCATATGGATCTGAATCCAGTTGTTTCCATATATTATGTTTTTATGATAATTAAAGACAGCTCTATCTCATCGCCAGGCATTATATATAAACCAATAAATCAACGTATAATCTATCATGTCTTTAGCTTACATATTGCTGTTTTAGTAGCATATTTTTCCACCTTTTTGTTACTTACTATAAGCTACAGAAAGCAATGATAATTGTGAGATGCCAACCAATTAGTTCCTAAAATACAGTTGCATTTTTCCAAGATCTAAGGCTCATCACTGTTGAAATCCATAAGCTTGAAACTAATTTAGGAATTTTAGATAGAAAAGCATGGGATATGGATTTATTAAGCATTGTCGTCTATCTTTAAAGCTTAGTGGCCAAAAAAAACTATGTAAAATAGGATAAAAGTGTATTAAAGCAACATTACACAAAACTTTTTAAAATTAGATCTAAATGTATCTTTAATTTTTTATTCTAAATTCTAAGTATAGTACTAAATCATGTAATTTTTAATCTTCATATGATCACCATTTCTTATGCTTACACAAGCTGTTAATACAGTAGCAAACTCTCCACAGTAGTGCCATCTAGTGCAAGTCCCAGCAGTCAAGGGATGCAAGAAGGTTTGTGCACAAAATCCCTATTAAGTGCCTATTCATTTAATATCTCAAACCTAGTTTCTGGCTTGTGGCTTTCACCAATGAGGAGTCTTGAAAACACTGCACCTAGTACTGTGGCATGTGCTGGATGGATCTACTGAATGGAGAGTTTGCTAATAATTTTTAAAACAAATAAAATCTTTTAATTAAAATCTATAATTGAACCTATTATTAATACATACTCTATTTAATTTAGGTTTAACGTTTCTATATACTGTACATAGATTTTTTTATTCTTCTTTTTTTTAAATAAGATTCTACATTTTATTAACATTTTCTTTTTTTAAAATAAGATTCTATATTCTTTTTTCACATTTTAATCATAAACTGATTATTTACTTTCCTTTTTTTTTTCATTTGGAAATACCATTGAGTTTTTCTCTCTCTATCTTATCTCAAACTTGTTTAATTTATTCTTCATAAATCACTTATATGACATTTTACTCTAGAGCCATCTACTAAAATTTGAATAATCAGTGAATACAAATGATATAATGCAGAATGAATGTATACAATCATGACAGACAAAAATAAATCATGGCCCTTATTCCTAGGGGGCTGTAAAGTCACCACCCAAGGCAGTGGTTGGTGGCTGAAGGCAGAGGGTGCTAAGAATCCCCTGATTGTGGACCCAGGCTGCCATTTGATGATGACTTTTTATTTAGATACTTACACTGCAGATCACTTTCAAGTGAAGGAAGATTGCAAGAAGTGAAGGAAGATTGCAAGAATTAGAACTGTCTTATATTAAATGGGACATTATTGAACTTTGTAAAATTAGAAGAAAAGGTAAAGAGACAATTGATATAAAAAGTGGACATATACTCTATTATAAAGGCACAAATATTGGAAATACAAGTGGAGTAGGATTCATTGGAAAAACAACATTTTGGAAATTGATGGTGTATCGAACAGAGTGACAAGATTAGTTATACAACTCAATAGCAGATACCAAATGCAAATAATTCAGATTTATGCCCCAACAAGTTCTCATAGTGATGAAGTAGTAGAAGATTTTTATATAAATATACAAAAGGCTTTTGATCAGAGTAAACAACATTTTGAAATTGTTATGGGAGACTTTAATGCTAGAATTGGTAAAAAAATGAAAGACGAAAATGCTGTAGGTAAGTTTGGTTATGATAATAGAAATGACAGAGGATATAGACTTGTGGAGTTTGCAGAAAAAGAAAAACTTTATATTATGAATTCTTTTTTTGAAAAAATGTTAAAACAAAATGGACATGGAAGCATCCAAATGAAGATACAGCAGAATTGGATTATATTTTGACTAACAGAAAATACATATTTCAAGATGGTAATGTTCTTAATAAATTTAACACAGGAAGTAATCATCGATTAGTAAGATGTAAGATACATATTAATGCAAAACTAGAGAGACAAAAAATTATTAAGAAAAACAATATTTACAGTTGATATTCCTAATCTTCAGAAACATTCTAATGAATTTAAATTAGAATTTACAAATCGGTTTCAAGTATTAACATCTTTGATTTGAATGAAATTAATAAGAAAATAACTGATACACATTTAAAAACTGCAACAAAGATAGCTGGTAGAAAAAAAGTAGCAATTGACTAATAAAATTTTTACTCAGACTAGAGAATTTATAAATAAAAGAAGAAATATAAAGATATACAAAAATGATGCATTAAAAAGGATTGAAATACCTCAAAATTTTGTAAAATGGTGAGGAAAAGAGTGAAAATGATATAAAAAAGTATAACTGTGAACTAACAAGGAAAGCTGTAGAAGAGAATAAAAGTCTCAAGAGTGTAAAACAACATTTTGGTATTAATAGGAAATTTATATCTGCAGTAAGAAAAAAAGATGGAATTATTACTAAAAAGAGAGATGACATCACGAAATGGGTAGAAGAGTTCTATCATAGTAATAAAGAACAAATATCTCCTACATTTATTATATCTTCTGAATTGTCCAGAAATTTTAAATGAAGAAGTGAGATATGCAATTAAATTTATGAAGAAAGAAAAGGCTTGAGGTAATGATGGAATTATAATTGATATATTAAAAGAAGCAGGTGAAGAAATAGAAATTTTTTAGCAAAGTTATATACCAAATGTCTAAATAATAAAGATGTGCCAGATGATTGGAAGAATGCAGTATTAATATTAATATTTTAAAAAGGTGATATATAAGATATTAGAAATCAAAGACCTATCAATCTTTTATCAGTTTTATACAAAAATTTTACCAAGATGTAATTCATCTACAGTGAACATTGGATTTCCATCAACCAAGAGAACAAGCTGGATTTAAAAGTCGTTTTAGCACAGTAGACTATATCCTGGTATTGAGAGAAGTTATAGAAAGGACAAATGAATATGAGTTGCCATTATGCATTGGGTTTGTAGATTATGAAAAGGTATTTGATTCTATACACATTTATTCAGTGATTAAAGCATTGGATCATCAAGCTATAGATCCAGGGTCATATTTTAAAGAATATTTATAAAAATGCAACAGCAACAATTAGATTACATAATGATATCAGGAAAGTCAACATTGAGAAAGGTGTAAGACAAGGTAACTCTATATCTCCATAACTTTTTACAGCAGTGCTGCAAGAAGTATTTTGTGGGATGGAAAGCTAAAGGAGAGAAAGTAAATGGAGATTATTTAAGTCATTTAGATTTTGCAGATGATATAGTTGTTTTGCAAATAATGCTTCAGAGCTGCAGGAAATGTTGCAGTGGTTATCAGATGAAAGTAGGACTAAAAATAAATGTTAAAAAGACTAAAGTAATGTTCAGTGGAATTGCTAAAAATATGAAAATCAAGATTTATTATGATGAATTAGAAGAAGTTAACAGCTACAAATACCTTGGTCAGATTATTAATACAGATGGAAACATAATGGATGAAATTAATCATATAATTTTTGGTAGAAATAAATTAATATTAAAAAAAATATGTCTATGTTCTTGAAAAGAATGCTTTTTAATAAATGTGTTTTACCAGTTTGTATTTATGGATCTGAGACTTGGATACTTAATAGAAAAGCAATACAGAGAATTCAGACCACTCAAAAAAGTATGGAGAGAGGCATGATAGGAATAACAAGAAGAGATGATCAAAAATGAAATATATGGGTGAGAGAACAAACAGGTGTTACTGACATTGAAAAAATTAAGACTGGAGTTGGGTTGGGCATATTGCTAGAAGAGATGATAATAGATGGACAATTGAAATCTTAAACCAGATTACAAAAAATTGTAAAAGATCCAGAAAGAGACCACATGTGAGATGGATGAAATAAAAATATGTGCAGAGGTGATGTGGAACAGAGAAGCTAGATTGGAAAAGATGGGTTGAACTTGGAGAAACATTCATCCTGCAGTGGATTGATAATGGTTGATGATGATGATAGTGCTATAAATTCCCCCTTTTGCAGACAGTTTTTTCATGTTTGCCTTCATTAATAAAAAATAGAAGGTATTTAGCAGCCATGTTCACTCTTTTATACTATTCAAGTTATATCCTGGGTTTAAATTCAGGTTATCTCATTTGCATATTGATATAGTTTTATCACTAGATCAGTTTCTAACTGTATTAGAGAACTACTTCTATGACAATTATAGCCCCATTATCTACTGTTGCTAGGAAAGTTAGTTTTAACATTACATTATCATTTCAAGTGCTTTGTCATATAACAAGAAAGAGAGAAGGGAAAATCAAAATGGCTAAAATTGGCTTAGTAGAAGAGTTTGATTCAGCCTATTTTGAAAATTGGCCAACCTACAAGTATTGAGTGCTTTTCTATATGCAGGATAACCAAATCAAAAAGCCTAACTTAAAATTTTCCACACTCATCTCCATCATTGGAACTCAGACATACAAGGTTCTTCAATCACAATCTCCCCATGTGCTTCCCACATCGTCTCTACTGACAAATGTTTTCTGCCAACACCCTTAATGATAATGCAGAGATATCACATTAATTTCTGTATCCAAAAGGGAAAGAGGAAAGCTAGATTTTGCCATTAAAATCAAGAAACTAGCCATAAAATGTGATTTTAAAGACTTCCTCCATAAAGCTCTGATATTTATTTGTGGAAATGAGAGAATACAACATAAGCTTCTAATGGAGTTTGTTATCACCTCAGCTATCTTTCAAGTGACTCTAATGGAGTCAATAGTGAATCAAGCATATCTATTAAAAAAATGGACTCAACCATTAAAATTGTTGATCAGAAAAATAGGGCAAACAACTATCTAGCTGACAGTTAAAAAAACAACTGCCTGAATAAATTGGCAACAACAAGAAAAGACATTGTTATAGATGTTATCAATTAAAACATGCACACAACAAATGTCCACATGTCAGAAAAGTGCAAAAAAGTAGATAGGTACTCAAGTTCTCTATAAATTGATTCCAGTTCTTGTGATCAAAGTTAAATGATCACAAGTGGTGGTGGTTCAAACAGCTGATGGACCCCAACCTCCTAGACTTAGAAACTTGCTAGGTTGAATCATATATCATCTATTAACAGTGAAGAGTCACCAGTCAGCAGTGATGAAGGTACAAAATCAAAAGTTTCCGGTTCTACAAATGAAGACACTGAACCTGCTGATGAAGCCAGAAAATGATGTAGAAGTTCACTACAGCATTTGAATGACTACATTTCCCAAGGCTAATTTTAGCCAGATGAGAGAATATCATATTCACCTTGCTTTCAAATAATTCCATTAATGATTATACTTATAAACATCCAATGCCAATTGCTGTCAGTATGGATGGGGATCTGGCGATAAATAGTCAATCCATTTTGAGGTTAGACAGGCAACTTTTAAAGCTGAAGGGCAGTATAAGCGTTGATCACTATGTGGCTGAGCAATGAGGCAAGCGATCATAGTAAAGCCGGAAATGTCTCCATAGCTGTTCATGAGGCAGGCTGTTACAGTAGTGTTGGAAGTGGCAGTTAAACTAATAAGCGGACCTGAAGTTCCTTCTTTCTATAGTTAGTTGCACGGCAACTAATACTATATCAAGCCAACATCAGACGAAGATATAAAATTGTATATATAGTATAAAGACGCATTTTTATATTTGTATTAATAAATTTATATTATAATCGTATTTCACGAGTGTGTTTATTTCGTAATCACCAGTTTAATACAACAACTTATTTACTGAATGAGAAATATGTCACATTTCTTAATTAATCTCATTCTATTGTTTTACTTTTTTTTTCTAATTACCAACTTTCTTTATTAATCTCGTTCTATTTTTTTACTTTTTTTTTTCAAATTCTAATTACCAACTCTGTCTGCATATATATATATTCTATTTAGCAAAGTATCGAAATACCTATACTCTTCAACTGTGATGTGATGTAATGCACTGTGACTTTTCCTTAAACGGAGTCAGGAATCTCTCAGCAGCTATGCTCAAAGAAACCTGTTAGCCACTTTATCTTCCTTTTCCATTGTCCACCCTAAGTTTTGCCATAATCTGCTCCATCCCATTTTCCACAACATAATCTTTGTCAACTCCATGACCTTCATATCTAAATTCCCCTTATCTTGTCCCAAACCTAGCATAAAAACCAATAACTCACTTTCTGTATAATCACTTTGTTCATATTTAATCTTCCATAACTTCATTATTTGTATCCTTTCTGCTTCCAAGCATTTACGTTGAAGTAACAGATGCCTAATATTTTCTATGCCTTTCTTACACAACTTGCAGACTAAATCACAAATATTTTTCCATTTACATGTATATTCCCTTGTTGCTAAAGATCCCGTTCAAGCCTTAAACAATAAACTACTTTCCTTACTATTATCATAAATTAACTCACACCCAATGTTCTGTTTACTTCTATATATATTTAAACTCGTTTTACTCTCCATACTAGCTCTCCATCTTTCCAACTCCCTATTCTTTATTAATTCATCTATTCTTCTATCCCACTCCTTACCACTATAACACTCAACAATCCTCCAAACACAATCATCCCACCTTTCAAGTATAGTGACATAACTTCTTTATCCAAATCATCTGCATACTGCATTACCTTTCTCACCCATCTTGTTGCCTGCCCTTTACTTGTAACCAAATTAAATACTATTTTGACTATTCTTTTATTATCCATAAACTGCAATCTACCGAACATTTTCAATTTGCTTTTTGCATCTCTCATACAAAAACTTGACCATCCCATTTCTCCTTGAATTGCCTCCTTTGCTGTCCACACCTCAGCATCTAATGCATGTCTTCCTACTTCCCTTTGTACTTTTTCTAAGCAATCTAATACCCTTTACTAACACATAACATATCATTGCCTTATGTTAACCCTGCTACTGCCACTCCCTTCCATACAATTCTAGCTATTATCATATTTATTATATGAAAACACTGTTAATTTTTTTATCAATTCCTTTATTTTCTTTGCTTCATTTACCAATTTTTTTTCCCATTTATCCAAACAATTTTTCTTATTACCCAAGATGATTCCCAAATAACTATATCTATTCACCACACTTAACTTTATATCCCCCATTAAGAAATCTTTGTCTTCTCTTTCCCCAGTATTCACCATTATTATATTTTTTTTTCTTCACTAAATTTAATCCCCACATCTTTATCTACCCTTGTGCATGTCCTCAGTATAACTTCCATATCTTCTCTTCTTTCTGCACACAAAAAGGACATCATCTGCAAAAAGTATATACTCTCTTACCACCTATTAACAGTATCTCTATCCCTCTTCCAAGACTTTCTATTGCTCTCTCCGTTTCACTCAAATACAACACAAACAAAATAGGTGACATAGGGCATCCTTGCCTTAGTCCCACCCTATTTTTAACTTTAACTGATTCTATACCCCCTAATTGATATGTATAGTAATTATTTTCATATAACTTCTTAATAACACCCACTAAAGCTTCATCCATTCCCAGATTTGCTAAACTTATCCATAATCTACTTCTATTCACTCTATCATATGCCTTCTCTATATCTATAAAACTAATATATAACTGTCTATCTGAATTTCTTCATATCTATAAGTTGTATAACTACAAATAAACTCCTATACGCCTATCTGACCTAAAGCCTCCTTGCATTTCCCCCACTACATTATTTTCTTCCATCCATTTTGCAACTCTTCCAGCCACCATATATGAAAAAAACTTTATATAAAACCGATGTTACCACCATTGGTCTATAATTATTTAACTTTCTATGATCCTTACCTTTTCCTTTAAATAATAATCTTACTCTTGTATTTGTCTATGCCAAATGTGCTAGTGCCACCTATTGTCAATGTTTATAATAAATATTGGTTATATTTAGAATCAATGAGAACTCGGTAGACAAATATAATCAATTCGAATGAAAAATTTATGTGATAAATTCGACCTTTTGTCAAACTGAAGCTGACAAAATTTAATTTGAAAAAGCTTAATGAGAACAACTCACAAAAAAGATCTGTCACTCATTTTAATTGGCTGTCATGACAACAAAATCCTTATTGCTTCCACATATAAACAATTATACGTTTATAATATTTTAAACAAGTACAATTGCTTATATATTCCTTATATCATGAATCCAATTACCGTGATATTCGAATCTGGATGGATCTCGAAACCGTTTTCTTTTTTTGGTAGTTGAAAATTTCCAAGCATGTTTATGATTTTTTTTTTTTTTTTTGAAAGCTAGCAGGTCTATAGCCACTCTAGACAGTCAATTAATTGTTGGTGAGCAAATGGATATTTTACTCTTTTTAGTGAGAGCAAAACAAGAAATATAATAAAATTCTTACCACCCGCTGATTGGCTAGCTAGTTTTCTTTTTCGCGGCGGAAGAATAACGGAAAGACCATTTCACTTTGATGAGTTACTTAAAATTGTTTTATCGCAATGTGTGTGTGCGCATAAAAATTAGTGATAAATTCAGTTACATGGGCATGCACGTACATTTTCTAAAATAATTTAAAATGTCTTTTTTTTTTTGATTCTAACTTCTTTCAAATTAGACTCAAACTTCCTTTTTTAAACCATTTTTATTATTTATTTAAAGCAATCATTTTTCTCCACGACGCTAAATTATTATAATAAATCAGAACAATTTAAATAAAAGTTTATAAAATGTGAGTTTTCGGAAGCCGATCTCCTCCAGTGGAAGCTTGTAAATAGATAAAATTCATCTGTTCATCTACTCTTTGTTTCCTTTGCTGTAACAATTCTGAAGCAGAAGGCAATTTAAAAAGTCTGATGAAAAATTGTACGGAGCTGAACGCAGTTTCCTGATCATTCCTTTTCTTCGCGAATAAAAAAATAATAATAGTGGGTACGCGCATTTATCAAAAAAAAAAAAAAATTACTGTCAAACAAAATTGATTTTTTCTTTAAATAAAAACTATTCTTTTTTTTTAAAAAAAAAAAGTATTTTAAAAAACGCAAAAAGATTTGATTCGTGGTATTTTGCTTAGTGATTATAATTACGAAAGTAAGCATATCTGATCATAGTTAGTAAATGGTGCGTACGTCCTGCGCGATTTGGTGCAGTAGTAAAATGGTAGATCCTAAAGTTCAAGATCAATGGATCGTGACTCAGCTCTGTCACTACAGATGCGATTATTTTTGATTTGATGCTCGTGGCAGACTGTGAAGTTCAAGATCCATGGATTGCATCCCAAATGTCACTTCCTGCACTCCATTACTTATGAATTCTCAAGAAATAAATAACTTTAATTATTTATAACCTGCATTATTTGATGCATTGATAAAGTGACGGACTCTTGTTCTTAGATCGTACCCAGCACGGTCACTTCCAATGCTCAAACTTTTCATGAACTCCTCAGAAATAAACCCTATTTGATTGTTTATGATAAACTTGCATTTGATCAACACGCTAAAATAATGAGTTATATCCCTGTTTAAAAACAAGTTTAGAGTTTTTAAAAAGTCAAATAATTACTTTTCTAAATGACTTCCCATTTGTTATGTGATTTATTGTAACATTTATATTTTAGAACAAATAGTGTGTCAATGCCCTCCTTCAAAAAGACTAAAAGAGAGGATATTTTTTTCCCCACACTAATCAACAACCAAGTGTGTTATAGGTTACAATCTAGTAATAATTAGATATCGTTTCATTTTGAGACCAATGATTGAATGGATTTTGTTATTAGTAGATCCATAGGAGAAAATCCTAAATGTAGAAATCCTCAGATAACTAAAAAAAAATTTCAAATTTTATTTCAATTTTAACCCCAGATCATGGGCAGGAGTGACTTGCAATGTCTGATCCGCGTTGCGATATCTTAAAGTGTGAAGTAAACCTTTATTTAGAAATGATTTTTGAAGATAGAGAAGGACATTTACTTTTTAATAAGTCACACAAATAAGCTTGTTCATTTCCTGTAAAAGAAACATTCTAGGCATTTCATTTGGCAATATTTATAATAATAGTACTACTAGTAGTAATAGTAGTAGCAACAGCAGCATTTGAATATAACTTGATATTACTGGCTATGTATTTACTATGCAACAATAACATATGTCCTAGTAAATAATATCTTGGCAAACACTAATAATAACATGTCATTGTTTTCTATCTATAATCATAGCAGATTAGCAACTAGATAGTCTCTAAAGCCCAGGTCTCAGCAGATGCCAAAATAAAGAAAAAAAGGACATGAGACAATTGTATTTCAAATTTATAAACAAATTTATAGCTACAATAAGAGTTCATTTGTTTTCCTTAAAAGTGTTGTTTAATAATTCATAAAAGTTGTATGGTTCATGGAATGCTTGGTCAGTATTTAGATTATTTAATATTTCTGATATTTTTCACAGAAGAATTACAGCTATTGATTGATTACACATATCATAGTTGATAAAATTTTATACTTGATATATTGATTTATCTCTCAGTTATAATATTTTATAACTGTTTGTTAATATTCTGTATAAGCACAATATGGATAATTTTAAATTCATTCAACATTTGTATGCTCAATACATAGCAACATAATTGAGCTATCCACCACATAATTTTTCAAGGGTTAGACATCTGAATCAAGAGTTACAATATGAAATGTGACTGTTTTATAACTTAACTCAAGATGGAACAATGCTTTAATTTTTTTTAACAAGATAAAATCCCTATTGAAATGTTTGAAATGATAAATTGTGTATGACCATGAAGATATGAGTGTGAAGAAAGTTTTCAAGTATACTTAAGTTCCTGGTTTGAAGTGTTTCAAATTGGATTGTCATTACAATAAAAGATTATTAAATCATGCTTTATAAAGTTCCTTTACTAAAAAGAAAAAGAGCAAACAAAATGATACTATATTAAACAATAAAAATAATCACATGGCTAATTCTTTAAGAGATCAGATAATAAAACAACACTCTCCATATAGTAGTGCCAGCTTGTGCTAACAAGAGCAATCAATGGATGCCAGAAAGCTTGTGCATAAAATCCCTATCTAGTGCCTACTCATCCAATATCCCCAGACTAACTTCTGGCTTGTGGCCTTCATCAATGAGGAGCCTTGTTTAATAACAATTATTGTGCTAGTATGAGATAGTGATCATGTGATGTTTAGTAGATCAGATAATATTTGAACACCCAAATGGTAAGTTGAACACAATAAATCCATTTAATTAACAGACTGGTTGACTTCATTCAATTGAGAACATGTCCAGAAATATTTAGATTTTGAGTCCATTACTTTACCATGGCGCTAACCTGCACAGGGTAGTAAAAAATATATTAAAAAAGGCATAGTAATCATGATATTAATTCCAAACTACTTTACAAATAGTTGAGAGATTTTCTAGCAACATCAGAATAACAAACTTCAATCAACAATTTATCACATTGTTAGCTACTGGAGAGATCATGTGACATTCAAATAACAAAGTGATTGGTTGAGGCAATAGTTCTACATGGGTTTGAGACTTTTATTTTATTTTACTTAGCTGGGGCTCAACTTAGAAATCTTTAATACAGTGCAAGACATGCAGGAAATATCAAACAATATCAGGCAATAAACAAACAATTATTTCAGCTATAAAGTGGCTGTGAAGAAGATTCAAATAGGTCTGGTGATTATTAAGATGCCATCTTTAAAAAAAACCTAATTGTAACCTGATTAATTCTCCCTCATTTATTTAAGGTAATACTTTCTAAAAATAACCTGTTGGAAAGCTGAGGTAAATACTTTAAGAATAACTTTTTTAACACTACTATGTTCTTTCTTCCTATATTTCTCTACCAATTAAAACAGGCAAAACTCTCTATATGTATTGTCACTCACTGCAATCTAGAGTAATCAATGGATTCCAGAAGGCTTTGTGCATAAAATCCCCAGTTAGTGCCTACTCATCTAATATCTCCAGACTAGTTTCTGGCTTGTGGCCTTTGTCAGTGAGGAGCCTTGTATTTTATGCACAAGCCTTCTGGCATCCATTGATTACTCTGATTGGCACTGAGTGGCAGTATGGATAGAAAGTTTTGCTTGTTTTAATAATAGTTACAAGCAAGAATAAGATATGGTGATCATGTGATATTTATTAGTTTTCTCTTCCAAGTGTCGGGGGAAAAAAAATACTTTACAGAAAATGTATAAAAAGCTGAGCAGATTGGATTTATCATTAAATCAGAATATAGCTTCACCCATAAATTTCATCTCAAGCCAGGATCTTCATTTTGAATGCTAAATCAAGAATCTACAATCAAATAATTATGATGTTAAATATGATTTGCAAACAAATTTATTTTCCACATCCAACAATAAAGCTATCTAGATTTGATTTCCCTAAACACAACTGGAATCTTATTAACTTATTCTGCACAACTCACAAATGTTGTAATTATTTTCTTCACAAATAGAATGTATCAGCCACTGATCTAGGTGAATATGGACAAACACAAACTATGAATAGCATATGGCAAAATTGAACGGCTTAATATATTCACTGATAATTTCATCTTCAGATTGAAATCTCTATTCCTTTGTAATATTTTGTTAATAATTAAGCTATCAAAAATTAATATACTAAATAAATACTTATAGGTGAGATATACATATATAAATGGCAAACATATGGTCTATCATTACCCTTAATTTACAAAAACAAAATGGCAGTAGGATACAAAACAACATCAGCATTTGAATTTTAGAGGATAAAAAAATCTTTTACAGTAATATTTTTTTAGTATTTTATAACAGAATGATTTATATTAGAAATTTATAAACAAGAAGTCTACCTTCTGGACTATTCTCACACTATCTATTGTAAGCTTGAATAATCAGTGGTTACAAGATGATAGTGCTGTTTTAATCCCCATCTCCAGGTCAATTTCTGGTTTTGGCCTTTATTAGAGAAGAGATATTGCAGTTAAATATCTGATAAATTAAATATACATGGTACTACAATAGAAAAGAGAGAACCTTGTTTTTGTTTATACTGTAGTAAGCTGAAATCTTGATGATTTCAGTATCTCAATAATACAATTTGTTTATATTTATTATACCAATAATTAGGTGCTTTTAACGCTTGTTAGAGAAGTTATATTTATTAATAATTTATTTAATGCTTAGCACTTTCAAAGCTCCATGGCTTCAGATAGTGATGAGGGGGAGTATTCTAATTTATGTTAATTAGTTAGGTGTTTCGGTATTTTATTTAAATATTGTTTGGATTAATTTGTCCATCTTTTTGAAACGGTGAAACAGGTGTCTTTTCTATAAATTGATCGAGGGTCATTGTTTATGAAATATGCCACCTTTATTTTGCGCCTATGGTCATTTCTCTCTTTTTACACTATTCTGGGGTTGATAGGTTCAAATCTGTGTCCAGTAGCTTTTTCATGCTCCAAGAATGCTGATGTAGACTCCTTGTTATTCAGTGCCCTTTTATACATATATATTTATTATATGAATTTGTTTGGTGTTGTTTTTGTGTAAGACAATTAATTATTAGAACACCAACAAATACCAGATCCTCTCAGTCTATAAGTAACAAATTTATTTTTCCTATTCAAGTTCTGGCATGTAATCTGAGGACACCAAAACAATATAGATGCCGAACTGATGTTAAATCTATGTAAATTATGATAGCAACTTGCCTTAGATTTGAAACATTAGGATAATTTTAAATTTTTGGATCATAGCTCAATAATAAATAATGGATGCTAAAGGAAAGGTGCATTAGATTCAAATATGTATTAGATATAAAACATCTTATTGCTGAAAACCATAAGCTAGAAACTACTCTGGAAATATGGATAAACAGCCCTGATAGGGGATTTATTAAGCATTACCATCTAACAATCTATTGATTATTCAACTTTAAATAAGATGGCAGAATTGGATTAGGAAAAATAGATTTGTTATGTGCACAGTCATTTATAAACAGACTTTCAAAGATTTTAACTGGAAGATGGATTCACATCAGCTTCATTAAACTTTTCAATTCTGTCAATGTCTAAAAAAAACCAAAAAGTCATTAACTATATGATCTATGGTGTAACTATAATTTTAATTGTTAAATTTTTATTTCTAAAGTAGATAAGCAATTTTGAGTGATTTTCTGATTGATCATCCAGAAAGACATTCCTTAAACATATATTAACTGGTAAAATTATTTCTTGGATTAATGGCAAATCTATTCTGGTTAAAAACCCTTTTATAAATCAAATTCAAATAAATATTATAAATTATATTCAATATAAATATAAAACACACAGAGGCTAAATACTCCATAAAAGACAACATATGCCAGAAAACAGTTCTAAGGAAACACTCCATAAAAGACAACATATGCCAGAAACAGTTCTAAGGAAACACTCCATAAAAGACAACATATGCCAGAAACAGTTCTAAGGAAGTGGTTATAATAATATTATCATCTAATGCCCATTAGTTACTCAAGCTTACAATAGATGGCGCCATTTTAGAGTGAAGAAACTTTCTCCTGAAACATTAAAAGTAAGTAAGGATGTCATATGACAATTATTGGTATTAACTATTATCACATGAACACCATTTCGTATGTTTTCTCATAACTGTTATTAAAATGGGCAAAACTCTCCATACAGTAATGCCACTGAGTGCAAGTCAGAGTAATCAATTAATGCCAGAAACTTTGTGCATAAAATCCCTGCCAAAGAATGCAAAGTCCATACAATTAGTATGAAACTGAAAGTATTATAATGTAAAATTGTTAACCTAATGTACGATCTTTGCAACAATTTGAGTAAGTGTGTTTGGGTTCAAAACTTTAGGTTTGTTTTTTTAATTTCAGACTATTAGCTTGATAGTATTTAAAAAAAAGTTAAAGGTGACAGCTAAATATATAAGAGCATTAGTTCCAACTTTGAATATTATGTTCTCACTAATAAAAGCCATAACTATCAATCTGATCTGGTGATGTAGATACAATAACAATAGAATCTAGTATACATTTGTTATATTTTGATAAAAATATTGCTTGAGTAACTGTAATTTATATAAGTTATAAAACTAGGATTTGTTACTCCAGAAAAAAGAAAGAAGAAAAAAAACTTAAATATAGAAAGAATTACTGTAAGTTAAGAACAATAAAAAATAGATTGCTGAAAGATAAAATAAAATGTGAATAATAATGTCGTAAAGGTTTGATAAATTTAAGTATAGAAAAAATAGTATTGTTTAATTAGAGCAGAAAGTTATTTTAAAACTAATCAAACAAACGAGTCAAGAGAAAGGGTTAGTATAATCAATATTTGAAAGACTAATTGCAGGTGAAACACGGGCACAATTAAAAACTTAACGAGAATTTGGCAAAAGACACATTGCTGGGGGGGGGGGGGTAGCTTAATGTAAATAGCTGTCACTTTTTATAATAATTAATACTGGATATTAAACAGTGAAATGTATAAATAGTGTGTGCTGAAAAGAGCAAGGACTTTTTCTTACCCTTTGTGAATGATGCTGCCTGCTGTTGCGTTATGATATGTTAGAAGAAAAAACCCAGAGAAAATGTGAAAAAGTTGTAGCGACTTTTCTGCCACAAGGAATATCATCTCAGAGACCTAGCCTCTGTAGGTGCAAATAGCCCGATAGGTAACTTAAACAGGCGCATACGGTCTTATTTTTATTTGTGTACGCCTGATAAGGCTTCATGAGAACTATGTAGAGTCGGACTGTGAGTTTAAACAATTTTTAGTTATTTACTCAGGTCTAAAAATAGTTAAGACTGTGGCGAGTTTTTAACTGTAGGAAGTATTCGCATTATTGGGAAATAGTCCTTCAATTCAAAAACTTATTTGATTACGTTTGTTCAGTTGTTGGTAGTCATCATAATTACTGAAGTCGCAACCAAGTCTGCGAACGTATAAACTAGCATAATTTACAAGCAACTGCAAAACAAGGAATAGTGAGGTAAGTGGGTGCGGTCATCAAATTGTATATAATGTGCTATATATGCTAATGTAAATAAATATATTGTCATCTTTGTTTTGATTATTTCTTTTAAACTTATAATTTATGATTTTTGTTAATTTGTTAACATACAGCTTCGTTATGGAATGCATAATACATTGATTACCAACATGACAGTAGATAGCTCTGGAGTAGGTTAAAGACAGTTGCCTCTAAAAGTAATTATTTTGCTATTAACAAATTACTACACTTGTTTTCATTTTAATTTAACATTTCTGAAAAAAAAATACATACTAGAATAGTAAAATATTATTTGGACTTTATTAATTTTTTTTATGCATTTATTGATCTGATTTGACAAAAATTAGAATAACATCTTTTCTCTCCATATTAATTTGTTTTGAATGATATCATGTAGCCATTTTTCACAAAACAAAGTGGTTTCTGGCCTTAAAAAGAACAAAAATAAAGTATTAAAAATTACTGTATATAAATATAAAAGACTAAATGAAGCATCTGCCATATATATCTAATTAAGTATTCCATATATTTTTAAATAACTGAATAATAAAATCAATGAAATAACAATTTATATATGAATATATCAATATATATATATATATATATATAAATAAAAAACAATAATTCAATGGTATTATTGCTTAGAAGTTCATAAGAAATTCGGGTGCAGGAAGTACCAAAACTAGAATCAATTCAAGGTTCTTCCATTCTAGAATCTGAAAGACTACTTACTGCACTGCCCTGACCTTCATCAGCAATCACCTAAATAAACAGATTGACAAAAAATTATTTCTCATTATTTGAAAATAACTCAAAGATTCCATATAAGTGACAAAGAGTTTTTGTTCAAAAGTTTAAGCAATTTACTAGTCTTTTGACTAAAACCTTTAGGCAAAAATTCTTTGTAGCCTTATAGGAAACTTCAAGATAAAATTTTTTTCATTTTTTTTTTTGTCAATCTATTTAACTGTAATTTCTGATAAAAGCCATTATCTGTTTGAAATATTGCAATTTTCAAAAATCCTTCTTACACTTTTTAGCAAATTTTTTTTATTTATTAAATATTACAGTTTTGACTATATCTTGCAGTCTTCATCATATCTACAAAAAATTTAAATCATATAGCAATACAACCATTACATAATACAATTAATATTGTTATATATATTTAAATTTTTTGTAGATCTGATGAAGACTGCAAGGTACTGTCGAAACTATAATATTTAATATTTAATAATAAAACATTAGCTGAAAAGTGTAAGAAGAATTTTAGGGAATTGCAAAATTGTATATAAGAATAGCAAAAAAAGTAAAGAGAGAAATGTTTACAAGGATTATATATTGAAATATTAAGCAGCATATATAAATAACTTCAAGAATAATTATCTAATACTGGTATAGTAAATGTCTTGCACAAAAGATTTGAGTTTTACATACCAGATCAATTCACTCTTGAAAATGTTTTGCGATTCAAAAAAAAAACAATGGTCATTAAGTATTATAAATTTCAGTATTTGTGATTTTAAAGGGGGGGGGGGTAATTAAATTAAACAACTTTCACTATTAGTTATTAAACAACTTATTTTCCAAACAAATAATTACTTATTTAAATAGAAAAATTCAAAGTAACTAACTATTTCAATATTTGAAATTAAAAAAAAAACAATTAAATCAAATAAGTTTCTCTATCTATTATCATTTTTGAAACAAATTATTTTCAATATGAATTAAAATGAATAATTTCTATTTTTAAAAAAGTGCTTACCCCTAATATTTGACTGAACGGACATAGCCATCTTCTGAAAACTTGAATAATCAATAGACATCAGATGATATAATGTTATAAAATCACCAGATCAACTGATTTTGGACTGTTTTTGTCAGGAAAGATTAGGATTCAAGGTTGGATCAAATGCGTTTATGAAAGCAAAAGTCAAAAACCAGTTAGTGTGGAGATGTGATGTGATATGGCTACTCATTTATCGAAGTCAGGAATCTCTCAACCAATATGTCCAAGAAAAACCTGTTATCCATCTTACCTTTCCTTTCCATTCCCTATCCTAAATTTTTCCCATATTCTCTGTATTGCTCTATTCTATTTCCACAACATCATCTTTGTCTACTCCATGGCTTTTGTATCTAGATGTACTGTATCTTTTTCCAACCCTGGCATAAAGACCATAATCATTTGCTCTATATTTATTTTTCCCACTTCATTATCTGAACCCTTTTTGCTTGCAAGCATTTACATTTTATCAAATGCCTAATATTTTTCATGTCTTCCTTAAATAATCTGCAGACTAAATCACCCACATTTTTCCATTTATGTGTATATTCCCTTGTTAAGTAGTTGTTCAAGTCTCAAATAGCAAACTACTTTCCCTGCTATTATCATAAATTAACTCGCATCCAATATTCTGTTTACTTCTATATGAAAATGTGATGCAATGTGCTATGACTTCTTTCTCAGAGTCTGGACTCTTTCAACTATTAAACCCAAAAAACCTGTCAGTCATGTTGCCTTCCCTTTCCATACCTCACCCTTTCCCCCACATTCTTTTCTATTCTACTCCATCGCATTTCTACATTATTTTTGTCCATTCTATGGCCTTTATATCTAAACCTCCTTATCTTTTTCCAAACCCAGCATAAAAATCAAGAACCCACTTTCTGTATAATCACTTTGTTTATTTTTTTTCTCCCACAACTTCATTATTAGTACTCTTTCTACTTGTTAGCATTTACATTCAATTAACAGATGCCTAATATTTTCCATGCCTTCTTTACATAACTTGCAGACTAACTTACCAACATTTTCCATTTATGTATATATTCCCTTATTGCTAATGATCCTATTTGAGTCTTAAACAGTAAATTACTTTCCTTGCTATTATCGTAAATTAATTCAGACCCAATATTCTGTTTACTTCTATATATATTTAAACTCTTTTTACTCTCCATACTATTTCTCCATCTCTCCAATTTCTTATTTTTTATTAATGCATCTATTCTTCTATCCTATTCCTTGCCACTATAACACTCAACAATTCTCCTAACACAATCATCCCACCTTTTGTATAAATATATTGATATAAAGTTTTTTTTAAAATCTTCTGCATACCATACTACCTTTCTCACCCACCATCTTGTTGCCTGTTTTTAACTCATAACCCAATTAAATACTATTTTGGCTAATCTCTTATTATTTATAAATTGCAATCTACCAAACATTTTCATTTTGCTTTTTCCATGTAAAAACTTGACCATCCCATTTCCCTTTCAATTGCCTCCTTTGCCATTCACACATCTGCATCTAATGCATGTCTTCATACTTCTCCTTGTACTTTTCTAAGTAATCTAACATCCTTTTACTAACACATAATGCATCATTACCATAAGTTAACCCTGCTACTGCCACTCCCTTCCATACAATTCTTGCTACATCATATTTATAAAAAACACTGTTAATTTCTTTATCAGTCCCTTTTTTTTCTTTGCTTCATTTATCAATTTTTTCTCCCATTCATCCAAGCAATTTCTCTGATTACTTAAGATGATTCCCAAATAGTTATACCTATTCACCACATTTAACTTTATATCCCCCAATAAAAATTCTTTCTTTTCTCTTTCCCCAGCATTTATCATCATTACTTTTAATTTTTCTTCACTAAATTTAATCCCCATCTCTTTACCCACCTTTGCACATCTTCAGCATAACTTCCATATATTTCCTACTTTCTGTGCACAAGAAGATATCATCAGCAAATAAAAGACCTGATAATATATACACTCCCTTGCCATCTATTAATGGTATCTCTATCCCTCTTCCTAGTCTTTCTATTGCTCTCTCCATTTCTCTCAAATATAACAAAAACAAAATAGGTGACATAGGGCATCCTTGCCTTAGTCCCATCCCATTTTTAACTCTAACTGATTCTATATTTCCTAATTGATATGTATAGTAATTATTTTCATACAATCTCTTAATAAGATCCACTAAAGCTCCATTCATTCCCAAATTTACTAAACTTATCCATAATCTATTTCTATTTACTCTATCATATGCATTCTCTATATCTATAAAGACCATATATAATTGTCTACCTGTAATCCTACTCATATCTATAAATTGTGTAATTACAAATAAACTATCTCCTATCTGATCTAAACCTTTCATTTTTCCCACTATATTATTTTCTTCATTACATTTCGCTACCCTTCCAGCCATCATATATGCAAAAACTTTATATAATACTGAGGTTACCACTATTGGTCTATAATTGTTTAATTTTCTATGATCCTTACCCTTTCCTTTAAATAATAGTCTTGCCTCTTTTATTATTCCAGCTATCTGGAAATTCTCTCCTGTGTCACCTTATTAAAATATGATAAAAGATTTAATTTTGTCATATTTCCTAAATTCATCACCATCTCGGCTGCCCATCCATCTAAACCTCTTGCCTTTCCACATTTTCAATTTCTTCTCTGCCTCATTCAATTCATTTTCTGTAAACCTAATATTTCCATTACTATATGCTTTTATGTTTGTTATCATTCTGTCTTTCACGTCTAACATCTTTTCTATATCCATTACATACTTATTTAAGAGTCTCTAATTCTTATCTAGAGCTACACTCTTTTTCCTCATCATCTAGTAATATTATTTCTCTTTCCCCTACATTCTTTCTTTTAACATCTTTCCAAAATTGCTTACTCCCATCTCTTCCAATTTCATTAATATCCTGCAATAATTTACTATTTAATTTTATTCTCTATCTATAATTATCTATTTTAGACAACTTTTTTTAAAAATATTTTTCCCATTTAATATTATATCTTTTTCACTATCTTTATTTTTAATAGCACATTTATATTCACTGCATGCTTTTTCCCCTCTCTTTTATACTTTTACTAATTTTCACTTTTCTATTACTTTTATTCTTCTGAATATTCTCACCTAAAATCCTATTTGCCACTTTTTTCTTCTTCACCACACCAGTCCTTATATTCATCCCCAATAAATTCTTCCATGATTTCTTCTATTTTTATTTTATATTTTTCTAACTTATTCTTATCATTCATTCTCCATCCACATCTTTCACAATCCTTTCTACTTTTATTATTATTTTTCATTACATTACTTAACCATTTCTATTATAAAGAAATTATGATCACTATTACATACTCTCTCTTCATTATCAAACACTTTAATTTTCCATACTTTATTAATTTCCTCTTTCTCTATTAATACATAATCTATTGTGTGAAATATATTATTTCTAAACAATGTGTATTGTCCTCCTTAAATATTTGATAAATTTCCAATGCTCAAATTCACTCTCTGACAAAAAAAATTTTCAAAAGCTGTCCATTGTTGTTATCCTCATCATCAATTCCTTCAATATGCCCATTCATATCCTCTATAACCATTATTTTCTTTCCCCCCTTTTTTTAAACTATGTATATCCTTAACTAGGCATTCATATATGCTATTGTTCCATTCCATTATAGTTTGACTAGCTCCAATGGCCATATACACTATAACCACCAACCATTCTTGTCTTCCTAACCTTATCCCAAACTACAAATGTTCTTGATACTTAACAGTATTTAAATATTTTTTGACATAACTCCTATACTACCACTCCTTTTTTCTATTTTTTTTCTATTTATACTCTGCCATACCAAGTCTTCCAGTGTAGGTTCTTATTCTCTTAGATGTGTTTCCACTACTGCTAATATCTCAAGCTCTTCATTTTTAAGTGCTTTGTGTAATTCCAGCCACTTTTCTGGTTTTCTACTACCTTGCATATTCAAATTTCCAATAACTAATTCTTCTTTTCTTACTACCTTTTTATAAATTCTTTTGATTCTTTTTCATCTATTACATTTGTAATTAGCTTGTTTATCATTAGTTTTACACATCCATTCTCTCTCCACATATACATTATATCTAAATAAGTTACCCATTGTTTACTTCATAAATGAGTCCATTCTTAACTTTCTTTTGATAATAATGTTATTTAAAACACTACCCCCTTTATAAGTTTACTGAATTATAATATTTTTTATATATCATATTCCCTAATACTTCACTTTCTTGTTTAGGTAAGTGTAATCCATCTTTACTATATAACTCCCTCTTATTAATAAAAAATCCCATACATCCACAAACATAATATTATTTCTCTCATATAATTTTTTCAATCTATCATTTATAGAATTTGCCCTATCTAACATATGCCTATTGTTGAATCTTGGTAGTAAACCAACTATTTCTTCTCTTCCTTTAATCTTATTCAAATTACAAATCAATTCTTCATACTCATCCATTACTCCGATGGTGCTGACAAAATTATTTGTCCATATCATAACATAAACATCTCTACTCCTTTGTTTCTTTACCTTACAACATCCCTAATTCTAAATCCAGGCAAACATACTCTTACATATCTATTTGTATTTTCTCTTGCAATTACATCTCCATATCCTCTAATTAGTGAGTCTCCTATCAAGACTGTCTCATAGTTTACTTTCCCTATTTTGTTCATAACATTCTCTTCTACTTTCTGGACTTCCTTATCTAGTTTTTCCTTATCATTTTTATTCATTAATTCCCTGATCCCTGATCTGTTCACCCTTCATCTCAAATTATTTTAATTTTGTTTTTAAATTCTTTATCTTTTCCTCTATCTTACTTATTCTTTGGCTAACTATCTCCATTGCACTACTTATTTTGTCTCCATATCTCTTATCATTTTACTAAATACATACTATATTCTATTTTCATTAACTACATTTTCCTTATTTCCTCCTTTTTCTTTAATCTATCTATACTTAGAAATCATTTTTTCACCTCTTTTATCACATTTGTACATGATCTACATTTCTACACACCTGTTATATCTTTTTCTAGTCTTATTTAAGCATTTCAAATGAAAAACCTCATCACATATGGTGCATTCTACCAGAGCGCACCTAATTTCCTTATGACCATTATATATACATTGTGAAATACAAATGCAATCCATATTTCCTTATTTTTCAATTCCCCTACTCTATATTTAAATTTATGATTTTTCTACTACTCTTCGAATTTTTTTATACATAAGGAAAAAAAACTTTTTTTTTTTTTAAATAGTGATCGAAAAATTTGCTCCACTAACGTTACATCTCAAACATTATCCTCTTTCAGAAAGTGAGTTTATAGGACAATACCATCTAGTGATCATTAATCTTACAGTAGAGGGTTCTAGAGTAAAGTAAAAATAACTTTCTCAAAAACATATGAATAAATATACGAAAACGCATGTGATGTTATTTTTAGATATCTAATTTCTATTTTTTATATATATTTCCTTTAGTTAATTGAATTTGTTATTGTCTCTCTATCTATATATAAACAGATAGATATATTTTTGACACGTTCTAAATGCAGACTAACAACAGAATATGGAATGGCTTTCAGATGAGGATTAATTGTTAATAAGTAATAAGCAGTTCTTGACCAACAATATTTCATTTGCCTTGTAGAATAAGTCTGAAGTATAAACAGGCTTTTATATTCTCTATGCGTTTAAATTGTTGGAGAGACCAATAAACAGCAGCTTCTTTTGCTATTTGGTCATCTGGCACTAATTATGACAACTATTCCAATTTTTTAAAAAAGTAATAAAAATACAAAATGAATTTGTGATGAGTATAAAAATCAATCGATAAACCACAAATATCCGCACATAAAGAATATGCTAGTTAATCATTATGTTCATTTGACAGTTTCTGATAACATCTTTCTCCAACCATATCTTCTTAATAAAAATAGTCAACAATGCATTTTTTTCAAATTGTTGGTGTAATATTTGTTTTAAAAGGGGGGGGGGTGCTTTTCCCACAAAAATCATATTTATTGTATTTTTATAAGAAAGTCTTCTATCAATCATAGTGGATTCTATAATACCATACCTGGTAGGCTGAATAACATATTGATTGGTCTTATGATATTCCCATTATATCTTTAAAATTTTAGGGAGCATTTTTAAATGAAATATTTCTAGTACCTTAGTTTTACATCAATAACGAACAAAATTCCACTTCCATATAACAAATTAAGTAAAAATAATTTTATCTATCTTTCGACTTACAAAGCTACCAATATATCCCAAATTGGCTCACTTAAGTTAGATATAACCAGTCACAATCAAAAGAATTAACCATAAAATAAATGATAATGAAATTTATTGAATTCCAGTTAATCAACAAAATATAAAATGAATTATAGGTGTACAGAACCCTAGTCTTGGAGACTGACCCATCTTATCAGTTATGCTAAACTACATCCTTTATTTAAATTATACATAGAGAGAGATAAAGAAAAAATACTCAGTATGTATTTTAAGATCTAAAATTTTTTATTTAAGCATATTAAATTTAGATGTAAATTATAACTAAATGCACAAATACTACATGTGAACAATACATTTAAATATATAATAAACTGGGTAAGAGATAAGGGAGATGGTAAAAAGAAATGAACATTACATAAACAATAACTAAGAAAGGTTTAAACAGCAAAGTTGAATACAAAAAGGGTTGATTAAATTTTGCAATTGGAGTCATGCTTGCAAATATAGATCTAAAAATGGTTGCTTACAAAATAACATCCAATAATGTCTTAAAATGTTTTTCATCTACTACTTTGACTCAATAATCATCAGAATATTAAAAAGTTTGACTAGCTACTAGAATCTGGATTTAGATTTTGTAATAAGAATCAATGTCAGTGTCTTATCCACAAACTTCTATATTTCAGCTAGGATATAACTCTAACATTCATGCACATATTCACTATATGTTAAAGATGAAGAAACTATGAATCATTTCCTTTTTCATTGTCCTGAATTATAAACATATGGAAACATTAAGCCAACCTAACTCATATACATATACCATCTTTCAATGAATTTATTTATACTCTAGAGAAATGGCTCTTTCCTATTATTAGAGCCACAATGTTCATCATTATCAATGTGTCATTTCTAAGGTACATTTATTTTTAATTTTAGCACAAGCAAGTTACAATCATTATTTTTTAACAAAATTACAAAAATTAAAACAAGAAATCAAATCTTAACTCCATCTAATATTTAATCAACTACATGGTGTCTTGTCATAATCAAGAACTAAACAGTCATCTAACAATATTCAATCTAAAGAACATCCATATCAGGTATATATAAATATGGAATACATTACATTTGTTTTATATAAATTCCTTCCCTCTCTTTTAACATGTAAACTAAAATTATATCCATTATTCTTTGGATTTAATCAATAAAAGATATATTAAAAATAAAAAATTGATAATAATAATAAAATATTTAAAAAAGATATGAAATGTGAAAATAAATGTAACTGAAAATAAATAGGGTAGATATGATTAAGAATACAGAAATTTTAAAAATGGTTAGATAATAGTCACTATTTAAAAAATGAAAAAAAAATGGAGTGATCATGTTTTTAGAAGCAGTGTATTTTGAAAGATGTACTAAAATAGAGTAATAGAAGAAAGAAAAAAACAAAAAAACATTAGATGAGATCAGAATTTGAATCACCAAATTAAAGATGGAGTATTCCACTATTGTATGGATAGCATTTGGTAACATGTAAAACAATTTCAAAAGCAAACTGCAAGAGGAACGGCTTTCCCATCATTCTTCAAAATAAGACATTATTTCCAGCCAAGATAACTATCAGTTGGTAGTGTTTTTACTAATTTTCCCCCTTCTGTTTTATTCTCTAGTTGAGATTAGTCAAATATCCATTTAGCAACCAATAGTTGAATGACTAACTTAGAAATTCTCAGCTATATGTAATAAGACTCTTCTTCCCTCTCCCTCCCTCCCTCTCTCTAATCTTCCAATTGCTTTCCTTATTCTTCTTCTCTCTTCCTCAATTTTTTTTTAAAATTTTAAATAAATAGATAGAGGAAGAAAGAGATGGACAATTCAATTAATGGATAGACAATATATAGATAAATAAATAGAACGGACAAGCAAGCAGACAAACAGATAAATATACAAAGAAATAAATATATGGATAGATAGATTGATAGACATACTGATAGATAATTGGATGGATATACAAGTAAATGGACATATAGATAGGCAGATAAATTTACAAATATAGATAGATGAATAAAAGCAACAATGATAGACAGACATATAGATCGGTGGATAAAGACAATAGACAACTATATAGAAATGCAAGCAGACAATTAGATAGACAAGCAGGCAAGCAACCAGACAGACAAACTAGACATATGTACATAAACAGATGGATAGATAAATGTAGTCAGATAAGAAGATATGACTTAATAGAAGTTTTTAAACATAATCTGAATTTTAATTCATTTTTTAAAAAAAAAAGTTTTATAAGATTGTAAAAAGAGAGAAAATGAACTTACCTGTGAATTAATCTATTGGATTCGAAGACAAAGGTAATTTCGACTGGGTACGACTGTTAAAGTAATTAAGATTAAACAATCAATCGCAAATACTATTTTTAAACACATATACATAACAGATATTCATTATGCAAAAAAATCTAAAAACTATATCAAATATTTTAAATTTCTGATTCGTTTCTTAGGGTAGTATCATTTAAAAACAACGTTACTTGCAAGCTAAATGATTACATTTGATTGATAAAAAGTTAAATGTTTTTTTTTAAAAAAAAAAAAAAAAGAGAGAGAGAGACAAAAGAGATAATATAACTTTTTTTATTTCATCCCATTACATAAATGAATGATAGTGGCTGGTTAATGGGATGTTTTCTATCCTTTGTATGACTCTCTCTCAAACGGACCTCTGTTTATAGTTAGCTTCCCTATATAACAATGAACAATCCGATTTACTAACATAGTTATAAATTTGGCTTGTCTATGCCATATTTGTTTACATTAGCTGTACTATACTCAATCTGATCTAGATAGCTTTAAAATTTGGATAGATCCATTATTGAGGGTAAGCTTAAAATGAATCTGCAATCTTCTCTTCCCCAGGCATAAGTTAATTTTGTAATAAATTGTGAATGTCTAGATCACTTTTTTGCTCCATCTTCTGGTTTGATTTCATCATCATCTGGTTGGATCTGGTTTCTGTAAGTCTTACAATTACTGTTCTGCTCAGCTCTTCATCTGATCTGATGGGCATTTTATTGGCTGTTATATGGAGTCTTATGGGCATGTCACAACTAATCTCTTTGACATTATTGTTGTCTGTCTAATTATTTCTGGAATCAATTTGGTAATTTTATTGAGTGTATGGCATAGTACATGAGTACCTATCCATATTTTACCATTTTCATCTTTATTTTTCCATCATGCTGATTAGATCTATGACAGTATTTTTCTTTGTTGGAGTGTTTTTATTTTATAGAGCCAGTACTTAAGGTAGGTCAACAGATGTAGGATCTAGTATTTTTATTTTCCAGATCCCTAAAGGTCCACTATGAAAATCTCTTAGCATTTGAGAGAGTCACAATGAAGAAGCAGCAATTCTTGGTCACCAGACAATCCAATCATTTTCAACTGGATCTCTAGCTTTTGCATCCACTAATCCAGATACTATTTATTGGGTTTTTTTATTTGACTAGTTTTTAGTTAACTTTTGGAATCTGTGGTCACTAATGATCTATCAGGCCAACAGATTTATTATTTATCTGTGTCTTCCTTTTTTAAATTGGATTTTATTAATAGATTGTTTGATTGCATGAGGTATTGACATGGTTTGTGATTAAACATGTTATTCTCTTTAAATTTTATTCTAATTGTGACTTTGATCACTTTAAACACTACATAACTGGAGTGATTGAACCAATTATGCCAATAAAGTGCTGCCCTCATTTGTGGACACAATAAGAGGCAAATGAAGTGTTTGTAAAAACATTATAACTTTCGTTTTTGCTTTGCCAAAGACTGGGATTTGATTGCCTTCTTAATCTATAATCCTTTTATTGTTAGGCTGTATTTTTTTTATTAATAATAGCCAAAGTATTTTTTGATAGAATGGGCACTGGATGTATAATATCCAGCTTCATTAATATCAGTGTATCATTAATATTAAGTTCAAATTTTGAAGACTGAATCAGTATCTTCCATAGGATCCCCTTTTTTTTGGTCAAAGTAAGCAGCTTAGATATGATTTACATGTTTCATTATCTGCAAACATATTCAGTTTGTTCATGTTTTTTCCAATTGCATCTATAACAAACTTTTTAGATAATACTTTCCAGTGATATATTTTGGCAGTCATTACTAATATTTTTAGTTTAAAGTCTGCTAATATTTGTTTTGATTATTCGAGTATTTTTCTAACTTAGATTTCTGACATAACCTTTAATATTATGGTCAGATTTTTTAATGTAACTACCTAAATTGCTGTAGTTCAGACAGAATCACTTAGGAGACCATAGAATCAAAGGTAGTATTTGGGTTCTTTAATAGTTTGACCCAAAAGTTATGATCTTTCATTTTGCAAATAAAATGGTCTCACAGCATCGCATTTAGGAAATTTTGAAATGGAAGTTCAATATTAGCTTCCTGAGATTTGTTGCAAAAATCTCAAGTCTTTTCTTCATCCCCTGAACCTGGAGTCTGAAGTTGTACCTCTATAATATAATTAGAGATTTGGACAGAAATAATCCATTAGGAGAAAGATTGCATCAAACTCTAAATTCAATAAAAACATAGGTGTTGATTGAGAACATAAAATGTCATGTCAGGACTTCACACATACTTATATATGTTGCTAATATTAATTCTGAATTTTTGATTTAAATTTTCATTGAGAAAGAAAAGAATGTGATAAATGTATGGAAGCCATTTTTCCCAATTGTCTACATCGAATTCTTCCAGAAAACCTATTTTAACCATTTTGACTTTTTCCTTTTTCTGCTATGAATTAAAAAAAATGATTTCAACTTTTTAATGAAAGTGGAATAGCTTTTAACATTTTGCTTTTCTATTTTTTTTAAATCAACTCATGGTAATCACGTGATCTCTATCAATTCCTTAATGCTGATGAACACCTAATCAATTCCCATGGGTAGTTTCTGTTCTAATTGTATCAATTTCGTTGTGCTGATGAAAAATGTTTCTAGCTGGTAAATAAATGAGATAACAAATAAAAAGTAATACTAAAACATGTATTGGGTCTATTTAAATCAACAATATATATATAATTGGAAGGGATTTGAACACAGACTTTCAACTCCTACATCCATCCCTCCATCTTATACAACTGATACATATGACTATATAACCAGCACTCACCAATTGGTCCAGATCATCATCTCCCACACACATATATATAATCAGTGCTCAGTTTATATTAATATAGCAAATCTTCAAACTTTAATGGATGGGCTTCAATCTCCACCTTCCAACTTTTCTGCCATCCATATCATTGAAAATCTAATGATGGAAACTCAAAGCCCTTATTGATTCCAATATTATTGTCATGCTTATGTTGATTTTAAGTCACTCAGACCTCTTGTTTATAGGACCTTAATATGTCCATGTAAATACATAGAAGAGGGATGGTAAATTCAAATTCCTTCTAATTACATTAAGTTCAGTATTATTTGTATTTAAATATTATATAAATATATAAGTATATACTCACAACAATTAAATGACTTTGTCTTTCATTACAGATGATGGAATTACAAGTATATAATTATCAGCAGTAACAATTGATGATTTGGGAAAATGCTGTAACTCCTTGTCATAAAACCAAATACTTCCAACTGCATTGACTTGCCTTATGGAAAATATAGTAATATGATTCCCGGTTTCCTCTGAAATTGAGCAAATGCAACTATGTTTTAGCAAATAGCAGAAAATATTATTACTCTTACAGATGGTAAATTATTCCCTGAAAATAACAGAGTAAACTTGTCTTTGTTATCTAGCTCTTTCTCCAATCCATGATTTAATCATAAGCTTTCAGGGAATTAAACAGAAAATTTTAAAACGTTTGATTGGTTTCAAATATTCTCATATGCATTAGTCAATTTATTGCATGCATATTGCTTACAATGTGATATTTCTGGGTCGTCCATTCTGTGTTCTAATGTACATATCAATACTCCTCATCCATTGTGGGCCATACATGTTGCTTTGATAAGTTAAACACTATACTGTAGCCATCATTAAACTACTAGATACATAAATTACTTAGAGTAAAGAGAGAATGGTTAAATGCATTAGTTACTTTAAAACCACAATTTTAAGAACAAAAAGTAATATTAAAAGAGAATCATTACATTTGATTTAATTTACGACAGTTTTAAAGTAAAGAAAAAGTTAGACAAATTAAATATGAAAAAGAATTACTTTTAGATTTTTTTTAAAAAAGATAACAGTTAAAACGCAATGTTTTTGTTTAGAAAAAGTTTTATTTTAAAAAAAAAATTAAAGGAAAATAAGAGAAAATATTTTTCGTTAAGTAATTAAATCACTAGTCAGTTACATTTTCTTGAAGTTTAAAATATGATTTTTTAAAAAAAGGATTTAATTAAGTTTTGTTGCATTAGTTTATGGAATGTTATATAATTATAAAAAAAATGGTACAAAACTGTTATCTAACAAAACTTAATCCGAACAAACTGTTTATAAATTTGAACCTATTCCAATTAAATAATTCTGTTTCTTTAATTAATTAAAACGAATTAAAAAAACCAGATAAGGTGAAGCAGCTGAGATTCAAACAATGTATAAAAGGTCATTAAAACTTTCATTACCACTCTTTCTTCATTCACTGTCTTCACTCGGGATTATAGACTGTGCAAAAAATATGTCATTGCTTGATTTCAAGCTATTGATTTAGCAGGCCTTGTGTGATGAATAAAACCCAGTGCTATGAAGTCGCAATGATGATGTATTATGTATCCATTAGTCTGGACACAATGTAATTCTTTAATAAGTTATCCAGAGAGCAGTCATCAAAAACCTGAAATGTGATTGAATTTAACTCATTATTGCTAAGAAGTCTTTGCCTATGCTACATATTATATGCGCCAAGAAAAAAGAAATGGAGGCCTTCTCTCATGGAAGATGTGCACCTGTAGACAGGTGAAGGAATGTGACCTGAATTTATTTCTATAGTATAAAATCAGCTGAAGAAATTTAAAGCCTTAATTTATCTTGAAAAAGGGAGAGCAACTAAATGGCGTATACTTTATAATGCCCAATAAAATGACAGAAAACTAAAAGAAAACTGGAAATAGGTTGAGCTCAATGAAAGATTTTCAAGCAACTTTCAGAGAAATGATCACCAAAACAAGGGATGAATTGCAATTACTTGCAGTATATACTTTACATTTTATATATCAAAATTCAAGTAAATATTTATAGTAGTTTTATTCTTTTTAGTTGTTTTATTATTATTACTAAACTAACTTGAATCCATTTTAGTGTTTTGTAAAGAATTGTAAATAGTTAGAGAAAGTTCATTATTAATATTTGATTGAATACAAATATAATTTATATACATGGAGTTTTAAATGTAATTATATAAGGGATTTAAACACAGACTTTCAAGCACCCTTCAATTATCAATTCTATCTCATATAACTGACACACATTACCACACACATGTGAAAAAGATAAATGATCTCCAATATATGCATTTTATGCTGAACCAGCACTTATCAGCTGGTCCAGATTATCATTTTCCACATATATATATATAATCAGTGCTCAGTTTATATTAAGATAGCAAATTCTCAAACTTTACTAGAGAGACTTCAATCTATTCTACCCTCTAACTCTTCAGCCATTTATAATCTGATGACGGAATATCCAAAGCCTTTGTTGATGCCAATATTATTGTCATGCTGATGTTGTCTTTAAGTCATTCTGATCCCTCATGTGTATTTAAATGGATAAGGTCCTAAACATGAGGGTCAGAATGGGCATGACAATAATATTGGCATCAACAGGGGATTTGGGCATTTCATCATCAGATTTTCTAGATATGGATGGCTGAAGAGTTGGAGGGTGGAGTAGATTGAAGCCTGTCTAATAAAGTTTGAAGATTTTCTAACTTAATATAAACCAACACTGATTATATATGTGTGTGGGAGGTGATCATCTGGATCAACTACTGATTGCTGGTTCAACATGAAAAATATATATTAGAGATAATTTATTTTTTTCACACGTGTTATGTGTATCAATTTTATGCGATAGAATGGATAACTAAAGAGTGCTTGAAAGTCTGTGTTCACATCCCTTATATAATTAAAGTTCATTATTGTATAACAATAATTTGTTTTGTTATTTGTGAATCTGGACTCCATTCTCTTTTCTATTAATTTCTCACTAATCAAAATTTGTGAACTATTTGCCATAAGGTTAATATATTGTTTATAGAATATATTGTCTGGTTTTAAAAGGATCAAATTATGATAGCCAATGAAACAAGATTTCTTTTACTGAACTGATCTCATCATCATATAGCTTTAGAAATACTGAAAGGTATTCAAATTTCTCACATGGATTTTTCCTGGTATTTGGGATAAACCCCTGTTTTAAACCGAATCTAAATTCATATATTCATGGAGGATTTCTCTTCTAGTTAATAAGAGTGGATTTAATGGTCTTAAAATGTGGTCTATTAGATTTAAATAAGTTTTAAAAAAATTATATTTCCCCTCTTGCTGTAACTGATCCAATTCATGTCTCTATATAACTGTTATATATTTTGGTCTCCCAGCATGGGACCTGGCTGATATAAAACCATCACTTATAGACTATAGTTTCTGTGTGGATGTTAAGATATTTCAAACTTCTGTTTCACCTGATGATTAAAGGCTAATCCACTATATATATATAAAATGAGAGGTAAATAAGAAATACTTTATATTAGATCATAGTTAGATATTTAATGACAAGCTTTCAAGAGAAATGAAATGCAAATCGATTTGACTGGTTATAGATTTAGTTTAAATACACTGTGATATTTTAATATAATACACTCTAGTGTTACAACTGTGATGCAATGAATGAAAATGAAATCTCTTGCATTCATTTCCAAATTTTTATAATAATAAATAAACAGTAATATTGGCAAGTGAAAATTTTTAATCAGTGAAGAAGATGTTCATGCAATCTCATTTAAATCAAATAAAATCTAATTTACAAAGGGAGAGTTAATTGCTACTCATGTTTAATAATCTTGTAAAAAAACAACAAACTATCATATATATATATATATTCTAAGCTAAATTAAAGCACACTAAATAATATGATTGGACTCCAAGAGCTTCTAATGTAAAAGAGCTGAGTTATTTAATATAATGCCCTCCAACATTATAGCTGTGATGCAACAAACGAAAATAAAATTACCCTCATTCATTGACAAGCTGTTTCAAGGTGTCATTATAAAAACTTGAACACAAATGAAAGGGATTCCATTTTGTGTGCACAACTCTGATACTAGAGAGTATTGCATTAAAATATTATAGTGCAATTGAATTAGACATGTCTCCAACTATTTTTTATATTATTTGTGCTGTTTAATTTATTTCTCTCTGACATGCACACACACACATGTAAAGGTTATTAAGGTGTTTAAAAAAATCCTAAGTCGTATAATTAAACAATTCTTGGAGAAAAACAGAAATTATAAGAAAGGAAATATTTTTTACTTATTTAAAACAGCAATGCTTAGTTTTTCTTGCTAAAGATATAAATTCAAAATGGAATCCTTTTTACTATTGCATTGAGCATAGTCAGAAAAAAATAGTTCGAAGTCATCCTTTATATAAATAAAAAACTTTTATAATTCTGGTATTACACAAAATCCAAACAAACCTCTTTTTTTAATTAGGGCTTAGATTGTAAATTTTTTGTCACACTGCACTCGTGATATTGAAAGCGTTCTGTGTGTTTAGGCATCCTTGTGGATACTAAATCTCAGAAAATCTTTATTAAGTAAACTAAATGGGAAAAGATATGCTTAACAGATATTATAAAATTTCCTGAGCAACTGATTGTACGATTAATTATTATCTTATTGCATGTATCAAACTGAAATATCCTACAATTGTTACCTTACTTTTACCAAAATGTTTTCACTAACCTTATCAAAATTTTCACTTTTCCTCAAATTTTTCTGTCATTTCCTATAATTCTTATGACCACTAGGAAGATCAAAAAAATCCTTGTTTATGAAATACTAGAATATTACAGTTTTAATGTATCTCCATAAACCACAATTTAAGAAGTCTTACTTTTACATAACCAAATACCTGAATTTTTATAATTATTTAAATATGAAAACATCTGATAGAATGAATCCCCTCTAATGTTTATAATTCAATACATGATATAGAAACCTAGCAAAAGAATTTTTAATATAAATTTAAAAGATGACAGTATATAAAAAAAATGAACCAAAGAGACTCCAAAGATCTAAAGAAACATGAGATGGATAGATAAAAATGTTCCCAGAGGTGAATGTGAACAAAAAAAAAGCTGCAGATAAGAAAAATTGAATTAAGGTGAAGAAAAATCTTCCATTCATGGAGGGATAATATTTATAACTGATGAAATTATAAGTAACTAGATGCAGATTTGAATATGTAAAAATAATTTTCTGATAAATCATTTGATGAAAATCAACCATAATTGTTCAATTATTAGATATTAAAATTATCCAGAATGTTGCTTAAGATATAATTCAGAATAAAATAGCATCTGCAGCAATTAAGACATCACATGAAATTCTCATGTATAGAATTGCTCTTGGGATATAATCATGTGTTTGAACCTGAATTTGAGCCTTAGGCAAAAGTGCAGATGTAAAATTAATTACCACTTTCTGAAGCATAAACTGGAGATAGTGAAGAAGTTATATGATTACTGGATGATTTTCTTTATCTTATTTTAAAATGATCTTTCTAGTACTATATGTATATAAATATGTCAATGAGTTAACTAGAATTCAAAACCTTAGGGATTTTTTTCTAAAAAAAAAATTACCCTGAATAGTAGTTGGAAGATATCTTCCAAATGTATAAGTGCATTAGCCCTATGTATGAATCTTAATCCTCACTGGCGGAAGCAAAAGCTAGAAAATGGTCTGGTAATTGAATTTGTAATGCTATATCCTCTGGGATCCACTGATTAGTCAACCTTAGAGTAGGGTAACTAAATATAACTGTTCATGGAAGCATATAATTAAAAATACAAGAGAATCATATGATACTGTTGATGCATTAAGATTCTTAGTCAAAACATAGAAAGGGACTACAATTGGCATTAAACTGATATCTCTAAATTATATAGAAACTGATTTCACATCAAATCTATATAATAATGCCAGTATTTTAGTTTGGATTCAAAATCTTAAATTCAAAATCTTTAATAGTGTAAAGCTAGATTGTGCAAAGTACAGTCTGTGAAGATTATTTGTGTGGCCTGTGCACACATGTAAGTTTCCAATAAAAAAGTCTTAAAATTTCATTCTGAACATATTTTGTTCAATAATATTTTTCATAAAATGCAATTCAAATGATGTATCATAAAAATATTTGTTACAACAATCTTTGTTATATCTCAAAGCAATGCATTCTACTGAAAATTGTTTCTAACAAAACTTATTAGATTTATAATTCTATGTAAATACTGTCAAATAAAGTTTTTCATAAAATGCATGTCTACCAAGTTATCATGAGTCATAAATTCGGCCATTATTTAATATTCCAAAATAATGAATTTTAGGAAAAATTGTTTAAGACTAAATATTTTTAATTTGAACATTCTTTATCAGATAAATTTTTCAATCTGACATTAATTTTTGAGTTGTTGGTAAACAAGGAGTTCAGTTGCATCAAACCAGTACTCAGTTTATTGTGCGAACAAAATTTAATCTCATACAAATATACATTCATACATATGCATATGTACACATATGTCATGTGATCCTGGGCATCATCGGTATATTACCTGAAATGGATTATAAAAGTTTTATTTCATGAAAATATATTGTAAATATAATTTTTCGGCATGATCGTAATTTCCTCTATTATCAGCATCTAGTGCATTAAAAAATACACATTTTTACATGTGGCCTGCTAGAAATCTTACAGAAGTTCATGTGACCCATGAACAGAAAAGTTTGCCCACTCTTAGGATGAATAAAATGTGCTTGCTAAATATATGACTGCATGAGTTCCAGCTTTGAATTGTGATCCTTACTGTTGAAAACAAAATCCAAAAGCTAGTATGAGGATATGGATATTATAACAGTATACTATCTGGTGCCCAATAGCCTTAGAATAAACTAGAGAGGATTTCTCCTGGAAGCAGGAGTAAGCTGGAAAAAAAGTATCTTATCACTAGAAAATATTTTTTCAAAGCACTTTTAAACCTTTAGTATAGATATTGTTCTGTGTTTCAGAATACTGGGAGAGTGATGAAATTTTAGAGCCCCAGGGTGATGAATCACCATTCAATTTTGCCTCTTGCAGAACTTGAAATTTACAGGCATCTTCAAGTGAATCACTTGTTTATTATTATTGTGAGTGTTTAGTAAAAAAGGTTAACAATTAATGTTTTTTTTTAGAAGATTTAAATAAATGCAAGTTCCTCATCAGACCATGCATTTAAAAAAATAAACGATCTCACATTTTACCATCATTGATTAAGATTTATCATTTCATAATCACTGATATTTATCTGAGCAATATAGATTACTCTGGAGTCTTTATCCTCCAAATAATATAACTGAACACCCATTTAGCGACCAAGAACTTGATTGCTAATTCAAACAATTGCATAGAATTTAAATATTTTTTTAATGTTAAGATATAATTACTTACTTTAGGTTTGATTATGGAGACTTCTATAGTAAAGTAGACGCTAGCTGTGGCATGAGGAATAGGACAATAATTGGTTGGTATGCTCCATTTTACTCTGTAAATATACTTTGTGCTATAATCACATGGTACCACTTTTAAATAATCAATACAGTACAACCAAGAATCATTATACTCCCATGTCTGAAGATAGTTAAAAAAAATAGCATAGATTAATGAAACAATGTTAGATAGTGCACAAATTTTTTAAAAATTATTTCTATTAAAAAAATAATTTTATACAAAATTATTTAACATATTTTTCTAAAGTGTCTGGAGTAATCGTAGGTCTGGAATAGAATATAAGTCAGAAGACATTAAAATTTTAATTGGCATGCATAATAGTTTTAATATATTTATTAATATATTGCTCAGAGCTAGACTGGTTTATAAATGCAAATCACATAAAAGTAATCTATGCTTATAAACACCAAGAATTTTCAATTTGTTGCCAAGGCAACCTTTTCTTGTAAATAAATGCATGTATTGAAAGCAGATTAAAAATTCTTAGTGTTGATAAGCATGGGCTGCTCTCATATATATATATGATCAATAGATGGCGTTTTACCAAAACCACTGAACAAAGCGTATATTTGTTTACATAAACGACAAAAGAGTCAGAATTCACTATCTCTTTCATTTGCCCACCCTCAAATAAGATCAGCTGATTTCAAGCTAATTTGCTATCATCAGTGAAGGATATATATATATATGTTTGTGAAGAGTGTCTGGTTTTCAAATATTTATATATATAAAATCAATAAAATAATATATAAACAAAATATTGGAATAAACTATACAAATTTCAAAGCACTAATATATAAATAAATAAAATCTACAATCAGCTTACTGTAGCACGACTGCCATCTTGAAGAGTATTTTACAATACCAAAAATCATAACATCAATCCTATGATTAAGTTAATAAATTTCTTATAATTACTTCTCCATTCATTATTAAATTTTGGCATGATATATATTCCAGATAAATATATAAAATCAATTAAATATGTAATAAATTCCTTTGGCAGGATGGTGCAGTTGGTTAAAGCATTACTTTAAAATTCAATATTCAAGAATCTAAGAGTTCAGGTTCGATTCTCATGCTAGTACTGTCATTGGTCAGGCCAGCAGTACCTGCATAAAAGAGGAGAATAGCTCTCGAAGTGTTTTGCATATATTATAGCCCGAGTGCTATGTAATTGGCATATATAAATAACATTATTTTTTTTTAAAAGCATTCAATACTTAACATTAGATGATGGAAATAGTCCAATATATAAACACAACTGGGATGTACAGTTTTCAAAACATCAAAAATGCTATTCAGGACAGCAGTCTTCCAATGAGCTATGTATAGTTTTTATTTACTTATTTGTATATTGGTATTTTTAAAAAAAATAGAGTTCATTCCAATATTTTGTTTAACATATATATATATTCTAACCTCCCCCCGCGCGTCCTCACCCCCAAAACATACTGTTTATTACGAATATTCCGGGTTCTAGCTCAGTTAACAAATAAATAAATAAAATATTCAGCATTGATTAAAATGATTACTAGCTCTAATTTCTAAATACAAATACGGTTCAATTTTTAAATGAATTAACAAATATTTACTATTTTCATGAGACATGGAGTGATAATACGGGGAACGAGATAGACTACATTGAGCTATTATCCACACGATACTAACTCAATGGCATAAGAACACTATACCAAATAACTAACTTATAGTATTCTTACGACTTTCTAAGCTCTATTCATTACGATTAAAAATAATAATCATATCTTAATCTTCTTTATAACAAGAATCTAGCTCAATTAAATAAAATGAAGTAAAATAAAATAAAATCTCAGGTTCATAAATTGTATTCTAACTGATTTAAAATTACGGTAGTAAAATATGAAAAGGGAATTTTATGTCATAATCTACTACACAGCAACTAACAATAATAAAAAAAAATAACAATAATAATATAATATAATCTTATTTCTTCCTAAATAAAATAAATAAATATGTACGTGGTAGTATTTTAATAATCTGACAACAGAATACGTGTGGCAACATTAGCATATAATTTAATGTAATATTATGGCAACCGACTTATGACCAATAAATAATATAAAATTATGATCTTTTAATTTTAACATACCAATAAATTCTCAAAATTATTATAACACTTTTATGTTTACCTTTTGTGCAAAAAACTATATATCTGTTTCAATTACAAATGTATCGTGATTCCATGCATCCATGTGGAGAAATAACAACGCGGACACAAAACTTTAAAACAAATTTAAAACAAAGTTTATTAACAACATAAATAAATTAACAATATTTTTACACTATATACATTGGATATCCCTTACTCTCATATCTCAACTTAGTTTATTAGTTTATAAAATGAAATCAAAATAATATTTACTTTTCCTAGTTAAATCTTATTTTTTAAAAACACTTAAGAAAATACAGTATTATTACTTGATTTATTATTATGGTTAGCTTATTACAAAATGCATTTCTTATATGATTATCACTAACACTTGGCATCCCTAATATTATTAAAATTATATTTTTTACAAAATTTTACATTTGTAATAAAATTCTACAAAATAACAAATTTTAGTTTTATATTGGTTGTATGGAATCTTACAAAGTCAAAACATTGTTCTACATTAGGTATTAGGTTTTTTATTGTTCATTATCCGATATTTATTATTCCTAATATTCTCATTCAAGCCTTACTTCGGATGATATAATTACAACTATTAATATATCATGCACAAGTATATGTTTATTATACATTATTTAACTATTTCTTAATAAATATGCAATACTTATTCTCTAAATATTATTAAAAAAAAATTCATTCAAATTTTATTATCACTTTTAAAATACTTGGTTTAGATATCTTTTCAAAATCTTATATTCATTTCTGAATTAATTTTTACAATGTATTATATGATTCTTTCTCTCTTTATGATATTTTGGACTTTCAATTTTAAAGTTACACAATACTATACATTCCAGCAAATAAACTATTCTTACATAAACGATAACATATCTTCAGTTCTATTTTATTCATTATTTCTTTGAAAATATCTTTCTGACCGATGCAGATTCACAAAATAAGGATAGCGAAGATAGATGCATAGGATCAAAATACAACTAGAATATTACTCGTCATATATCTTGACAATCATGGCACAGTGAATTAAAAGACACTATAGAGGAGTGACCTTTACCTGTCTACCAACCTCTATTATAGGAACGATGCTAAAGCTATTTCTTCAGCTTTATTCTAACATCAAAAGTTTAAAAAATATGCAAAAAAACACTGTCCAAACTATATGTGTTCAGTCATAGGGCTTAGTTAACTATACTGAAATCACACAAAACTAAATATGATCCAAATCCTTTATTTTCCTATTTCTTAAAAAAAACATCATCTTGGTTTCCTCTCCACTAGTACTTCCAAGTCACTATCCGATCTTATTTCTCAAGATTTTTCTATACTGTACATCGACAAATACATATCTGCATTACTAACAATAATAAAATTCATTTATTTTAAAAACTATTCCACTGTTCTATAAGAAAATCTTTTTACTACTTTCCTCGTATATTTAATTATATACAAACTATTTTAAAATATCTGAATACTTTATCACATGAAAGTTCAAAAGAATCACACAATTGTTCTGTTAAATTATATTATTAATATACTTTAAATAAATTATTGCATGCATATTCCGAATTACTCCTATCTCATAATATGTTAAAATGTTGTATAAAATGTGTACATATAATTTAAAATTTCACACTTCATTCTTAATCAATAGATGATCTAAAAAAAAAATACATTATGCATTATAAATAAATATCAAAATTACCAAACGATCTTTATCTTCTCGATCGCATTCCGTATGCTTCCCCATCCCATTGATCCTTGTAGATATAATATTCACATCCATACACTTTATTTTAAACAATATTTCTATAATTTTATCAAGCTATTATATTTAAATTTTAATATTACTAAATTTATGTTTATATGTTTTCCCTAATCTCACATAACATTTTATATTCTAAATAAATTAGTAAAATATTTAAACTATATTTACTGTACTTCTTTATCAAACTTTCTTGAAAACCGTTCATATTAAAGCTAAAAAAAAATGTTTATTATTTCTTCTTCAGTCACTTAATGTTCAATTTTAAGGTAAAACAATTATTGCTCTGTTTAATAAATATTCATAGATGACAATCCTTGGTTTTTTTTATCACATTTAATACAATTATTAACTATGATATCAATTAATCCCGTAAAGAAAACCTCTAAATATTTTCTTCTAATATTTTCTGCTAATATTTTCCCGTGCGACTTTTATGATGCATCTTCTAGGTACTTTTATTTAAATATTCAACAAAACTTTTCTATTTCCATGGATTCATTTCATTAAGTAAATTAAATTTCCATTTTCCTAATCTCTTTCTTTATTAAGCGCTTTTATAATGAACAATTTATAATATTTTAATACTTCTTAGATAAAGTTTTTTTTTTCCTTTCCTTTTCCATAAAAACACAATGACTCTTTCATATTATTCTATAACTTTTTTTCTTCTTTTAAAATTCTGGTACTATATACTTTATAATGTTTCCTTTAAAAAGACAAACATTTTTTTTCTGTTATAACTTTTACATAATTTTTTCTTTATAATATTCGCATCTTAATTTTCCCATAGAGAAGAATAAAAAAAAATTTTAGAGTAGCCTTATAAATTTGTGCGTCATAATTTTTTCCTGACGGCAAATAACTTCTCTTTTAAGTTTTCGTATAGCGTCCAAATTATATTCCTCTGAGTTACAATAATAAGTTTCTGGTTGAGCATAATTAAAGCTGTATCGAGGCACTTTACAAATATTTTTCCTTTAGCAATATTTTTAGGTATTTTTTCCTTTAGTACTTCCATTTTTACTGCAAGGTTTTGGCTAAACTTGAATAAAATCACTGGCAAGAAAACTTTTAAAATTAGCCCTTCATGTAAAGGCAGTCAAAATATTATATGTTAAAAAAAAACTTTTAAAATAAATACAAAATTTTAAAATTATATCACTTTTCTAGCTTACGGTCTTATCCAGCTAAAAATATGTTACTTCCTCCTTCACTTACACATTACTTTCTCCCGCTTCGTCTAATTCCTATTTTCCGTCTGCTAAATTACCTCCGTTGATTGGTTAATGACTTTTAGCGCGAACAAATTTACACATTTTAGTTTTATAATATATTAAACCCTTTAAAATAAAGAATTTATGATGTCATGTCTTAAATATTACTTATAATAGTATTTTTAAATTCAATTATAGTTTTATCAAAATCATTTAAACTTTAAAATAATTATTAAAACAATATTTAATATTTCAACTTTTACTTTAAGGATCGATAGCAATTATATTTAGTTTTATAATTCACAAACTTTATTATTATTCTAACAAGCGTGTGTGTGAAGGTATATAATAAATATACAGTCACATGATTACTAACTTTATCAGATTTTTTTTTTTTAATTTACGTCTCGGTCTAAATTACCAAAACTGATATATTTTATAAAAAATTTGGAAAATAATTTAAAAATGTAGAACTAAATATAATTCTCACCATCCTAAAGTTTATCTTAAAATATATTAGATTAATTTTGAATATTAAATATAATTATAATATTACATATCGTTTTTATTTAATTTATTAGTTTTAAAATATTACAATTGGATTGTTAATATACTTTTAACTATTTATAGCTGTGTTATTTTATATGGCCAGCTTTTACAACCATAAGCAAGGATATCTTTAATCTTTATTTAACTGTTTTCTTTTAAAATAATCCATTACACTTTTATACCAGGTATTTTCAGCCTTAAATTGTACTATAAGATCTAATCGATCATACAACTATCAATATATTACAAACATATCTTAAAATTTAAAATTTTTTTAGCAATTGACCATTCTACCCTATTATGACCTATAGATAAGGGCACAATATATATATATTAATCACATCAACATAATTCTCATGCTTAAATAAACCAGTAGATTAGCAACAATCTGTCATTAAGACAATACAACAATTGCGAGTAAATTTTATTTACTACCAAATTGTGTTGCCTTGGCAACAGATTGCTGATAATCTATTGGTTTATTTAAGCATGAAAGTTGTAATGATGTGATAACCAGTTAGCTATTGGCATTTATGGTTTAATATTTTCTAAGACAATAAAGCCAATTTATGTATACATATATGCAGATTACTAGAGAAAACTTGTTTAATCTCAGAACTGTTAATTGGTAATTGATGGTTTCCTAACAACATCAAAGATAAAATTATCTCTGATTGTTTATATAGATGTAGTTTTTTAATTTCCATAATAAATACATGAAAATATTTAATGTACACAACGTTCAGGGAGGATGAATTATTATTAACATGATGTCAAGGAAATGTATGAATATTCTGAATTCTTATGCCTGTAACAATAGTTGTCTAGGTTTAAATTCTAATTAAACTCAGGACAGGAGCTAAAATAAAATGCATGAGAAAACTGTTTTAGCCTCAGGCTGTCAATTAGCAATAGATAGTATCTTAGCAACATCAAAGGTAAAGTTATCTTTAAAAGATGTGATATGTTGGACTATTTCCATCATTTATGAATGAATGTTGAATGTATCGAAAATTTTAAACTTTCCAAATACATCAACTTGTTAGTAATAACACACAAATAGACAATACAGGTTAGTTATTACTAACAAGTTGATGTATTTGTAAAGTTTAAATAAAGTTCAAAATTTTCGATACATTCAACGTTCACTCATAAATGATGGAAATAGTCCAACATATCACATCTTATAATATACCATCATTATAAACTTTCAGACATATAAAGTTATCTTTGGTTGTTTATGTGGATTCAATATCTTAATTTTCATTATTTATCTATATATACAATAATTACTAAATAACATAAGTTTTAGATATATGTGTGATTTAGATGGAAGAAAACTATCTTTTCATTCTTGTGCTATAAACAGATCAAAAAGTGTTTTAAAAGAATGGAAGGCCATCCATTTTTAAAACTTTTAAATAAACCAACACAGTGCTGGAAATGGAGTGTAATCTTATTTTAAAATATTGCTCTTAATTAAGATTGCATTCCATTTCCAGAAGTATTACTGAATGACGATTTAAACAGAGCAAAACTCTCCATATAGTATTGCCACCTGTGCTAAACAGAGTAATCAATGGATGCCAGAAGGCTTATGCATAAAATCCCTATCTAATGCCTACTCATCCAATATCCCCAGACTAGTTTCTGGCTTGTGGCCTTCGTCAGTGAGGAGCTTTGGATCTGAGAGCACTGCCACAAGCCAGAAACTAGTCTGGGGATATCATATAAGTAGGCACTAGATAGGGATTTTATGCACAAACCTTCTGGCATCCATTGATTACTCTGTTTAGCACAGGTGGCAATACTGTATGGAGAGTTTTGCTCTGTTTATCAACAATTAATGTGCTAGTATAGAAGATGTGATCAAATGACGATTTATTTAAAAGTTTTAAAAATGAGTGATTTCCCATTTTTTTAAAACATTTATTGACATAGGTCTTGAGTGGAAGGGCAATTTTCTTCCTTATAAATTTCACATACACATATATCAAAAGAAAGGTATTGACATTATATATATATATATATTTTGTTATATATCAAAAGAAAGGTATTGACATTATATATATATATATATTTTGTTATGCAAATGGAAATGCATTCTTGTACTTTGGAATCAAACATATTCAACAGACATATGATATATTAATGTCACCACATTTATTTATTGGAAGAGGACTGGTATTTGAGTACAATGCATCTGAATAATTTCCCAGTTATAAAGTAAAATATATGTAGTATTGAGTTAGTTTTCAACATCTCTTTTCATTAATAAGGGTAAATACTTATTTGCAGTTTGGTTAGTCAGTCTTATAGGGTATGTTTAACAATTAACACATAATCCTGCATATATAGTAAATTTGTTTATGGTATAAAAGTCCTTGGCTTACTATATGGTGTTCTTAACTGTTTTTAAAATTTTGTTTAGAATCACACACTACTAATTTAAATAATAACATTGCTGTATAGTATGCTGATTGGAGTCTATAACGGACACAGATAGACTTTCTAGTCATGGAACATAATACATATGAGTCTAAATTAATTGTCAATATATATTTTTTTCTATTAATGTGAGTGACTACTATATATTTATCTATTTATATTGTTTTCAATTTAAATAGCCAGTCTCATTAAACACACACACACACACACACACATATATATATATATATATATATTGTGCCATTACAATTTAGTCACTAGCTAAATTTATAGTAATGTGCATGTGAGGAAATGTAAAACCAAAAATCATCATCACATTTTTATATAACCATAAAAGAAGCTGTAGGGCATCCAAGTTCAAACCCTACCAGATCAAAATTTTAAACGCTTTAGACAGAAAGAGAGTGTGACAGCAATTATATGCTTTACTTGTTTGTGTGTTAATAAATCTCAAAAAGAGCAGTACACACATTTAATATTTTAATTTTCCTTTAAAAAGCAAAGTTATAACGCATACGTATAGGCAGTGTATGCGTAAGCTATTTAATTGTTTTATATTTCAAATATTCAACATTTTAATTTTCTTTAAAACTAACCTATGCTTGATCAATTCTAATATCTTATTCTATACTTCTATTTTGCTTTTCTATAATTGTAATTGGGATTTAAAAGTTACAGATTTAATTAAATAATAGGGTTATAATTACTAAGCTAGCAATTATATTATTCAATGTTAGTTTATGAATGATTTGAAATAATGAAGTATGTGTGTACATTACATACAGAAATTTACATTTATTAAATATTGAAAGAAAAGGAAGGATTAAATCTGTCAAATTATTTTTTTTGTACAATTTTATGTTAAAAGAGGAAATCTGTTGATCAGATATCTATTTTTGTAGCAATTTTGTTTTTGTAAATGATTGTTTGTCACTTTGGGAGCTTAAGCTGGGTGGGAACTCTAATTTTGAAATTGTCTTATCTTAAGATCTAAAGAAGGAAGCTCAAAAATTTGAAATGTTACCTAGGTGTAAGAAAAAAAAAGGATTAAGTCTATTTTTTTTTAAAACAAAAGTGTCTGGAAAAAGGATTAAACTTTTCAGTTGAAAAATAATTTAGTTGAAAATAAATTAGAGATCTAATTAAAACGAATTTGTCCAAAAATAGCAAGTGACGCTATCTCTGATTGGTTAAGTTAGCTAAAAATTGGATATAAAAAGCTGTCTGGAATTATTATTGTGATTATGATTCAGATTATTAGACTATTAAATTAAATGTTGAAAATATAAGAAATGATTGGCTAGAAAAATTATATGTATGTCCCATCTTTGCCTGACCATCTGGGAAGCTGCACATCATATAGGAAAGAAAAGATGTTTTGTCTAAAATAATATTCTACACCTTTCAACTGACCAGAGAAATAAGATGTTTTTAATAGAAGGAAGAAAGCATTCACTTGCATTCGATGAAAGATGAATTAATCTACCGATAAATATTAATCATCAAGTCTAATTAATTATTCCAACAACTGATTTTAAACTCAAGAAAATTTATAACATGAAAACAACTGCTGTATTTCATTCACGGAAAGAATAATGCTTGACAGGAAGAGAAGAAAAATTGATATAATGATTTCCAAATTATCCACTAAAGCAAATAACCTCAATAGGATCCTCATCATCAAATAATTATATACTTCAAGAAAGTGATTGTTCCAAAGAACATGGAAATTGTTGCTGCCAAGTATAGACAGTATACAAGACAAGTGAACCCTTGGATCGGTAATATGACTTTTATATCTATTTTCTTTATGAAATCAGAGTATTAATAAAGATTTAGTAATAAAGTGACATATTTTATTTAAAGAACTTTTAAAGACAATTCAGATCAATGGAAACCATGAATGTATTAATAATAATAGCTTTGAACTACATAAATGATTTTGAATGTATCAAAATTTATTTGTTTATTAATTTTACAGTTATGAAATATTAATGTGTAATATAATTTTTTTATGGTATTATGATTTTAGTTTTAACTAATATATTATTATTATTTTGGGATAAAACACGCACATACATAGTGATATTTTATATGTGTATAATTGCGAGTGAATGTGAAATAATAGGTGGTGTTAAAATATTAAATTATTTTGTCTTGAGAAAGTATAGATTTCAGCGCTTGGAAGGGAGGGGGAGATAATGATTTAAAACTCTTTTCTAAGATCTTGATTTTTCTAATTTCTATTAACATTTTTTTTTAACATTCTACTTACATGTTAGATTTATAAAGTATGTGTGCTAATGAGCGGATAATTTTTTTTTTCTTGAAATACTTTTCTCAGGGAGTGAAAATCATGGTCAATGTGACATCCAACTTAATACAATATACATTTGAAGGGAAAGGGGGAAGAACTTGAAATTAATCTGAGGATTGTTATATAATCAATTATTATTATTATTATTATTCATATCAATTTTCATGTTTATCTAGAAATTTTTATGCATATGTTAGAAATGCAGTAATAAATATTAGTTTGTTTTATTAAACAAGGCGTATATATTTTATTAAGTGTAGTCTTTGTTAAGTGTGATCATTCATCATCATCAGTGGTTGAATATTAGTTATTTAAGATATAAGTAAATATGCTAAAATTAAGCAATAATTATGAATTTCTTTATAAAAATTAGTTTTATGTTTAGGCTTAGTCCTAGAGCTGCAGTTGAAACCCTTGTCATTATTGTTATTATTATCATCATCATCATCATCATCAACGTTTTAATTAATGAGCTGTTTAAATGTTTACAGGCCATAAATAAATATTAATTTCATAATATTTAGTGATTTCTTAGTATTATTATAACCACATCCCATCATCTATTTCATGCAAGGATGAGTGAATTGCCATCCTAAATTAGTTATATATAATCTGAGCTAGTAAACTTATAAAAAGATTGAAACACATTTGTTATGCTAAGATCTAAGAAATGATTTATGTCTAATATACTCCACTTTGGTTTATAGATGTTTTACTTTTACCTAAATATTAGTGTGTATAGTGATATGGCTCAAAAAGCAAAATCTCCCATTTTTATTAGAAATAAAGTACCAAGAAGGGATTCAAACCCGGTACATGTGAAAAGGTTATTAGATATAACTGTGTCTAGATTCAGATAATCTAGTGGTGCCCTGCTAGACCATATTCACTTAGTATTTGTTTAAACATGCACTTAACATTAAACCAAGAAATGAAAGTGGATAAGATCTACTGTCTGTATACCTGAGTTATATTTTATTGAATTACTAGTGTACTCACCTCACGTGATTTTATATACCTGAGTTATAATACTTGTTATTAATAATTTGCTTATAATTATTGATAGTGGGATATCTTGAGAAATCTAATGATAGAAATATGTTTCATTTCATCCAATGACCCGTAATATGATAGATAACTCAGTCTGATCTTTGGTTTAATAGCCACTACTCAGGTTAAATAATTCTTTTCTTTTGATATAAAAATCTACAATGCATTTTTCGTTTATTAAGCTAAATATTTATATTGGAAGCTTTTTGAAATAAAATAGAGATTTATATTTGAATCATTTCTTGATTAAATAATATACTGAATATTTTGGGATTCATGATTTTTTAATAATATTTGACATTTCATGAACATTTAATCAATATCTTTTCATCTAAACCTTAATTTTATTACAATGGATCTTTAATCTAGTTTATTTAAGTTACAATGATACTTTTGATCAGTTTATTAATGTTTGTAATACTTGAATATTTGAGATTTTAATAATGTTTGAATTCTGACATTTCATAATTACTTTAATAGACCAGATCTCATTTTGTTACACTGGATCTGTGATCAACCTTTAATTTGGTTACAATATATATAAAGAAAGAGAGCCCTAATGATAGTTTATTCAAGCAGGCAAATGCCTGAGGTGCTAAATGATGAAGGGAATGCAGTACTGCCAATTATGTTTCAAATTTAAACTTTATTTTATTAGTTGGCATGTAAGACACACACAATTGTATTTGGAAGCAAATATTGATATACAGGTATATTATAGTGGTTAGATAGTTTGTTTTAGTGTTATTTAAATAATCAACTCCTCAATATTTTCACTAGATTTATATATAATTGGCACTACAGCAATATCAAATGGTGTTGATTGATTACTTAACACAAGAAATCAACAACATGCCCCACATATGTACTTTAACATTTCTTCAGATTTGCACAGGGCACCTGAATTCTCAGGATATATATTATAAAATGCTTAGGATGTTATTCTACAAGATATCCAACCTTAATAATCCAATGATTGCATTAAGAAAATAATTATGTGAAGGCCATATCCAAAATAATAAATACACTACATATATTAAATTATTGAAGAGCTTATCAGGTTTAGCAGATATTTCATATATATCATTAAAAAGTCATAGTGTTTATAAAAGATTCTATTAAAATAGTAGACATGATACAATAACTGTTTATAATACAGTTGATCCATGTACTACATTGCATTTAGCTACATGACTTTAATTATATACCATCCAAAGAAAAATGTAAACAAACATAAAAAAAAGCCCCAAAATTTGCAAATTTGATGATACTCAGTAGTCATTTCCCCTTCTTTGAACACTGTACACAATTAAATAAAATTTCTTCAGTTTTTTATTTATAGCATATAAATTTTATTCTTGCTTTATTTCTGAAATTGATGTGCTGTATTTTGCATAATAAATTTTTCTAAGTATAATGCTAAAATATTTAAATTTTTTTAAAACAAGCTCAAAGTTGATACTGTTTTTAAAATGCCAAAAAAATGAGAGATCCTAATTTCTGATAAGAACTATTATGTTTCTATAAAAAAAAAATTAATGAAAAAAAACAACAAGAAAATCACCCAGAGCATATTTGTTACTTGAAAGTCAAATATTTCACTATTTACTTTATTTTAAAAATAAAAATATAATAATTATTTTTTTCCTTATTGATATTGCTTCACTGAATGAGTTAGTGTATACACACTCAAAATATATGTGAATGTGTTCCCTCAATTCATTATTAACTATGTTATTATTATTTTTAAAATTTTCTTTATACTATAATCTTGATTCATATTACTAATATACTCTAATGGTCATATTTGTACATTCATGCAACAAAATCTAGAGTCTTGGCAAATTATCCCAAGGCTGATCGAGATGAGGGGTTGAGACCTTGAATCAGATTGCACCTCCATTCTTCCAACATTCCATGATTTACTACCCTATGGATGACATATGATCCCACACTCAGAGTTTCTTAATTCATGTACCAGCAGTAGCAAAGGGTGGAGCAAGAGACTCAGGGAATAAATGACTAAATTACTAATAATTAGCTAAACACACACATATACTAATATTAATAAATTTAAGTAAGATTTGGGATGGACTATGAATGACACACAACCCATTGATTCTAATTTAATACATTTTAATTATTAAACATAAATCAAACAAACTGAAGTGTAATGAACGACACACAGGTGTAACAATGATGAGCAAGTTTGAGAACAGAATCTCATCTGATGCATCATAATTTAAGAGTTTATAACAAATTTAATCTACAGTCTATTCATGCCTTATTATACTATACCCTTTCTAGAGGTTTGCTATGGTTAAATATGCAAGAGTGATCAATAATAATTGCTTATCTCTATTAACAATACAAATTAAGGATTTATGCACTCCTTATGCAGGTTATTATATACATAACTAGACTACAGATTCAGATCTATGCTGAACTATTCTTAACATTATGGAAGGGTAAACTGAAGCTTTGTAGTAGGACTTCAGATACTATGGTGTGCATCTTGAATGTGCTGTTACTCATGGGATTTTTTACCATGTAAGCGGTTCCTGAGGACTATATGACTTTCTGTGAATTAATTGAACATATAGTTTGGTGGTCAGAGCAGCTTATAAAAACAATCTGAACCCTCATGTTCCAATTCTAAAGAAGAGCTGTCCAAACTAAGTATATGGGATGGCCATTAAAACCAGAAGCCCATTCATATAAAAAACATATAGCAAGGTGTAAATGCACATACGTGCTTCCTAAAGACACATTCGCTACATTAAATACAATATCAATTAATAACTTATGGTATGCAAAATTCTATAGTTTTGTTTTGTGAAACTACCATATGCCAGTTCATAATAATAGCATTTATAAGACATTCTGAAGGGGGTATTTACAGTAATCTAGTTTATTAAGTAACCTGTATAGTTTAAACTATAACTTTGGGGGGGAGTAAAGCATATTTTGGACTTAAATGATCAGTTATAATATGCTTTCTAATCATTCTTGCCTATATTAACAAAATTATATTTATTGACATACAAACCTAATACTAAAATTAAGCTAAAACCTAGTAGCTTAAATACACATAAATGTAAACAGGTTTTCAGAGCAGAGATTTAGGTGTGTGGTGCTAAAGAGCGACATTACTTAATTATGTTAAAGCTTCTAATCATTTCTCCAAAATTATTAACAAACTGAGTCTCCATTCTGAGATGGCAGAGCAGAAATTATAAACAAATAATATAAAATAAATGAGAAAGGCATGACTGTAGATTAGCAAGCAAGAAAATAATAACTGAGTAAAGTTATTATTTAACAGGCTTCAGAGTTTAAATTTCATTTAATTACAGTTGGCAAGTTTTATAGGTTTTTATTAAGAAGTTTACTATTAGTTTAAAGATTTAAAATACTTGTTTTTTTACTTCACCTTTGAGTGGTAAGTTTTAAATTACGCTTTATGAAAAAAAATGAAGCTTATTATTAAAAAAGAATTATACGGTTGAGTGCTTTCAGAGAACTTCAATCTTTAAAACATTATTACATCCTTTATAATTAATTTAAGCAGACTTCATTGCATTTGCATTTTTATTCTGTTAAAGTTGTGTACTGGTTAATTCTAACTTTGCAACAATTCAGGAATACTTGGAACTAATCATATTTCTGCAAAAACTCTAATCTCTGTTGCAATGTCCAAAGGAAATGCCAAGGCGTAATATATGTATATACTGTACGTCTAGGTTAATAATCAAAATAAAATACTTGTTTTTTACTTCACCTCAGAGAGGTAAGTTTTAAATTGTGCTTTATGCAAAAAAGTGAAGCTTATTATTAGAAAAGAATTATATGGCCAAGCGCTTTCAAAAGATTTAAATAGATTCTTAGATTGTTCAAACAGTATTAGAATTTAGAAGTTTGTGTGTGCACATTTAACATCAGTAGCTAGCTTAAGATTGAAAGACTATTTTTTAAGAACTCTGTGGGGGAAATTGTTACTACATGTTCTTTGCTGAGGCTTCTCTGGGGCTGTAGCACCATCATTCTCAGCTGGGCTGATCCATTTCTGATGTCTTCTTAGCAGTCTACTGGTCTCCCCATTCTTCCATCTCAACAGACCGATCTCTTGAAAGGAGAGCCGGCAAATGGTATGCCTTTAACCATCAAGCTTCATTTTTCAGTCAGTCATAGTGACTGGCAGCAATTACAATATCCTTTTTATAAAAGTGAACCCCCCAAGTACTTAAAATTTAGGATTGTTTATACAAAAGTCTATAACTGGAGTGACATGTTTACAACATTCTACAAAATTTTCTTAAATTCCAATCAATAATTTGAAATCTATAAAAATGAAACCTTTGGTCATTTCTTTGCTAAAATAATGACAGTTGACCAGGTCACTCTTTGTTCTTAGTTGTTTTTTTTTAAAAAAAAATACATTTAAAATTTCAATACCAAGTTTTATTAATTGCTTATAGATGGTTTATCTAAGAATTTACAGCTTTTTTTGTAAAAACAGATAACTTTTTTTAAAAAAGAGTTTAGGTTCTGTAAATATTTCTATATATGTGTGTGAGAGACTATCCCAGGAATTGAAATTTATATACAAATGCACTTAAATGAAGAGTTTTTAACTGAGAATAATTCAAATTTATATTAATTTAAAAGAGTTGTGATGCTTTTTTAAATCTATTGTATTACAGCTTCTTTACATATATATATAGGTGGTTACACACGTATATAATAATGTTCACACAACTTAATTTAATGTTATATATAGAGTACGTAAAAATACACACTCTTATTAAGCTTTTAAAATACCCTCAACCCCAGACCGCGGTTTCTGCATCTAGCGTCGTCAGTGAGGTGCTAGGGATTAAAAACACTAGAACTAGTCCAGCATTTTATCAATGCCTAACTATTGAGAAGAAAATCTGAAACTTTCAGACATTTAAATGTCCAAAAATCCAGCTATCTAACTCAAATAGCCGTATGGGAGTGAACTAAGTTCAGATACACCATATATTAATAGCTCTAGCAATATAAAATCGCCAAAGCATTAATAGAAAAAAATTAAAATTAAATTGATAAAAAATCAAGTCATATGACCTAATTTTAATAAAGCTCCTATTTACAAATGTTATATATAGAATAAGTTAAAAACAAACTCTTATGAAGCTTCAAAAATACCCTCAACCTCAGACCGCGGTTTCTGCATCTAGCATCGTCAGTGAGGTGCTAGGGAATAAAAATACTAGAACTAGTCCAGCATTTTATCAATGCCTAACTATTGAGAAGAAAATCTGAAACTTTCAGACATTTAAATGTCCAAAAATCCAGCTATCTAACTCAAATAGCAGTATGGGACTTTAAGTTCAGATACACCATATATTAATAGCTCTGGCAATATAAAATCGCCAAAGCATTAATAGCAAAAAACTAAAATTAAATTGATAAAAAATCAAGTCAGATGACCTAATTTTAATAAAGCTCCTATTTACAAATGTTATATATAGAATAAGTTAAAAACAAACTCTTATGAAGCTTCAAAAATACCCTCAACCTCAGACCGCGGTTTCTGCCTCTAGCGTTATCAGTGAGGTGCTAGGGAATAAAAACACTAGAACTAGTCTAGCATTTTATCAATGCCTAACTATTGAGAAGAAAATCTGAAACTTTCAGACATCTAAATATCCAAAAATCTAGCTATCTAACTCAAATAGCAGTTTTTGCTATTAAGGCTTTGGCGATTTTATATTGCTAGAGCTATTAATATATGGTGTATCTGAATTTAGTTCAGTCCTATACTGCTATTTGAGTTAGATAGCTGGATTTTTGGACATTTAGATGTCTGAAAGTTTCAGATTTTCTTCTCAATAGTTAGGCATTGATAAAATGCTAGACTAGTTCTAGTGTTTTTAATCCCTAGCACCTCACTGACGACGCTATATGCAGAAACCGTGGTCTGGGGTTGAGGGTATTTTTAAAAGCTTGATAAGAGTGTGTATTTTTACGTACTCTATATATAACATTTGTAAATACGAGCTTTGTTAAAATTAGGTCATATGACATCTGACTTGATTTTTTTATCAACTTAATTTAATTATATATCTTTTAAATTTATAATTTAATATATGTATATTAAAGATACGCATATAATTATTACAGTTAATGTACGCTATACCTATATAGATGCATACACTCACAAATACACCTCATTATACATTATTGATGAAAATTTTCCATTAATATATGGAGTTGGGAGGGTTCGAACTGGGGAAAAGATACTACTATGGAACATAGTAGGTGAAACAGGGTGATTCTTTTCTTATATACCTGAACATTGATTATGAAAAACTTCATCACAAAGAATTAAACTGAATTTATATATTAATATAAGTGTATGAATGGCTGCTATAAGTTGTTGCTAGACATTAAAGTCCATATATTACAAATGATTCAATCATATTTTATATTTTAATTTCTAGAATAACTACTAGAATGGTATATGAATATAATTGAATTAGCATCTGGTATAAATATCAATAAAAAAAATGCATTAATATTGACAGTAAGTGTACTGAATAATAATGGTCCTACATAAAATTCAAATACTACACTCTTTAAAAAATCTCACATGATTATGTGATGAGTGCTTTCTTCTCATAAATAGCTATCCGTATTCTATATTTACTGGTAATTGATTAAAATTATTTCCATGCACTAATCATTCCCAATATTCAGTATATGCTAAATATGTGTATATATTGGAAAAATCTGAGCAAATTCGTATTTTTATTAAAACAGAAAAAGACATGAAGATGTTTATGTGTGTGTTTTCACAATGGACATATAAAAATGCTATGAACTAATTAGGTGAAATTAAATTAAAGATCAGCAACTCTGATTAAATATAAAATAGCCCTATAGCAAATTTAATTAAATGCCACTGGAAAATCTGGATTAGATTCCTGATAAGAATTATCTGAAAAAAGAAAAACTTTAATTAATTAAATATATAAGAACTTGTATTATATATTTATTAAACAAAAATACAGGTTGGAATGTAATAACATTGGTACTACAACATGGTACCATTGCACTCCAACCAATTAGATTATTTAAACTGAGAGCCGTGATCTTCACCAGAAATGGAAGAAAAAAATCATTAGCTATTTGTAGCCCTTGAAGAACAGATGTGTGTTTCTTTTAGACAATTATTGTCAGCCTTGCCAAACTGATGTCTCCAAGAACTTTCTCCAGACTTAATTAGTATCTTGAGACAGCAGTACGTGGTCATAGGACCCACATAAATCAACTGCCTCGAATCTCTTGTATTTGTAAGTTATAACTTCATATGTTAAAGATAAAAGAACATTTATAATAACTGTTTATAATTAAAGAAATATTTACAATTTAAATTGCCATGCCACCAGTGATTATATTAGGGTCATTTTTTTCTCTTAAATTTCCAACCCAGCTGTGCTGTAACTTGGTCACTGCTGGACATAGCAACTGGTGCAGTCATTGTGAACAAACCCCAATGGTCGAAATCCCATCAGATTATGTAATGGACAGAAGAAAAAAATTCTGGTTTAATTAACTCATGTGAGTGAACTATTCATTTCTCATAAACAAGAAAAAATTAAAATGATTGATTACATATGCTGTAATGCAGCCGGCAATATCGGAATTTGATGTGTCAGAGGCAAGCAAATGCCCCCCTCTTCATCCAACAAATTGAGAAACTCCTGGTCAGTTATAGAATAAAAGATGACAAAATTAAAACTGCAATGTTATTGTGCTATGTGAAAAAAAGCATTATTCAGATTGCTAACAGACTGGTTGAACCTAAAACCCCAGAAGAATTAATGTTTCAGCAGCTCAAAGAGAAACTAGCAGAGTACTTCAACCATCATGAGTCTAGACATATTGCAAGACTCCATTTTAGAAACCGCCATCAAGGAAAGAATGCCCCTGCGAGAATTAGCCAAGATCTGTGTCTACGAATCATACCTGGAGGAAGCACTCCTTGAATAATTTCTAAGTGGTATGACCAGTGATGCCTTGAGACAATAGTTATTGGCAGACAGTGTCATCAACTACAAGGAAGCCATAAAGTATGAGATAGCCCATGAGTTCATGACTATGCATGCAAAAGAATTCACAACCATCAAATTAGCGGACAGCAATCTCTATAAAAAAGACAAGGTCGATATTTCAGAAGGAAGCGCACCCCAGCAAATTAATATAACACAGAAAATTCAAAACAATATTAAGGGTTTCTGTCGTGGGAAAATAGGACACAGGTCCACTGAATGTGTTTATAAAGATCAATAATGCAGAAACTGTAAAAAAATTGGCCATTTAGAGAAAATGTGCCAAAAAAATAAATCTGTTGATTATACAAGTGAAAACTGCCAGGAGCGCCTTGCTAAAGTTTGTTCTAATAAATAATGTGTCATCTGACCAGGATTACAAAATTTAAATAACATTAAAAATCTTCAGAAAACCTGTTCTTATGGAAATAGACAGATGTAGTAGAGTATCCTTGATCTCTCTTAGTGGAAAACCATCATAGCCGACATGCCATTAGCATTAGAGACCAAATCCAGGTTCCTATCATGACTAGAATGTAAACTACCATTATATATAGCCCATGCTAAAATAAACCCTCTCATTGGCCGTGAATGGTTCAGAGAATTGGGAAGTAAAGTACATAGTGGAATAAATAAGGACAAATACCAACTCACCAATCATCAAAGTAAAGACTATCATTGCATGAAAACTGAGGATGTCAAACCACCCACAGATATCATAAATAAATTTTCACCCCATCACAATGTTTGGATCAAAAATAGTCAAGATAAAAAGTGGATCAATGGAGAAGTAATACGTCATAATATGTCACATGAGCAACGAAGTTGTTGTTGTCCAGATGGCAGATGGAAAAGTACTGCCTAAGCATATCAAGCAACTATGAAGGAATAGCAGCAAGTTTACTTTTGAAGTTAAATCGAAAGTAGAAATGGAAAAAACTACAGGCCAGGAATAACTCAGTAAAACCTCCTAATGCTAATAAATTTGCAGCATTAGGATTCAATAAATCACTATGCCCTAGGCCAAGAGGAAAACCCTCGCCCACTTTGGTGACTATGCTCTTATTTCAGAGAGCAGAAAACAAAAACCCTCTGATCTCTGAATTGGGGGAGGTGTGCTAAATACGCATATATTAGCAAAATCTGAGCAAACGTGTATTTTTATTGAAACAGAAAAAGACATGAAGATGTTAAAGTTTAATTTAAGTATGTGTGTGCTTTCACAATGGATATATAAAAATGCTATGAACTAATTAGACAAAATTAATTTAAAGATCAGCAACTCTGATTAACTATCAAATAGTCCTATAGCAAATTTAATTAAATGCCATTGGAAAATATGGATTAGATTCTTGATAAAAATTATCTGAAAAAAAAAAAAGAAAACTTTAATCAATTACATATATAAGAACTTGTATTATATATTTATTAAACAAAAATGCAGGTTGGAATGTAATAACATTGGTACTACTATGTGGCATCATTGGACTGCAACCAATTAGATTATTTAAACTGGGAACTGTCAGATGTAATCTTCACCAGAAAGGGAAGAGAAAATCATTAGCTATTTGTAGCCCTTGAAGAATAGACATGTTTCTTCCACTGACAATTATTGTCAGCCTTGCCAAACTGGCCTCTCTGAGAACTATTCTCCGGACTCTTAATTAATATCTTGAGACAGCAGTACCTGTTCATAGGACCTACATAAATCAACTGCATCAGTGAATTCAAATGCATTTATTTTAGATGTGATCTGGCTGTAAATAGTCAGTTGAAGTAAATCCAGACACCAAGAAATTACTGTCAGACCTGAACGGCAGTATGCATGTTGTTCATCATATGGCTAAAAGCAGTGAGCCAAGTTCATCCCAGAACTGGAAGCTATTAGAATCTAAAGCAGCATGAGGCAAACTGCCGCAGTACATCTGGCAATGGTAGATAAGCCTAGAAGAGCACCTAATCCCTTCTTCTATAGTTGGATGGCAACTAGAGGATGTACCTAGCAAATGGTATCAGGTAAACATATAACAGTTGTATATAATATAAATATACATATTTGTATATGAATTTTATTTAATAAATAGTTAATCATATATTTATGAGTCTGTATTTATTGTAATCACACATAAACACAGTAGAATGACATAGTTATGAGACAAGGCTTGCCTATATTCTTGTTAAATCTTTGTCATTAAGTACAAAAAAAATGAACAGGAAAACTATGATATGAGAAAGCTTTAATAATATAATCCACCCTTGTACTTAATCAATAACTATAAGAAAAATATAACCACTAAATGGTCCAGTGCAATCCAAATGTAGTTATTGCCACTAGTTTTGTCAGTGGTAAACCGGTTGTGATTTGCAATCCCTATGATGTTTAACTGTGTGCTCAATCTCTCGACTCATTTTTCCCAACACACATATGATCATGCTAATTCTCACTATTCCTGGATGTCCTTCATGAAGTAAAGCCAGTACTTGTTTTCTGTCTTCAACTGGCACAAGTATATGGTTCATCATTAGGATGCAATTGTTGCACATTATCAGGATTTTGTATTTCATATAGATTTTTTTATATAATTATATTGATTTTAGGCCAACCATGCTTAATCCACCTCTCTAATGTTTGATATCCAGCATCCCTTTTAGTTTCATTTGCTAGCATGATATTATTCAATGTGTTGTTTTCAATGGAGTTGGCCAAGTTTATAAATAAGTTCAAAATCTTACACTGCCAATATGTTAGAACAGTGGATTATTCTTTGACTATCATATTTGGGAGTTTTCCTTTAAGTTTTCTAGAATACTCATCCATGAATGATGATTGATGAGAATTTTAAATTTATGTCCATAAACATACTGATGGAATTTTTTCACTGCAAAAACTATCATCCAAGTTTCTTTGTCAAGCTTTGTAGTTTCTTTCAGCAGCTGGCAATGTCCTAGAGAGTTAATCTACAGGGTGTTAACCTCCATAATAATGATGTGATATTACAGCCTTTATTCCATACTCTGAAGAATTAGTTGTAACAATGACTTCTTTATCATTATAGTAATGGACAAATAATTGGTAAGAATAGATCCTTAGCTCTGTTGAAAACATTTTTGTGCTCTACAATCCACTTTTATCACTGTTCTTCTTTTAACAATTGCTATAATGGTGTAATAATATGCACTTTTCCTTTTACAAAACTCAAAAAAATCGAGCAGGTCTAAAAATGCCTGTAAATCTCAAACATTCTTTGGTTGTAGCAGTATTTTTTACAGTTGTCACCTTTTTTGAGTTAGGGTATTTTTTCTTATGATTAATTACATGACCCAGAAATTTAATTTCCATGATAGTCTGAATGCATCTTGACCCAAGCTTATTCAATTTAACACAAACTTTAAATATGCATGCTGATAATTCTCTTTGTTTCTTCAGTTTTATGAAGATGTCGCCAAGGTAAGGAATAACATCTTCCATATCCTGAAACAAACTATTCATTATTGTCAGAAGTAGGTTTAGTACTATTATCATCTAATAAGATAATTTTTTGAATTTAAATAACCCTAGATGGGTGCATATAGTTAGAAATTCAGCTGTTCTAGCCATGATGAGAATTTGATAAAATATGGACTTTAAATTAGTTTTAGCCAAAAAAAATTGCTTTCTCTGAGACTATTATCTTTTGCACACTGGGTAGTAGATACGCTCCCTCATTGATGTTATTATTGATAATTATGCTGCAATCTCTACATAGCAAACAGTTCCATCTAGCTTCAGTATAACTACAATGGAAGTGGCACAAGATGGCTGTTCTACTGAAGTTAAAATGCCTCTTTTAACCAGCTCAGAATTGTTTCTTCTACTTTTGACCTTAGGGCAAATGGGATTTTACCTAGTCCACATGTAATTGGTTGTACCTCTCTTTTACCAGTTTTGTGATGACCAACTGTATATTTAGATCTGCTGGTCCTGATTTTTGGTGTTTAACTCAGATGTAGATGATCTCTACCTCTATTCTTTTAATTATATCAATCTAAATTCTCAATTATTTTCCAAATTAAAAGAGACACTTCAAGATATATATTGGTAGAAATCGTATTCTGGACTTCATCTTAGCAGATACCATTAGTTTTCCATGTATTGCTATTCTGTTATCATTTACATCAGTATCTACCACAATCAATTTTCTCAAATGCAATATTCTTTTTTAACTTATAAACTATTTTTAGCTAATAACTCTGTGATATTAATGACAATCCTGTGCAGTATATCCAGAAAAATATGATTGTTATCCACTTCATTTACTTTTTCTTGTCAGTTTTTTTCTCAACACTTCCTCCCCATGATTTAGAGTCTGAATTTAAACACATTTTACTATTTTTGTCTTACTGTAACAAATACATAATAAGTGTCCAGTTATGCCAGAAGAATGACAGTTTTCATTTCTAAACCTGCAGCTTTTCTTCAGATAATATTTTTCTCCACTACAAAAACATATGCAAGCCTTATTTAGACTTTGATGATTTGAAGTTTCAGCTTCTGTTTTGTTTACCGCCATTGGAAATTTTGAGATGCCTTTAGTGTTTTGGAATTCCACAGTGTTTTTCATAACTAATTCATAGACTATACATTTCTTAACTACATATTTACATGTCTAACTCTGGCTCACTCAGAAGAACTTGCCTTAGCTTGTTGTCAGTCATTCTCTACAACAATAGATCAAGGAGTACATCACATAGCTTAGTATTAAACCTATACTCTAATTAATGCTCTTAATGTCATGTCATAATCTTGGTATTTCTTGTGTATTTCTAAATCTTAAGCATCCACCAATTTTGGCACTGTAGGTTTAAAACATGCACATAACTTATCTTTTAATTCCAGATATGGTACTGCTTTGGGAATTTTTGGCTTCTAGAATAGGTTCATCAATTGTAGGATCTCTTTCCCTAACAGTCACATAAACATTGCTATCTTTAATTTGTCATTGTTTAGGCTATTCATTAACAAGATGCCAATATATTGTATTGTTTACGTCAAATTCACTTATATAATTCTTCAATGACATTTTTCACTTAGAAGTTCAGCCACAGTGTTCTTTTAGATAAATAATGAAAAGAGCTCCACACACACACACATTTTCTAAATCGATGTGCTGGTATAGTTCTTTACCGGTTCTTTTAATGTCAACTGTGCCAATCTGCTGTGTTCCCGAGGATTATTATTTACAAAACCAGCCAGGTCGCATCAATATATTTGGAATAAAGAAACTTAACACAAATACAACTTAAACAAGAGTTTATTCACTCATAACAAAATAATATATATCCATAAATAGATGAAAATTAAAACATTTAATCTCATTAGAAAACAATTATCTCTGATTGTAGACTTATCTTCCATTGGTGTTTGTATAAATTCTTTACATGCATGCTTAGTAAACATGTCCATTTATATATATCTTGATATAACTTCTCTTACATTCAGGCACTTTACTAGATTATCTGCAGTCTTTATATCAGTCCATTTTCTGCATTAATTTGAATATTTTAGCATATATTAATTTTATTAAGCCCAAAGCATGCTTATGATATATACATTTTCTTGAGTATAATTAGTGAGGGTTAAATTTATTCATAAGTTATGTGACTGCAATTACATTAAATGAAATATCTATTTATAATCAACTAAATAAATACATACTGTAATGGTATGGAAAATTGGGGTGTACCTAGGGAGATAAAAAAATCATCATCATCAACCCCGTCAACAAAATATAAAATTAAACATATAAATATATAATGATAATAAAATCATGTTATATATCACATGACCTATATATCTTGTATTTACCAATATGTAATATAAAGAGTATGCCAATAGCTCTAAATGAGCTTACTTTTTTAATGATAAATTCTACAAGAGAAAGCATTCAAATCATCTTTATCTAGGTTTGTCCCCATCCCCAGCCCAGTTTCAAGCTATGGCTCTCTTCAGTGAGGAACTAGGATACCAGATCAAAATAAGCATTTATATAAGTTAAGTTTTAAAAGAAGATCTGAAATTTTAGACATCCACAAGTCTTTAAATTCAGCTCTCCAACTGAAATAATCATATGGGTCTGAATGCAATTCAGAAATCCCAAATATATTAAATAAATAATGAGCATGAAAGAGCAGAGATCAGCACTAACTATAAGTTCACTAGCACTACCCAAATACAATAATCATTCATCATCATAAATTACCAACAATAAAAAAATAAATCAACAGTCAATCTTGTGACTGGATTTGAAAATGGGTCTGCTATACTTCAGGTTAATTATTTAGCCTTTCCAGCTTGAAACAGATTATTTAAACAATAACTTGGATGCACAAACTTAAGTGCTAATCCATCAGAATATATAACAATAAAAACAATAATCCTGGGATACTAAAACATACTGATCATCATCAATGATTGTCCACTTAGTACCAATGTACTGGCAATCTATAAAATTAATTTCTAAATAAATAATTAAAATGAAATGTAGTGCATGGACTTTAAAGGATGTGCCCTTTGTATCATCCAGCATTAGAGAAGCAATGAAATCATTGTCAACTGGAAGTTCATAGCACTAAACATAAATCCCTTTTATATAACAGACTATTATGCACGAATCCAGCTCAGAGGGCAAAAGCTCTATAACTAATTACTGTGATCAAGAGATATAATACAAACATATAATATTCTAAAACTATTTCAGATTGAATCAATTCACTGGCAGAATTTAAACAATGAAATATTAATGTATTAATTAGAAACAATGGTACTAGTCGATTAGCCACCACGTGCCATTTCATGGCGTTGTACCTATGGAAAAGCACAGCAATGCTCTCTAGTAATATTATACCATAAACAAATATACTGTAAATGCGAGTTGTTTTCTGCGACCATTGTCTTTCGCAAAATCACTCTTCAACACCTACAATGTGCATAGCAGTTTCTACAAAAGTAAAATTACACTAGAAAATGTTAGATTGAATCACACACCCGAAAAAGTTATATTGAATCATTTTTGCCTAGCAACAATGCCATCAAGTGGCATGTGGTGGCTAATCGACTACTACCAATACTTTTATTTACTGTGTCAATATTAAAAAGTTAAAATTAAATAGAAATATTTTTTTAGAATAAAAAAGCAAAAACAATAATTGTTTTTTCAGACACAATTGGAATTTTTATATTTAACTTGAAATAAAAATGTTAGTAGATCTAGAAATTAATTAAGCCAATCCATAGTTTTTATAACAAGAGACTAACTTAATCAATTTCTGGACCTCTCCCCATGCTTTTATTTCAAGTTAAATATAAAAACCCCAATTGTGGAGAATAATTATTTATTTTTTTGTTTTTTAGTGCATAGTAAATAAAAGTGTTTATTATAAAAACAATATTTCTATTTATTCCATAAGTAAATTTTATCTATATTTATCTTAATTTTCCTTTTAGGCTATATTTTTTATATTTACAAAATAATTATATAAAAGTAATCATCTTTTATCTGACAAAGTAGATTGGCATTGATATAACAAAAAAATGGATGTTATTTCCAGGTTTTATTTAAATTATTATTTAAAAATCTTGCTTGTAACATTATCTTAGTAACATATTTGAACTTGTTAAGTTCCATGAATTGACTTATATTCTTAGCATTTTACATTTGACATTCATAAAATTATTTACGTATAACTGAAATTATTAGTATTTCATCTAAATTAATATTTGAAATGGTAAGTTGTTTGATTAATATAGAACAAACCTAATCACTAACAGAAAATTCCAGCATTTTTGAGTATTCGTGTTTAATTTATTTACAATATAAGAAATTGAAGGTCAGATAAAAGTGATCATCTTTTGTCTAACAAAATAGATTGGCATTTATATAACAAAGGTGGGCATTATTTACAGGTAAATATTGCTTATAAAATTATCGTAGTAATGTATTTGGACTTGTAAATTCTGTAGAATTGACTTAATAAATGTGTTTTATTAGATGCAATAAAATAGTATCTATGTATGTACATATATGTGGATAAAGTAAAATTTAAATATTTAATTGTAGGTAATATTATAGCCTAATGGATTTTTGCTATATTGTATTCTACAATAGGCAAAACTCTCCATACAGTAGTGCCACTCAGTGCCAGCCAGAGTAATCAATGGATGCCAGAAGGCTTGTGCATAAATTGCCTGTTTTAATAACAGTTATGTGCAGGCATAAGAAATGGTGCTCATGTGATGTTTATTGTATTCTACTCAAGATTTTGGATGGTAGTGTCTGAATTCTCGATGATTGTTAGTTAACAATGATGTTAACAATAAATATGTGATGTGATCTGATTAATTTAACTATAATTAAAAGTCATGAGAGTAATGAAACTGTATGAAAAATGTGTTAGGCTACAATAATATTAGCAATTAAAGAATTAAATTTTATTTCATCAATATATGTCCAAATTTTATTACATTTAATTAATACTATCAAAGAATGATACTGATGAAGTAGATATTCTACATAAGAGATTTGACTTTTATATATCAGTTAGAGCCAGCAAAGCAGTACTGAAAATGCCAATCAACAAAGTGAACATTTTCAAAGCAAAGAAAATACTCAGTACAAATAAAGAATTTTAAAAAATTAAACTAATATGAACATATAATGCATTAATTAATTTTTAAATAAACAGAACAAAATAATACCAATGTAATTGTAAAATTTTATGTGTACTTTTATAATAATACAATATAAGCTATAAAAAGTTGAATAATTTGAATAAAAAACCAATATAATGATGAACAATAGAAATTTACATACAAATTAGCATAATTTATTAAAAATTAAAAACAATCTAATGAAAAATTATTTTTAAAAAAAAAAAAGAATCAAACATTATTACTCTTGAAAGTAGCATAGTTCATAAAAAAAGTAATAACAAATTACTTCATTATTTTGTATTATTTTTTACTACATTACACAAGTTTGTATTATTTGAAACATATAATTTTAGTATATTACACAAGATGTTATAGCTTGTATTGTATTTTTATAAAACTATGCATTAAATTTTAAAATACATTCGATGTCTCAAAGTTTTTTTTCCCAACGAGTGACATGCACTATCCTATTGTAAAATTTTGTGAAAATACAAAGTCTGCCTATACAAATAAATATTAGGTGTAAGTCTTTATTTTAATTAGAAATTATTAATTTAAATTCATATTGAAAACAGTATGTGTTAAAACAAATTGTTTGTTTTGAAAACAAGAAATAGTGTAATTTATTAGATTGATTTTTTTTTAAATCACAAATTCTAATAAATAGTGAAAATTGCTTATTGAATTTTCCTATTTATTGATAATTCTTAATCAGAAAGTAATCAGCCTTCAACATGTGCTGTTTAACCATGTTACCAACACACCGATGTTATAGTGGGTATGCAGGACACTCTCAAACCCAAACACAAAATACAGGTCTTTAAAAAATAAGAATGGCAGTTTAATAATAATATCAATGAAATTAGTAACATCATCAAACACAGCATGTTGAAGTCTAACTGCCTTCTGATTAAGAATTACTAATAAAAACTACACTAAGCAAATATTTTATCTAGCGCCGTGCTTGCAATTATATTTCATTCCAATATCAGCCTTTCAAGCTAATTGAGCACGCGCCTTTTGAGAGTGTTAAATAAATGAATACTCTCCTCTTCAATCCAAGATATAGTATTTATGCATAAATACTATATCTTGGATTGAAGAGGAGAGTATTCATTTATTTAACACTCTCAAAATACTATATCTTGGATTGAAGAGGAGAGTATTCATTTATTTAACACTCTCAAAAAACTATATCTTGGATTGAAGAGGAGAGTATTCATTTATTTAACACTCTCAAAAGGCGCGTGCTCATTTAGCTTGAAAGGCTGATATTGGAATGAAAAAAACTACACTTGTAAATTATATTGTTAATAAATTTGATTAGTATCTTCAGTACAATTTTGGAGACTCTATGTAAAACTGAATCTGTTATGTAAAATGTCTATTCTATCAGTACGCAAAAGAATTATCCTAATTACTATACACAATATTGTTATAAAAATGTACACAATATCAAGAAATGAGCAGATTGAAATATTACTCAGTGATATACGATAACTTTAATAAAAATATTTTCAATAATACTTGAATGACAATAATAAATTTATTGTGCTGTATTAAGTATCATTCAGCATTTGGAAAAAGCTATTATATAAGCTATTACGAATACATTTGGACTATTGTTGTGCCACTACTCTCTAACTTTATACTGCATTACCTTTATGGATTTAATTAAAAAATTGCTTCCATGGGAGTAATAGTACTATATAAGCTACATTAATATAACTGCTGTCAAGCAGAAGTGGCAAATAATGGCATCAACGTTTTAAGACTGCATCAGTTTAAATCAAGAGTTGCTTACAGTCTTGCTTACATGAGCCAAGATTATGACAGCATTAAAAAATGTTATCAGAGTTCAGATTCTGGAAGCAGAAATGCTTAATTTATCATTTTTATGCAAAAAGGTTGATGTATAAATACTTGATTCAGTCATTTTTTTAATGGAAAAAAGGTTAAGAAATCTTATAAAATGTTATAAAGATGAAAATATTATATACAAAAGATATTATTAAATGGAAGCAATAATTTCCTTTCATGCATGAACCAGAACATTCTGTTGCTTTCATCAGTGAAGATTAAGGATTCAAACCTAAAAACAAAGCTCTCATGCATTTAAAAAATTGTTTACTTATTACACGATTCTATGTAATAGACAGAAATTAAAATAAACCTCACAGTTTTAATCCCAAGCCAATTCACTTATTTACTCTGGCCAAAAAATAGAAGGGGTTTACAATTAGCATAAAACTGAGGTCTCAAAAATATATAGAAACTGATACTGTTAAATCTACACAAATATGTAAATGAGTTAGCTTGGATTTAGAATCTTGAGGGGTTTTTTTTTTTTGCTTGAATAATAAAAAGATGGCTGCCGAATGCTTAAGTAAAAGCATTAGATACTAATATAAATCCTAAAAAATCTCACTGATACAGGCAGAAGTCAGAAACTAGTCTGGAGATATTGATACTATAGTACAATAGCATATGTTATTCTTTGATTAGCCAGGCTTAACTCAAGGGTAACGTGAACTGCTTTTGTAAAAAAAAAAAAAACTATCATTGATTTTAATAGAATCACAATACCATTTCTTAAATTACACACATATAATTAATAATAACCAATCATAACATTTTTAAAATATCTGTAATTGAAAAGTGGATATATTCTACATTTTCATGGTTTTTGATGTTACATAACACATCAGAAGGTAGTTACTTCCACTTTTCAATTACATGTATAATTTAATAAATTTTATTTGATGATGTAAATTTTTAGTATAAGCTATGCACTCTATTCATGTAAATAATCAGTTCAGTAAAATAAAAATATATAAATAGTCTCACTACAAACATGATACATAAACATTAACATATATATTATGAAATAACACGTTAACAATTCCAATGCATGATATCAAATGGAATCACGGGTATTCGTTAACATTTAACTAAATGAGTGATATCATTCCAATTTCTAGGCATTGGTTACATTAATACTATGCCCTCTAGTATTAATACCAATCTATATAATAAATAAAAAATGAAAAACTAAATGAAGTTTAAAGCAAATATAATCTTGAACAATAGAAAAGTCAGCAAAATCTAGATTTTTGATATCAGCATTAAGAACAGTGATCTCTAATATTCACTATGCTTCAGAGACATCTGATGGAAGTTTGAGTAACTAATGGATTTCCAAATCATAAGGCTAATTTTTAGTTATTAGATATATAGGTACAAACTTATGCTCCCTCTCTGATAAAGACCAATAGTCAGATAATGTTGAGGATTCTGAAAGCATAGGGGGGATTGTATTTCTAATATATCTGTATTTTGAGAATCAACTTCTTTTTATTGGTTAACAGTAACCAATCCATTTAGAAATAATTCAATAATACAGAAATTTTTCATTTATACATCTATTTAAATCTTTCTTATTTCTAATGCTTAAATTTTTTATGAAGTCATAAGCAATTAAACATTTCATTATTTATTTAACATATTTCTGACTCTTGAACTTATATCAGATTTACAATAAACTAACACCATCAAATAAAACTATATTACTTAGATATATAAACAGAAACCACAACACAACTGAAATTGATTATATCCTAATTTTAAAGGCTATTCATTATTTTTTTTATAGTTTGACTGCTAATATTTAGATTTGTGTAAAATACAAAATAGCATTAGTTTTGATTTCATATAGTGAGTACAAGAAAATTCTATTTGATATTAGATTTTCTTAAACTTATATATACATTTTCATATTACATGCACACACATACCAAATACCTTTAAATATTCTTCAATTTTACTTTGTCCCAATTCAATTGTAAATTCAGATATTAATGGCCAATCAAATGATGGAATAGTTTTGATTATTGTACTTTCAGATTTTAAAGTAAATTGCGATTCACTGCTTGGTTGTTTATCAAAATAAAAACGGGTGTAAATACGACTTATAGTTCGGTTTACCCATGAACGAGCTTCTATTGCCAATATTTGGGCAGATCGCTAATAACAATAAAAATACAGTAAAAAAAAAAAGATAATAAAATAAATAATAATAAAAATTAATAACAAGTAAAATACCATTAATTCAAAATTTGTGATTTTAGAGGGATTTTTTTTTTTCAGATTTTGTGAATTTTAAGAGTTTTAAGATTAGATCCCCCCCCCCCCACATTATAACTCCAAACTCATAGTTTTTTAACTATAAGCACCTCTATTCTGTGTCCAGGATTGGAAAAGTCAATAAATAATATGGTTCCATCTTACAAATTGCTGTTTCAAGATAATATACTTTTTCTTTTACTATGAGCTATACCATCTAATGTAAGCTATACTAATTAATAGATGCCAGCTGGTAGTGTGTAATAAATCCTTATCCCGTGCTGCCCTATTCATATATCTCCAGATAAAAGTCTACCTCATGATTTCAGCATTGAGGAGATTTTGATCTGGGAGCAGTGCATCTGGATTTTTTAAATAAGATTAACTTTTTTTTCTAGTAGCCATCTTTTACTTCCCTATTTTATTATCAAACTATCCATGCAAATTGACATATTAATATCTTCGATCTAAGCCAACTTGCTTCTGTAATCATATAGATCTGAAATCACTTCAGAATATATTATGATGTCCTTAGTTTTTTAATAATTATAGATACATCTACTCTATAAACAGGAATGATATAAAACCATGATCTAAAGCTCTTCACTGATGAAAGTCATAAGATAGAAACTAATCTTGGTTATTGGATAGAACAGCCTTTGATAGAGGTTTCTTAAAGCACTAACATCTGGCATCTAGGTGGCATAATCACAGTAAGAAAAATAAATTTTGCTGCTAAACAGCATTGTGTAAGCATTATGTGAAATGATGTGATGTGATATTTTCTAGTTTGCTGGCCTTTTTTTGATGGACATTCAGTATTCACTTTTTACTATTATATTTCCACTGAAGGTCATGAATTTAAAATTCAAACATCTTAAGGTTTTTAATTCAAGCCAACTAGCCTGCATAACAAGTAAATTTGATATCAGGTAGATTGCTAAGTATTTGAGAGATCTAGGTTTTAGTCTAATTGCAGATGCTTTTTACTTTCAGAAAAAAGGGTGATGAAATTGATAAACACTGTCTTTATCTCTAGTTATATCAACTGATTTTACTTATTGTTTTCATTGATATTTTTGGAACCAGATAAGAGATGTTATTAATTGGTTGTAAGCTAGAGAGGTCATTAGCATAAAGACATAACTATTAAATGTAACTAATCTTTTATAAAGATAAAATTGCAACTATATATATATATATTGTATTTTACAAAGAGCATATTCATCATTCAACACTGTGCACATATTATCAGTACATTATTCATTAATACTAGGGTCAATGCCTTTTATCTTATAGAGGTATTATTTTATGCATCCTTCCAGGTCTGACTTCTAGTTTTTCTAAATCAAACCACTTTTTAGCTAACCTGTTGATCATTGCTTTCATTATCAAATTCTCAGTGACAGCATTCCAACTATTAATATGTTTAACAAAAAGGATTAGGTAAATTGGCCAACATCTAAATTTTTATTCTTAAGTGATCTAAAGCTTTTCATTTCTATCTCAAACCGTTGTGAATTATGGCAATCTTTTCTATCATATTTTAGTAAATATTCTTTCCTTTATCATTGTTTTTATGGTAATACAATATTGTATTTATTTTATTCTTTTATTTTAATAATGCCTTTTTATTAATGTTGTTGTTTCAGCTACCTAACAGACTTCTTCAGGGTTTCAATATGCTTTTAATTTCCCCCTTTTTTCAACAAATTAAAAAAATCTTGAATTTCTGAAGAAAACTAATGGAGGTTAGAAACTGCTGAGATCAACAAAAATAAAAGGTTAAACTAACCTAAAAGGAACACAATATTTTTATTACTTATACAAAGTATTGGCTTTTTTTGTTATTGTTTACTGGCTTTTTTCTCAATATTGTTATTATTTGCAATATTAAATTATTCCAATGACAATTTTTCAAGCCACTTTTTTTCCCAGAATTACCTCCATATATTTAGAAACTATTTTTGATCAAGTTTGAATTAAATATTTTTTTAATTATAATTATACAGGATATTGATATATATGTTAAATATTTTTAAATGTAGTATTTTAAATATTCATAGAACTAAATAAATAAATGAACCAACAAACTAAATGTAAAATCATCTTACCTTAGTTTGACTGAGAACTTTATTTTTCCTTTGATATACATCAAAAGTCTAACATGAACATATATAAATATATAGAGCATCAAACATTTTTAAAGTTAAAAACTGAAATTAAAAGGTGAGATTGAGAAATACCATGTATCAATTGTCCACATTGAGAATTTCTATGAAAGTCACTAAAAATTCCTGTTACTTGTTCTTTAAAAAGATTCTAGTCCACAAACATAGAAAATTTCCTTTATATGCTGCTTTTTTTGACAAAATTTTATTCATCTTTATTATGACTTTGATATCCTAAATAATTACTGTGTTGGAGATTCATTATTCAATTTTTCTCATCACTCATTAGCAGTAGTTTTACTTAGTTTGCCAACGAGAAAACAGAAAGAGAAATACACAAACTTGGTGTTTGTCTGAATGGTATTTTAATAGTAATTATAAGTATATAATTTCCATCATCTAATATTAATTTTTAAATGTCTTTAGAGAAATCCAAACTTTATTTAAACTTTTCAAATACATTCTACTGTCAACAACAGCATTAATATATAACGCAATGTTTTAAGTGGCATGATTCTTTTCTCTTCAGATGTTGATGGCCTGACTAGTGTCAGTGCTAGCATGGAAAATGAACTGGGACCTTTATATTCATGAATATTGAATTTAAAATGATGATTTAACCAACTGTCTTTAACAGAATGGACTAATTGGTTGGAGCATCACCTTTAATTTAACATTGACAAATCTAAATAATCATGTTTGATTTTTACGAGTCACTGGTCAGGTTGGCAACATCTGAAGAAAATAGAATATCACTTGAAATGTTATGTCATATACTAAACAATGTGCTATCATTAATAGCTGAACATATTTAAAAATTGTAAATAAAGTTTGAATTTTTCTGAAGATATTTAATAATTAATATTAGATTATGAAAGGAATCCAACATTAATTACCAATGCATAAACTTGGTTATAAAATTCCACCAAGCATAGTTGATTAACTTTCCACTAAAATAACCTTAAATCAAACACAAACTCAATATTACTTAAGATAAAACAGTACTTCAGGATACAAAAGACTTGATAAGGATGAATAAGACTTCATTAAAATGATGGCAGCTTGTTTCTGAAGATAAGTGTTTTGTGTCTGTGCATTAGGATCTTTTAAAAGATTTAAATAATAGAATTCTTCTAGAGATTTTAAACAAGATTCTTTATTACTGGTCCTAGAGATACATAATATTTCTAAAATCATTTTTAATTTCATATACATAATGAATCAAAATCAATTAACTTTTTAAAATTTACTAACCCAATATTAATTACCGATATATAAATAAATATTAAACTTGCATGCCAATCATCCCTAATAGCATATACATTCTATATATAATATTGGGAGTGAGAAACATTATCTATAGTTTAATAATTATTTGAATATACTTAAAATCTCCACTTGACCACACATTTTTGAAACTTATGAACAAAGTCATGTTAAAAAAAAGAAATGACCCCTACTGGTGAGCATATACTACTGAACCAGCAGACATCATTTGTCTCAGCTCTTAAATCTCTTACTAATGGCTTCATCATTTATTCAGTATTTATAGAAACCAATTATAACAATTATTTATAAGTATTCAACCTTTGCATGTGATTCTACATAATTAAAAACAAACAAATATGTTAATCTTTCACTGAGGTTTAAATTTTATATCTGGATTAAAGATGACCTCTAGTTTAAGGAATTATTTGTGATAATCATTAATATATTTATCTGAGTTGGTCAGTGTCAAAGTTGTGAGTGCAGAAAGTTTGAAACTTATAAATCAAATTGTAATTATATATATTAATGAGGTTTAAGATTTATATCAGGTCTAGGAATAATATGATAATTTCTAGCCTAATAAATGATTAGTAATAATCATTAATGTGTTTATCTGAAGTGGATGATGTCAAAGTTGTGAGTGAAGAAAGTCTGACACTTATAAATCAAATTGTAAAAAATTAATGCTATTTATATAACTTGTATTAGTCATATAAATTTGATATTAATGTATAGTTAAATGCACACAATTACATATTTATAAATACAATCAATATAATGTACATATATAAAGATGTTCTCATACATCAGAATTGCAAAATGTCAACTAAACTGATAAAAGTATTAGAATATATGTGGATTTATTAACATATCATAGTTTGTTTGTTTTTTTCCATATGTCATAGCACTGGCCAGGATGCGAACCCACAACCATCTGCAACCAACTACTTGTTTGCAGGGCAGCTGCAATGACCTCTCGGCTAACAATGCTTGACAGCATATCACAGTTTTGATATAAGAAATATGATGTTTTGTTTCTCATTCTTATTTTACTTTGAGATTTGCAATATTCTCAATATATAATTTCTCAAGCCAATCTCTCTCACTATAGATTTATAAAAGATTTGAAGCAACTAAACAGGCCCACTAAAATGTTAACCAGTATTCTATTTATATATCTTAATTTTAACCAATAAGATTTTGGACTGAATATTCTAGTTTTGGTAGATTAAACATCTTTGGAGATTCATATCTTTAATTTATGTTGATATAAATATCTCCACCTATGATGAGATATGCATGTTGAAGCATTAATGGATTAAATATCATATGTTTATACTAAGAAAAACTAAAACATTCAAACTCCAAAATCAAATTGATAGTGATTAAGATACATAAATAGAAAAGTCCATCATTTCTGTGTGAATGTTCAGGGTGTTTCAAATCTCTAGTTCATTTTACAAAAGAAAGTTTCTCATGAAATGCATGTTTAATGAAAAAGATTGGTCTATAAAATTTTCCATGGAGCAATAATTTAAGATTTGTAATAAATTATGGAGAGGTGTATTATTAATATATATGTGTCTATGATATAGATGAAAGGTAATTAATGAAAGTAATCATAGAATTAAACATCACATGATCACCATTCTTTGTGCTTTACACAAGCTGATAACACAGAGGCAAAACTCTCCATGTATCCATTGATTACTCTGACTTACACTGAGTGGCGCTATTGCATGAAGAGTTTTGCCTCTCTGTCAGAATTAAACGTGGATGATGTGCTTTTGGTAGAAATAATATTTTAAAAAATTATTTTTAATTTATGTCTTTTACCAGTTTTTATAAACTGAAACTTAGATAATTAACAGAAGCTTAATATAGACACTTCAGACCACTCAATGAAGTATAGAAAGTTGTATATTAGGAGTAGCAAGAAAATAACAAGCAGGTTTCAATGAGATTATTGAAAAAATCAAGAGATTGAAATGGAATTGGACTGAACATATTTTTAGAAGAGATGACAATAGATAAACAGTTGAGATTTTAAATTGTATTTCCAAGATTGTAAACCACCTAAAAAAAAGATCGCATGTGAAATGGATGGGTGAGATAAGAAGATTTTCTGAAATGATGTAGAGAAGAAAGGCTATAAATCAGAAAAATTGGATTAAATGTGAGATGTCCATCCAGTAGTGGAATAATAAAAGTTGAAAATGATGATGGTATCATATAATAATGTAGATAAGATTTTAGTTGTGATATAACCAGACAACAACCAATAGATAATTTAGGAATAATAATAGTATTTATGACATGTAGTAAGCTACAAGTTGACCATTTTTAGATTAATACTCTAGTTATTATAGGAGTAGGGAAGTCAGACATAGCTACTTTATATGTGTGAAAATGTAAAGCATTTTTGCACGTAGTTGTATACATTAATCTAAAGATTTTCACAGAGAGATATGAACAACAAAAATAGGGTGATAATTTTTCCAAATAATAATTTAGACAAGATTTGAATTACAATGTGATTAGGCAATAGCCAATTAAAGTGTAAATGCAAACTGAAATCATGTGATCTAGGAATAACAATAATATTTGTCTGATTTACTACTTTTATAACAGCTAGAATTTCAAATTATCTTCTTCAGGTATTGGTGATAATAATGTATACATAGGACTTATGGTAGAGTCCACATCTTTCCTTATGGCATAGTTTTCTGCTTTAAACCAGGCAATATCATATTCTATGATACTTCAATATTCATCTCTGGATATAATTGCATAGTTCAGATTTTTTGACCAGCATAGTTAAAGTTTTCTAGCCATTCACAATAAATAGTCCCTTTCTAACTACTGTCATAATTGTTGAGATGGACAGAGTATTGAATAATACTTTAAAATAGGATCATAAGACTGATTTTAACCAGAGGTTCTTCCTATTTTCATGGAATCATTGAGTATCTTTTTTCTACTTATAATAATATGTAATTGACTTTTGATATCTAAAATTTGATTTTTCAACTTAAAAAAACGAACTTGCAATAAAAATAGTCCTTATTCATAGGAAGTCATCAGTTAAAATAATGAATGTAAGCTGAAGTCTAGAGAATGCAAAGAATCTCCTGATTTCAAATCCAGACCACTATTCAATAATGATCTCTCTAGGTACCCACAACTACAAATCATTTCCAAATGAAAGTATATTGCTTGAAATGGAAGAACTATCTAATATTAAATAGGATATTGTTAAATTTTGTGAACTTAGAAGAAAAAGTGAAGAAAGAATTGATTTTAAAAGTGGATATGTAGTTTACTTGAAGCACAAGCAGAATAGGATTCATTATAAATAATAAGTGGCAGAATATTGTGGACACTGATGATATTTCAGAATGAAAAATTACTCATTCAAATTAATGGAATATACCAAAGCAGATAATTCAGGTTTATGCCCCAACAAGTTTCCACTGTAATGAAAAAATAGAGGATATTTTATATGAATATACAAAATATTTTGGATCAGATCAAACAATATTTTTAAATTGTCGAGAGAAACTCTGATCCTAGAATAAATTATTAAAATATGAAAATGCACTGAGTAAATTTAGTTACGGTAAAGTTTGCAAAAATAGAAAAACTGTATATTATGAATTCTTTTTTTTTTTTTTTTGAGAAAGCTACTAAACAGAAATAAGCATGAAAACATCCAAATGAAGATACAGAAAAATTGGAAAATATTTTGATTAAAACAAAATATACATTTCAAGATTATAATGTTTTTAATAGATTCAAAACAGAAATTAATAATAAATTAATTAAATATAAGATACATATTATTATAAAACTAAAAAGATTTAAAAAGACAGTAATAATAGCCAATATTCCTAATCATCAGAAATATTTCAATAAATTTAAAGTAGAGCTTGCAAATCATTTTAAAATATTAACAAATTTTGAAGATGGTTCCGACTTGACTGAAATGATTATGAAAATAATGGATAGTCTATTATGAATTGCAAGAAAGATAGATGATACAAAAAAATGTAGCAATTTATTAGTAAATTTTATAGTGAAACAAGACAATGTATGAAAAAAGAAAGAATATGAATTTTTTTAAAAAAACAAAAACATCCATTAAAAAGAATATATTGAGTTTTGTAAAATAGTATAAAAAGCATAAACAATGATATAAGAAAATATCATTAAATAAAAGATGAAAGTTATTAAAAAAAATTTTTTTTTTAGGTTGAGGTTGGTCAATAGGAAAGTGGTAGTATGAGGATATGTAAATCACATGACATATAGATTTAATCTAACAACTTGGCAAGGTTCAATTTTGAACAAAAGTTGATTTGATGAAAATAAAAGCATAATTATAATATACAGTTGTCTATTAAGTTGATTATGTTTGCTTAATCCAATTTTAGGAAAAAAATATAAATGTGAATTGTCAAGGAAAACTATAGATGAGGATAGAAGTCTCAAAAATGTAAAACATCTTACTATTGGAAGAAAAGTTGTTTCTGCAATAAGAGCAAATGATGGATTGGTTACTAAAAAAAGAGATGTTATCATTAAAATGTGAAAATTTCAGTAAAAAAAAAAAAATAGTAATAAAGAACAAAAAAAAACAGTACCCCCTGCAATTATTATATCTTTTAAATGGTCACATGACTTCATTATAAAAAAAAATCCTCTAAATTGCCAAATATTTTAAATGAAGAAGTATGATATGAATTTAAATGAACATTTCTGTAGTATAATTTCCACAACATCCTCACACAAGATGGGGACTGATTTCTATCTACTTTTAACACCCTGTGGAGAGATGTGATCATAAAATATAATCAAAGGCATGTGAAAATGATATATGATCCCCAAAATAGGAAATTATTAAAATTTAACTGTTAAGTGTCAACTTGTTAAACTTACTGCCCCCACAACTTTGACACAAGCCACTTGATGGAAATATATTAATAATTTTTATTAGTCATTCATTAGACTAGAGATTATCCACTTAATGAATATTTCTGTAGTGTAATTTTCCTACATCACTCTCATGCAAAGTAGAAACTGGTTTCTATCCACTTATAACATCTTGTGGATGATATAATCATAAACATATGATAAAAGATGTGAAAAATATGTATGATTTCCAAGATGCATATTTCATGCTGAATCAGTCCCTATCTTGCATGAGAGGGATAGCATGAAAATTACATTACATAAATGTTATTCATTAAGTGGATAATCTCTAGTCTAATGAATGACTGATAAAAATTATTAATATGCAGTTAAGTCCATGAAGAAAAAAACTTCAGAAATAATGCAATTATTATTGATATTTTAAAATAAACAAGTGAAAAAAATAGAAAAAAAAACAGTTCAGTAAGTTATATACCAAAGGTCCAAATGATAAAGATGCACTAGATTATTGGGAGAATGCAGTAGTAATAGTATTATTTAAAAAGATACAAAAAGATATTAGAAATTACATATCTATTAAACCTCTATCGGGTCTACAAAAAATCTTTGCCAAGAAAATTAAACTCATCTACAGAAAAGTTTGGATTTCAACCAATCAAAAGAACAAGCTGAATTTAAAAGTGGTTTGAGCACAAATGCTCAAATATAAGTAATGAAAGAAATTATAGGAAGAACCAATGAATATAAATTGTCATTATTATTTGGATTTGTAGATTATGAAAAAATATTTGATTCTATAAGCATCTCCATAGTAAGTAAAGCTTTAGATGATGAAGACATACATTCAGGATATTACCATATTCTGAAGATATTTGTCAAAATGCAAAAGCAATGATTAATTTGCATGAGTTAATAAACATCACATGATCACAACTTTTTTATGCTTGCTTATAACTGTTATTAAAACAGGCAAAATTCTCCATACAGTATTGACATTTAGTGCAAGCCAGAGAATCAATGGATGCAGGAAGGCTTGTGCATAAAATTCCCATCTAGTGCCTATTCATCCCATATCCCCAGACTTAGGATCCTAAGATCTAGATTCAGTGCTCTCAGATCCAAGCTTCTCACTGACGAAGGCCACAAGCCAGAAATTAGTATGGGGATATGGGATAAGTAGGCACTAGATGAGGATTTTATGCACAGGCCTTCTGACATCCATTGATTACTCTGGTTTGCACTGAGTGGTAATACTGTATGGAGAGTTTTGCCCATTTTAATTTGCATGAGGCTACCAAGAAAGTGGATGTCAGGATGATTTCATATTTCCAAAGCTATTTGTAGTACTTTTACGAAAAAGTATATGGATTAAAATGGGAACTAAAGGAATAAAAATAAATGAAGATTATTTATGTTATTTAGATTTTGCATATGGTGTAGTTGTTTTTATAAATAATGCTTCAGTTTCAAGAAATGTCACAAGAATTATCAGATATAAATAGGAAAGTAAAACTATTGTTAAATGTTACAAATATTAATGTTCAATGATTTTTTTCAGAAAAAGAAAATAGCGATTGATAATCATGAACCATAACTTAGTAACTGCATATACTTTGGTCAGATTATTAGAAATAAAAACATAATGGATAAAATTAATCACAGAATTAAATTTGTTTGAAGTGGGGGTTTTTTGTAGAAATAACTTAGTTTTAAAAAGAAATGCATTTGTGTTTGAATAGGAAAGTTTTTAATATGTATGTCATCAGTTCTTACTGATAGATCTAAGACTTGATAAGACTTGATAACTTAATAGAAATACCAATACAGAGACTTCAGACCATTCAATGAATTATGGAAAGATATATGATAGGAATTACAAGAGGAGATCAAAAATAAAATGCATGGATAAGAGACAATATTGATATCACTGATATCATTGACAAAGTTAAGAAGCTGAAATGGAACTGGACTTGACATATTGCTAAGAGATGATAATAGTTGGATAATTAGAGTTTTAAGTTGAATTCCACAAAATTGTAAAAGACCTAGGGGAAAAAATCACATATGGAATAGATGGATAAAATATAAAAAATTGTTGATGAAATGTGGATAAAAGATACTTTAAATTGAGAAAATGGATTAAACTTGAAGAAATTGTCCTGCAGTGGATTGATAATGATTGATAATAATAATTAAATTCATCAAACATATTTTAAAATTGTTGATAATGTTTCTTAAAATCTTATCTTTTTAATGATAATTAAATTCACCAAATTTAATTTAAAATTGGTGATAATGTTTTTTAAAAACTTATATATAAAATATAAAATTTTAAGAAACATCCTCAAAAATTTTAAAATAAGTTTGATGAATTTAATCATCATTTTCAATCACTATCAATTCACTTCATTTCTCCAAGTTTATCAACACATAGTGTCTCTTATCCACATCACAAGAACAATTTTTTTTTATTTTATCCATTTATTTCATATTGTTTTTGGTGCTTGTATTATATATAAAGATGTCGTTGGATGGCGCCGTTTTCACGCTAAAACTATAAAATATGAACATTCACGGGCCGTTGATTTTAATAATTTTTCTGTGCTTTTTTGTAATGCGAAAACAAAACAAAATCGTCTTTTTTAAATATTATTTTTTATTAACGTATACAATTTAAATGATAATAATAAATGTAAAATAAAATCAACAAATTATAATTTGATTCGTGTTTTTTATATCGTATACTTTTTAAATTGTGTTACGGCTTTTTTTAATCAATTTTCTATCGGATATTTTTTTACTTGTGTTACGACTTTTTTTGTTGTTGTTTAACTAAAAAATAGTAATCGTAATAAAAGTAAAAGTTGTTACGGTTAGATTTAGGGTTAGTGTTTTGTTTGTTTGTAATGCTAAAATAAAAAAATTCAAAATCGTAAGCGTACTCAGACAGAAGAAAGAATCTCAAACTTTTTTAAACAACAACATCACATACAAATCTCTTCTTTACTTATTAAACATGTTTATAATATTTGCTTTTTATTAAATTTACAAAAAAAAACTGGATATTTGGACTTTTCTTACTGGATATTTTTTCGTACCACTCTTTTTTACTTCAAAAATATACAGATCGTAGAATACTAACAGTACGTTACTTGACACGTTACCTAATTGCAACTCAATAAAAACATATATATTTAACATTTACACAAATAAAAGTTCAATACAGTACGTTGTAAAAAGTTTTATAATTATTGTTTTAAAAAATCTGAACATGTCAATAGTTTAAAATAATAAAAAAAATCCAATGAAAACAACATTTCAATACAATTCAAATACAAACTCTCTCATCAAGCCGTAATTATTTTATAAACTGTGCGAATTCGGAAAATGTAATTGCTGCTTAGCGACACATGTTGTACTGCGGTACATGTTGTACTGCGACACGATATAGCGGCCTGCATTCTGTAGCATAACAAAAAAGTTGTATTATAGATAAACGCGGGTTGGAACGCGTCGGCCGAGGAAACAGCATTTTTATGTGTTTTAGCACGAAAACCGCGCCATAGAACGGCGTCTTTAGCTATAAGATGAGTACCTTGTTTTTTTATCTAGGTATATTCATTATCAAAATCACATATGGATGAACCAGCAAAGTATATCATATATATACGGTTCAAATATATTTGCATTTGGTAATTTTAAAAAAAAAACATAAAATAAAATTTAAAGATTGTTTAAAAGACAATTTAGTTTTTTTTTTTTAGTTACTATAATTTATTTATTTTTAAATATGTGAAATGAAAGATACATGTTTGATATTATCTGTTTAATTAAAAGTAAATGTTAAAATTGGAAAGAATGTAAGCACATGCCAATTATTTATCCAGATCAACAAAGAAGTACAAATGCAATAGATTACCATCACAAAAAGTTTTAACGCTAATTAAAGATGGCTGAACTAATTTATAAAAAAAGAGACTTTATAACTTAAAAACTAATAAAGAATCCACAAAATTGTCAACTAGTATTTTTGATAAAACAAAAGGACATATGCACAGAAATCTAAAAACTGACCCAAGGCTATAAAAGGGGCAGAAAAACTTTGAATGAGGTCTATGCTGAAATAAGTCATCATGCAGGAATGGACGGAGCATTTTCCGACATCTTTCATCATGAAAACGTCAATCCCAAAAGCTTTCATGACTAGCATTAGGACAGACCAAGAACAATTTAAAACCAAAGGTCATAAGCTCTTATAACCCAGGAAATAAATGCTTACTACAAAACTTACCAGTAAGCCACAATATTCTTATTCATACCCTGATTATGTCTACTTAATGTTTGCAAATTAAATTTAACTATAAACTAATGAGAAGCTTTAAATACTGATAGAGACATTCCTGTTTTATTATTCAATGAACATTCTAGATTAGAAAAAACTTAAGTATAACATGAACTCTAATTATTTGATATCATTTGGATTAGCATGTGGACATTCTTTCTAGCTTATTGATAATTCTCTTTTAAATATTATAATAAAAATATTTACCTTTAATAATAATTTTCATTGTGCATTATTAATTTTAAGTTTATTAGATTTATTGTTAACTAATTGCATGAGAAAATAGTAAGTTACCTTTGCCAATTTGCTTGTTTAGTTAAGCCCCGGAAAGAAAATATAACATTAATCAACCAGAAACTTAAATCTTGATCTTACTTTTATAATTAGTTACAAATACACAATCCAATGCAGTGGAATTTAGTGGTTAATAACCTGGCATTCTTATTCAAATAAATAAAAAATTGATTCCACCAGCAATTCAAATAATAATAAATAGTAGGCCAGTTAATCAGGAAATATAGCTATGTTTTGAGATACCCAGACTCATAAATGATCTGAAAATATTTTCTTTTTCGTAGCTTGATTAACTTGCACTTTCTAGTACATAAAAGAAGGCCTAAATCCAACTGTGAATGTTAAATTAGTCCATTAATGGTACAACATATATATATATTCCTAATGAATATATATATATATTCCTAATGAATTGAATTATGCAAACATAATCAACTTAATAGATAACAGAATAACCAAGGCCATAAGTGATTATTGATCTATTAAGAAAGATATGAAATTTATTAATGATTTGGTAATAAAAAGCATTGTCTGTGCATGTTTTCATTTTATTTTATTTATAGATCACTTTTGAAAAGAAGAAAATTAAGAAGATATGGGTAAATTTCCATTAATCTGAAGATCCTGGTTTCAGAACTTTTTTGGATTTGTGAATTTTTCAATTTAAAGAATTACTTTTTAATCCTATTATTGTAAATCCAAACTCTATGATAATACGAAAAACAGGCTGCTCACTACAATTAAGCTTATTAATATATTGGCATTTAATAAATATTTTTATTTTTGTTTATAAATATATATACAAACTAATTTATTTATTAAAAAAAGTTAGATATATTTTGAAATTTTGTTTAGATAATAGATGCTTTTGAACTGGAAGTATTTAAATTAAAGGTATTCTACTTGTGTAAATGAGATTATTGAAGAACTTTCAACTTCCATCTTCATTTAACTTTCTTAACTGCGTGAAAATTCATGGATTAATTCCTAAAACAACAGAACGCATTAATGCTCAATGTTATATAATTTCTCTCAAAAAATTAACTGTTTGATTGCTATCATTGAATGAAAGTGCTGTATGAATTACATAAATGCGAATATAATAAACAACATTCAGTTTCAGCCTGTTTCTGGAAGACAGAATAAGATATTTCTGTTTCATAAATATATTTCAAAATTACGAATAACATCACTGAAAATATACAGACTAGTTTTTTTTTTTAATTCTCAAAGCAAAATTATTCTGAATCACTGCATTTTACATTTAAATTAAATAATAATTGAAAATTAATTATAGCATATAATATTCAATTGACCAAACACTTTACTACTTTTACAATGTGTTATTATCCACCCTTTCCTGCAGTTAACAGTAAAAGTAGTAAAGTGTTTTGTCAATTGAATATTACATGATATTACATTGGGCAATGCAATAGGAAACAGTGGTTATTATACTTCTTGAAGAAAATTAATTATACTTACCACTGAGTGTTTTTTCTTAAGCAATTTCTTTTCCTACAAAAATAAAAATATTGCTAAACAATATGCCATAATTCAACACATATTCTCTTTATTCAGAGAATCTTAAAAAGGTATTAGTTACAATTGCACATATCTATACATACAAAAATACACTGCCTTATATATATAAATTGAAATAACCACTTTCAACAAGCCATGAATAAGCAGCATTCATGTCAATAAACGTTAATAAAGAATAGATGGGTCACCTAGTCTTTATGTTTTGATGTATTTACATGAATATTTATTAACATCGCTGGAAATAGAGTGATATTTATATATTAGCTTGATTTTGAATATAGTTTAAATCATATCACAAGACAAAAAATACATCTTATTTTAAACAATCTGCAATATTAAGTTAGTTTATAAATGCAAATTTGATGCTGCATAAATACTTATCAATAAACCCTCAGTACAAGTTTTATGCTACCTGGTGTTAAGTTTAATTACTAACACCCCTTTTTTTTTTTTATCAGTTTGTAAATGAACACGAAACCAGATGCCATAAAAAATTGTTTTACATTTGAAAAATATAAAACCCTATATTAGTATTTATTGTTTGTTTTTACATATTTTGAAATAGAATGAATTATTTATCTATAAAAATTCATTCTGATGATAGAAATCAAAAATTAAGAATGAAAACGAAATAGTTTTATTAGAAGTATATGCAAATTGCTCAATTCTGTTAATAACTGAAATACAAGCTTATTATATACCTGTATCTATATATGTAATATATAGGGTATATGAGCATAGACTTTCACATGACCCACCACTCTCCACTCTATCTCATAACACTGATACACCTGAACACATATATGTTGAAAAGATAAATATTCACCAATATACATATTTCATGCTATACCAGCAATCATCAGATGGTCCAGATCATCATCTCTACACATATATGCCATCAGCGCTCAAATATATATTAAGATAGCCAATGTTCATACTTTAATGGACAGACTTCAATCCACTCCACACTCCAACTCTTCAACCATCCATCTAATTGAAAATCTAATGATGGAACACTCAAAGGCCACCCTGAGGCTGAGATTCTCATCACATCCATGTTGTCCTAAAATCAATCTGACCCTTCATATACAGGACATAATCCATTTAATACATATACAAGGGATGGGCAGACATCTCTACTATGTAATAACTGAAATACAGGCTTATTATATACTTATATCTATATATATAATATATAGGGTGTAGTGTTTGTAAAAATGACAGACATTTTTGTGCACTCCAGAAAAACTAGAATTTATTCGAGAGGTTGTTTTTAGATCATGCTCTGATAGCTGAGGAATTTAATTAGTACATTGACGTAATGGCGATCGACAATTCCAGAAAATATTTGCTGATTGCAAATATTTCTGGATAAGAGACGTTACCTTATTGGTCAGTGTATTGATTGATTGTTGCAGTTGTCAGAGAGCGATTAGAAGACAGTGTAACATTTACGAAGAGAGGGCAGTGTAACATAGAGAGCAGTCACGCAGTATTGAGTAAGCAGTATTGGAAAGACGTCTGTTTTAACACCAGCAGAGATATCTCATTAGTGCTTGCAGTTAATGACCAGCGACCAGTGGAAATGTAGTTCATGGGTATAGCGGAAGGAGACTGCAGCGGAGATATGGAGAGCATTAGATGCAGAGTTGAAGCATTCGTTGCAGAGCAGGGCATTAGTTGCGGAGTAGAAGCATTCGTTGCAGAGCATTAGTTGCAGATTAGAAGCATTCGTTGCAGAGCAGTGCATTCATTGCAGAGCAGAGCATTAGTTGCAGGAATAGACCATTCATTGGAGAACATTAGTGAATGTTATTGGATAGCCACACAGTATGAACTGCAGATATAACATTGGCACAGTTGTAAGTGCGGATATAACATTGGTGCAGTCGCATTTGGAACCTGTAAGTAGTGAATAAGTTAGACGGAAAAACCTGGTGAAAATGAAAATCCCAGTTAGTAACGTTAATAACGGAAGTGACTGGCTAAAGTTTTCGTTGCAAGTTTACGTGATGAAACATTGGTGAAAGTTTGGAAATAAAACGTTTGTGCAGTTTACCACGCTTGTGCAGTCACCATTTAACGTAATTGGCAAAAAAGTTTCAGCAGCATTTAAATCATATATTTCTGAGTGAAATAACAGGAAAGCAGCAAGAGAAAAACAACACCAAGGAATGGCAACAAGGGTTTTTCTGGAGTGGAGGGAGGAGTGTAGTATTTGTAAAAATGACAGACATTTTTGTGCACTCCAGAAAAACTAGAATTTATTCGAGAGGTTGTTTTTAGATCGCGCTTCGATAGCTGAGGAATTTAATTAGTACATTGACGTAATGGTGGATCGACAATTCCAAGAAATATTTGCTGATTGCAAATATTTCTGGATAAGAGATGTTACCTTATTGGTCAGTGTATTGATTGATTGTTGCAGTTGTCATAGAGCGATAAGAAGATGGTGTAACAACTACGCAGAGAGGGCAGTGTAACATAGAGAGCAGTCACGCAGTATTGAGTAAGCAGTATTGGAGAGATGTCTGTTTTAACACCAGCAGAGATATCTCGTTAGTGCTTGCGGTTAATGACCAGCACCCAGTGGAAATGTAGTTCACAGGTATAGCGGAAGGAGACCGCAGCGGAGATATGGAGAGCATTAATTGCAGAGTAGAAACATTCGTTGCAGAGCAGGGCATTAGTTGCGGAGTAGAAGCATTCATTGCAGAGCAGAGCATTAGTTGCAGAGTAGAGCATTCATTGGAGAACATTAGCAAATGTTATTGGATAGCTGCACAGTATGACTTGCAGATATAACATCGGCACAGTTGTAAGTGTGGATATAACATAGGGTATATGAGCACAGACTTTCACATGACCCATCACTCTCCACTCTATCTCATAACACTAATATACTTGAACACATATATGTCAAAAAGATAAATAATCACCAATATATGTATTTCATGTTAAATGAATTTATTACAAAAGCAAGCAGGACGTTTTTTGCAGTATTTTACAGTATATAATGTTAAAATTCCAATTTTAATATTTCATACACATTTAAACAAAAAAAATAAAACCATTTTATTACAAATAATAGAATTAAAATACATACAAATATAAGAAATAAGCATTTATGAAATAACTTAAAAGAAAACTAAATTTACTCCTAGAAAATAAGTATACTTTTTCCCACCTATGTTATAGTAAAGTGGCAGATTCTGGAACTCGGACCTATGGAAAACTCTGGATGTCAGTTCTAATACACACATTTTCTATAAATTCCTAAGAAATAAACTTCAATTATTTTGTCCTGCATGATTTAGTGCAATTGTCCAGTGGTGGACTCTGGAATGCAAGTGCATGCACTGCACTTCCATCTATTACTTATGGTGCTCATACATTTTGTAGACTCCTGAACAATAGCCATTTGATTATTCTCTGCCCTACATAGTTTAGTGCAGTGATAAAATATCAACATCTAAAAACTTAAGATCCACATATTGCTGCTTAGTTTCTGTCACTTCCAGTGTTCAACCTTTTTATACATTCCTGAGTAAAAAACCATTTTATGGTTCATTTATGTAATATATTTTGGGGTCAAAATTTTTCTTAACTAAATTTATTCTTTACCTATTTATATTGTTATTGGTTCTAATAAATTTGAAAGTCTCATATAAGAGGAAACTATTGTCTACAGACTTTTTTTCTCCATATGTCATAGCATTGGCCTGGAGGCGAATCCACAACAACCATCTGCAAACAACTGCTTGCTTGCAAGGCAGCTGCGCTGAGCTCTCAGCTAATAACTCTTGACAAATGCCAAAACACTATTTGAGAATTCTAAAAATGTTGATAATTAGTTAAATTTTATTTAAAATGTTCATTTGAAGTATTCAAATATAGATTTAGTTATTCTTTGGTGTTCATATGCTTTCATTTTGCTTGATAAACATGAGATGATATTAACAAAAGCTCTCTGCTTTAGCACTACATATAATAAAATTGTGCAATTATTTTATTACAAGATATGAGATGCCTCATATCCACTAAGATGGCTGACACTTATTAAAGTAGCCTTGTTTATCTACAATAAACTTCTACATTTGTTAAACTTTTTTTTTATTTAAAAAATAATTATTATTCTTTGGATTTAGTGGCAGAGATATTTCAGAATAGCGAGTCACATATCTGAGAAAAGCAAAAAGGGATATGAACTAGAGTACATGAGTGAAATCACAATGTTAAATATGGTTATCAAATAGAAAGAAAAGTAAAATTTGAATAACTTATATCGAATATCAAAGTAGGAATCACTAATGTTATTATTGCAATGACAGATGTTAAAAAAGAAGTGAAATTTAGTTTTGTTCTACAATAGCTTCAGTATTTTTATGCCATGTAATTTTGTATACTCGTTAAAAAACAGTAATAGATTGAAAGGTGAATGAAGGATATCATCTACTTAACTTATTTTTCTAATCCTAATGTATTAAATACATTAATAATAACTGCTGACACTAATAGAATTTATCATTATTATTATGTATAAATTATATTTGAGGACTGTTAAATTAAATTAGAATGTATTGAATAAATTGGAGAAATAATGTAAGGAATATGGAATGAAGATTAATGTTAAAAAAGCTAAGTATATAAAATAGAAACTCACAATACACTCTCAGATATATAAATTTAAAAATATGAAATCTTAAAAGTAAGACTTCAACACACACTGTAAATAAAATACATAATAAAATGCTTAAAGATATTTAAATTGAATATGAAAAATGTACTATAAAGACAGGCTTCTTTTAAGATTAAGCTGAGACTTTAACAAGAGATTTAAGCCCTGGTTTCAATATATGAAAGTTATGTTATCTTTCAGGTTTTAGATACTCCTGAGAGTTATTCCAGCAGGATATGCAAGGTTCAGCTTTACATATATTTTCAGGTTTACATACATTTCCTTACAAAGGTTTTTATTTATTTATATGTTTGGGAGTCTGGAGGCAATCTTTGGATCAGTTCCGGGCTAGGTTTCTAGGTCATTTCTTGAAGTCATAATTATGGAGCTCCAGGATTTGTCTTTGGGTTATTGTGAAGATTTCCCATAGCATATATTATTGGCATGGTGACTGCATGGCCACTACTGTCATGGCAAATAGTATTATTAGCAGTCTGCAGAAATTCAACTTCAGCAATCCATGTTGAATTAGAACACCATCCGAATGAGTAACAGCATGAAAAAGCATAAAAGTCATAATAATAATCATGATGATTATAACAATCAGAAGAAAATAAATCAGTGGAATAATCAAGTCAAAAATCCAGGGATATTTATAATTAACTGTTATCTCCTGCCTAATCTTTAATTAGAGATTTTGAGCAGGGTAAATCTGTTTCCTGCCTAATCTTAATTTTAAAAAAAACATCTGACCAGGGATCTTATCTTATTGATAAAAAATAAATGCAAAAGAAGTCTCATCTTTTTTTAAAAAATAAATTACAATCAAAAAGAAACTTGATCGCAATCAAAGCTTTTTAAAATTAAAATGCTTTTTCAAAAAGATGAAAACTTTGCTTGCTTTTAATTACTGTGAGAAAAAAAACAAGCATCAAAACAAAATTATTTTAAAATAAAATCTATTGAAGGATAAAATCATAGAATTTTAAAATATAAACAAGTATGTGTTCTATTGCACATGTTTTTAGTACATAAAAAAACACAAAACTTTCAAATAGTTTTCTTTTAAAAACTTTATAAAAATAAAAGTTAGTTTTAATTTTGCGATGGAACTTTTGAAGTAGATGAACATCTGGATCAATATATATTTTCTTATTTAGTTAAGATTAAATATAAATTAATTTCAAAGAATAACTTTCTTGAAAATCTAGGGTGGCCGTACTTATAAGATGAATATGGAGATTCATATAATTTTGTTAGATCAAGATAGTTTAAAAAAAATTTTTTTTCATTGCTTGCTAAGCTGGTAATGTAAAGAAATAGAATTAATAATCCTCCTAAATAAATTAAGATAATTACATATCTATATCAGAAATTTTGGGAATTTATTCCAATTAAAATTGATAATGGAATTATGTAAATAATAATGGAGATTGAAATAAGATGGTTTATAAAAAAGAACCATATTCCAATTAATAGTGTTAATAGATATAGGATTGTCATTAATTAAATTCTAAATTTAAGTTTGAAGTGTTAGATTAAATTTCCATTTAATCTACTTTGTTTAGACTTTTCTTGATTTTTACAAGAATGATGGGCGATATGTACATATTAATATTAGTTTTCAGTTTATCATAATGATAAAATTTTACTGACAAATTCTGTTT